>OY723399.1:31969164-33169164 GCA_963210345.1 Inga oerstediana | reverse complement strand
GGTAGGGTTATTACACCCATATGTAACTTTAGATATGAAAGTAGCCGCTTCTATGCAGTTGCAGCTGATGTACCTGTATCAGCTCCGTCGCCACTAGTGTCTCCTCCTCCTCCTCCGCCTCCTCTGCTTACATCTCCATCAACTCCTCCATCCATCAGCACAACATCTTCACCACCTCCTCCATATGCCACCACAACATCTTCAAAAGGTAACTTTCATTAGCAGTTAAGCCTCCAAAAGTTACCCTTTTTGGGGTTTCCCATTACAGCTAGGGGGAATGGGTGGTTTTAGCAGATGCACAGAGGATAAGTAAGGCTTCAAAATCAACATTCTTTTCTATTATCGCTCTTGATGAGCAGGTTTTTTCTTTTTCCAGGAAGAAAATCACAAACTATCATTGCCATTGTTGTGCCAACTTCTGCACTGGTGCTGCTGCTTATCTTTGTATGGATCTGTGTAAGAGTGAGAAAGCAAGGGAGAAAATTTCCAAGTAAGTACACATTGAATTTATTAAATTTCTTGTGACTTTTTTAAGGCGTTTGTTCTGCAGAACATACAGCTTTTAAATACCATATGGCTTAAACTCATTTTGCCTAGGTGAGACTGAAGCTGATGATCCAATTGAACTCAATGAATCGATACAATTTGAATTTGACACCATCAAAGTAGCTACAAATAACTTCTCTGATGCTAACAAGCTTGGACAAGGAGGATTTGGACCAGTTTACAAGGTAGACAGATATAACACTCACAGTATTATGAACACAAAACCCCAGGTCAAATTTTGATACTTGTTGGCCAACTTTCAGGGCAAGCTCTCCAACGGAAAAGAGATTGCAGTAAAAAGGTTGTCTAGGGATTCTGGGCAAGGGGACATTGAATTTAAGAATGAAGTACAATTAATGGTCAGGCTTCAGCACCAAAATTTAGTTAAACTCCTTGGTTTTTGTTTGAAACAAAAGGAACGGCTTCTAGTATATGAGTTTCTTCCTAATAGAAGTCTAGATCACTCTATATTTGGTAAGTTAGACATTCTATTTCTACATAGAAAATGAAATTCATTACCCTTTTGTTGCAAGACTAAATAAGCAACTATCCTCACCCTACTTTATTTGATTATGTCTTGGATTGAGATATAGATCCTATTAGACGTGCACATTTGAGATGGGAAACATGCTACAAAATTATAGAAGGAATTGCCCGAGGCCTTCTTTACCTTCATGAAGAATCTCAACAGTGAATTATTCATCGTGATCTTAAAGCAAGTAACATTCTCTTAGATGCAAGGATGAATCCTAAGATATCAGATTTTGGCATGGCAAGATTATTTGTTATGGATCAAACTCAAGCCAATACAAATAGAGTTGTGGGAACCTAGTAAGTATCAAAACATGGTATATCTAATTAATTTCTAACTGTTCTATACCAAAAAAGAAGGAAAACTTGAATATGATAGTCAAGAGAAGGGTTACATATTGTATTTGATCACTTTGAATGTAGTGGGTATATGGCACCAGAGTATGCAAGGCTTGGACGATTCTTAGCGAAGTCTGATGTCTTCAGTTTTGGTGTACTAATTCTAGAGATTGTGAGTGGCCAAAAGAATGGTGGCTTTCATAATTTGGAGAATATAGAGCATCTACCAAGTTTGGTACGTTTTCAGCCTATTCACTATTTATCTTCCATGTCTTTGAAACTGAGTTCAGGAAATTAGTCATTATTGGTCTACATGAAACATAAATTGAAAGTTTTTTGGACTAATACCTTCTAAAACTAAGCAATTTGTTGCAGGCATGGAAAAGCTGGAGGAAAGGGATGGCCTCTAACATTATAGATCCCACGTTAAAAGATGGCTCAAGAAATGAAATAATGAGATGCCTTCACATTGGTTTACTGTGTGTTCAAGAAAAAGCTGCTAACAGACCAACCTTGGCTTCCCTTGTGCTTATGCTCAGCAGCCACTCTTTCTCACTTCAAGCACCCATGAAAGCTGCATTTTTTATGAATGATATCAGTTCATCAGGCACACAATCTGGGGATCACAGATCTGTGTCACCAGGCTCCGGTGAGAAAAGAAGTAAATCTGTAGAATCATTATCAGTAAATGAGGCCTCAATAACTGATATATGTCCTCGATAATTTGCATTGTAAAGGTGACACTCCTAATCATAATTGATGGCATGTAAGTTATTCTACCAATATAACAGATTACCTTTTTTTTTAAAGAAAATGATAGAATTTTTTGAACTGCATAAACAGGAAAAGATGCAAGTAACCCATAATTTAGCAAAAATACAAATAAGAACTATGCAGTACTCTTAAAAATATATATCTGTGTCCCCTCAGCAACCTACTTATCGATGCTCATGCTTAATAGCAGCGCACAAACCTGGCAATTGGTATTTGTTCCACAAGCTATCAGCATCCCATATATCCATCAATTCAGAGTTATAGCAAATCTTTAGCAAAGATATATTGTTTGTTGGAAGGCCATTTGAATCTGCCAAAGTCAATGAAGATAGTAAGTAGTAAAATAAGCTGGTTAGCAATGTGCTGACATTTCAATTTATATCTGAAAGAGATTATCAATGATAGATCTAGCCCAATCAAATGCCCATCAAGACTTCCAATCCAACAAAATGTGAAAGTAGAAACTTCCACGGGCTAAGCTCAAAGCAACTTCACTGAGGAGAAACCATTCAATGAATGATGGTGACAGTTCCTATCAACTCTCCAACAAAAGTCTACAGGAGAGAAAGAGAAGCAACTGCACATTATACACCACTAAAGTTGTTGTAAAAGCTTATTGTAATCAGCAGTCATCACTCTACATGGCAATTTCTATCATTTCTTTTACCTTCCTTTCTCTCCTTTCTGATCATCTTCACTTCCTCACAACCGCCTTCGACCCTCCCGATTTCCGATATAGCCACTGTTTTGATTCGAAAGGTCACTAAACTGATACAAGTACCTACCAAACCAATCTTAATATCCTTCTTTCGAACCTGACTCCCAATGCAGAAATCAATAACTATGGCTTCGTCAATATCTCTCATGGCCAAAATCCTGAGAGGGTTCATGCGATTGGGCTATGCAGAGTTATGGTTAAGGAAAATGAATGCCGTAGTTGCCTCAAGAATGCCTCAATTCTTCTCCCAAAGTTGTGTCCAAATAGGAAGGAAGCAATTGGAAGCTATGGTGAATGTACGCTACGATACTCAAATTGTTCGATTTCAGAGGTGGTGGAATCTGATTCTCCGCTCCATTTAGTATCGCATGACCTCTTTTATGATGATAGCTCGTGCAACAGTGATATATCTAAAGCACAGGAATGCAAGGAATTAAGCAAAATATATCTCAGCAAAATCCTCCAGTACTGCTTTATTAGGGATTCAAACAGTACAAGGCATAAGTATATTATATAGCATAAGCTGAGAAACCATCACAGAAATTGACAGTACACAGAATGCAGAAAGGGAAAAATCACAGAGAATAATAGAAGGTCTCAGAGAAGGAAGATCACTCAATATTCTTCACACCCGTATCTGTTACTCATATTCTGTTATATAGCCTCATTCTCGCGCATCTTCCATGACGACTTGCGTACGCGCTGGCTCCTTCTAACTGTATCACGTAGTTGCTGTTCTGGCATTGTCAATATATTTGGGCCCTTGTTACTTGGGCCTTCAACTGCAATATCTGTTACAGCTCGCCCAAACCTGCTTCTCCAACGTCAGCCTCACAAGGTACGTACCAGTAGGGGTGTGCAACTTTTTCCCGTCCCGGTCTATATCTATTCTTTTAGTTAATTTAGTTAATTTTATTTACTATTTATTAAATAATTCTAATTTTTTGTTCTTGTCTTTGTGCTTTTTATAGCTAAATCGACAACTTTAAATATGTATTGGACTAATGATATATTTGTATTGGACTAATTTGGTATAATATGATATTAGACAAATTATATATTTATACTAGACTAAAGAAAATAAAACAAAAAAATTAATATAGGATTTTTTTTAAAAAAGAAAAAAAGAAATCCGGGATCGGGATCGGGAATGAAAATCATTCCCGAACCCTTTTCGGGATCAGGATCGGGAATGGCATTTCCCGATCCCGAACACTCCTACGTACCAGTCCAATTATTCTGCGAAAATTTGGTCCAATGGCAAGGGAATGAAGTTTGAAGTAGAAACTGGTGTAATTTGAAATTTGTGAAATTTGTAAAGAAGAGAATCTATGGCTTATGCTTCTTAAATTTCATTTTTATGTAACTTGCTTAAATTCTTTTTTTCTAGATGAATCTGAAGTTGACAATGCAGCTGAATTTGCTGAGTCAATACAATGTGCATTTGAGACCATCAAAGCTGCTACTGATAACTTCTCAAGTGAAAATAAGCTTGGACAAGGTGATTTGGACACGTTTACAAGGTAAAGAGAGATATAAAATTAAACTCATGTTGAAGAATACGTGCGCGTGTGTATTCTGTACATTGAATACTATTGTAAGTATCCTGGTTGTTGGTTGAGTTCAGGGTAGGCTCTCCAATGGACAAGACATTGCAGTGAAAAGATTGTCTCGAAATTCTGGGTAAGGAGATATTGAGTTCAAGAATGAAGAGTTATTAATGGCCCAGCTTCTGCCTCGAAATTTAGTTAGACTCATTGGTTTTTGCTTGAAACAAAATGAACGGCTATTAATTTATGAGTTTCTTCCTCATAGAAGTATTGACTACTTTATATTTGGTAAGTCAGTTTCCTTTAACAAAATGTTCATTACTTCCTTTCTTTAACAAAGAGTTCGAACCTGGAGTCACACTTGGAGGGAGGGGGAACCTGTCCATGACAAAATCAGATGTCATCAATTATGGTGTGTTGATTCTAAAGATAATAACTGGCAAAAAGAATGGTAGCTTTCACTAAAAAGAGAATGTAGAGCATCTACTAAGTTTTGTAAGCCTTCTACCTAATTATCATGATTTCTCAACCTTACATTAGAACTATTGATAAGCTCATTTTATTACCACACTTTCTATGGATCTTATTGTTGATTAGAGCATGGGCTAAAAATATGTAATTTGTCATAATATGAGAACATGGATGCTACTTGATATTTTTGCTAAAATGCAGGGATAAAATGAAGAAAATATCAAGAGTTGAAAAATGGTCAAAAGGGACAGAAAGAGGGCTGAATTAATTTTAAAGGAAAGCATTCAAAAACTCGATGGAAATAATAATATGGAAGGCCTTAACTACACACGTGGAATTGAAGAAAAAGAAGCCTCTGAAAAGGAGTCCGGTTTCTCTCCTTTGCTGAAAAAGCAAAGGACCTCCATTGCTTTTCTCTGGGCTGTTGGATTAAGATCCTAACGGTCCAGATTTAATATATTATAAAAATATTATTATTATAATAATAAAATATTATTATTATAATAATAAAATATTATTATTTTATTATTATAATAATAATATTTTTATAATATATTAAATCTGGACCGTTGAGATCTTGATCCAACGATTCAGAAAAAAGCAAAGGAGGTCCTTTACTTTTTCAGCAAAGGAGAGAAACCGCTACGTCTGAAAAGAGATCAATCTAAAAGATAGACCTTCGCTGGATATGCTAACTTTGTGAAAAGAATAAAAGAGGAGGTGGGTCCGGCCATTGGTTTTGGTTTTGGAAAAAAAATAAAAAAAAAGACGTACAGAGCAAGAGGATGGGAAAAGAAAATCTGGGGGAAATTAGGGTATGTTTGTTTTAGCGATTCGATTGCTTATAAGTTGCTTTTTAATAGTGATTTACGGTATACGAAGTAAGTATGTGAGAGGAGTTGTGTCTCGATTTACATAAAAAGCAACTTATAAGCAAATTTAAGCTCAAACAAACATGCTTTTATTCATTCTTCTCTGAGCTTCGCAGACTCCGCCTCTCGGACTTTCGCATCTCTTGCCCTTCGACTTCTCCGTCCCTGATTCTTCTCCACGCTATTCTTCAAGATTTTGCATGGCCGAAGGATAGTTTCTGATTGTTGAAGTGTTCTGCAACACCATGAGCGGCTGAACATCTTCACTTCCCTAAGAGAGGAGCTAATGGATGCCTGAGTCATTGTTCTTAAAGGGAGTAAATCCAATTAATGTTTTAGATTAGAATCAAAACTTGTCTCTGTTCAGAACTTGTGGATCTTGATATATGGTTCTTCTGATTTTGCATTTCTTAATGGCTGATAAGTCAGGATTATGGATTGAAATGTGTTTAGGTGTTTAATGCTCTCTGATTTAGAGTAGATTTGGTTTTGATGTTTGATTTGTTTAAATCATATTTTGTGACTGAATTGATTGATTCACAATGAGTATTGTTCAATATTCATCTAGGAGTTCTAAATGCATTTCGTTCCTTTAATCTTTGGAAGTAGAATCAGATTCTTCTCTTGGATTAACTCTAATAAATAGGAAGACAATGAAGGCTAAGCGAGACTCTTAGGGAAGACCATTCGAAACTAGATTTCTTCCACAATCATACTTCTCTGTTTTCTGTCATTTCATTTCTTAACTCTGAAAAAATCCATAAATAATATATAATAGGAATAATGATTCCAGCAAGGCAAATTTGTTCATTTAATTTGTTTAAGTGCTTTTACAATTGAGATTTAAGGATTTCTAGCTCCTCAAAAGAATCGATTGCACTACTATATTTCATATTAAGTGTCCTAGTATTTTGATAAACTCACACGACACGACAGAGTTAATCAACTATCAGTTTAAAAAATCAGTCATTATAAGTTTATGTTGAAGGAACTGAAAAGCTTTGAACTAACTGAGCAGGTTCATGCAGGCATGGGAAAGCTGGATGAAAGGGACTGCCTTTGATAATGTAGATTCCACATTATTAAAGATGGTTCAAGAAATGAAATAATGAGATGCATTCACAATGGCTTACTTTGTGTCCAAGAAAAGGCTGCTTGCAGACCAACCATGGCTTCAATCGTTCTCATGCTTAACAGCAATTCTTTTTGCCTTCCATGTCCCATGCAACCTGGATTTTTTATTCCCAGAAATCCAACACGGGGAGTATAGTTTTGCATCAACAAGAAGTTCCGAAAAGCAAGAAAGCAAATCTGTTGAAATGCTATCAGCAAATGGGGTCTCCATAACTGATCTATATCCTCGATAAGGAGGATCTAGCAATGGTTATCAGATACTGTTCATCAAGTTTCTAGAAATTTTACAGATCTGGATATAAGTATTCATGATATTGATTAATTATGTTCAATTAGGAGATTATGTTAGTCTAATACTCCCACTGTTTTTTGAACTGTCATTTCCTCAACAGAACTTATGGGAAAATCAGTCATATTTTAATACCATGTGAGCCAATGGCCTATGGGTCAGTATTAAATAGATAAGAATAAATACTGCACACTCGGCCAAAAGGCCAGTGAGTCATTGATAATTTTATTTTTGTAGTTTCCACCCATTAATGACAATCTGCTGGTAACCAAAGTTCTGACTACAACGAAATTTTATAAACCGTGCGGTGCACCCTATTGATTTTGACCCCGTCAATATCCAAAGGAAACAGTATTTTTCCTTTCCCGTTTTTTGGTGGGATAAAACTAAGGGCAACAATGATAACATTTCAAAACAGAAGCCAAGAGAAAATATAATATTAAAATATCAGAGAAGAAGGTCCATTTAGATTGGCAGTTATATGTACTATAAATAAACTAACAATAAACATTTGGGTGTTTCCTAAAGGCAACATGGAGCTGAAAGAGACATAAATGCCTTCCCTTTACTCCATTCCATTAGTGAAAAGCTTCATATCTATCCCAAAAAATTAACCAAAGAAGCCTAAAGTGAAAATGTTTCCCTCCCTAAACAGCAGAAATTTACTTCTGGTTTTGCTCTCAGTTTCTGTGTTCATCATCCCCCATAACTCCCAGATTACCTACCTTTATAAGGCCTGTTTTGATCCACCCAGGAGCAAAGATCATGCAAAATTCGAATCCAATCTAAATTTCCTCTTGAATTCTCTGTCTTCTAAATCATCCCTTCACAGCTTTTACAAAGCTTTCTCACGTAATCTTTATGGTCTCTACCTTTGCAGGGGAGATGTTTCCATTCAAACCTGCCAAAACTGTATCAAAGTTGCAACTCAAGAAATCAAAATCAAATGTGCATACAACCATAGTGCTTTCATCTGGTATGATCAGTGCATGCTTAGATACTCTCAAAGGAGCTTCTTTGAAGTGGCACAAATTTTGCCAGGAACACTCATGTGGAATCGGAAAAATAAAACTTCAGTCAATCAACCCGATGTCGATGCGCTGGCTCTGATTTACCAACTCATAAAAGAAGCGACGAATACATCCATGCTGTTCAGAGCAAACGGTTCAGAGGTGGTGACAAATAGTTCTGAGCATCGATATGGGCTTGTGCAGTGCACAAGAGACTTAAACAGTAGTTCATGCAGCTTCTGTTTGTCACAATTGATGGTGGAAGCACAGAAGTTTCGCCAACAGAAGGCTGGTTGGCACATATTTGGTCCAAGTTGCATTATACGACATGAAAATTATATCTTCTATCAGCAAAATTGGGGACCAGATAATGCCACTACACCACCAATGAACCAGCCAGATGATGAAGGTAGATATATTTTCTTCCTCTAATGTTTTAGTTTCTTCACAAGTATGAACCATCTTTAATACTGAACTATCCTAGTTTGAATCTCAATCCCAAAATCAATTAGAAATGATGAATTTTTAAGTACATACTATGACAAAGCTTTTTTTTTCTTTAATTTTTTTCCATAAATAATGGTTAATGCTTAAAGTTGGATAAGATTCCACACCTATACTGACACAATTCTTGGAAGAGCAGGTTCTGCAGAAGAATTCGCATACAAAGTTAGAGCCACTGTAGTTATGCTTGTCCTAGTTGCAATGGCTGCATCATTTTTGGGTTTTGCAACCTATGTATGTTTTCACAGGAAAAGAAGACTTAGAGGTAATGTGATGAGAAGAATCAAGATCCTCTGAAGTTTATTTTACTTGAAGTCTGAAGAGAGAGAGAGAGAGAACAAGGTGGCACTTATACCCACCATGTTTGTCCTACATGAGTGAGCCCCACTTCTTTCTCTCTGATCCTCAGGTCAAAAGATATGTTACATGATGAGAGTGAAGCCTGATTATATTTTTCTACATTTCACACACTAAAATTTTGACATATTTGCTTTAAATTTCTAACTAGTTTTTTTTATCCAGGGGGAGAAACAACTGACGAAATTGTGTTGCAGAAGTTGGAGATTTTGAAGAAGCACCACACCAAAGAGCAAGGAGCCATGAAAGATGAGTACAACAGTGAAGTTCAAAACTTTAGTTTTAAGACCATTAAGGTTGCTACAAACTATTTCTCAGAAGAAGCCAAACTTGGGAAAGGAGGATTTGGACTCGTTTTCAAGGTTGGAGATCAAACTTTCTTACTTAAGTATATTGAATTCAAATTTATGATATGGAGGTTGCATTAGAACTGATTAATGTTTGGGAAATAAATGGAGCATTCACCTTAATCAACCATCTGCCATCCTGACACTCTAAATATGCACAATTTATCACCCAACTCACTTAGCATAGGAGGCACCAAACTGTAGAGATATAATTGCAAACTTTTAAAATCAAATTGAAATTTGAAAGACATTATATGCACCAAAAGCATTAAACATCATAATTATTTTGATAATACCTCCAGGAATATTTTGCAAACTTTAAAACAGTGACTGGAATGAACTACACTCTCCTAAGATACATCAGTTCTCATCTTTGACAGAGAACTAGCTTTTCTTTCCATATCACTAGAAAGTGATTAAACTCTAGTATACATGCAGGGGAAGTTGAGTAATGGCAAGGAGATAGCAGTTAAAAGGCTTTCGTTCAAAACAGGGCAAGGCCTTGAAGAGTTCAAGAATGAAGTAACATTGATAGCAAAACTTCAACACAAGAATCTTGTGAGGCTTTTGGGATTCTGTCTGGAAGAAAATGAAAAGCTTCTAGTCTATGAATACATGCCCAACACTAGCCTTGATACCTTCTTGTTTGGTTTGTTTTTCTCTCCCTCTTTTGATTACATAAATATCGATATCTTCATGTTATTAAGAAGAAGCTTTCTTTTAAGCAGATCCAACAAAGCGTCAACAGCTAGATTGGTCCAAGAGGAGGAATATTATAAAGGGAATTGCGAGAGGACTTCTGTATCTGCATGAGGACTCGAGGCTAAAAATTATTCACAGAGATCTAAAAGCCAGCAATGTGTTACTAGATGAAGAGATGAATCCAAAGATTTCGGATTTCGGAACTGCTAGAATTTTTTGCAACGATCAAATTCAAGCTAGTACTGAAAGAGTTATTGGCACATAGTAAGTATTTATGACTCTCACAACTCAACTGATATCCATATGTCACACATACCATAAAATGTTTCTCCAAAATTATTCACCAGTGTGCTGTTCCTTTCAACAGAGTCAATAATGACCTTACACAGAAATTGAATGTGCATAAAGTTGATACATTTTCATAGCTAAAAGATGTTTACTCTTATCGCCTATCCCTCTAACTTGATAAAGGCTTCATAAACATTTTGTAGCGGATATATGGCACCTGAATATGCCTTAGAGGGATTATTTTCCATCAAATCAGATGTTTACAGCTTTGGCGTCATCATGCTAGAAGTTATGAGTGGAAAAAGAAACACTGGCTTCTACCAAACAGAACGTGGTTTAAGCCTTCTCTCCTACGTAAGTCATTTTTTCCTTTGTCCCCTTATTTTTACTTGGAGGCTTTTCATGATGGTGAAATAAGGTTAAAAGCTGCTATGTAGTAAATAAAGAAATAAACAAAATCATCTGACCTCTGTGAGAGTTTGAACAGGCATGGGGACTCTGGAATGAAGGCAAAGGACTTGAACTTGTGGAGAGTGACTTGGTCAACACTTGTGGTGATAAGGATGAAGCATTGAGATGGATCCATATTGGGCTTCTATGCGTCCAAGAGAATCCACAAGTTAGGCCCACCATGTCATCAGTTGTTCTCATGCTAGGAAGTTCCAGCAATCTTCCTCAACCATGTGCTCCTCCATTTTCAGTCGGCAGATTCTTCGCTGCTATTCAGTCCTCCTCCACAACTGTTTCCAGTAAGCAAGTTTCCTGTGATTGTTGACTCAGACCAGCCTCCTCCTCCTCACTTTCCCGTTATTATTGATGGGGATCTTCCTAGAAGGAACTATTAAATATAAGAGTAGTTTTTTTTTGTTGGACTGAAAATATAAGAGTAGTTGGGAGAAATGTAATCTTATCTTTAACATGGCATTAGAGCATTACATTTCTCCAAACTACTCTTATCTTTAAGATGAACTTATTGTTTGATTCAACTCCTGTATGTTTTGCTTTTGGTTTTATCTGTTTTTCACTTGAGGTGAAAGATATTAAGCCTTTGTTTCTTCTGCTTTATTTTCCCTTCTTGCATTAGCCGTAGACATGTGGGAAAGAGCTAGGGACAGTGCACCTGTACAACAACAACAACAAAAAATTAGAAAAATGAAGAATAAAAGGTGCATGTTTTGTAATTTCAAACTCATAGTGTTATTCATCTTTATCCATCCGAACGGAGATTTCTACGCTTATGAGTTGTGACAATGACAATATTAGGTACATTTTTCAGATATTAGCTGCAAGTTTTACCAGAAAAATTTACTGGAAATGCTCTAATTTTACTACAGAATTTAACAACAAACACATGAAAAGCTTAACTTAGGTCAAATCATATCATAAAATCGACATCCACATCACTCTGGAATTATCGTTCAGACTATAATTTGGAAAACAAAGTAAATGAAAGCGAAATGGAAAGAAAGTTTGATGCGAAATGTGGGCCATGAAGCAAGTAAGAAATTGCAATTGGATTGGGCAAATGGGAGCTAGCTGTTACCAGTGCCAATGAGAGGGACAATTCATAGATCGAAAGCTTGAATCCATTTCGCAGACGAGAAGTGCGGATTCTGCAAAATCAAAAAAGCAAGAAGCAGAGTAAGAATAAAGGACTTGACAACCAATTGGAGGTGCTTCTCTTCATTAGACGAAGAAACCATTGCATTTCATAGAATGTTTTGGATTGAAGAACAAATTTCTGATCCAAAATTGTCATTGTATTACTGTTAATTTTTTTTGTGTTAATTGAAAAAAAGTTTAAATTAGTTGGTCTAAATACCGATTAGAATTAATCGATTAAAACAGACTTTACGACTCGATGATCAGTGATCACATAGAAATATAATCACAAAATAGCCCCCCCAACAAAATCAATGGGATTTGAGCATAAAATATAAATTGTATCTTGTATGGCTCAACCGAGGGTACCTCGTTTGAATTGATGAGAAGGGAGGGTAGGGAAAATATTTGTATGTGGACAATGGTACCCTTATATTATTTAACTATTTTTCTTCAAACTTTGTACCATATTTATAATTATAATTATTTATACATATATTCAAGATTATATAATTATAAGGTTATATATTCAAGACTTAATTTTATAATTATAATTGCAATATATAATAATTATGTATATTATTATGATAAAAACAATTAGATGGATGATGATGAGTTGAAATAATTAGATTATTACTAAAAGTAATAACTAAACAATGAGATTCTGGCTCCAAGATCTAGAACCAATCATCAAATTGCCTCAGCTTCATCTGGGTTTGCTTTTCTTTGATGCATTTTGTCAAGCAGGTCATGGGCACTCATATCTGAGTGCGAGAAGTGGTTTGAAGTGATATTATTGTTCTTGTCCTCGTCTTGCATTGGTGGTTGAATTAATTGGTCTGGCTCGGACACCTGATCTTCCTAGTTTGGAAGAAGTAGCTGCGTTTAAAGCAATAATTGCACAAGTTTGGAATAATAATTGGAATGTTTAAAAATAATTTTTCAATCACAATTTTTTATATATAAGATAAATATGTGAGAGGAGTTTTGTCTCGATTTATATAAAAAATAGTTTATTAGCAATCTCAACGCCATAACAAATATCCTCATATATCCATTGGTGGGCAATTGAGAAAGTTTAAAGGTGGGGGATGTTGTTGGCAAATAATAATAAGGAGGAGGAGGAGGTAGTGACGGTGGTGAATGATAAAAGAATAACCTAGATTATTTTTTTTTGCCTTGTAAATGTGTATGACTTTTTATTTAATTTATGGACTAATATATATGTCTATGTAATCATGACTTTATCTCTAAATACCGCCTTCAAAAACAAACCCTCCATATTATACCCAAAAATAAAAAACGTAATAACACGGCATCTTTACTTCAAGACTTCATTTTTTTTTATAGTAAAATTTTAGAAAAGGGGTTGGGCTCACCCACGATCCTAGGACAGAGCGAAATCTTCCTTCTTCTTAGATCATATCAATATTGAGCAGGGTGAGCCGTCAATTACCCTCAGGGGTTTACTTAGACACCCAGGAGTTAGGATACCTCCCCAAACGCCGCAGTGGAGACACTTTGTGCCACTCTCAGGAATCAAACCCATACCAAAATGGACAAACAGGCACGAAATCCAACCCCCTGACCACTTAACCCACTTACTTCACGCCTTCATTTTGTGGCCACGAAAATAGCTCAAGTTACAGGTACACCAATCTCGAGAACATATTAATGATATTTTAAGAAAAATGCGCCCTGCTTAATTATCTGGATCCCATGCATATTTGCTTGATCCAATACCTTGACTTAGAATCAAGAAATGTGAAATCGAAGCTGGCATATTGTTGTAATGTATCATGCTGAAGCTTCAAGTTAAATTGAGGCCACTCGTATCGTATTTTTTTATATATTGACGCAATTAAAGAAGCGAGCGACCAAAACAGAACCTTCTCAGACGGCAAACCACACATTTCTAAGTACATGAATTCATGCTTATATTTCAAAGGCTGACCATAATTTACTAATAGGTTAGTGGGATGCAACGCTATGAAGTATTTTTCATATACTTCGGCCATTACTCTACAGTATCCCCTCCGGTTCTGTTTATGATTTATAACGGCCTGATTATCAAATTACATGATTTGAGAAAGCTGTTAAAATTAATAAGTATGTTTGAAATAAACTTTTTTCTTCAAGTCTGTTCTTATTTACATGGGGACAAGAAAGAAAGAAAAATAAAGTAAATATAAATATCATCAACCTTTTAAGCAATGCAATTTATATATATATATATATATATATAATATTAATAAGGGGTAAAAATAGAAAAAAAAATTCATTAAATATTTATGCAACTTTTGTCGGGCTCTTAAAAAACATTAAGACAATTTAAATTTTGGGTTCTTATAAAAAGGATCGGAGAGGTTTTTTTTTTTTTTTTGCATCCAACACCCTAAGTATCTGTTCAAGGTGAATCTAACATCCTAAATTATCTGAATTGTTAAATATAAAATTGTATAAAAAATACTTTAAGGTGATTGACATGACCTAAAAAAAACTTCAGAGTGCTGAATGCACCACAAAATACTTTAGGCGTCGGATGCACCTAAAAAAATATTTCATGATAATGGATACACCTTAACCCTATACTGATTAGTAGGATTAATCTTACAATACAAAATTTAGCCAACTTAAGTTGGAATAAGCAAAGTTCCTGAACCCGGACCGGACTGGCCGGTCCAGCCCGGAAACCGAAGAATCGGCCGGTAAACCGGTCCGGTCTGGGTTCACATTTGTTATGAACTGAAACTTCTATTTCATTTATGAAATGTAAAACTACATATTTATATACAACGAATCGTAATATGAAACCTATTCCTACTACTGTACAAAATAATCAATTCATGTGTGAAATCATCTCTGTCGACAGAAGCTTTTCTTTGACTAACACTCCCCCTCAAGTTGGAGCATATATATTAATCATGCCCAACTTGTTACAAAGATATTGAACCCATGTTCCATTTAAGGCTTTCGTTAGAAGATCTGCCAGTTGATCGTCAGACCGTATGTGCCCTGTAGACACAATATTTTCTTTAATCTTATCACGAATAAAATGACAATCAATCTCAATATGTTTTGTTCTTTCATGAAACACAGAGTTCGATGCTATATGAAGTGCTGCTTTATTGTCGCACCATAGTTTTGTAGGTAATGTTGTGACGATGCTAATTTCTTTCAAAAGTTGAAGTACCCACACAATTTCTTGTACTGATTGTGACATGGCTCTGTATTCCGCTTCGGCACTTGACTTTGACACAACTCCTTGCTTCTTACTTCTCCAAGATATCAAATTTCCACCAACAAACACACAGTAACCTGTAGTAGATCGTCTTGTGGCTTTTGATCCTGCATGATCCGCATCACAAAAACACTCAACTTTAGTGTGCCCATAATCTGTATAGAGAATACCAAGACCTGGAGAGCTTTTCAAATAATGCAAGATATGTTCTAAAGCTTCCCATTGTGCCACTGTTGGTGATGCCATGAATTGATTGAGCCTACTAACTGAGAAGGTTATATCAGGACGAGTTACTGTTAGGTAATTCAGTTTCCCAATAAGTCTTCTATATCTCTCAGGAAATGGAAATGGCTTTAATTTTTCTGGATCAATCTTCTTCTTCAAATCATCAGGAAGCTCATCAAACATACTAGCATCAAGATCTAGAAAAGGATTCGGAATCATGGGGATGCTGCTTGGTGCAGCTCTAAGTTTTCCAGTCTCCTTTAAGAGATCGAGAACATACTTTCTTTGAGTCAAAAGAATACCTTTCTTACTGCTCAAAACCTCAATACCAAGGAAATACTTTAATGATCCCAAATCTTTTGTCTGGAAGTGAGAGTTCAGAAAGATTTTAAGTTCTGAGATTCCAGAACAATTACTTCCTGTAATCACAATATCATCAACATATACTACAAGAAGAATCATGCCTGTATCAGATTGTTGGTAGAACACAGAGTGATCACACTTGCTTTGATGTAACCCAAACTTCTTGACCACATTACAGAATTTATCAAACCAGGCTCGAGGACTTTGCTTTAGACCATACAGTGACTTTCGGAGGTAGCACACTTTCTTATTCTCCCCCTGAGCAACGAACCCAGGTGGTTGCTCAATATAAACTTCTTCCAGAAGATCACCATTTAAAAAAGCATTTTTAACATCTAACTGATGCAGTTCCCAAAGATATGTAGCTGCCAAAGAAACAAGAAGACGAACTGAAGTGAGTTTGGCTACAGGAGAAAAAGTCTCGGAGTAATCAAGACCGTAAGTTTGGGCATATCCTTTGGCAACAAGGCGAGCTTTGAGTCGTTCCAAGGAACCATCTGCCTTAGTCTTAACAACAAATACCCATTTACATCCAATGGCTTTCTTTCCAGGAGGGAGATCAACAAGAGTCCAAGTACCAGCTGTTTCTAATGCCAAGAGTTCTTCTTCCATTGCGGCACGCCAACCAGGGTGAGCTAGAGCTTGGTGAAGGGTAGTAGGTGGGGAAATGGAATCAAGAGTGGCCACAAGAGAAGATGAAACAGTTGATAAAGACTGATAAGAGACAAAAGATGATATAGGATAGACACAGTCAGCATATCGTTTGGGAGGACAATGAGGACGTGTACCTTTACGAAGTGCAATAAGTTGGTCATCAGAAGTAGTACCAATAGAAGCAGGAACAAGTGGTTCAGTAACAGCAAGATGAGGATTGGCGAAAACAGAGGCAGGAACGAGGGAGACATCTACAGAATCAATTGGCGAAGCAGGAGGTGGCGGAGGTGAATCATTAGTAACATCAGCATCATTGACGATGTCAGGTTCCGGAACAGCAACCTGTACTGGTGAGAGAAGAACAGGATAAACTAGGATATCATCTGAATTATCCATGACAGAGGGAGACTCAGAGACGGACAAAGTCTTAAAGAAAGAAGAGGACTCATGAAACATAACATCGGTAGATACAAGGTAACGATGGAGATCCGGAGAGTAACACCGATAACCTTTCTGAATTCTAGAATAACCAAGAAAAACACATCTTAGGGACTTGGGATCAAGTTTGCTAACACTAGGACGGACATCCCGAACAAAACAAACACAGCCAAAGATTTTAGGATCAACAGGAAACAGTTTAGATGTGGGAAACAGAACAGAATATGGAATATCCCCACCAAGAACAGTCGAAGGCATGCGATTGATGAGAAAACAAGCAGTAGAGACAGCATCAGCCCAAAAACTTTTAGGGATTGAGGAATGAAATATGAGAGCTCGAGTAGTCTCTAAGAGATGTCGGTTCTTTCTTTCAGCAACACCATTTTGAGCAGGGTTATAAGCACAAGAGGATTGGTGAAGAATACCATGAATGTGCATGTAATCCGTGAATTGGGCGGAAAAATATTCTTTTGCATTATCACTTCGTAAGATTTTCACAGGTGTGTTAAACTGGGTTTGAATTTCAGCACAAAAATTACGAAAATGAGTAAACAATTCAGAACGCTGTTTCATTAAGTAAAGCCAGGTGGTGCGGGAAAAATCATCAACAAAAGTGACAAAATAATGATAACCAGTCTGAGACATAACTGAACAAGGACCCCAAACATCAGAATGTACTAACTCAAAGGGGGACGCAGCCCATTTATTGATGCGAGGTGCTAAATGAATACAATGATGTTTTGCACACTGACAGGACTCACATTCTAAAGTAGACACAAAAGAATATTGAGGATACACTTTTCGGAGAGACGAAAGCGACATATGACCTAAACGACAATGAACTTCAAACAGAGACGACCCACCAGAACAAGCAACAGAACGTGGAACCTGATCATCAAGGATGTAATGTCTACCAGATTCATAGCCTCTACCAATAATCTGCTTCGTCGATAGATCCTGAATTAAACAATGATCAGGGAAGAATGAGATAAAACAGTTTAACTTACGAGTGAGTTTACTGGGAGATAAAAGGTTAAAGGTGAGATCTGGAACGTTAAGAACAGAGGATAATGAGAGGGAGGCAGTTGGTTGAACAGTTCCTGAGCCAGTAACACGTACAGGAGAACCATTGGCAACAAATATGGATGATGGGTTGGTATAGGGGGCATATGAAGAGAATAAGTAATGATTACCTGTCATGTGATCGGTGACACCAGAATCAATGATCCATTTAGTGGAAGCAGTAGTAAGACCAGAGGACATAGTACCTGTGGCTAGTGCCCCGGCAGAAGAAGATCCAGAATCAGGGAGACCAGGTGTATGGGCAACATGAGCAAGGCCACGCTATTGATCACGCTGCTGTTTATTTTGCAATTTTCGACAATTTTTCTTAATGTGTCCAGGTTCCTTGCAATAATTGCAAATAATACTGTCAGAAGTCATTGTAGGAGAATGAGTATTTTGTTTGTACCCATAATTCCTATTCTCAAAGGGACCACGTCCAGCTAGAGCACCTGCAGTTGGATCTACAGAAGAGTGGATCAAGCTATCAGCACGAAGAACCCGGGAGAAAACATCTTCAAGAGAAGGAAGCTCTTGACTTGACAGAATCTGAGAACGAATAGTATCATAGGATGGGTTGAGAGCCTCAAGAAAACTCATGATAGCCTGAAGTTCCAAGTTCTTAATTCGAGTTGAAAGATCTGCTTGCGGAGACATAAGTACTTTCATTTCCTCATACATTCTTTTGAAGTCCAGAAAGAAATCTTTCAAGGGACGATCTTGCTGTTGAGAACGATAAAAACCTTTACAGATTTCATGAACCCGAGTAATATTTCCTTTTCCAGAAAACATAAATTCAAGATAATTCATGATTTCTTTGACAGAATTACAATGACTAACAGAAGCCAGAATTCATGGTTCAATAGAATTTCGAATTTGAAACAAAAGTTGAGCATCTGCTCTTTTCCAAGTCAAAAGTTTGGTTTCATCACCAGAAGGAGGATCCGCAGTTAAATGGGTTTCCATCGCAATCCCCAAAATATAAACGTTAACAGTTTTGTTCCAATCACTATAATTTGTCCAATTTAACTGTGAAGCAGTAATCCTCGCAGACATAGGTAACATATCAGAGGTTTTAGAATCAGCCATTTTCAATCAACGTAGTAGTATACGAACAACCTTCTCAAAATAGCAAGAGTCACGAACAATCAAGAAGATAGAGCCACAATATCAACTTAATCAAGTTGCAACCAACGGGACCCGCAGAGATTCAATCAAATGAGCATGTCAAAACTCCAAATAAGATAAGGGACCCGCAGAAACTTAAGATACTAACTCAAAAAATGCTGAATGTAGTGACAAATTGAACTTACGGATGTGGAAACGAAAGCGAAGAACAATAGCTCAAAATTTCAAACGTTTCGGATGACCACGAAACTTCAGAGGGAGGTAGAGGTGGAAGAGACGATCAGAACGCCGCAAACGGCGTCGCAAACGGCCACCGGAGGAAGCGTCACGCGCCGGCGCGTGTAACTGGCAGCGGAGCTTCAGGCGGCGCGTGAGGACACACGCGCCGTCGGAATGGCCTCAAATTTTGGTGGCCGGCCGATCTGGACACAGGGAACGTAGTGATCTGGCGCGTGTCTGCAGCGGAGGTGCGGGCGAAGACAGATCTGAACCTTGAACAGAAACTCTTTTGGCCGAAAAAAATGGAGTTCGTCGTCGGAAAACAGAAATAATATCTGAAGTTACAATGGCTCTGGTACCATGTTATGAACTGAAACTTCTATTTCATTTATGAAATGTAAAACTACATATTTATATACAACGAATCGTAATATGAAACCTATTCCTACTACTGTACAAAATAATCAATTCATGTGTGAAATCATCTCTGTCAACAGAAGCTTTTCTTTGACTAACAACATTTAAAAAAATAATAATTTTTTCTTTAGAATTTCATACTATAAATTTAAATTTTTCAATTTTTCATCGATTTGGTCCCGGTTTGGCCCTGATCTAACCCACTGACCCTTAACTCAGTATCCTGACAAATTCAATACCCGATCCGAATTTTAATACCTTAAGAATAAACGATTAGAGAGGCTCGTCCCTTGCACAAATAATTGGGGATTCGAGTCTCCATTTTTGTGTATGTGACAAACTTAGTTTGGAGGAATTTATCGTTTGCCCTCCATTCTAAGGGAGATTAGTTCTGTTGGCCACGAGGGATGCTTCGGGATCTGCACCAAAAGAAACTAAAAATTAAAAAATAAAAAAGAAATGAAACGAAATACTAGTATAATCCTTGTTTTATTTTTATTTTTTTGGTGCAATATAATCCTTGTTTTAGGTTAAACTTGTTGGCCGAACAGTCCCTTCGCCCATGGCCCATGGTTTCCGCTTTCCAAATCTCTCCTCTTGGCATTATTCAAAAAGAAAGTCATGTCTGGCTGTCATCAACTAAACCTTTTGGTCACTAAATAAGTAGCTAGTACTACCTTAAATCTTAAATATAGAATATAATTTATAGTGTAATTTATATTATAAACTATGTTCTATATTTAAAACGGAGGAAATATATTGTATTCTTTATTAAAAATATTCCCCGCCTTTGTTTTAACAAATAATGACAAGTAAATCTTATCAAATAATAACCACACAAATACAATTAAATAATTAATATCAACACTCATACTTTCTCCCCCTTTTTTGGCCCTAAAGTTTTCTTTCCCCTTTTATTTGCATGAACTAGGGCCCAAGCAATGTGTTTCTAGAAATGTAGGTTGCTGTATCTGTTATTAACCTGCTGGCTAAATTGAACTTCAAAAAATATGAGGTGCATAAATTATTTTAACTTATATTAATCTCCTGTCTAAATTGAACTTTAAAAGATATGAGGTGCGTAAATTATTTTAACTTGTATTAATCTCTTGTCTAAATTGAACTTTATCTAATAATGGGAAAAAAATCCCATTCCCACTAAGACCCTAAAATAGTGTGGGAGTACAGTAATAATTGACGTGATAGGTGGGAGTGGGAACCTATACGAGAAGGAATTAAGGGATGTTAGGCCCTTGTGAATACATTAATTAATATAATGAACAAATTGAAAAGCAGAGTTGTAGTAGTAGGTGTCCATAATTTTATTTTATTTTTTTTTAAATTTCAAATGCTTTTATGTGGACCATATTTCAAATGTTTATGCTTGGTTGGGGAATGAACACCCATAAACCTAACGTACAGGTACTTTATCGTTTTCTAACACATTTTCCCATGAACCATTATAAATCTTTCTCTTTTTGTAATCTTAGAGTATATGGTATAATGCGAATTATGTAGAAAAAGAACTCACACCTTGTTGGCAATGAAAAATAAAGACAGCGCTTCAGTACTTGAGATCACTCCTTAATATTCTTCTTCAATATTTTGTGCTACTTATCTTCTTCTTCTTCTTTTTCTCTTTTTTTCTTTTTGTTATTATTTGATGGATCAATTCATAATAAAAAATCAATTCAAAAAATAAAAAAAAATTAGACTACTGGCCCATGCTCACCAAAATTCTAAAAGGCTAGAATTAATATATCTTTCTATTAAAGATAATCATATTTAAAATACTGTCATCTATCCAATACTAAATTAGGATCTCTCCCAAGGGAAATTGGACCTTCCATTAGACCTAATCCTCATTAGTAAGTCTGAAACCAGTTCATGATACATAAATGCTATAGTTGATTAAAATCGTAAAATGCTTTTTAAAACCTGCTCCATCTAAATTACCCTGAAGAGGTAACATAATAATTTTTTTTTCTTTGTTGTAAGATTATAATTTGTTTTATTTATTCCAAACTGAAATGGTTTGATCTCATAAATGCATGCACTTCAAGCCAAAATGAACATAGGATTCTCCTTTAAAAAAAAAAAAAATCTTACACCTCACCAAGTTACCAGGGTACATAAATCTAAAAAATGGTAGAGACTCAACGAACAAATAGAACATAGAAGTAAATCATAAAATTCAGAATCTAGGATTACATATATGAGCAAAAGGAATTAAAAAAAATCCTGCCATTTCAATTTCACTGTACATATTTTTTTGGTTTTGCCGCAATAGCTGTACATAGTCACTCAAAAAAATCCCAGAAGAAAAAGGTAATTAATCGATCAAAATGATGTTAGTAGCGTAAAGAAAGAATCCGATTCCTAAACGACACAATGCCAAGTAAAACGACATGAAAAAACGACACGCAGATGAATCTACTGCCTCAGCTCCTTTCGGAGCTTCTGTGAGAACAACTTGCAAGCATCCAAGCTTAAATCCATGGCCGCCGCAAGAGCCACAAACGCCGCCGCGTCCTCCGTGCAAGTCACGTGCTGCACCCCAACTTCCACCTCTGGCTTGCTCACCTTCCCCTCGCCGTCCACCGTGGCCGACATCACAAACCCCTTGTAAAACAGTTGCTTCTCCGACGCCAACTCCGACCCGGATCCAGAACCCGGCCTCGATCTTGACCCGGATCCCAAGTCCCAGCTTCCGTGTGGACTGTTGACTGGGGTGACCCCGGACGTAACATCTATTGTGAATTTCCCACCATTCACGGCGCTGATGGTTGAGCCGGCGAGTGTCACCGTTTCAGCGGTTGCAGGCAGGACATCGAACTTGAAACCCACCGAGTTGGATTTTTTCTGTTCGCGCCAAGCCTCGAGTCGCCCCCAAGGCTTCCAAGTGCCGTCGCCGCCGGGTTGGAGGATAAGCCACGCGCCGGGATTGGATCGACTGACCCGGTGGGAACCAGGGGAGGGAACGAACGGAGTTACCATTGAGGCGGCCGCTACCGGAGAACCGGATAGGTCGTGAATCATAATGGACCATCCCTTTCGCTCGGCCGATTGGTCCTTCTGAGATTTCAGCGAGTTCAACCAGCCTTTTGAATTGCTCGACTCTGACACAGATGACTTACAAGCCAAATTCCGATCTCTGAAGCTGAACTTGCAAGTGAAAACTGGTTGTTTAACATTCCCTTGGATTTGGAACACCTGGGGGCTACACTCTGGTTCGCCGTCGAACCGGAACACGAATCTCGGGTCCGGTTCAGCCCGGACAGTCAAGTGTAACAACTGTTCCGACGACGCCTTTTTCTTCTCACCCAGTGAGACCCAGCCGTTCTGAAACATACAAGCGCGAGACTCAGCCAAGGTAAGATCCAACGGCACAGAAAGTTTCCCCAACAACCTGGCAGTACTAAATCCAAACGCAGATGGAATTCGCCGACCCTTGTAGACGGAAACCTTCAGAGTAGGATTCTTATACGATTTCAGAAGCTTCTCGATCATAGGCTTGCTCAAGTCGAACGAAGCAGCTAAAGTGTGAGATTGAGAGTCGCCGGAATCTTGCGAGAAAAGAGGAACGGTAGCGTACTGATGATCGGATTCTGACGATTTGAAACCCTTGAGCTTAATTTTACAAAAGCAAGGAGGAGAAGTAGAAGGATGAACTTGACCGGAGAAGGAAGAAGGCTTGGAAGCAGCCGGAGATTTGATGGCCAAGTTTCCGACGAGGATCCGAACATAAGGACACGGATCCATATCGTGGAGGTTGGTTTCCCAGCGAGAGAGAGGGATTGTACTATTGTTGTGTTGCGCGAAGAAGATGGAAGAGAGAGGAAAAGGGCAGGTGGGCTTATAAGAGGCGGGTGAGAAGGAAGAAGACAGTTGTTGAGCAGGCAGGGCGAATGAGACAGCCTGTAACTTGGAGGATTTTTCGTTAACTTTATCATATCATGGGAAATACTTGGAAGAGGTCCCATGCAAGTTGGCATTTTTTGAACTCATCTTCTTTGTGTACTATTATTACAATTTTATTTTATAATTTTATTTTTTTTATGAGTGATGCATTCAAATTTTTTTCCCGAGTTGTTTGACTTGAATCCCACGTTTAATAATTATGGAGAAACGTGAATTAAGTGAGTAAATCAATTTGGGCGATAGTTTTGGATTTGGTTGGATTTAATTGGTGATTTCTTTAACTACATTTATCTTCATTCTACTGTAATTTCAAAAATGTGGGAAAAAAAAAATCAGATCGGTGAGGTTTGTTGGAACCATATCAAGATTATGGATTAGTTCAATTATTTTAATTTAAAAAAAAAAGAGGAAAATGAGATAAAGCAACAAAAAGAACGAAGTTTTTTTTTTTTTTTCACAAACTCACACGTACACAATGTTATTGGGTTTGGTGTTAGCACTAAGCTTCTTCTTCTTCTTCTTGTGTTTGTTTTTTTTGGGAGCACTAAGGATTTGAAGGATATTTATTTTATGGGCGAAATTATGCAAAATTCCATCTTTTGAACTTTGAATTGGGTGAATAATTTTCCACTACTCCCCGATAAGCGACTCTATAAACTTTTGAATTTGTATAGGTAACCCTCTCCTCGTTAACTAATCCATTATTTTACTAGCAAAGTATAATATTTTATTGACTAAATATCTTTCTAAATTTTTTTTTTTACATGTAATCCCGTTCAAATTTTGAATCAACTTATATGATTCCTGAATTTTAGGTCATATATACATAAAATATCCGTCATATGACTCATATCATGCTACATAGGGTGTAATACTGGACCTCTTAATGATATGAATGAGAGTTATAGTTATAAATTTAAAAATTTAGATAGATTTTTCATCAAATTTTAAATATTAAGAAGGTTATTTGTACAAAACTTCAAATTCAAAGGGTTATTATATATAGTTTAATATTTTAATATTATTTGGACCTTAGGGCTATAGGCTTGTTGGGAAAAAATGCTTTAGATTAAAGTTAGACGAGTGTAAAAGAACAGTTATACGATTTTTTTATTTTTATTTTTTGGGTTCTCTTTTAATAGAAAAAATGATAATTTTCTTAAAAAATGTATTGCGTAATAAAAATACTTTCTCTTAATAAGATAGATCGCAGAATGAATACAAACTTTCTGGGGTACAATTTTAGAAGGTTTCATTGCAGTAGTTAAGAAAAGAGATTTGAATATATATATATATATATATAAAAATAGTGATTTGAAATCAATTTGGCCATCAACAAATCATTCAATTTCTTGTTTCCTTCTAATGTGTTGATAATGATAAAATTAGGTAGCAACTACCAAAATAATTATGTCCAAATTAAAGCGCACGTAATTCCCTCAAGCCGAATCAATAACCTAATTAGCAACGATTCTTTGCTTTGGTTTAATTATTTGGTTGACAAATTGTGCTTCCAATTTTTGTTTTAGGTCTAATAGATGCTGAATTTTAATATATTTAAATAAATTTGATGAATTTTAAGCATTTGAAATCACATGGGAGACAAAGTTAGTTTTTGTTTTTTATTTGGTTCTCCACTTTTTCTCCATTTAATATCACAACCATTAGATCATATTTTAATGGGTGAAATTTAATTGTAGATTTTTTTATTATATTTAATATAACAATAATATATTTTACATAGTATTAAATTCTACCCATTAAAATATGATTAAATGGTTAAGACGTTAAGTGGAAACACTCCTTTTCCGTCAAGAATGTTGTTAATTACTCTTTAAGTTATGTCACATGTAGGACTCAACAGTGCAAAAAGAAAAAAAATCAAAGAAATTTGTACAATTGTTAATGAAGATAGGAAATTTTATATACTTCTATTCAAAAACTAACTCCACCAACAAACTGTTGATTGAAGTAGTAACTCTATCCCTATATGTAAGAGAATGCAAATTTGAATCTTAAGAATCTCCTCTTATTTTTTTCTCCATTTTTTTTCACTTAATAACTTAACCATTAGATCATATATTAATGGGTAGGATTTAATGCTATATAAAAAATATTATTGCTATATTACACATAATAAAAATTTATAATTAAATCTCAACTATTCAAACATGATCAAATAGTTGTAATATTAAGTGGAGAGAAAATGAAAACAAGAGTCCATCAAGGTACATAGCAGATAGACCTATACATATCACTTAGCATAAATTTAATATGTTATAATATAAAGTTATACTTGACCTCAAGGTTGTCAAACTCGCGAGTTTAAGCAAACTCGTGATAGTGATGTAAATTCGTATCGTGAACTCGAATTATAAACCTGTAAGAATTTAATTTACCATTAAATAGATATTATTAATATATAATTAAATAATTAAAATATAAAAAGTTGACAAAAATTTGATTTAAATATATTTTAAATCCAAATAATTGAAATTAAATATATCAATATTCATAATTTATCGTATTTAATAAAGAAATTTCTATAAAATTCATATATAAAGCCATTGAGTATAATCAAATTGAAAAATTTAACACGAGTTTAATGGTATGTTAACACAGTTTTATAAGTTAAAAACGTAAAAATGGTAAACTCGGTGTATAAACTCGTGAATTTAACTGAGTTTACAAAGGTCGCGAGTTTACCAAGGACTCAACTTAATTTTATAAGTTAGAAACATAAAAACGGTAAACTCAGAGAGTCAACTCGCGAGTTTTATAACAATGCCTGACCTGGCTTATTGTTATTCACATTTAACATATGATTAATCTTAAGTTTCGAGAATAATATAAACCAAATTTTCGACCAAAAAAATAATATAAACCAAATGTGGGCCCTGTAGGCTGGACAGAGTTGGGAAATTAACAAACATAAAACTATACGTTTTTTCCTAAAAAAAAAATTACAAACATAAAACAAATTAATGTGGGTAGAGATATAAAATGTGGCATTGAAAAAATTACAAACAAAAACCTATATGTTTTTTCCCTAAAAAAATTATAACTCTAAAATTCATCACAATGATTAATGTTTTAACTTGATTATCTTTTTATTGTTGTTATTCTTCATCTTCCTTAAAACATCAAATCATGACGTTCTAATAAAAGTAATAATACTAAAAATGATGACACATCCACATATAAATGGTTTATATTCTAATCCATGTTTGGTTTTCTTGATGAAAGTCTAATCAACATTGTTCGGTGCTGAATTGTATCGATTTGACATGTTCCAGGCGTCAAACTCATATTAATAGGAGCAAAATGTTGAATACAGGGTGGAATTTAATATATAATGAAACATATTTAGGTCAAAAACTTCAAAATATTAAAATTATTTTATAAACACTACTTAGAATATAAATATTAATTCAAGTTATTTAATTATAATTTTTTATTTATTTTAAAATTTTAATTTAAATGATTTAAAAAAATTTGTTGTTTTGAAAAGTAGTATTCAAAACCGTTCCACGCTTAATTAGCTAGTAAGTAAATGGCAAGTGGTCGTAATGGCCACATCAAAATGATAATTGATCTCCACGACCCTTGACATGTTTTTTCAAATTTCAATCAACGTCACAAATTATCGACTTTTGATAATGATATTCCACCCTCTTCAAATTATTCGAAGACGCAAGTTATCAACTTAGTTTTTTAATCAGGTAAAAAAAACCTTAATTTTTTAAATGAAAAAAATTTAATTTCGAAGACAATATGTGGGCTCTATTATAGGCAATTCAACTAAGTCACTTGAATTAATAAAATTTTATAATTTTACCATTATTAATGAAGTTTTGAAGCCGAGAGAAACATATAAAAAAAATCATATTTAAGTATTAATTATAAAGCTAAAATTGTCTAATACAACAAGAGATTACATATTTTTGAAGTGACTTATATTAATTAAGGACCAAATGATTCTTCTAGAAAGTGTCTTATAATAAGGACCCATATATGGGAGTAGTTAATTAATGCAATGAGACTAATCAATAAGTAATAGGAGCAAAAATAAACAAAATGAATATAAAAATTTAGCTAAGTTAGTAGTGTCTCTTATAAATAGGAACATACTCCCTCTGATTCTTAATATAAAACATAATTACTTAATTTGATTAGATTAAAAAAGTTAATTAATATGACATATATTTTCTAAAATACATTGATCATCTTTCTTAATTCCCTTATTCACTCTCTTTTTTTTTTTTTTTTTTTTTTTGCGTAAAGCCCCCGGTGTCCCACACCCAATTGGATGCAGACTAATCCGGAGTCGCCCCCGGGATTAAGGGACTTCCCACGGGTTCGAACTCGGCCACCTTTGGCCAAATGGTAGTAGGAAGGCACCGTGGCTTCCCTTTCAACCATCGAGCTACGCCCCCGTGGGCTTATTCACTCTCTTCTTTAATTATTATTAAAGGAACATCAACTGAGGTAAAATAAGAAAAGATTAATAAATATGATAAAAATAAGTATTATATTTAATATCAAAATTAATTCTCCATATATATCTTATGTTGGAGAGGGAGTATCACTCTGATCCTATTTATAAATCCAAATCAATTAATTATCACGTACCAATAAAAGTTAGTTAACTCATTAATTATAGAATAAATTTTTAATTTTGCCCTTATCTATAATTAGTTTCAAAAATCAATATGAATAAATTTTTTTTGTTTACTGTAATTAATATGGGTAAAAAAGTACAAACATATTTATTATTTTGAAAAAGACTTATAATAATGATCAAAATTTTTTATCAAAATAGATTTATAAATAGGAAATAGGATTAGAATGATATAATGTATAAATAATTTTTTTTTATACATAGGATCCGAGGAGTAACTGTTCAAAGTCATGTTGCCGCGAGAGAGAGAGAGAGAGAGAGAGAGAGAGGAGTAATGGAGAGAGGAGGAGAAAGGCAAAATAGGGGCGATGATGAGCTGGAAGAGGACGGCACAGTGGAACACAGGTAGGAATTGTGGCCAGCAAAGAAAGACCCAACCTTGGCTGTATCCTGTAATCCTCTTCCCGCCTAACCTCCAGCTGGTATATAATTTATTATTTATTTATTCCTCATTATTCTATCTGTGGTGGGTCCCTGAAATTATCATCTTCTTTCCTTCCTTCCCCACCTCTATTCCCCTTTTCAGCAACCTATGTATCCCTACCTAGCTCTTGCCCCGTGCCCCCCCACTCACTATCAATCAATTCCTCTTTGCTAATCATTTTCTACGCTCTCCTGTCCTTAATGAAGAATTTAACTAACTTCGATCTTCGTATCCATTTGGTTTTCTTAGTGTGTTGGGATTAATTTTTAAAAAATAATTTTTACGATATATATATATATAAGATAAATATATAAAAAGTGTTTTATTTCGATTTACGAAAAAATGTTTCTGAAATCATGGTTTCAGAGTTTTCCGAACACACACTTAGTTGCTAGTTGGCTCCTGACCTTTATCGTTTTTATGTTTTTAGTTTATAAAATTGAATCAGAATTATAGGTAAATTTGTATCAATTGTAAATTCAGTTAAACTTATAAGTTTATACACCGAATTTATGTTTTAAATTTATAACTTACAAAATCGTATTAACTTACGTAATTCGTGTTTTTTTTATATGATCATGTTTAGTTGCTTTATATATGAATTTTAACTTCTTTGTTAAGTATGATATATTATGAATGTTGATGGATTTAAAATATATTTAAATCAATTTTTTATTATGTTTATATTTTAATTATTTAATTATACACTGTTAGTACCTATTAAATAATAAAAATAAACTCTTATGAATTTACAATTTAAGTTCATGATCGGAGTTCGCGTCATCATTATGAGTTTATTTAAATTCATGAGTTTGACAACTTTATTCAATACATAAGACTCATACTAAGTGAGGTGTGGTAAAAAAAATGACAAATATATTCAACCTTAACGGAAGAGGCTACTTTTAAAATTTGTACATGTGATTTCCATCTTACACAACACCAATGTTATAGTTTTCTATAATTTTTCTCCAACTATTATTACCTCCGATTTTAAATATAAGATAAAGTTGATTTTTTTTAGAGATTAAGAAAGCTAAATAAGTTACTTAATCATATTATATGTTATGTATCCTTAGATTATATATTAGTTTATTAGTCAAACTAATTAGTTTGGAGAAAAAAATAAAAATATAAAACCTCTAAAGTAATTTAATTAATTTCTCCAAAAAAGTCAACTTTATCTTATAATTAGGATCGGAGGGAGTAAAATTTAAGGAGGCTTCTATAAAGGAGAATAATTTAAAAGTAAATGACTTAAATGACTAAAGGGCATTCTTAAAAAATTAACACACACATTTTTTTTAATAATTTTAACACACATATTTTGTAAATAACTAGTTTGAGTAATTTTTTCTATGCGTATAAATTAGTTAATTAGTTGTTATCGTTTAGGATTAGAGAAAGTATTATTTAATATTTTTGCTTTACAATCCCGTTATATATGGTGGCGCCATCCGAAATATCTCCAGTCATGATATTAGCTGGCATATGTTTAATAAGTTTCTAGAAATAAGAATAATGAGTGGCTAAGTTTCATCAATCATGATTCCTGAACTGTATTATGCACCACTGTGTTAGGTTGTTAGCTGTCATTATCTTAAGGAATATTTATCCTTGTGAAAAAATTTGTTCCTTCATCCGTTTATTCAGAATTTATATAAAAATTGCACCCCAAAAAATTATATGAAAAATATTTACTACGAATTACATTAAGGGAGTCATCAATAATCAGGGAAAATAATACTCCATTCAGTTCTAAATATAGGATAAAGTTAAATTTTTTTAAAGAGATTAAAGAAGCTAAATAAATTATTTAATCATATTATATGTTGTATATACTTAGATTATATATCAGTTTATTAGTTAAATTAATTAATTTGAAGAAAAAAATATAAATATAAATATAAATATTCTAAAGTAATTTAATTAATTTTTTTAATTTCTTCAAAGAACTCAACTTTATTTTATATTTAGGATCGAATATATATCAATAATATAATGACAACGGCTCTTTCCCAATTCACAAAATGACAAATGACTCCCAAGTTAAGGCCTCTAGTTGGGTAAAAATATGGGAAATTCTCAGATAATTACCACTATTGCAACTTAATTTGCATTAGAGCCTAGAAATATGAAATTTCATTGTAGTTTAGTGGACTTGTAGTAAAATTAATTTATGAAACAAAAAGACAAAAATAACTTTTTCAAAAATCAAGGAAGAAACAATCTGATTTTCAAGTGGTGAACACATTATGAATAAGTAGAATACTAATATGAACAAGTACAATTAATTTCTTAACAAGAACACATTGAAACATGATTAAATCAAATTCTATTTGTAAATAACGAACATATCATGAACATATGGAATAGTCTTATGAACAATTTTAGGATGTTACTTGGTGAAAAAGGGGAATTTCACTTATTCACAGGACTATTTCATTTGTTGTAAATCAAGTTATTTCTTCTTTAATTTTGAAAATTTTATTTTTATCTTTTTACTTTATAAATTAATTTCACGTGAAATTTAATATTTCTTTGGAAGCTAATGAAAATTAATTTGCTAAAATGGTCTTTAACTGAAATTTTCCCTAAAAATATCTTCATTCATCAAGTTTTGCCTTTTTGTCTTAACACCAGATGAAACCGGTCAAGATTAAAATAATATATTTAATTAAAACATACAAAATATTTTTATATAACTCTTAAAAGAATAATATTTAAATATAAAAGACATTAATTCATAAGCAATTTGAATATTCATATATAAATTACCACACATAATCCAACAAAAATCAGAGCTACCTAAGCACAAATATAATGGACTATTATTTTTTACATTTGTTTAACTCAAAAGAACAATTCAAGCTTAGGAAAAAAAATTTCAACTCGATCAACTCATTTAAAACTCTTGATCTGGCTATTGGATTGGTTCATTGGTAGCAAAATATTTTAAGATCTGGTGTGTTATTTTGTAAATTTGAAAGACTAATTTGTTATTTTCCTTATAATTACAAGGTCATGATATATTTAGAAAAAGGTACAACTCGTAATTGCATAACTAAGATTTTCTTCTTGACCAAACAATACATAGCAAGGGGGGTTCATTTTATATCTATTTTTTGTTAAAAAAAAAAAAACAACGCAATTACTTTAGAATTACGTAACATATAAATTGGAGTGGATATTAGGGAGCCGGAGGGGTTTCGTTGAGGTATAGGTGGACCCACGTAGCGTGCGGTGGTGTGATGGAATCTTTGTTCTCAACTTTTCTCATTTTTTATTTTCTGATTCTGTAACTCTGAATTTCTGATTGGATCTTAGTTTTTTTAAAAAAAAAAAAAAGAAAACAGATAGATCTCTCAGTTTGCACGCGAACCCGCACCTGCATGTGTTCAACGGGAAGTATGATAGATAGCCAAGGTTGAGTGGATGACAGACTAGAGAGCTGATTATATTTTTAATTAGAGTGAATAATTATAAAAAATAAGATATAGGATTTTATATTTGTTATTGTAAAGAAAAAATACGCCAGATATTCACGCAAAAGTTCAAAATAAATAAACCGCACTTTTTATAATTTTTTTGAAAAGTTTTGTTTTCAACATATTTTTATTTTTTGTATTCAGTTATGAATAAGCTAAGATAGTTTTATACATTTTCACAAAACTCATGATGATATTAACAGTTCGTAAGTAGTTATGAGATTTTTTTTATAACATATATAAATATATTGCCAGTATTTTAAATAAAATGGGTTAATATAACTTTTGGTCCCTGAAGTTTGATCCAATTTTGGTTTTGGTCCCTCAAGTTTGAAATCGGTGGTTTAGGTCCCTGAAGTTTCACCCAATTTTGGTTTTAGTCCCTCAAGTTTGAAATTGGTAGTTTTGGTCCCTGAAGTTTCACCCAATTTTGGTCTTGGTCCCTCAAGTTTGAAAAAGACTTGGAGATCCGTTTTTGAAACCCGACCCGACCCGGAAAAAAAATCAAGTCATTTTCAAACTTGAGGAACCAAAACCAAAATCAGGTGAAACTTCAGGGACCAAAACCACCGATTTCAAACTTGAGAGACTAGAACCAAAATTGGGTGAAACTTCAGGGACCAAAACCATCGATTTCAAACTTAAAGGACCAAACCTAAAATTAGATCAAACTTCAAGGACCAAAAGTTATATTAACCCAAATAAAATCTCTTTGTCGATTTGGGTATGTGCACAATGGACATGCTAATGTTCTCTGTATCTTGCCGCTTTGACCAGAGGCCCCACAAGGAGGTTAGATAAAATCCACTACGTATATGTATATTTAGTTTAATGAAGTACTGGTATATTTTAATTTTGATTATATTAAAAAAGTATATTTTGATAATAAATAATAAAACAACTTGTGTATAAGTATAAAATGTAAAAATGGTAAAGAATGTTATTGTTTATACATGGAGAGTTTACCGCAGACGAGTAGAATCCATATTTTAAACCGGTTTTTTAGCCATAAACTAAATTATATATTTCAAGATAAGAAAATTTATGGTTAACTTGCACAAAATTAAAAGATCATTTAATTTAATCGAAATAATTATCATTTTTTCCATCTCAATAATAATCTCACGCATCTAGCAAAAAAGAAAAAGAAAAAGAATCTCGCTCTGTTATTACTTATTAATTATATTAGCGTTTCTTCTCTTTGATTTGAATAAGCCATCATTATGTCATGACATAAAAATAAAATAAAATAAAATAACCTTCACTATGAAGAAATCATTTCGTGCCGCTGGCGTGGAGAGATTATCTCAGCCGCAATGTGACCGAGAGAACACAAAAATCATTTAGGGCCACAAGCCAGTGGAAATTTAATGATAATTTATTTCTTATAATTAAATAGGACAAGAGTAACATATAATTATTGGAGGTGAATTCCATTTTGTCCATACAATAAAGATAAACTAAAATATTATCCTACTAGCTAGGTTTCACCACGTCTTTCTTAATGTGTGGTTGTAATTTTTTTTGATTAAAACACTGAATTCATTAATCAACAAAGATTAATATAAGAACCGTCTCAGGAACAGGCGCAACCTAAGATCTCTCATCAACCACCGCCTACCAGAAGAGGAGGTGGTGGTTAATCAAAGATAACAAAAATCTCAAAACTATCGTGAGCTAATTTAGCTAAATAATCAGCTTGAACGTTCAGATCTCTAGAGATATGTCTAATGAAAAAATTCCAATCCCTAGACATCCAAACTCTAGCCTCATCTATTACTTCTCCAAAGGGATGTCTATGGTCACAACCCCTAGTGATCAAATTAACTGCTTCAATACAATCCGTACAAAGAGTAATATTTTTAATATCTCTGTTCCACCATATTTGGAGACCCTAGATGATGGCGATGATTTCTGCAATAATCGGTGGCACCTGTGTAAGCTTGCACATGTAACCACTCACCCAACCTCCATCTGGTCCTCTAATAATTCCACCACTCCCACTCTGTCCCGATTCAAGTACCGACTCATCAGTTTCGAGTGTGTAGAAACTCTACCCTCTTGCAACTTGACCTCCAGTGCCATATGTAGCGTGAGTATAAAATTTGCAATGCGCATTCAGGTCCATATCCTAGCTTGCTCGAAATAGACTTGAGTGAGCATTCTGGTGATAAATGTCCTCTTCTTCTCCAAACAGCATCCGGCATCTGTCTACCCAAATGTCCCAGCAAACATATCCGAAGAGAGTAGCCCAACTGATCTTCTTTGTGAAATCTCAGCCTGCTTCGTGCTTCAGGTTCCATTCTATCCATTCCGATCCCTGCAAATTAGAAAAAATGTTCCACATGCCTGGTTTCACTATGGAGATCCACCTCTCTCGAGCGTTGATACAGTCTCTTAGTGTATACATCAAGTCCTCATCCTCGTCGCATTGAAAGGGGCACATTGCAATGTCAGTTAACCCCCTTGCCTTTCTTAGTTGTGCTGTATGTGTTCTTCCATGTGCCGCAAGCCACATAAAAGCTTTGATCTTCTCAGGGATTTTCCATCTCCATAGCGTCCTCCAGAGAGTTGTATCCGACCTGTTAATACCTGCAGCAATAAAATGATACGCAGAACTGACAGAAAAACAACCATGAGAAGAAGACTTCCAAAAATACTTATCTTCTCCTCTATCATCCGAGGGCGGGTTAACATTGATAATTTTTTGGGTAATATGATTCTGGAACTAGTTACCCATCCTGTTTGTATCCCATTCGCCCTAGGGATTCACATAATCACTAACTTTCTCACTCTTGTCTACGAAGGCCTCCCAACCTGGTATTAGTTCGATTAAAGATCTATTGATTTCAGACCAATTATCAAACCAAAAAGATGCATACGCTCCATTGCCAACTTTGACTCTCACTCCTTTTTGGAATTTGTCCCAAACAGAGTAAATGCCCCTCTAGGTATGCGACGCATTCCTTCTAGCCACTTGTTAACTCTTCTGGTCCCATCGGTACTTCGCTCTCAGAACACGAACCCATAATTTCTCCGTATTGTTCAGCATCTGCCAATAGAGTTTCATAATGAAAGCTTCGTTCTGCTTGCACAAGTCTCTAATGCCTAAACCGCCATCTTGTTTGTTTGTAGTAATCTGTTCCCAGGAAACAAGATGTAGTTTCTTCTAGTCCTTCTGTTCATCCCAAAGAAATTTCCTGCTTTTCTTCTCCAAGTCCCGTAAAATACCTTTAGGGATCAGCATTGTCTGCATTTGATAAGCCAGCAGTGCAGATAAAACTGCTTTTATGAGGGTTGTTCTTCCTGCGAAGGTTAAACAACCTCTCTTCCACCCAGAGATTTTTCGCATCGTTCTTTCCATTAAAGGCATAAAATTGAGTTTGTTCACTCTCTTATGAAGAAGCGGAACGCCAAGGTACTTCCCCAGATCTGCTGTTAGCCTAACACCCAATTTACGGCTTAGATCAACGGCCCTGGAGAAATAGACCTTCCTGGAGAAACATACTCTAGTCTTGTCTTTATTCCTCTTTTGGCCCGACATGGTACAGAACGTCTGTATACACTTCAGGATAACTTCCACTTGGCTTTCTGAGGCTTCTCCAAATAAGATGAGGTCATCAGCAAAGAACAAGTGTGCGGTTTTAGGCCCATTTCTATTCAGTGAAATCGGTTTCCAATTATCTTCCGCTGTAGCATCTTGGATAATATGATGAAGTCGCTCCATACACAGGGTGAATATGTAAGGGGATAGAGGATCCCCTTGCCTAATGCCTCGTGAGGAAGAAAACTGCTCAGTGGCTTCCCCATTCCATAACACCTGGAACGACGGACTTGTGATGCATGCCATAATGATCTCACAGGTTTTACCTTCAATCCCCACAGATGTAAGAGTCTCATAAATAAATGGCCATTCTAAACGATCGTAAGTCTTCTCCAGATCCACCTTGATTGCCAACCAACCCTTTTTCCCAGACTTCGCTTTCATTGAATGAATAACTTCCTGAGCAATGATGATGTTGTCACTACTTTGTCGACCGGCAATAAAGCTGCATTGATGATCCTCAACCATTTTATCCATTATGTCTCGGAGACGACGGCTTAGAATTTTGGTAATGATCTTGTAGCTCACATTGCATAAGGAGATAGCTCTGAAATCCCTAATTGTCTCTGGTTTTTTCAATTTCGGGATTAGGACAATATTAGTGTGGTTTATATCTTTAATATGCTCTGGTTCTTGGAAAACACTCGACACCAAATAAGTAATGTGATCCTCAAGAGTCACCCAATATTCCTGGTAAAAAACCCCTTGTAAACCATCCGGGCCAGGAGCTTTAAATGCCCCAATATCAAACGTCGCTTCTTTAATTTCTTCTTTGGAGAGGACTGCATAAATTTTCTCATACTCTATAGAAGTTAAGATAGGAAAACGATTTTGAGTATCAACGGAGCTGATCCCTGTCATTTCACTTCTGAAAAGATCCTTGTAGTAGTTGATGGCCATACTCTTTAGCATGTCATGGTCAAAAATCCATTCTCCCTCCATATCTTTGAGCCCATCAATTCCGTTCCTCCTTATTTTGATCATCGCAGTAGCATGAAAAAACTTACTATTTCTGTCTCCCCATTTTAGCCAATCGCACCTAGATTTCTGGTACCACATAAGTTCTTCCTGAGCCAAAACTTTATTGTATTCTTTCCACAACTCATTTTCGGTCTGAGCTAAGTGTTGGCTATCCCATCTTGCCCTTAATCTTTCAATACCCTCAATCCATCGCAGTATATTTTTCTTCCTCCCATTCCAGTTCCCAACCTTCTTAGCATTCCATTCATGAGCCTGCTTAGAGAAATTGCTGACTTTATCATTCCAGCTTCCCTTATTCCAGGTCTGTTTAACCATCTCCCCAAACTCCTCTTCTAGGAACCGGGCCGCTTGACATCTAAAGGAAGGTCTATGACGGTACTGAGCTTGAGACGAGGAGGTTTTGACCAGGATTGGACGATAATCAGAACCAAATTTACTCAAATGATAAGTCTTCGTGAAGGGATATAAAGTGTTCTAATAATAATTTATAAAGGCCTAGTCAATTCTCTCGTTCAACATTCCCCGCTCCCATGTGAATCGATCACCAACTATGTCAGTTTCAATAAGTTGAGCCGTAGAGATACAGTCTTGAAATTGTCTCATTGAAGTAACATTCGGATCCGAACCGCCACTTTTATCATCATTATAAAGATAGGCATTGAAATCACCTATAACTAGCCAAGGCCTATTCACGGACAGACTCAGATCATTTAATTCATCCCAAAGATTTTGGCGAAGAATACGAGTTGGCTCGGCATAGATGCAGGACAAAATAAAATCCCTTGCTTCATTAGGCACAATTACCTTAACATGGATAGCTTGGGTGGAAGATGAAATATATTCCAGTTGAAGGTCTTCAATATTCCACATAAGCCAAATTCCTCCTACATATCCTGTTGCTTCAAGCCATATCCAAGTATTGAACCCCAACCTCCTGATGATTCTATCAGCTTTACTCCCACTAACACGAGTTTCAGTGAGGATCAAGATTCTAACATCTTTCCTTTAGATCATATCTTTCACTCTTCCAGGAAAAAATTTCGAGGCCACTTACAAGCCGTATCCAAGTATTTAAACTTTTTGTGGGTACAATGAATGCCTAGGTTATGATAAAAAACTCTTTCTTTTTCCATTAAAAGATTTGAATTATGATAAAAAGAATTCATATTTCACTATTCTTTTGCCATTTAAGCTGTCTTAATATTAAATTATTTTTTTAAGTTGTTAAAAAAACTACTATATTACAAGGTTATCAAATCCGGACCGACCTCTGAACTGGTCGAGGTAGTAGGTCAAGGGTTAGTGAGTTAGTTCAAAATCAACTTGAGGCTAGACTGATGAGAAATAAAAAATTAAAAAATAATGTAAATTCTCATCACAATATTATACTATACAAAATCAATTCAATATATTGAATCACTAACAAAATAATCATATACTTTTCCAACATTCTTTCCAAATTTTTTTTTTCAAATATTAATAGATAGTATGAATCGACCATCCAATAACACTGTGATCAATAATCATAAATATTCTTCCTAGCAAATTATCAAAATAGATAGATAATAACAAAATATTCCTACTTATAGTCTTTACTCATTAAACTAATAGTTATTAACACAAAAATTATCATTAATTTTGACTAATATTATCATCTACCCCTAAAAAATTATTAAGTTTTTTAAAAAGGCAATTTGGTCAACCCATCAACTCGGCCGAGTTGGCCAGGTCACCTCAGGTTGCACAGGATTCCAAGTTAGGGATCTGTTCGAACCATATTCATGATTGGATCATCGTTTATTGGGCTAACCCAACCGGTTTAGTACGAGTTTGATAACCCTATTTATAACTGGCGTACTAAATAACTAACCAAAATCCGGCTAAAGCAAGCAGCGATTGGTCAAGCTAAACAAAATCGGATCGATTCAAAGATCAATTCATTCAGATTTTTTTCCCTGAAAGATTCTGGTCCAACCATATTCGATTCTTGATTTCTTGTTGGCAAAAAAAATAAAATAAAAAATCACATATTCGATTCTTGCTCACTGTTATGTTATGATCCATCTTTCAGTAGCATCTTGATCTCTCTCGGATGTCTCAGTGTCTGGCCAAAAAGTTGTTCTCTCTACAATTTTGTTTTTATTATACATTCATAATATCAATATTCTTCTAATTCGAATGCAGCATGGTTCATGGCAGATGGTAGATTCAAAACAAAGCTAACTAATTTGGACCAAATCATTAAACCCCTAACGCTGTAAGTGCTTGTCTTCATATCGTCACCTCTAGTCCCTCTTGAACGGGGGAAGGATTTATGGTCCCTATCGAGTCTATAATATGGGGAGTCTTCTAAAAAAAAAAATTGATTCAAAATATAAGAGGTTGATATGTAATTATTGATTGTTTTCCACTTTTATTCCTTATAGGGGAAAAAGAAGGGTGATAGGTAATAAATGTATATTTGACAATCACATTTTTTTTTCATAAAGGTGAAATAGGTAAATTTTATAAATTTATGAAACATTAAATGATTTAACTAATGTTTTTAGTTATGTAAATTAATTTACAACGCCTTATATTTTAGGTTAAAGGGAGTATATAAAAAACCAGCATGATTATAATAAATTTGGAAAATGGGAATAGTGATTTCCCACATTGCCCACCCAGAAACACTACTCATTGTGTGTTTGAATTAGTTCATTTTAAGTGATTTTAATATTGTTTGCTTTACAAGATAGAGACATGATAGGAGTTAGTCTTTATTTGGAATAATTTATTTTTAAAAAATAAGTGTTTATTACGTAAGTCGAGACAAAACTCCTCTCACATATTTACCTCATATACCGTAAATAATAAATTATAAGCACTTATAAATAAAAAATAAATTATCTCAAACGAGTGTATCCCATCTCATCCATGTCGATCTAACGGATTTTTTTAACACCCTTGGTCCCTATTAAACAATTTTACGCATAAAGGAAGAATGAATCTAACTATGGAAACTTAAAAGACCCCAAAAAAAGTACAAGAACTTGATTTAAAATTTAAAAAAAAAAAACTATGAAGACAGCCGTATTAATTTTTTTTGAAATGATTTTATATTGTATAATATAAATATATAATATGAGTTTTATCTCATAAAAGACATTAAGAAAAAAAAGAGAGAAAATATTATTTGTGGTAAACGGGCACTCGTGACTCATAGTCATGAACAAAGCGAAGCCGTTCCTTGGAAGGCATGGGGTGTGTTTGGGATAGCGGTAGGAAAAATGACTTATATAATTCGGGCTTATTAAAAAATGACTTAATAAATAAGTCAATATTTGTAACGTGATTTATGTTTGGATGAGCGGTTGAATAAGTGATTTGTCATAACTCAAAACGTGTTTGGATTAGCGATTTTTATAAGTGCGTTTTTAAAAGTAAAAACTTGAAGGGCATTTGTATATTCTTCAAATTTTAGATAGATCATATATGCGATATCCAACAGTAATATATCATCTGTATATTCTTCAAATTTTAGATAGATCATATATGCGATATCCAACAGTAACAATATGATATTAGACAAATTATATATTTGTACTGGACTAAAAGAAACTCCACAAAAAAATTAATATAGAGATTTTTTTTTCTAAAAAAAAGGAAATTCGGAATCAGGAATTCCGAAAAATTTTTAGTCCTGTTCAAAAGGGAAATAAAACTCCTTCTAGAATCATATTCAAGCATTTAAATAAACCTAAACGTTTTACATAATTATTTATAGACATTTTTTTGATTGAAATATAGGAAAACAAAAAAGGGTAGGGGTTGACCAAAAATGAACAAAAGATACAATAGTGGTCCACCAGGAATGTCCATACGGTACAAATTGGTTTTTGACCAAAAAAAAAAAAAAAGCTAGTGGAATAAGTAGGTAGATGGGGTTTTTTAAATAAGGAGCTTTTTAAAAACGTGACCCAACTTAAAAAAACTCCTCCAAACACTCAAAAAAAAAAAATCCATTTTAGTTGGGTTTTTTCTCAACAAAAACGGGCTTATTTAAGAGAAAAAGTGGTACCAAACACACACATGATCTCTAACATCAAGGATTCCACACTCAATTGCGTTTTATAACTGTGATAGCCTATTTGTTTTGATTATTAATAATTATTCTTGGGTGTGTATAATGATTAAATGAAATTAATTAGAAAAGCCAAAACCATAATTAAGAGTACAGCCAGGCTCTGTCTCACTAATGGAGTGGAAATAAAGGATTAATAATGTGAGACACGTGGCGATCTGATCTCCACTATTGCTCAGCGCCAGGAGATCCACAACCTTGGCACACAGCTTGTTCAACACCATGATTCCTAGGAGTTACATAACATGTTTATATCACATTTTAATAAGGACTTTTAATTAGCAGCAAAAAACTGCCAATTCTTTAATTTCTTCCCATAAAAGCTTCAAATGCTGCATCGACTTGGGTAAAAAAAAAATGAAAATGTTAAATGCAAATGTGCTATCCACCAAGCATGTTGATAGCCCTGTTGGAGAGAAAATACATGAACTCTTCATAAAAAAACCTACATGAACTCTACACCTTTTTTTTACCCTCTACCTTTATTTCATTCTTAATTACTACCCCATTTTAAATATAAAACCCAATTGAATTTTTTTGGGACATTAAGGAAGATAATTAATTAATTTAAAGTATTTATATTTATAATTTTTTTCCCAAAATAATTTTTTGACTTATAAACTGACATATAATCTTTTAGAGCAAGTTTTGAAAATAAAAAATAAAAAAAATCTGTCTGAATTATTATTTTAAAAATTATATATGGAACGGTGAAGTGAAGGGTGAAAGAATAATTTATTTTATTTGCATGATTTTTTATTCACGAAAGTACACGTTTTTTCACCTATTCTCTAATTCTATACAACAATAAAGTAACAAAACATAAAAAGATGTTCTGATTTTTTTTTCCAAAAAAGTTTCTATAAACACATTTTCAAATAAGTTTTTTCTATTTTTTTAGAACAAAAAATTGTTCTCAGAGCAAGAAATCAAAATGTGCCCCTTTTTTTCCTTTTAGGTTTTTAGTTTTTACCATTCCCGTCAATTTTCCCTTCATCCAATTGTTTATAGTATATTTAGATATTTTGTTAAAAAATTAAGAAAATAATTGTATTGTTTCTTTTAGGCTCAAGTGTCTTTCTAATGGGATTCCATTACCTTTATTCATCGTGTTACGAGGAATTAAAGCTTTTCACTAGAGCCAACTCCTTGCTAACACTCATTGGTTATATAATCATATTAACTTGAAAGAGAAATTGATTTTGGGCTTCACTGGCCTGACAGCATGGGCTGAGGGAGTGGGCTATTTCAACGGGCCATAGAGTATATGACCAGCCCCATCTGATATAAACCTCTACGTGATTAGGGAATAAAAAATTAATAATGGACTTTGTTAATTTTTAATACAGTCATTAAAATTTGTATTGTATAAAAAAAAATTAAATTAAAATTTGTATCGTTTTCCATAGGGTGGGCATGAGTAGGGTTGGGTAGGGCGAGTCCTCTGCCCGATGTCTAGCCCGAAGGATGAACGGGCTGTGTTTTGCAGCTTAATGCCCTGCCCTGCCCGATAAAAGCCCTAATCATTTTGGGTTGGGCAAAGGTGGGCTGGGCAGGGTAAGCTTCCCTACCCAAATGATAACGCCCTGCCCTGTCTACATGTGAAAAAAATAATTCCATGAACAATCCTTTAATTATCAATATTATATGTCTTAACTTCAACCTAAGTAATATAAACTTTAAATACAATCGATGATTCCACATCTTGGGATATTTCAAAATAGCTCTACAACTTGAGTCTTAAAATTTAAAAACTACCATATGTCTTAACAAATATCTATACTTCAAGAATTAAACAACATTCATATTCCATTATAAATAAGGAAACAAAATGATTGTAATTAAAACCGTGAGGTCGAAGTAGTTTGCATCAATTAAATATTCCAAAAGTTGATCAAATGATGAAGCATTCGGAAAAAAAAAATAAAATAAAAAGCAACTATAATTTAATACATCATAAAGTAAAGAAGAAAGGAAGAAATCTACTGGTAAATAGTGTTTAGTGGCTAAGACAAAAAAGAAAGGACCAGAAGAGTATTATACAATAGACAATATATATTTTACATAAAAAAATATATAAAATACTTTTTAATTGATATGAAATTAAATATTTTAAATAAATGAAAATAATTTTTCGGGCAGGGTCAAATGGGCAAGGTACCATCCTTTGCCCGATGCCAGGCCTTGCCCGGTTATTAGCTCGCCTAAAGCTGCCCAAAATTTTTTTGGGCCACTTTTGTAGGGCTGGACTATGCAAATTTTTCTCGGGTTCTGATAGGCGCACTTGACAACTGGACACCATGCTCACCCCTATTTACTTTACATTAGCACTTCCTTGACAAACACATTCTTTACAAGTTCTCCCAATTCAATAATGCTAACCCTCTTCTTCATCATGGTTAAAACTAAGGTAATTAAGCCCGGACCAGTCACTGAATCGGCCGGGATACTGGGTCATGAGTCAATGGGTCAGACCAGAGTCAAACCGGAATTAAGTCAAGGACCAAACTAGTAAGAAAGTGAAGATTTCAAGGTTATTAATATGAAATTATAAAGAAAAATTAAAAAAAGCGATTTTTTTTTTAAGAAAAGGCTGAACGTGGTTTATTCCCGGTCCGGACCGGTTTACTGACCGAGTTGCCTTTTTTCTGATCGAACTGGTAAATCCAGTTTAGGTATCATAACCTAAGTTAAAAATAAAAGAAATGTAAAGAGAGAATGAAAATGATCGACCAATATAGAGTTGGTTTAGTAGTATAAAGGGCCTGTTAGATATCTTTAGGTCTTGAGTTCGAATCCTCAAAGAGTCACCTGTATTAAGAGGAGTAGGCACGAACCCCGAACTGGATACCAAATGATAATATTAAAAGAAAGGCGATAGAATACTAAATGCTTCTTTTTTCCTTGGGTTATTACGAATTTTTGATTGCTAACCTATCTGCACAGAGACATGTGTAATTAATTAATTAATTGATTGATCACATTGTGAAGGTGTTGTACTATGGCAAATTCTGTAATTTTTATGTTCAATTCAATCTTAATCCCGAGATTATGAAGTTACAGAATCTTTATCCTAATATGGATTCATAATTATCAATTTTCTATCTTCTGTATTTTTCTCAAACCACGTTAATGCATGCTATGACAACTAGATTAAATTTCAGATTCCAATAATTCATTTCAGATTCATCACGCTAATCTCTTCTGTTACTTGAAGAAATATAATTGTGTGACAATATTAAGTTATTATTGGACTTCACTTGTGAGATATGATATGATTAACGGTTATTATGTTATTAATTTTAACAGAAAATGGTAAATCAGCAGGAAAATTGTTCAAAGAATGATGAAATCAATTTACACCTTATCACTTCCAAGAGCAGCAAACAGATCGAATTATGTCCTTATTGACACATCTGGACCAATTATTTGCAATCATATATGTATAATATATAGTTCCCCACAAACAACCTTATTGAAAAACCAGAGAGATCAGAATAATCGGAAATAAAGTACTATAGTTTTGCAATACAATTATTCTCCCAACCAAAACCAAAACCATGCAAAAATAACACAATTTTTTTTTTCCAAAAAATAAAATCAAAGATATCCATGCCTACAATTGAGATTGTTGTTATAGGCATGTTGAGGAAGAATATTACTACTGGAGGAAGAAGCAGCATTAATACTGTTAATAATAACATGTTTATCCTCAAACACATCATTATTATTATAGCGTCCAAGTAGTCCGCCATTAATATGAGCTCCTCCAACAATAACTGATGAATCAGTAGCCAAACTGTTATGCTCCATCATCATCATCTCGCTCGCCATTTTCCCTATCTCCCTCTTCAGTTCCTCCATTGAAACCAAAACTTGTTGCAACTCATTAAACCCTAATTCCTCAATAGGGCTTTCCCACCAGAACTGTCTCTGCCTCGCCTTCCTCACCTGATCTAGCTCTTCTCCTCTCTTCCTCTCCATTTCCACTTGCCCTAGGAGCTGTGTCAGCTGCATGTTCAGCTCCCGGACGTTCGCGTTCCTGTGGGCCTCCACCAGCGGGTGGTGGGTCCCGGATTCCGACGTAGGGTTTCGGCTGATGTAGCGGTCGATGATGGATTCCACCTCGGGGTGGCCGAAGGAGAAGGCCTTGTCGGCCGGAGAGAAGACGATGATGGCGATCTCGACGCCGCAGAGCGTGCAAAGCTCGCTAGCTTTCTTGAACAGCCCTGAGCGACGCTTTGAGAAGGTGACTTGAAGATGGCTTTTCTTTGGTATTTTCTGTATTGGGATCTTTTGGCGACCTGAACTTGACTTTCTCTTCATGTTTGAAGGGAGGAAAAAAGAAAGCAAAATATATGTTTCTGATGTTGGAATATGGTGATTAACGTTTTGGTATTTATACTGCTAAATATTTGGTTTATTGTAATTAATCCGATTAATTGACTGTCCCTTTCTTAATGATTTGTTACTTTTTATTATTTGTCCAAGATTAGGAAGTTATAAAATCTCAATCTCCATTTATGATTGAAATATGTACCTCCTGTGTATAATACTGCTTGGTATAATGGTACTGCATTATAATTCTGATTTTGACTTTAGCAAAATCTTAATAGAATTAAGAGCATTTTTAAGTTTGTCAGAGATATTGACTCAGGGGAACATCATTGTGTGACAATTAAATTTTATTTAATAGTACACGGGTATTAATCACAGGATAAAAGGACTATTGTATATTCTCATCAAACAATTATTGTAGACTTTTCCGTGTAGAAAAAAGAACTAGCTAATGGAAAAATATATGTAATTATATTATATCTTTCCTAATGATTTTTTTCAAATAAAATTTTTTTTATATGAATTACATACCTAAAAATATTTCTAATATTAAGTATGATAAAGAGATAAATAATTTATAGGAGTAATTTTTAATAAAGCGAAGACAGACTGGAAATATATGATGGGAAAAAAAAGAAGAAGACAGACTGGATGGGTATGTTGCGGGAAATTAAAGCTGTAATGAACTCAATAAATCACATGCCAGTTTCACACTTGGAGAAGATTTTCATATACAAAATGTTAAGGAACAAGGATAATCCTTGACACGTCATTCAGGCGTTTTCCTTTGAGAAAGTTGATAATTGGGTGAATAGTACATATGGTAACCTGTTCAGGATTTGATTTTATTAGCATAAATTCATATATAGAAACTCAATTAAATAAAATAAAATAACACCAAATTACACACAGCTCTTCTAAACTTTGCATCATATACAAATAACCCCTTAATTTTTAAAACTTAATTATAATAACCTCAGTGACTTTAAAATATATACTCCTCCAGTCCTATTTATCTTATAAATAGGGTTTTTTTGTCCTAAATATAAGTCACATCTTTAAATTCATTATATGAATGTACAAATTTATTTTTAATATATTGTTTGACAGACTGTTATTTTCTTTGACTTCTCATTTAAATATATATATTAAATAGAAATAAAGTTAGAGATATATTAAATTTTAATATAGAGTAAATGAGGTTTAATTTTTTTATTTTGTTTAAATATGTTGAAAATGCCCTATAAATATAATCGGCGAGTCCTTCTTAAATTTTATTTTTGTATACATATAGGAATCGCCAACTTTGATTGCTAAGTGGATAACACCTTAAAGTTTAAGCTAGGCATGAATAAGGGATGTACAAAATTAATCATGTGAAAGTTATATGTATGAATATAAAAGTTTACAATGTTGATTGTTAAGTTTAAAGATTTAGGGTGGTTACTTGTATACATAGTTTAAAGTTTAGCGGAGTTATGCATAATTTAAACAATAAAAAATATTGATGATATGCATGAGAGCTTGAGAATTGATACAATAAATTTATGGGAAAATTTGAGAAAAAGTCTCCCATTAAAAATTTTATTAGTAAGAATGACCTAAATCAAAGTATCAATATCCTATATGCACAAAATTTTTAGAGAGTATCATTACTTTCTGTGCACAAAAATTTATCATGCTTTGTGATTTTCCCACGATTTCCCCTTAATTCATTTGCAACTTCACCCCTTGATTATCTTATGTGTGTGCCACTCGTGTGTGTTGTTGCATACGCGAATCGAGAAATTTAAAGCTACAGGGACAACATAACATTGTTAAAAGAATTATAATTTCTTTGGTAAAAAAAAGAATTGTAATTATAATTATGAATAAAAAGAATAATTATGCTCCAATTTTCATATAAATAATGGGCTGATCCAACATATTACTCCCTCCCATCTTTAATACAGGATTTGTTTACGGAGTTGATTTTGATCTTAAATATAAGACATATTTTTATATTTATCAATTTTTTCTTAATTTATCTCTATTGATGCTTCCTCAACCATAATCAAGTTGGAGAGGGAATGAGGGAATACAATTAATGAAGATGATTAGAGTTCTTTTAGAAATATACATGTCATATATACAAACTAACTTAACTAACTTCCTGAATCTAATTTAAATTAGGTAAGTATGTTTTACATTAAGGACTGGAGGGGGTATTTCTACATCATCAAGTGTGAAGTGTTAGATGATCTTATGCGCGTATAAAAAAAAGGAAAAATTACTTATTTAATCTTTATAGTTTCGCCGAGTTTGTAACTCTATCCTTATAATTTTCTAATTTTTATAAAACTTCTGGGTGCCTCATAACTTATCCTATGTAGTGCTAACAGCTGCTTATTTGGCAACTTTGTCAACAGCACATCAGCAAAAAGTTCAACTTCTCTCTCCTCTCCTCTCCTCTTCCTTCGAGGTACCGTACTGTTCACCTTCTCCTTCCTCCACCTCTAGGCATTTTCCTCTTCCCAAATCCCAACTAATCTTTTCCTATTTGGGAAGAGGAAAATGGCCGGAGGAGGAGGAAGAAGAAGGTGAACAGTACGGTACCTTGAAGGAAGAGGAGAGGAGAGAGAAGTGAGAAGTTGAACTTTTTGCTGATGTGGTGCTGACAAAGTTGCAAATAAGCAGCTATATCACCACCATATTGGATGAATTACAAGGCGCCCGGAAGTCTTATAAAAATTAGGAAATTACTGAGTTGCGACGAGTCAAACTATATATTGGGACTGAGTTGCAAACTCGGTGAAACTATAAAGATTAAATAATTAATTTTCCTTAAAAAAAAGATGACTTGTGTGTGTGCCACACGTGTGCTTGTTGTTGGATATAAATGAATACCCCTTGTTGTAGGGTCCATTTGATTTGATCCCATTATATCTTGCAATGTAGTGCAATGTGATGTAATGGTAATGCAATACAATATTAATTAAAGGGCCAGTGTTTGGTAATCATCATTATCATTGTAAATTATATTACTATGCTAAAGAGCAATCAAACAATCTTATCTTAGTAATACAATCATAATTATTATTGTAGGCATGTAATGTGGTTGGACCAAAGTAAAGGAAAATTGGAGATAAATCTCCATTTCAAAATTTATTTGTGTAATAGTACCTAAGTCTTTAGGCCTTTGAGTGACAATAAATTTAGGGGAAAAAGGATCATAATGCCTTTAATGAAATATCCCTAAGCAAAAATGCAAGTCCACACAAATGAGGTTCCAATCGAATTTGAAGACTGAAGGTGCGTGGATGGAGTTGAGTGAGCAATAGCGGTAGCCATAGTGGTGCTTGAACGGAGTATAGCAAGCAGTGGGGGCAAAGTGTGCCCTATTGGCACAGAGGAAAAAGGAAACAATGCATGTCCCAACTTTAGGTATTATTTATTCATAATTCCTCCAACCTAAACTTTGTTTTGCCTTTCACGATTGGACAAAGGCATTGTTTTTTTTTTGTTTAACCAAAAACGAAGGCATTGTTGTAAAGAATGTGTGGGTGGGTCAAAGGAAGAGTATCATATTGCATGAAATTGTGGGATCCAAGTAATAACAAGTGATTTTGGACTAATAAATGGGCCAAGAGGAGGAGTAGGCTTACTCATACGACAACGGGCCACCGGAAACGTAGTTGAAGTCTAGTAATTTCCCCCTTACTGTGTGTGAGTTACTGGGCACTCTTTATAGGAAATATCCGTCTAATTAATCCATTACTCTAATAACCATTAGAGTCTTTAGTGTTTGTAACCAACATCTTTAATCATTATTAAGTGTGTTAATGAAAATGTAACCGTTCATTTAATTGTACTTATGTGCATTTATTGACGAGTTAATTATCTTTGAATGTGTTTAAGTGTGCCCAATGTTATGATGATCTACAACCTATAAAAGGGGCATGAGATCAAAGGTTTGGGGATTTATTCTAGTGTTCGAGCAACTTCTCTTTCCTTCTCTTGTGTTTTTACCATGGTACAAAAACTGGACCGGACCGGCCGGTCCGACCGGAAAACCGGCGAACTGGTCCTTGGTTCGGTCCGGTTTGGCACTTGGGAGTGGGGGAGATTGACTTGGTCAAGACTGAGTCGACTCGGCCGGTTTTTGGTTGACTCGGCCAAACTGTCGAGTCAGGCGATTTAGCCGAGTCAAAATTTTTCCTGCAACTGTCCCATCGTTTTGGGATATAATTTAAAAAAAAACTCAGATGATGATCAGATTCAGAAAGACCGAAAGAGGAAACACTGAAACTCGGGAAAGCAATCTCCTTTCATAGACGAAAATCAGGTGACGACGAGCTTGTGCCGTTGCCCAACGTCCGGCGACGATGCGACCATGTACCCAGCTCAGTGTCTGACGACGACGGTGACCAGCAGGAGATGGGAGATGCCGAGACTGTGGAGGTTGATGAAGAAAAGGTGATGACAGATCTGGTTGTTGAAGATCTCGTGGAAGGATTTGAAGATGGTCTTTTTAAAATGCAGAGAATGGAAAAGGGAGGATCTGAAGATATGGAAGATGAAAGAGGCAACAAAGAAAAATTGAAGAAGATGATTTCGGAGAACTGAAATGCTTTGGATTCCCAACACCTTTTATTAAAATAAAATAATGCACATGTATCAAGAATGAGCTGGCAAAATAATATCAAATATAAGATATGACCAATTGACGACAAGAGTGTTGGCTGGAGAATAGAACACGAGGATCAAGATCAAAGATAAGAAGATATCATTGTATAAGTGGGTAAAGAAAGAATAAAAAGATCTAGATGGAGAGAAAAGTAGGTAAAAAAAGAACAAATCTATAAAAAATAAAAATATAATAAAAAAATTATTTAAAATGATATAATAATTTTAGGAAAGAAGATATCATTATCTAAGTATATGCATTATAACTAATACTAATAGATTTTAAACATTTTTTTTCTAATGATCTTCATTTTTATTTATAAAGTTTTAAAATATATTAATATGTATATTGTCAGTTTGTCACTAATAAATTATAATATTTTAATATGATCAGTCTGACCACCGGTCCGACCCCGGTTAACCCATTAATCCTTGAACCTGTATCGTGATTGGTTCATTGCCCTGTCCGGTCTTTAGTTCCTTGGTTTTTACCTTATTGAGTTCTATTATCTTCCGTAATTTTGCTCACCTTGTTTTTTAGGAAGGGTTCGTTTAATCTTACGGAGTGCCGCTTCTTACTTGTTAGTAGTTGCGGAATAGCGTTTAAGGACAGTATCCTCAAGCATGACTCAAATCAACTCTTTTATTTGCAGGTGATGTTGCTAGTAGGATTTGCATGCTGCTAGAGAGGACTTGCAAGATCCACTAAATTTCATGACAAATTTGGAGTTGCCGCCTACAGCCTACAGACATTGTTTTGATTCTTGAAAGCCAACACATTTAAAGTATGCAAGTATCCATCCATCATATACAAATACGATCCATCATATGTAAGTGAGCATCCATCTTATGTAATTAGGATTTGCAATATGCAATAACAAGTACTAAAAACCCACATGCAAGTAGGAATCCGTCATATGCAAGTGAGCATTCCTTACGTGCAATTAGGATTTGTCAAATGCCATAACAAGCATTAAAAACTCATGTAAGGAGGCATCCATTATCATATGCAAGTGAGCATTCACTATGTGCAATCAGGATCAGCCATATACAATAACAAGCACCAAAGACTCATATGCAAGTAGCTAGGCATATGTTATGGTTATGCTAAATACACAGTGAAAATAATAACTTTCATTCACCAAATCTAGAATATGCAAACTGTCACAAGGACCTTACAGAATGCCAGAGAATATCGCAGAAAGCAATAAGCAACGGAATAGAAAGAGTAACATAATAGAGAAAGGAAAATACAAGAGAAGAAGATCCTCCAAAATATTCCACACCTCTCTACTCACTCATGTGTCTATTTATAATTCTTTTGCTTCTTCCAATTCGCGCAACTTCCAGGATTTCTTCTTTATTCGAAGGCTTTTCCTTATTGGGCCTTTTGGCTGCCCATTTGTCTTATATGAGCTATAACTTTCTTTGGGCCCTAAATCTGTATTTGTTGGATTCATAACATTACCCGCCCCATCGAAATGAACCTTGTACTCAAGGTTCAGAGTAGGATATAAACGTTGCAGATCCTATTTAAATTCCCAAGTATCATGGGATGAGCTATCCCCATGAACCAAAAATTGTTGTTGCCATTCATTATTGTGTTGCACCCATTGTGAATCTATAATACAATCAGGAGTACATATAGGACCCTTTGGTAATGAATGCAAAGGCAACGGTTAGAAAACCTGCGTCGAATCTGATCCATGAAATTTCTTTAATTGTGAAATATGAAAAAAAGGGTGAATCTTCGCATAGTCTGGTAGAGCGATCTGGTATGCTACTGCTCTGATACGGTCGGTGACCTGGAATGGACCAAATTATAATAATGCTAATTTCTGGTATTTTCTCAATTCAATAGAGTATTGTCGATAAGACTGTAGTCGAACTAACACCCAATCATGGATATTGAATTCAAGCTCAGTTTGTTTCCTATCAGCAAAATACTTCATTCAACTCTAAGCTTTGATTAAATTCTTCTTCAAAACTGTCAACACAGCATCCCGCTCCAGTAATTGCTTATGTATGTCCCATAGTGTATCTTCTAATGACGAATGGCGTAAAACAGGGGGTGGGTTACGACTATAGACCACCTTGAAAGGAGTAAAACCGATAGAAGTGTGAAAAGACGTATTATAGCAAAACTCTGCCCATGGTAAAAATGAGAGCCAATTACGTAGATACTCATGCACAAAGCACCGTAAATACATTTCTAAGCATCAGTTTAGTGCCTCTGATTGTCCGTCCGACTGTGGGTGGTAAGCTGTGCTAAAACACAGAGTAGTACCTTGTAGTTTCATCAGATGTTTCCAAAACTGACTGTGAACGTCTTGTCCCGATCTGAAACAATTGTACATGGTATTCCATGGAGCTTAACAATATAATGTAAGAAAGCTTTGGCCACAATTTTACTAGAAAAATGAGGTGGTAGTGCGATAAAATGCCCATATTTAGAAAGACGATCCAAGACCACCATTATCACTGAAACACCTCGTACTAAAGGTAGGCCAACAAGAAAATCCATCGCAATATCTTCCCAAATCCTCTCTGGAATGAAAAGTGGTTGAAGTAATCCAGATGGATGTAATTGTGATACCTTGGCTTGTTGACAAATAGTACACTGTTTAATAAATGTATGTATATCTCGACGCATGTTTTGCCAAAAGAATAAGCGAGCTATGCGATGAAATGTTCACAGAAATCCAGCGTGGCCGCCAATTGGTGAAGAATGAAATTCCTCTAAAACTCGCATAATCAGTGCAGTATTATCATGAGGAAGAACTAATCGAGATCGCCAATACAAATATCCTCACCGTACTTCATAACCAGTTGATGCTGAAACAGAGCCTTCAGTACTTGCTTCTAATTGAGTCAGCCAAGGAGAGGACTACAGCTGATTATAAACATAATCCATAAAAGACCCTTCAACATTCGAAATAGCCATGAGTGTTACACGAGACAATGCATCTGCTGCCAAATTTGTTTTCCCTGATCGAAACTCCACATCAAAATTGTACCCCAAAAGCTTCGGAAGGCACTTTTCTTGTTCAGGAGTTTGGATCACTTGGTCTTTAAGATATCGAAGACTTGTATGATCTGTTCGAATAATGAAATGATAACCCAGAAGATAATGACAAAATTTAGCTAGAGCCTCTGTGATAGCATATAATTCCCGAACATAAACATATTGTTTTTGGAGTCGTGGAGATAATTTCTTGGAGAAATAGGCAATAGGATGATTATCTTGACTTAATACGGCACCAATACCCAATCTCGATGCGTCTGTCTCCAACACAAAAGATTGCTGAAAATTTGGCATTCGCAATACTGGAGCCTCTGTTAACACTGATTTGAGCTTATAGAAAGCTTTTTGAGCCTCTGCATTCCAATGAAACACATCTTTACGAAGCAAATCAGTTAATGGGCTTGCAAGCTGAGCAAAGTGAGCAATAAATCTTCTATAGTAACCGCTTAATCCCAGAAATCCTTTTAATTGGGTTACATTTTGTGGAATTGGCCAGTCTAAAATAGTTTGGATTTTAGAAGGATCTATAGCTACCCCTTTGACTGAAATTATATGGCCCAAATATTCAATTTGTCGTTTCCCAAAAGCACATTTCTTCATCTTTGCAAACAATTGATGCTACGTCAGAACTTTTAATACTTCAGTGACATGTAGTAAGTGTTGCTCCCAGTTCACACTGTAAATAAGGATATCATCAAAGAAGATTAAAACAAACTGACGAAGGAATGGATGAAAAACCGAGTTCATAAGTGATTGAAAGGTGGCAGGTGCATTAGAGAGACCGAATGGCATAACCAGCCACTCATATAATCCATGATGAGTTTTGAATGCCGTTTTCTCTCGATCCCCTTCGCGCATTAAAATCTGATGATAACCTGACCGAAGGTCGAGCTTAGAATAAAATGTTGCATGATGTAATTCATCAAGAAGTTCATCAACCGTGGGCATAGGAAAGGCGTCTTTAATTGTTACAGCATTAAGGGCTCAGAAATCGACGCAAAACCTCCATGTACCATCTTTTTTTTAACTAAGATCACCGGTGCTGAAAATGGACTTGTACTGGATTGAATCAAGCCGGTTGCTAAAAGTTCAGCAACGATATTCTCAATCTCGGCCTTCTGACTGATAGGATAATGATATGGTCGAACTTTGATAGAACCTGTGCCAGGAAGCAACTCAATCTTATGATCTACCGAACGTGCTGGTGGCAAACCGGAAGGAACGTAAAAAATAAAGGCATATTTGAGTAATATGTGCCGTAGATCTTCTGGCACATCGTCGGACACCTCCAACATATTTATGGAAGGAACAACAGGTTGAAGAAAATATAAGACATCAAAAGTGTCAGTATGGGCAAGGCGCACCAAATGGTGGAGTTGAGCTTCGGAATGTAAGAATCCTCTGTAACCCGAAAGAGTGATATATTCACCTAGCAAGGAACTTAATGGTAGAGGTACTGTAATCTGCCACTTGTGGTCCCAAAGTTTCTAACCAATCGGCACCTATCACTACGTCCACACCAACAATAGGAAAGATGTACATATTGAGATAAATCATGTGGCCATTGATATGTATGGGTACATGTGTAACACGTTTGTTGCTAGTGAGTATATGACCAGTACCTCCCAATACTCGAATAGGAGTAGCAGGTTCAACAGGTAAGCTCAAATGGGTAGCAATGCGTGGATGGACAAAATTGTCTGAACTACCTCTGTCGAGTAATATTTGAACCTGAGTACCATATATTGTACCTTGAAACCGAATCGTAGTAGCACCATGAGTGCCTTGTAAAGCATGGAGGGAGAGGTGATGAATAGTAGCATTAGCCTCTGTTTCCGTAGCCTGTGAATCCCCTGAATCTCTGTCGGCCTCTTCCCCCTGTAGTAACATGAGCTGCTTATTCGGACATTGATGGGTTGGTGTAAATTTAGCATCACAAGTATAACATAAACCTTTCTCTCGACGAATGAGCATTTCGGCGGGAGTCATATGTTTAATCGGTGGCATAGATGGTGTAGGTAAGAGTGGAGGTAAATTTGCCTTGCCTCCTCCTGATAAAGTTGAAACCGGTGTAGACCGAGATCTAGGATGAGCACTAATATTGGTAGAGGGAAGAGAAACAGAGCCTGATCGTGGTTTAGTGAAATCGGCCGAACGAGAAGGTAATATCCAGGAGGTAGGTGAACCAGCAAATAATAAGCATCGTTGGACGCTGAACGAGGACGTCTCTCCTAAGATCAGGATTGAGGCCCCCAAAATAGCAATCCAAAAGGGCTGTTTCTGAAAGTTCTTCAGTACGGTTAGCGAGAGAAAGAAATTTGTTATGATAATCCTCGAGAGAACCGCCAATGCTCTGTTGAGTGAGTTTGAACAATTGAGAACGGGCACAATCAAAGACAGAGGGTCCGTACTGGATCTCAATGGCCTTAGATAAAGCCAACCAAGAAGGAACTCTACCAGCTCTATCTAACATCTGGAACCACGCAAGAACATCCCCTTCAAAATGAACCGAAGCAATGACAATTTTCTAAGCATAAGAAATATCATAGTATTTGAAATACTGTTCCGCACGGAAGAGCCAGTTGAGAGTATCTGTGCCATCAAATCTGGGGAAATCAAGTTTGATCGATTTCAAAGGGTGTACGTTGGAGAAGACATGTGGTTCCGGTGAATGACTAGCAGAGGTGCCGTCACCGGAACTAGAAACAGAGTGATCTAGATGAAGCTGAAGAGAATCGACAGATTGCATCGTCTGTCCGAAACGCTCGGTAGCATACTCCATGAAATCATGGGTTTTCTTGATATCGGCTTGTAACTCCTTCATTCTCGTATGCTCAGCCATTACTGACAGAAAGAAAAGCTCGATGAAAGCACCAAAATGTTATGGTTATGCTAAATACACAGTGAAAATAATAACAATCAGATAAAATCTTTGTAATATTACTGGCTATTTCATTCACCAAATCCAGAATATGCAAACTGTCACAAGGACCTTACAGAATGCCAGAGAATATCGTAGAAAGCAATAAGCAACATAATAGAAAGAGTAACTTAATAGAGAGAGAAAAATACAAGAGAAGAAGATCCTCCAAAATATTCCACACCTCTCTACTCACTCACGTGTCTATTTATAATTCTTCTGCTTCTTCCAATTCGCGCAACTTCCAGGATTTCTTCTTTATTCGAAGGCTTTTCCTTATTGGGCCCTTTGGCTGTCCATTTGTCTTATCTGAGCTACAACTTTCTTTGGGCCCTAAATCTGTATTTGTTGGATTCATGACAGCATGTCAATTGTTGTTAGTTTTTGTTGTATGCAAGTGAGCACATGCTATATGCAATTAGCATCCTGCAATAACAGACACCAAGAACCTATAAGAGTCAAGGTTTCTCTACTAATAAAAATTTTGCATTCATTTATTTTTTTTTATAAATGTTATTGATTGACAGTCCAATGCAGTATGTACATCATGTTTTCTCACCTGGGTAACCAGCGAGCATCGTTAGTTTGCTAAATAGCAGAAACATTTTGCTCTTGGGCCCAATTCCGTGCAATGGATCAACCTCGTTATAAAATGGACCGAGCCCAATTATTTGTTGACACAACTCATTCTCTAACTGGAACATCAAAAGACCAGATGGTCCAGATCCAACACCACAATATTCACTGAAAGCATGATGCTAGTTTTCCTTTTTCTTTTTTAAATAGAAAATAGACAAAGGTATTCCCCTATTTGAGATAATCCAGTTTGAGCTACTGTTAGACACCTCTCCTCAAGGAGATTTAAAATTTGGTTTACTATGTTATAAGGAACAAATCCCTTCCACTATACCCAACCTCAATGACAAGCATGGTGCTAGCTTTAGCACTAAATAAATGATGTAATATTAAAACTATCCCATGTCCCTTTACTCTTACATGATTATCGGTGCCTTCCCCTTAGGATGTTCAGCAAGAAATTAAACGTGACCAGCTACTCACTTAGTTATGCCTGTTTTCCTCTGACAGGACCATATCACAGAGGGTAAAATGTTTTTCGTTCCACTGGGAAAATATATATACTTCCAGATCATAAGTGAGACTTTCAAGCCAATCGCGTTTTAACACAAGATCATAAGGAGCCCACTTCATCATTAGATCAAAGAACTACAAATTAATTAGCGGTATAAGCTACCTTTCTAATGTGATTTACGATGTATGAGATAATTATATATGAGAAGTTTTATCTCGACTTGCATAAATGTATTTTTGAAATGTTAACTCAAACAGGCACGAATTGCTACCATGATTGAAGAATATATAATTGTGTACAGAAAAAGCAGAACTAATTTGTGATGGTTACTCTAAAACTAGTGATGGAAATCAACTCAATCACTATGAATGTAATATTTAAACCATGGCCACAACTTTACAATGCCGTTCAAAGACACAGATATACTAATAAAATACAGGACCCCAGAATTCATAAATGAGAAAAAAAGAGTATTGCAGAAAGGAGAAGCAACAGACATGTGTTAGATACCAGTGAAAGGGGCTTTAGCTGCTTAAGTTTGATATTTTGGATTCGAGTATGTATAAATGTATAAAATGTGTTTAGGAGAGTTATCCCTAATTAGACTTGACAATACTTGAATATGATCTAGTCTGATAGTTATATAAAAAAGAAATAAAGAAGGAGAAACCAAAACGAGTAGTCACAAAAAAGAAAAAAAATCCTGAAGAAGGCGGGCTCCACAGCAAGGAAGAGAGAAATGCAGCAGAAAAGACCTCACAAAAATTTCATATATCTAAACCACAAAAATTTAATCACATCTCTTGGGCTCTTTCTTGGCCCAACTTACATAGGCCCCGTATCATTACATAATTCCAACGAAGCGAATTGTGTATAGGAAAATAAGAACTAATCCCAATTAAACTAAAAGTCGATACAATTAAGCGAATTGGCCCTGAATCAAAATAGGAATGTCCATTAAATTGATACAAATAAGAAATGGAATGTTGAAGAAAGAATTGTGTTCATAGAATATAGCCAATAGACATTACTATAGCCTATTAGCTATAACAAAACTTAGTGGGTACAAATAAGTTTTATACGGGCCATTAAAACGAGCTTCAAGAGTTTAGTTTGACAAGTTAGTTTCAACTTTCAACCTTTTCTGAGGCCAAGACGCATTTCAAAATTTGTCATGAATGCAATATTCAAGACACGAAAAGCATTTGCACCCAAATGTCTTTGGGTTGTTGAAGGCTCTAAATCATATACTCACTTCCGGTCCTTAATATAAGGACTTCTAACATGTTTTATAAGATAACATGTTTTGTCTAAACTATTAATTTTTCCACCTAGTATCTCTAATTAACTATAAAACTTTCTAATTAATTGACCAAACTCCTATAACTAATCATTTTTATTGAGGGTAAATTTGATATTTTACAAATAAATGATTTTAACTCACTTTATTAATTTATATAAAGTTGTTATTAGAAATAACATGGACAAGAGGGAGTATATATACTAATTAAGATATTTGAAAGGAACCTTATATTTTGGTTTGGATTTGGCTTTTTTCGAAAGATTTGCAGCTGATGAGACCGTACTATACGATGCTCATTGGACATCGAACTTAGATTATATATCAAAGAAGTACATGTAGGTTATGGCAAGAAGTCCCACCGGTGGGTGTTCAAGATTTTTTGGGGGGGGGGGGGGGGGGGTGGTGGTTACATATACAAAAGGAGGCCCCTACTCCCTTTAACCTAGTTCTTCAAATTGCCTTTTCTCTTCTATAAAGTATTTTATATTTTCTCTTATCTTGTAGTATTTCACTTATAATTATTTAGAGTGAAATTAGATTCTGATTTTTTTTTATTGTTGTCTTATTTATTATTTATTAGCTGTTATTAGATATAATAGTTGTGATTTATCATATTATTAAATTATGTCTGGAAACTTTGTTTTCTAGTATCGTGATTTTTTAGTATAATCGGTTACGCTCTATATATCCCGCTTCCGCAATAGTACACAAACGGTTTTTACTTTTCCAGGAATTAATCGATCTACTCATTAATTATATGGATAAAGAAAGCTAAATATAGAGCACTACTATAGAGAAAATGCCTTTTATGATATTTATTATCTGCTATATATCACGGTTTCACACCGTCATATATGCGGGCGTTATATATGCTCCATGCAGATAAATTACAGTTCTGAGCCATTATTTATTCTAGACCTATTATAACAGTTACTTCCTCTGGTCCTTATTATAAGGCATAAACTATCAATTCTCACAAACCTATAAAGGTAGTTAAAAGCACTAAAGTTGTTTTAAAATTCAAGTAATTTCCAATATTACCTTTACCAACTACACTAAACTCAAATATCTATTAATTATTACTCTCTCTCACAACCCTTATTAAATATGGGCATACATGGAAAAATAAATTAAATACTCCTTGGAAACTTGTAAGTGCCTTATAAAAAGGACTAAAAGCACTTGCTAGTTGGTGCCTTATAATAAGGACCAGAGGGAATATAATATAACACCCGTTATGTATTGAGACTTGGTGAAGCTATAATATGTGCATCGCTGTGATAATAATTAACGGGCACTCGTAAACAACTGTCATAAAATATGGTAATGTTTGCATAATATATAACGTTTCTGTAACTTTTCATTTTTTCATCCCTATTATTTTTTTGAGGTTACCGCTGACCATAATATTTTATCTTGGTCAATTCAAAGCCGGCACCCCTAAGACTGGGATGGTTAGGCCCTAATATCAGGGCCAATACATCTTCATCTGCAGAAAGGTAGCCCCTGTGTTGTAACTTTCTAGGACATGACATGTTGTTCATTTAACAATAATGTCAATACTAATAGATAATTGAAGATATTACATCCATGAATCGGGGATTAATATTAATACTTACCATTTTATTGACTACCTCCTTCACCTGAAGATCGTTATAGGAGAAATCTTTATTTTGCCTCGCCACCTATCAAAGTTCATGAAGGGTAGCTGTCCCCACTCTTAACGGATAACTTTTGAGCAATGCAAGCTCTAACAACCCAAAAATTCAGGAATTAAAAAAAACGTATTAGGAAGAATAGATTGCCTTTTTTTTTTTGGATAGTTAAAAGGGAAAGTGAAAGGAAAATTGGAAATACTATTGATGAATTCATGTCATGCAATAATTTGATTATATAAAAATAATATTAAGAGATAAAATTTTTAGAATTTAAATCAAGCTGAAGAATAAGATTTTTTTTGTTGAAAAATAATAAAATTTATTATTTACTTTGTAATTAATATTATTCTTATTAATTGATGTGGATTTGTTACAAAAGTGAGTTAGTGATAAAGGGGAATCTTATTGATTGTCTGCTGCTATGGGTCAGTAGTTCAAATCTTTACTATAGCAAAGGGGTAATTATTTTGTTTTGCAACAATAGAATTAATGTAATACCTTCATTTAGAAAAAAAGCAAAAAAAAGGCACCATCAGGTTTTCCCCCTATTTCCATATGTATCCCGATGGCAATAAAAAAAAGAGGGGGAGGCTAGAAACTTCGAGGAACTTCACAATGATTCTTTTTTCTTCAAAAGTGCAGCACCGTCTTCTTCTTGGGGTCCTTCATTTTGGGTGCTTGGTCCACATGGCTTCCCTTTTTTGTTCTTCAAGGCTTCCTCCTCCTTGCTCAAAGTTGCTGCTTTATTTTCCTTTTGCTGCTGGGCATTCCATACAGTGAAGGATTTGTGGTATCCATTAGCTGAAACGTTGAGGGGGAAAGAGCTTCAATTGTGAGGTATTTTATTACCATTTTTTTATCTGGCTGTCATGAGGAAAATCAGAAAAATAAAATCAGATTTATGATTTATGTTGTTTATGCTTGTGTTGCAACATGCACATGTCCCCAATTTAATTATATAGTAATGGATTGTCTAAATTTTATTATTTTACTTGTATATTATATGATCTATTATAAAGGAAATTTGTGAGAGGGAGAATTGAAAATGGACTGAGCAGTGATGTGTCCTACAATGAAACAAAAGGGAGTTCAAATGGTTCTCATTTTGTGGGTTAGAGGGATTGGAAAGACAAGAAGAAAAACAATAGAAGTTGATAACTGATTTGATTTCATTCATTGATGTGTGTGTGTGTGTGTGTGTATATAATGTATGTGAGAAGAAGTTGGAAATTCAGTTTTTGAATGATTTATAGAAATTGTTTATAAATTTTACTACATCAAATTTTCATGAATTCAGAGGAACTAGACATAAAGCATTTGTTAATCGTGGGTCTTGTACCGGCGCTTGTTTCGTGGCCTCCATGTTGCGGTTGATATTTGTTGCCTTCGAGCTGCACTTGTTATTCGCCTTGTGTTAGTTCCTCTTACGAAACAAGTTTTTAGAAAAGTAAAAATATGTTTTCATGCTTATTTCATGTTATTGAAAGGAAAGTCTTCCATTGAAGTTCAATTTAAGTTACACTTATGATTACTCTTTCAGTTTCTATTTTTGACAAATACAAGTGAGGTTATATGAAGTTTTGAAATTATTCTTGCACATATTAAAGATATCTGTGGTTGTTATTTAATAAATGTTCAAGAATCAATATTATAATGTCATTCTATATTATGTTAATGAAGTAGATTTTTGATCATAAATAGAAAATAGTAAATTAAAAAAGGCTTACAAAGTGAAGTCACCTTACACTTCATGCCGGTCATGCTTTAGTTCTTTGGGGTGTTACATGAGCATAAAGGCATGGATACTTATTGTTCTTTATCCTCTCCTTATTCACCCGGCTTAATTCCTATGAAAACATATAACACTCCAGTTAATATTAATTAAACATATATATATATATATATATGTAGGTCTTATGAATTGCGAATAACAATTGCTTGGAATGATGGATCGTGACGTGAGATAACAAATTCTCTCCACTCATTTGGTTTGATGGTGGATCGTAGATTCTCTAGAACTTCTAGCTCATCATCTTCTTCAGGATTTTGCAAATACACCTTTGTCAATGCATGACGAAATGTGTGTAGTGATTGGCCAGCCTTATTGAGGACAAATTTTTGGAAGTTCCGTCTATATTATATGTAGACTACAAAGCACACAATTCAAGTTAACATTTTTTACAAGTACATAGCAAGTAATTAGCAAACATATATACCTTACTTTGATATTATTCTAAATAACGTTTGTGCACTTTTTTTGTACCCAACGCTAGTTACCAGTTGTGATAGGAATGTTGGTCCGTATCGTTAAGTTGATGTAGCTGATGAAGTGTGATAGCTCAAGAGTTTGACCATCATTGTTCCATGTCATGCCAAATTTTCTCCCCAAAGACTTTGCTTCGTTCATAAAAGTCAAGTCACAACGGCCCCTCATTACAATATCACCCACTTCTTCTAATGCCTGTTCATGGGTCAAGTTTCTAGTTTGCATAGGGGCAACATCAGTACCAGGGGAATATTGGTACTTGGGGCATTATCAGTGCTAGAGGAATTAGAACTGGCTATTTTAACTAGAAAACAAAACTCATTCAGTCAGCTATAGGGAACAAATCAATGTGTTTTCTAGAAAAACATGATGCACGACTAAGGTCAAAATCTAGCTAGGCCAGACGAAGTGAAAAATAAGGAGAATGCAGAATGGAGAATGAGAAATGCAAGAGAGAAATCATATCTTAAAATAAGAAGAACAGAGCATGCGAAGGAATGTAACCTAGCTAAGGCTCCGAAGAAACTTGCATGGCTGTCAGATAGACCGAAGTTCAAAGAAAGTAGTGGAGGATGTGGTTCGCCTGAAAGCGACTATCGACGGCCAAAAAAGTCAACTGGAGTTGTGGGGTTCCGAGGATGGTGGGTAACATTCAACCAAAAATAAGCATGTAAAGTGTACAAGCTTGACAATGTTGCAGGGCGCAAGATAGCAGGTGTTTTAAAAGACTTGACAAAACTTTCTCACAGTTATAAGTTTAGAACGGTTATGAAATGTGGCATTTTCTTATGGTTCTTAATTTACAACTACAATGGGTTTTACATCACAATCGTTAGGTTTTGTGAACGGTAACAATTTTTTCTTAATAACCTTAGGGATTAGACATTGTATTCTAAAAAGTTACGAGTTTTATATAATAACAGTTCTTTATTTAACTTTTTTTTAAAAATATTATTTGAAGTTATTTATTCAAACTCATAGTACAAACAAAAAAGAAAAAAAAAGAAAACAAGAATGTGAATAAACAAACAAAAATTTGTTTTCAGATGTTTAAATAGAAAGGGTATCATGGATTTATCTTATTGCCGAACGTGTCTTTTAGTATTATATTAAAGATAATTTCTTGTTAATTATATAGAAGTGGAATAGAAAGGGTTTCGAGTGTTATCTAACAGAACGTGCCATTTGGAATGGAAAGTGTTATGTTATAAAATTGAACGTGTCCTTATAAATTGCCGCGGTTCATATAAGTAAAAGTTATTTACTAATAACCATGAACGTTCCTCGAATTCGTAACAGTCATTTACTAATAACCGTGAAGTGAAAATTGTTTTTTTTAAAAAAATATTTTTGGGCTACATTGCCCTAACTATTAATTTTTTTAATATTCAAAAAATAAAAAAGCAGTAGTGGCTTTTAGTCATCACCATACTGCTCTCCTCCTCCTGCCCCTCCCCCTCGCTGGGCACATCATCGACGTCTGAGGAAGGAGATGAAAGGTTTGACTGGAAGTGATAATATACAACCTGATTGTAATGAAGGATAAGGTCCAACTTCTTGTTCAAACTGTGAGCGTGGGTATTGAGACACCTTGTGGAGCGATCAAGGCTGGCCAACGTCTACAGCAGAGCCTCCATTTAAGGAGGAGGCAGAAGAGAAGGAGGAGGAGGTGGTGGTAGTGGAGGAGGAGGTTGAGGATGACGAGGAGTAGGGTGAGCATGTGGAAGAGGAGGAGGTTAAATGGAAAGAGCTCTTTGGCGTCTAACCATGATGAGGTAAAGAGGGCGAGGTTATATTTGGTGCTTTTTAGAAAAATACTAAAAACAAAATGAATATGTCAGTATAAATAGAGTGGAAAATTACGTTCCAAAGTATTTAACTTAGGAGAACTGGTATTTGGTGTCGGATTAAGCAAGGTTATGAAAAGGTGCTTTTTAGGTTTGTTCTTTACATGATGGTTGTTTATTATGGAATGTTGTTTTTGTCTTTCATACTTTACGGTTAATAGATATAACCGTTATGTTTGTGTTTTCTTTGATATTAGGTTGGAAGATGTTTATAAGTGTTAAATGATAGTTGTGTTTTAAGAACCGTCATTTTTGTAACTAAAAAAATGACGGTTATTAACTACAACCATTAATTTTGTGTTTTTGCGAATTTCGCCTTGCAATACCCGACAATGTCATAAATGACAGTTACTTTTAACCGTTATATATCCTTATGTGATCTCCGCCTCAACATACATAACGTTTATTCAATGTAATCATTATTTATTAAGCATTATTTACACCCGCATCTAATCCTTTTCCACTTCCTCTCCAATGAATTTCGATTTCCACTATTGGATTGACTTTTAATAGTTGAGATTTGTTCTATAAAAATATTATTATCATTTAATCGATTTTTGTAGTGGTAAAATTTACTGTGATGCACTCTTTAAGTGTGGAATTGAATGTATCATCCGCTCAATTGCTTGTTATTTATTGGGATAACGAAGGCCAACCCATACTTCATGCTAGAACGAAACATCTTGATAGTTTGACTTGCATTTTTGTGAGCATGAGCCATCCACCCAGGAAAGGAATCTCTCCACTTTTCCACTTCCCTCCACTTCTTTTTTTCTAACAATTAGATTAACTTTAAATGGTTGATATTTAATTAATATCCTATAAAAATATTATTAGCATATCAAAAAACGAAAAAAAATATATAAATAAATTTTAATCATTAAAATTTGATCTAAGTAGTTCCTATATTTATACTTTTAATAAACTATTTTATAATTTTTTTTATTATTTATAAGATATTAGATCTCAATCGTTTAAAGTTATTCTTGTAAGAAAAAAGAAGAGAAATAGACAATAAGGGAAGTGAAGAGATTCTCTTCCGAGCCATTAAGTGGAGATTTAAGACTGGAACATGTTTCTTCAAGTTAAGCTGGCCTGGTTGATATTCCATTGAGGCTATCTAACTGAGTAGATTCAAGGATTTGGCAGCATCAGTACTTCAAGTTCACATCTTACATGATTCTGTTGCGTCCAAAGGTGTAACAAAAGGTCAAAGTATTGTATGAAGAAGTTATTAACAATTGAATCTGTATAATGAATGATCTTATGAGATAATTAAAGTATATTAGCTCTGATTGTTGACAATCTAATTAAGCTTGATTAGATCTTATACTTCTCCAACATCACTATTGTTTAGATCTTGAAATGTTAATTTTTCTGTGAAAGTTATTAATAAGTATTGGAATTAATGTTTAATGATAGGATTCTTTTTTGAATTATTTAAATATATCCTTATATATTCTCCAATAAACTAATTCTATCATATTCTAAGAGACCATATAATGCTGCTCTTATTTGAACATTGTATTGGAAGGACTCCTCAAAATTTGTTTCTCTTTATTTTTCACTAAGGTTATTAAACTCGGATCGGCTACTGAACCGGTTTAGGTAGTGGGTCAATGCCAGATTGAAGTCAAATTGGAGCTTACTCGGGGTCAGACTGGTGAGGAAATAAACTTGAACAATAATATTTTTTAGAATAATTTTAGAATTTGATAATATTTGAAGATCAAATAATAATATTTTTGAATGATTCTTTGTGCATTAGAAAGTAGACATCTCAACCTTTCCATATAGTCTTAATTTGTAATTTTTGAAAATATGCAGAATTAGATATAAATTTTTGAAGTTAGGAAATTCTGAATAAATATTGAACCAATAGAATGGCTTGGTCCGAACATGTTAGATGACCAGTTTTGATAGTTTCGTGGTCGAACCGGCCGATCCAGTCCAGTCCGATTTTGATAACCATATTTTTCACGCTTCATTCTTCAATGGATGCCTAACTTCGCTTACTTTACAAATCCAACAAGTTAATTGGCAGCCAATGCAACCAGAGCCACGGAGGCGAGGTTGGCAAAAAAAATAAAAAAATCTGTATATCTTAATTTCTACAAATAAATGAGAGGCCGGATTCTTTCCCTTTCTGTTAATTACTCTTTTGTATTAAAATATAGGAGCTTAAATATAAAAGCTAATTAGGCATTAGTCTTGGCTCTAAATATAAGACATCATTAATTCATTTTACATATAAATATAATATTTTGTCAATTTTTTCAAATTAATTTATTTAACTTATAAATTGAGATACTCCTTTTGTCTTATTTATAAGGCATAGTAAGGAGGTTATTTTTTACTATATTTGTAAGTCATATCATTAATTGTTTTTATGAAAATACAATTTCACCTTTTATTTAATATTGTCTAGACTTTAATCTATACTCTTGAGATATAATAAATATTAAATAGGGATAAAATTGAAAAACGTTAAATTTTAGGGTAGAGTTGATAAGATTTAAGGTTTTTTTTTCTAATAAAATATGTTGAAAATGATTTATAAATATAATCAGAGGAGTATAATCTAATGTTATACAAAGATATTTTAGAGAGATAAAGTCATATTTAATTTGTTATAATGAACTATTTTATATCGATGTATTAATTTACCTAAATTAATTAAATGATTGTTATATTACTTAGGGAAAATTAATATGGCAGTCCTTACATTTTTCATCACATTTTGGGTCAAGTCCTTATAGTTTTATTTCTTTTTACTGGCTCCTTATAATTTATTAAGTTAAATATATGAGTCATTCGGTTACCATATTGCCGACACGCCGTTAATGCAAGATGAAGGAGGGCTCCAATTCAATGGGATGATGCCAAGTAGGAGAAGGAGGGCTCCTTCTTCACTCTCTCTTCTCTTTACTTCACCTCCTGTAGGATCTATGTTTCCGACACCCCGTGCCAATCTTTGAACCTTATCGCCGTCGGTTTCATGTGTGGGTTCTCTGTCATTCTCTTTGCGATGAAAGACACTTCCCTGACATCTTTTCCTCCTATGAATATCAAGCACACCAAGCAGGGTGTCTCCGGTGACAATACGTACATGTGACATTTGTGTTCCCTCTATTAAGATTCCCACAGAACGGGGTGCTCTGTCCAGCACACTGTGGTTCGAATCTCTTATGGATTTGTCATCTAGTTTGGTGCTATTCACATAGGGAGCACTACGAGGGAGGTCAGCTTGTCTAGTGCCAAATGGAAAATGCCGCCACTCATCATCTCAGCCGGCAAAACCGCCGTGAAGACACTCACTGTCATTGAACTCTGCAACTGGGGCCATACGAAAATGGGAGTTACTTTGCCTATTAGTTGAGCATATTGCCTCTAGAAGGTTGATAGCTGGTGGAATATTGTCAGATCTGTATAGAACCAGACCTCTTCTCCTTCTCTGCCTTATCGAAATGGGGCAGTCATGGAGAGAGAGAGAGAGATAAGGTATTATTTGTCCATGTGTCACGCCACATCGTCTTCTTTCATCATGTATTAACGGTGTGCAGGCCATTCATTGACAAAAGGACTTGTATATTTAACTTAATAAACTATAAGGACACAAAACAAAGAAATAAAATTATAAGGATCTGATTCAAAATGTGATGAAAATGTAAGGACTGCCATATTTTTTCCCTATTACTTACTAAAGGAGTAGCGCCCTATACAAATAAAGAGTAGCTGAAATTGGTAAGAAAATCCTTAGTTTTTAATTACCCCAAACAAATTGCCTAGATTCGTTCTCTTTAGCCCATGAATTCGAATTAATTTACTATTTCCCATTTCTACATTTTTGCACCATCAAATGTTTTTCTTCTAAATCAATTTGAAGACTTGTAAAAACATACGACATTGTATTTTTATTCATCTTTATCTTTAAGGGTATTGCTCTTGGTTCCATATATATATCCATTTCAAAAGAAGACAAACTAGTCCGCAAGCCCTTGACAGATTCTCTCTCTCTCTGACTTTTGAACTAAACCCTTTCTCTTCCTTGTCACTATTGGTCAGATACATGGGAAAAATAAATTATAACAACTCATCTACACTCAAAGACACTAAAGCGGGACTCAGTTACACGAAACACAGGGCTAAAAGGAGCACATCAGTTGAACCCTGAAGGTCCAGCACCATATCCATCACAAGGCGGAGGCTGCGGCGGCGCCACCACATTTTCATCAAACATTTGATTCACCGCCGGCGGCACCATAGAAGAACTGCTTCCATAGAATCGATCATCATCTAGAAACAACCTCAAGTTTTCGTCACTAAACAGATTCTCATAATCAGTTGCCGGCGCCACCCAAGATTCAAATGTGTTGTAGCTATCATGTGGAGGAGGAGCCATAATGTTTTCATCAAATATTTGATTCTCATCCGCCAGCGGTGGCGGTGGTGCCGATCCGCTTGTATAGGAATTTTCATATGGAGGAACCATAATGTTTTCATCAAATATTTGATTCTCATCAGCCGGTGGTGGCACCACCGCCGAAGGTCCACATGTATAGAAGTTATCATTTGGAGAAATCATAATGTTTTCATCAATCATTTGATTCATAGTCGGTTCTTCCGACAAGAATCCACTTGTAAAGAAGTTATCATTAGGTGCAAAGACCATATTATTATCAAATAGTGTGCTCTGAGCATCTGAAGCCATTGAAGAGGATCCACTTGTGTAGAAGCTGCCATTGTTGTCCAGCATCATGTTATTCTGAAACATATGATTATTCAGAGTCTCCGCCGGCACCATTGAAGAAGACGATTCACCTGTGTAGAAGTTACCAGGAGGTGTAACCATCATGTTATCCTCAAAAACATAATTCTGATACTCCGCCGGCAACATAGACGACGGCTCGCCTGTGTAGAAGTTACCGGGAGGTGTAACTACAATGTTACCCTCTGACATTTGATTCTGAGTACCCACCGGCGCCATTGACGATGATTCGCCTGTGTAAGAGCTTCCAGGGGTGTTCAGCATTATGTTGTCTGTAAACATAAGATTCTGAGATCCAGCCGGTACCAACGCCCCCGAGGACTCACCAGTGTAGAAGTTACCAGAGGGTGTAAGTAACATGTTACCTCCAAAATTTTGACTTTCAGTCACCGGGGCCATGAAGGACCCACATGAAAGCCCAGAACTCCCCTGGAGCTCCGGCAACGTGGAATCCGGAGGCGGCCACCAGAATCCAAATGAGTTGAAGCCTAGAGTGAGCACATTGTTCAGTTGCTCCATTCGCTCCCTAATCATCTCTTGTTGAGGCGGAGAAAATGTTTGAGTTGGATCAGCCATCCACGTTTCTGTTATCATATGTCGCCTATTATTCCTCAGTTGCTGAGCTCGCCTATCCTCGTACGCCAGCTGTTCCATGATTTCCCTGAGCTCCTTTTTCTGCCTCTCTAACGTCGCCGACGCCGGCGCGTGACTCTTGTACCTCGCTATCACCGTGTCCATGTCGGGATTGCCGAATGTGTAAGGCTTGCCTCCAGGAGATATCACCATGAGAGCCACCTCGGCGCCGGTGAGATTGCACAGCTGGTCTGCCTTCCTGAATAGGCCTGCTTTGCGTTTTGTGAATGTGACACTTCGCTTCTTGGTGTCGTCCATCGCTTTGACTTCAATTTTCTGCTGGCCTTTCGTCTTCTTCTGAGGAACTGGGTCTGCGTCTGCCATGGTTAAGATTGAGAACTCTGCAAAAGCAAGAAAGCTTGAGATTATTGAATAGTTGTTTTGAGGAGCACACAGAAGTTAGGGGGGAGGATATGGTTTATAAAGAATAAGAGAGCTATAGAAATAATATAAGCCATACGGTTACTTTCTGAGTGACATAATGACAGTGGATTCTAAGCTTAAACGTGTTCACCATGCAGAAAGCAGTGCATTAATCCTCTGTTAATGCCTTGATTGTGTGGTTTTTGTGCCTGATTTTTCAGTTACTTGCTTTAAAATAATATTTCCGCTTCATGCACGCTAGTTTGCTTACTGCAGTCAGTTCTGGTTTCTCAACACTATAATCTTGTGGTGTTTTTTTAAATCATAAATAATATAAAATTGCACTCTTGTATAATATCAAAATATCTCTCTGTTTTTTTTTGATATTATCATCTGGTATCTAGTTAGGTTGGGTTTATGGCTTCCCCTCTTAACACAAATGACTCCCTCAAGAGTCGAACTCGAAACATAAAGAAATCTAGTGGGCCTTAGACTGTTAAACCAACTCTATGTTGATATCTCTCATTTTATCATTTATTGAAAGAAGGCAAAAGTGCATTTTTAGTCCTCTATTTTTATATATGGTTTCAATTTTTTCCCTTAATTTTTTAAATTATATGGTGCTCTAATCCTAATATTGTTAGTCTCAAAATGAAACTAACAATGTAGTTAGATGAATGAAAAGACACATATTATAAGATTAATATAATGAGCTAAAATGAAATCTTATGCAAAGTTAAACATGAAATGTGACTTTTGATCTCAAAAGAAAAATTACAAAAATACATTGTGAAGATAGGACATTACAAGCCACTATATGTTGGTGTGTTAGAGGTTGTTTTCTTAGATTAGAGAGATTTAAACATTTGACCTTGGTTCACATTTCACCTTTGCAACCCATGCGGTTAACTTAAATAAACTTTTGGTTCTATCTATATATGTCATGAGAAAATAAAAGAATATTTTTTTTATTGATATGAAAATAAGTTATATATTAATTCTATGCCAAAGTATATGTTTGGTTCTTTTACTTTATATCAAGTTTCAATTTAGTTACTTATAAAGTGTATTTTCAATTCCTTGATGTTAACGCCATTAGTCACATTAAAGATAAATGCTAACTTAGCTTAACGAATTTAAATGGTGCAAATAAATACTGACAAAACATACTTAAAATTTATTTTTTTAATATAATTTTTTTTATATTTAAAAGATGAGTTGTTGATATTGAAAGTTTATATGAGACGATGTCTTTACTATGTTTAATTTGAAATATTTTTCATCTACAAATTTTTAATTAAAGATTAATATGTCAGTATTTAATTGAAGTGTTATCATTTAAATTCATTGAGTTAGTACTTTCTGATAATGAAACAAACTGTGTTAACATTAAAGGAGTGAAAATATATTTTATAAAGTTAAAAAATTAAACTAAATTTGATTTAAATTTAGAGGACTAATAGATAGCCTTAATTCTATGACATCTTGGAAGCTTCTGAATAAGTGTGACAAACCCGGGTTCTAAAGTTTGAACATTTGAAAAAACTCAAAATAAAAACCACTTATCCTTTGTTGGTTTTGATCAACATAATATTGTTATTTCAGTTCAACTTTTCATCAATTGATGAATTGGATTGGATGGTGCAATGGGATTCTCCATATAGAAAGGTTTCAAAAACCTTGCCATAAAAAAAAAATCTTGAATGTGAAATTAAATGAAAATGTTGACTTTAAGCTATAATTAATTCCTGAGATATTTTAACAAAAGAAGAATAGTTATTTCTCTTATAAAGCAATAAATGGCTTTAATACTCATTCATAGCATGGTATGTTAAGTTTTAATTGTACAATGTAACAATACTCCCTCCTCACTTTATTATAAGTCCAATAATTTAACTACTTCACGTTGTTCAAGAAAAATTATTAAAATTTATTTTTTTAAATGTTCAAAATTAATTACCATTACTTTTCAATATATATTTTCATTAAATTCATTAAATTCCAATGTAATCCTTTTTTCATACACATCATCTTTTTTCTAAGAGAGATAGTCAACAAAATAATATTTAATGCAAGGGCATTCATGAAAAAAATACTTTTCTAGCCATTATTTTAATACTCCTCTCTTTAATATAATATCCTCTTTAATGAAAAAATTGAATTACAAAATGCATCTTATATTAATAGTAAGAGATAGTATAACTTATATTTAGAACTACAGAAACTTCACTAAAATGGGACTTTTTTTAAGGTACACTAAAATGTGACTTGTAATAGGAATATGTATTTTACTTTTGTTGTAAAGAGGTTAATTGATTAAAAAAAAAATATATGTACTGTAATCTTCCCTCACTAAGTCACTATGTATTTGAAGCCTACCATAAATTTATAAAGCTGTTCTCTTAATGATCTCTCCGGTTCTATTTATAAGATATTGATAATCAAATGACGCAATTTAAGAAAATAGTTAAAATTAGTTACAAATAATAAATATGTATGAAATAAACTTCTTTTTTCAAGTATGCTTTTATTTATAAAGGTAAGTAAGAGAGAAAAATAGAGTAAATATAAGTAGGGGTGTTCAAATTTAGGACCAGGACCGGGATCCCCCAATCCCGGGTCCTATCCCGGTATGAGTTTGGGATTGGGAACTTGTGTCCAGTCCCGGTCCTAATCTCGGGACAATCCTGGACTCATTACAACCGAGACTATCCCGGGATAAAGACTGGGAATTCCCTGATTAAAGGTTGACTCTAGTGAGTCACACCAAACCGAAAAATTGCAGATCATATGTCCGGGAAAAAAAAATTTGGGGGTGGACAGCTAGGCTTACACACTAGATATCCTCTATTTGTTAGTGAAATAAATTATTTTATTATCTCACCATTAAATTTATATCCTCTTTTTGTCAATTATTCTTGGTGTACTTTTTATTAAAAATAAAACCAATGTGTTCTTATTTTAAATTAAATTTTAATATTTTTGTTATTTCAAAATATTAGACATTGAATCGAAATAAATAACTCCTACTAGCTAGCTTAATTATTATTTTTATTATTTTTGGTCGAAAATCTGGCTTAATTATTCAACCTACATGATTAAAATAGAATTGTTATAGATTATACAACTGTGTGTCTATTTTAACTAAAATACTATATATCACTCTATATATGACTTAAATTGATTATAAAATACATAAATCATCACATATTTTAACAAAATTAATTAATTTTATCATATGAATAGAAAATGATAAATTCCTCTCATTTTGGATTGGATCCATATTCAAAGAAAAAAAAAAAATTTATATATATAAGATACCAGGACTGGGACCAGGAATCTCGAAGCCTTGATCGGATCCCGTCCCGGTCTCAATATCTTCTACTCCCAGTCCCGGTCCCGGTCCCGGTAAGGCCGGAATTTTTAGTCCCGATCTTGCCGGGATCGGGATCAGAAGGCCGGGACTGGGACCACATGAACACCTCTAAATATAAGTATCACAAACCTTTTAATTAATGCAATACATATAATTAATAAGAGGCAAAAATAAAAAAGAACTCATTAAATGTTTAGACAACTCTTGTCGGACTCTTATAAAAAGGATCAAAGCAATATTAAATTAGGGACTCTTACAAGAAGGACCAGTGGGAGTACTATATTAGTATGGAATTCAAAATTTTAAAATAAATACTCCATCTGGTCCTTAATATAGTCGTTTTTAGAAGAATGACTAAGTCCATAATATAAGTAACTTTGAGAGCAATTAATGCTTATTTGTCAATTTTGCCCATGCCCATGTAATCAATGTTTAACTATAACTCTTTGTATTTTTCTCTCTCATTCAAAATATCATTTAATATGGGTAAAGTTGAAAATTTGTTTCAATTTAAGACAAATTTAATGACTTAGCTACCATTTATTGGTTCCTAAGAATTAGTTGAGGTGACTTATATTATAGACAAGGACGAGTAATATTGATCATAAGATCGAATTTCATGTTCTGAGTTTTCAGCTGTGTCGTCTGTTCCGTTTTTGTCGTTGGTAATTTTAAGCTTTTTTAATGATCTATTTGATGAAGATCAATTGAACCGACACATTAGATTCATTCATTTTTTGGCCCCCGATTAGACAAATCATTGATTGGACTTTTAACCATTCGAATTTTGACGAGGTATGCACAACATTAAAAGGAAAAAAAAAATCTAAAATATTATTATTAAAACCACATTTACACCAACAAGCTATTGGTCATTTAGTTGATATGGTAAGCGGTCATAGCTTGTAAGGAGAAGAACACATTTTCTAACAATGAAAAATACATTTGTTGGGAGAGAAAAATTCCTTTGCGCTCTAAATTAAAAAAAACCACACACGATTACAAGCTAACACAACATGTAAATAAAGAATACTTCTTGGTTTTTTATATTCCCAGTAAATAAATACTTCTATCGGTCTCAACTATAAATAACTAATAATTACCTCATCAAGATTTAGAAAAACAGTTAAAACAATGAAATTAATTCAATCGTCTCAAATAGTCAAATTTAAGAATTTTTCTGACAAAATTACCCTAATCAACTTACATAAGTCTTCACTCTTCTTCTCATTGTGACAATCTAGTTAATTAAAAGAGGCCATTCGTGGAATATATTAGTAATTCTCTAAACATTTAAATGAGTGTTTTTTATCAGGTCACAAAAAAAAAGTGTTTTATATTTTGGGCCAATTCTATCCTCTCTCAAGCCTCAGGTGTCCTTTGTTTTTTGGCCAGAACTCAAGTGCCGTTTGAGATTGAATGGAGTAAACTATATATGCATGTGCTTTGAATTTTGAAAATATACTTTGTTACTAACAAGCCTAGATTTAAAATATGTGATGATTCATAAACCAGCTCCGAATATTTGAGAAGAACAAATAATGGGTCTGAATTTTTGGAGGCAAAAGCTTCCTGCCGTTATCTTTCCTCAAATCAGAGAAATGTGTTTTCCACCGTTGAATTAATTAATCATATTCTGTGAAACTAACCACGAATGGTACAAATTAATTAATCAGTGGAAGAAAGTTGCAACAACTGTATGGTAATATGTCGAATCCGACCAGTGAGATAGTGAAATCTCTCGCATAAATAATATTGCCCAAAAATTGAATACCACTTCACTCTTTCATTTGTCACAGTTCGTTCCTTGATCGCCACATTTAAAAGTATTGTATATTAAAAATCCGATTTATTTTTTTGAGTGAATACTATATCAATATATTGCTACCAGAAAATCTATGCACACATCTAATAAAGAAAAACTATCTCCTCTCACATCGACTTCCTCTAACTCAAAGTGATCAAAGGTACCGAATTAATCTTCATTTCTATAATGTTTGGACGATTGAGCATTTGTAACAAAAACCCAATTTTTTTCCCAATTAGTTGCATAGAAAAAACTAGCAGTGTATAAAAACTCAGTGATCTAGTCCGGTCCAACTCAAAGTGGTCCAGTCTGTTCAGATCCAAATAAGTCATATAATGAAATTGGACTAGATCGGACCATTTGGTTTGGACCAAGTAATAGACAAGTGATTAGACTGCTTTGTATAATCTGGTCTAGTCGGATCGTCCGAGTGAGTCATATATTATTAAAGGTATTTTTTATTTCTTAATTATGTTTACTGGGTTGAAATCTTGCTTCCCAAAAAGAAAAAAAAGCAAAAAAAGAAAAAATGCAAATTGAGGTCCTGGACTACCTATCCGACCACGAGTTGTCAAACATAACCCATCCAAAACAGACAACAGTCATCCGGTTAGGCTCTGGTCTGGTCTGTTTGTTGTGCAGCCCTAGAAAAAAAAATTCAATGGAACACTTAGGGCTTTATGCTTTGTGCATCACGGATGACGAAAAACATCCCAATCTATAATGGGAGTGTAAACCCGCAAGTGTATATAGTGGGCATTTAAACGTAGTGGACATCAATGCTGGCTTATAATAATGCGATGTACTATGTACATCAATTTAACGACATTATCTGGAAAAATAATGCAAGAGTTAATGAATATTGAGCTGACCTTAAATTTGCACCATTCGTATTCCTAGAACCTACTTAGGTAGACTACGTATGAGTTATAAATCGTGTCTTTTCCATTGGCCTCTTGACTTGTGTGTTACATAAACAAGCTGAGGATGTGATCGTTCGTTCTAATATAATTGAGTAATCCTCTTATCCTATTTACAGGTAGGTAATGTAGAATTTTTTAGTCTTATTTTATCACATGAAAATACACTTTTACTTTTCATTTATTATTGTATCGATTCTATTCACTACAATATAATGTATATTAAATAAGGGGTAAAATTAGAAAGTTGTTGAATTTTATGACAAAGCTAATGAGGTTTAATGTTTTTTTTATCTTTGTAAGACATGGTGGAAGTCAATTATAAATAGGAACTAAAAGAGTACTCCTTTACCGCTCATCAAGTTTCATTCCAACAGAATGACAACAACCTCTTGTATCATTTCTTTGGCTCTGGTTTTGTTCTTTTGTCATCTGATCATTCTCTCAGCCCAGCCACCTCCCTTCAGTTATCAAAATTGTTCACTTAGCAAAGGAACTTACATAAAGCCAAGTGTCTATTACACTAACCTCAATACCCTTCTTTCTAGTTTCACTCTAGACACAGTTATTGACTATGGCTTCTACACTTCTTCCTTCGGCGAAAGCCCTAATAAAGTTCATGTACAAGGGCTTTGCCGAGGCGATGTCGAGCCGTATTCTTGCCGTAAGTGCCTCAACGATGCCAAAACCCTTCTCCCAAAGCTGTGTCCATATCAGAAGGACGCTTTTGGATACTATGAATTCTGCACTTTTCAATACTCAAGTCGTTCATTGCTGGGGATATATAGGTTTCCTGATTTTTCGTACAGTTTTTATAATCCAGAAGATGCAAAAGATGGAGAAAGTTACACAAAAGCGCTTAATGATCTGATGCAAAGTCTAAAAACCAAAGCTGCTGCTGGGGACTCTAGTTTTAAGCTAGCTGTGGGATACAAAGAAGCTGATGAGTCTGAGATTGTGTATGGTCTTGCTCAGTGCTCGCCGGATTTGTCCCGGCGAGATTGCGACGCTTGCTTGGTGAAAGCTATATCGAAGATCCCAGACTGTTGTGAGAACAAGATTGGTGGTAGGGTTATCAAATTCAGCTGCAATCTTCGATTTGAGAGGGTCCATTTCTATTATGATTAGTTAATCACCCTTATTAACACTTCTAGACACGTGAGTTTTAACAAGTTTTGAATAATCTCGCAAGATTTTCGGTCTTGCATGCGACAATCAAAAGCATTAAGTTGCTTGGTTTTGTTTGGTCATAAAGTTGTTTAAGCATAAACATGAGAAAGCTTATTACACTATGTGTGTGTCTCAGCGTTTGTACACTAGTGAAGTTGCATAATAAAAGAAGTCAAGCTTCTCTCAGCATTTCATTGATTTTTTTTTTTTGCTACGTTGGGTAAAGATTCTGTACCAATTCCCCTTAACTGGTTCAACTTTAGAAGAAGCATAGGTTGGTTCAAAAAACAAAAAACTTCAGAAGATGCATATACTAAATATTGTTACATTTGTCTTGAGACTTAATTTATTGGCCATTGACTAGCGGACTTCCGTGTATTATGATTTAACCACCCAACAACTTGATTTTCATATGTTAAAACATGAGTAACTCTTAACGTAATACACGTGGGGAATGAGCTTCCTTGCTCGTCCAAAGGATGAGGTGGAGCTCTTCCCATCTGGGTCATACATATTTTATTTTTTTATTTTTTGTTTTTTGAAAAAAATTATTTTAATGGGTACAGAATCTAAAATAAAGATAATCTCTTAATTAATATTTTCTCAAAAAATGATTTTTTTATAAAAAAATGATCAGTTTAAAAAAATCAAATCTGAACCATCCAAATCCCATGTGGACGATCCAAATGAGATGAGCTTTCGGTGCCCGAAATGGGTTCCGTACATGTGACTCATCAAATTATTATAACAAGGAGAACTTATATTGGAAACTGGGTTTTTATTTGGTTTAAGGAATAGGCTCAAGTTTGACTATGCAAAAGAGGCCATTCGGTGTGAGGGGTGGGGAGGGAAAGTAAGTGGAGGAAAAAAAATTTTTGAGTTGAATTTAAAAAAAATTAAGAAATTGAGGTTAAAAGTTTTTAATTAATTTTTCTTATTCTTTATCTTACATCTTCTCTTTATTAATATTTTGTAACCCCACTTCTTTAATTTTTTAAGATCCACCACGTTAAATTTTTCCCTCCCCTCTCTTTCCACCCAAATCTTTCGTACCAAACAGATGGTAAGTATAAGCATGTCTCTCAAATGGTGACTGAAATATTACTTGGTTCTTTCTGGCCAACAAAAAACAATATATAACAAGATTTAATACAACATAATTCTAAATTACAACATATAACGAAGATGAACCAGCAGGGAACTTGATAAATATTTAATCATTGTAACACAGTAAAATTTGAGAAAAGTTGAGAGAAACTCGACATCCTTTTTATAGTACATATATAAGTTGACAACTGAACATTTGAATATCACTTTCAAGACCAGCACTTAGTTATAACTTGGGCCACGTTTTTGGATGATTGAAAAGTAGTATATTCTCGTTCACTTTGATGCTTGAATGGAACGAGTTTCCCTGCTCGTTCAGTTCTTCTGGACTGTCCAGAGTCCAGATTTTATTTTTTTAAATTTTTGTTTTCTGAAAAAAAAATATTTTAATGGGCACATAATCTAAAATAAAAACAATCTCTTAACTGACATTTTCTCAAAAAAAGATTTTTTTTATTAAAAAATAATCAATTTAAAAAAATCAAATTTAAACAATTTAAATGAGATGAACTCTCAGTGCCTTAAAGGATAGGCACCGAAATGGATTCTTGCTTGAATAGACCTAGTGGCATGTCTCGTGCACTGGCTCTTGTTACTCCCGAACTACCTTCCCCATACCATAATGCATCTTTGATGAAGTTATGTAATTCATTAAAAATGAAGGTTGTGAAGGTAATAACGGGAGAGAGAATGAGTAACTGCTGAGCATAAGTACAGCTGAAGCCATAGGCATAGCTGGCCTGTCTGCTACATTTACTTGAACACAGAGTAACAGAATGTGGATGAATCTTATTGGTTTATATTGGACGAATGTGATTCCTCCAAGCTGTTCCACTCATTCTGTCAAACTAACATGGATGACAGTGCATATTAGTGGATTTTGGCCTAAAAAAAGATAACAGGTTAGTGGAAGAAAGACGCAATAGTACGGTCCAATGAGTGGCATACATAATGGAGCCCAAAAATGGCATGCTAAGCTTCTCCATTTCATTTTGTCACCCAATATTTCGTTCATATAAATACGTACACTCACGATAAAAATGAAAAAGATGACCAGGTCAATCCTTTGTGCCTCACGGCACGGCTGACGTAAAACATCCCGATCTATAATGGAAATGGAGACACCGCAGACATATAGCGGGCCGTTATGTATATCTTCCAATGTGGAAATGAATGGACATTGTTGGATCATAATTAATGAGATGTCCTGTAATTGTACATCAATTCAACAGCACTATACGAGCACTTCCTGTGGTCCTTACATATTTAGAATGTTGATTTTATTTTTAAATATGGGATATATTTTATATATATATATATTTTAATTTATCCTTATTTATTCTCTTTCAACCATTGATAAGATATGTCTCTTGATTTGTGTTTCCATTTCCTGTCCATTTAAGTAAAACTCCACTGCTTTATACCTCTCACAAATCCAACACTATTTATTCCCCTCAATCCTCATCATTCACCCCTAGCCATCGTTATCATTTTTTTTTTTTTTTGCAGACATTGACATTGAAGCCCTTCGTGGTAGCAGGCCATCCAACCGCCTTCAATTCCCTGAACAATTTCCTTACAATCTGCATAATTGTGGGTCCTTGACGGCCTCTCAGCAATCAAAATTAATTTTCAACCCACGGCTCTGCCGGATTGGAAAAAAAGAACTTAATCAGACCTGATTTTCAACAAAAACGGCGTCTCTGCGGGGACTGGTGTTGGATTGGTGAGAGGTATAGAACGGCCTAATTTTACCAAAATGGAGAGAAAATGGAGACATACTGTGGAGGGGCTCAACTATAATAAAGGAGGATAGAGAATACAAAAATTAAAGAAGACCATCAGGATATTTTATAAAATACATATTATATTAAATAATTTAATTAATGTTTTTTTATCTAATTAAATTAATTAAATTAAATAAATATGTCTTTGTTAAAGACAAGTATTATTGACCAAATAATGCAAGAGTTAATGAGCATTAGTTGACCATCCGCTGGGAAAAAAAACGTTGACCATACGAATGCGCACGACTTGTAGACCTAGAACCTAGACTACTGCAACTATTGGGCGCATCTTTTAATTTCATTGACTTGTTGACTACATAAACAAGTTGAGGAGATATTTATGTACAAATATATGTAGTTACCGCCATATCTCTCATCACACTGCGCTATATTCCAATGACTACAACTTATAATATCATTTCTTTGGCTCTGGTTTTGTTCCTTCTTCGTTTTACCCTTCTCTGCGCCCAGCCTAACTTCACTTACTACAAGTGTTTCATTGGAAGAGGAACCTACCCAAACAAAAGTCCCTATCAAAAAAACCTCAATACCCTTCTTTCTAATATCACTTCCGACACAGTTTTTGACTATGGCTTCTACAGTTCCACCTACGGCCAAAGCCCCAACGTTGTTCACGTACGAGGTCTGTGCCGAGGAGACGTGAACCCGAATTCTTGTCGGAGTTGCCTTAACGATGCCAAAACCCTCCTCCCAAAGGTATGTCCTAACCAGAAAGAAGCATTTGGTTACTATGACTTGTGCATCTTTCATTACGCAAGTCGTCCATTGTTGGGATACTTGGATCCTCAATTTTCCTACAGTTTTAACAACCCACAAAATGCAAGAAACACAGAAGAGTACACAAGCTCGCTTTATGATCTAATGCAAAGACTAAAACGCGAAGCTGCTTCTGGAGACTCTAATTTTAAGCTAGCTGTGGGATACGAAGAAGCTGATGAGTCTGAAACTGTATATGGTCTTGCTCAGTGTTCGCCTGATTTGTCTCAGCGAGATTGTGAGGCCTGCTTGGAGAAGGCTATCTCAGATATCAAACTCTGTTGTCAGAACAAGGTTGGTGGTAGGGTTATCAAACTCAGCTGCAATCTTCGATTTGAGAGGGTCCATTTCTATAATGATTAATGATCTCTGAGATGTAACTCAAATATGTATTAGTTACCCTTATAGGTGCAAGTATATATATATACGCACTTGGCTTTATGTTTTTAGAAATAAGTGACTCATATAGGAGCAGATTATACTAAATGTAAGTTTGTTCGAAGGGCCATGGAAATTTTCAAATTAGGTTGAGTGGTTTATGTTTTTTCATACAAGTTTGTGCGTTTCATAAAGAGTGATATGGAAAGCACTAAAATATGTGAATGCTTTATGAAACAGAGCAGCCAACGTTGACAACAGAGCACACCAACATTGAAAATGAAAACAGAGCATATAACTGAAATGATGCAAGGCATGACGATTATGCAGGGGAGTAGGTGGGAGGAGAGTTGGTGAAGCCCAACGTTTCTGACTCTTGTAATATTTTAATGGGTATTTTAGTAGAATAAATAGGTATATTATTTCATTATAAAATCATCCAGAAATTGAATAAACACATTTGAAATTGGTTACTGTACCACTTTAAATATCTCTCTTCCTTGTTAGTGGGAGTAAATCTATCTCTAAGAATATTCTTTTTCTCTTTTAAACAAAGTTCCAATTCTTGTTATAATTTAAACCCTTTGTAAAGGAATAGAAGGGCCTGGTATGGGAAGGAAGATCTTAATGAGTTCGAATGTTTAAAAAAATAGAGAATCATATACCAAAAAATAGAGAATTGTGCAGTTGAAGATTTTTAATTAATTATTATTATTTTGGAAAATCTCTAATAAAGAACTTAAAAATGTTAAAAGACAAAAATGTGTTTCGAATATTCATAATCCCAAAAAGATGTTAGGCTCAAATTATCTTTACTGAAATTAAAAAGAAAAGACCGATTTGCCCTTACACTTTTTTTATTGAAAAAAATAATTACCCCACCAGTTGTCGTCGGGGGCCCCGGTCGACGGCGGCCCGCCAGCTAGCGGCCAAAGCTCTAGTGTCCAGCCGGCAGCCGGAGCTTCGATCAAAATATTCCTCAGAACATTCCCTCCCTCTTGGGAACATTCCCTTAGGGCCTGTTTGTTACGCGGAAAGTTGAGGAGGGAAAGGGAAGATTGCAATGTTTCATTCTCAAAAACGCGTTTGGCTGCGCAAAGTGACGGCTACTCACATTCTCGCCAAGTCGAATGTTCCTTTAAATATGGGAAAGTGAGTTCCCTCTAAAAGTGGGGTGAACTTCAAAATATTCCTAGGACAGATAAAATGTAGGACAAAAATGCCCCTGAAAACATATAGATAAACGACGGAGGCAGAATGTGGTGAAGGCTTTGGTGAACCAGCTTGGTATAGTGTTGAAAGCTTGTCTAGAAAAGGGAAGAGGCGAATGGCGTGCGAAATAGAACTCCGAATCAAAGTAATGTTGGTCTGATTATGTTGTGGTTTATTGCATGAAGTGGGCAATATTTTTCCTGTCTGCGCTATGTGTTAAACAAACGAAGAGACGCGCAAAATGCTAAAGGCTGTATGTATGTGGGTTAATTTAGTATGAGTTTATAAATTGGTATGTTTGTGATGTGGGTCTTCTTAGTAGAATAAATGTGAAAGAAAAGCAAAGTCGGAAGCTGAAATGTGTTTAGTTGCTTGCTAATTGACAGTGTGCTCTATTTGGTGTCTTGCAATTGGGTTTTAAGTTTAAGTAGATGTAATTTATATCATGAATGCTTAACTGTGGAAAGTAGTGATATGTGGACAAACTTTAGAGAAGAGCTGGCAAATGAGATGTTTGCTGCCTATGTGCCTCATACGGATGATTGATGATGTTGTAGAATAATGTTGAAAAATAATGAACATTGCCTTTCCTATGTTTGTGTGTATGGACAAAGTTTGTGTTATGTGCATTTCAATTCAATTTAAGTGCAACTTCCAACCCGGTTTAATTTTTGTTAGCTTATTGTTGGATTTAATTTATGTTAACAACCTTTTTTTTGGCCGAGTCTTAATAGATGGACCAGAGTGAAGAGGGAAATAAGTCAAAGCTTAAAATGTGGTCTTCCAAGGAGGACAAGGTGTTGGTAGAATGCCTTGTAACTCTTTCTATCCCAGGAAGAAGCGTAGAGCGAATAACTCTGAGGTGATTGCTGATGTGTTGCACAAAACTATAACGTCATTAGACAAAACCATCGTCCATGTCTTTGAGAAACTAGGCAATCAATTGTCAGGTCAGAAAAGGCAAGCACAATTAGATGCAAAAGGTGATGACTTGTTCATGGAAATTGTAGAGGCTGAAGGCTTGACATTGTCTAAAAAAAAGGCAACTCATATCAAGATTCTGGGTTCTGAGCAACTATTAAATGTGTTTGCCAAATAACCTACAGTGTACAAACCCTCATGGATCGGTAGCTTACTAGAGAAGTAGTTATGGTATGGATCCTAGTTTAGTGGATCGGTATGTATGTAATGTCAGTACTGTATATTTTAGTGTAACATAGTGTAGAAACACAAATGTCTATATCTTTTGGTGTATTATAGTGCAGAGACACAAGTGTCTATTTGTTTTGGACACGCCTTTTAAGTCATAGAAATGGACTGTAAACTTTGCACTGTGTTCACTCAATGTTACAGGAAATGTAAACATGGAACAGAGTTTGTGTCCAATGCAATGTGATTGTATAATTATGGTATGCAAACTTTTGATATGTAATTATGCTTGGCAAACATGTGAATTTGGACAACTTGTAATTTTTATGGATGAAATGTAATGTTCCCAAATATAGTATAATCTGTAAAATTATGTTGTTGCACTTGTCTGTTATTTTGTTTCTGTTTCTAAGTACTTGAACTTGACATGCACAGGTTGCCATTCACAGTTGAGTATAAGCTGATTCACTGTCTGATATGTTGGTCCGAATGGTTTGGTTAAAATGGCTATGAAGTTTGAATTCACCATGTAAGTTTGAACTTATAAATGTAATGCGCAATTTGAACTTGACATGCACTGGTTGCCATTCCTAGATGTTTGTAATCTGGTTCACTATCTGATAAGTTGATTCGAATTGTTTGATTAAAATGGCTATGAAGTTCGAATTCATCATGTAAGTTCGAACTTACAAGTGTAAGTGTAATTTGATTCTAGCCTAAACTCTTAATACCCAAGTTCGAACTTAGGTAACTGGTTCAAACTTTTGATAGCGTTCATGTGTAAAAGTAATTGCAAAATTAATTTACATATTCAGAACTGCCACGCGTAAAGATCTAGTTGAGATGTGGTTCAAATTTTAGGTCAATCATCCAAAAGACGGTTCACATTCTTTGTTATATTCCCACAACTACCTTGAACAGTCATTATCTGTTCTACACATCTCTCCATTTCTCGCTCGCTCTTTGCTTATCCCTATCTCTCATTATTATGATAGCGTGTTTAAATGGCTAGGGTGAAAATGACAGACAAGCAACTGAAGGAAATGGGCATCATAATGGAAGATGTGGAAAATTTTAGAAATCACAGGGCACAACTTTGTAGCTGTAATCTGTTTGGGCGATCAAAGTATAAAACCAAAGAAGGCAACTGGTATAACGACTATGAGGTAGCTGCAAAGTGGAAGCATGATAATGCTACAAAGGAAGCAAAGAAGAGACAAAGGGAAGAGCAACTAAAACATAAGGGCAAAGATAAAGGTAAGAGAAAGCGGCAGTTGGAGGATGAGGAGGATTTATCGTTTGAGTCCTCTGAATCTAAAAAATGGTATAAGGCAGAGGAAGTTAGGCAGGGAAAAAAGAGTGTGGTTGAGAGTAGGAGTTCGTCGGCCTTTGATAAAGAAACAACTAGCTTAGGCTCTGATGAATAGGCATCATTAGCTACAAATACTGAAGATGACGACAATGTCGTTCTTGATGAGGTTAAAGCCAAGTTGTTGAAGAAGGTTCGATTGAAACAAAGGTCCAATGTTGCACCTCAGCTAAAGGAAGATTTCAACAACTCTGCCCTTGAAGAATACAATATCAGGTTAATAGGGTACACATTCTGTAAAATGAGTAGGATTAAAGTTCACACTTTTGACACTAAATTTAGCTTTCAATTGGGAATAATATTGAAGCCTTTCATAGGTATTTTAGAATTGTCACTGCCTTATTTTGAATTAGTGGTTAAGGTGTTTTACACCAACCTCAAAATGTCTAGAAACGGGGTTGTGTCAACTTGTGTTAGAGGCCAGACCATAGAAATTAATGAAGAAAAATTCTAACCTGGTTAGATGTGACCTGCCTACAGACCACATACATTGATTTATCACAAGCACACATTGATGCTACATACTTGAGGGGAAAAAGCTAGCTAACGCTGGTCTGTCTCAACTAAAGCAGCTGTCTCCTAGGTTTTAGGTCTTACATTACTTATATAGTAGGAACTTTGTGAATAAAGGTAAGCACTACACTTCATTGACCTCTGAAGACAAACACATCCTCACCTGTATGATTAAGGGTAAGCCTTTTCATATGGCCAAGAGGATTGTTGACACAATGTTAAGGGCTGCTACTTTAGGAAAGAAGAATTCAGAACTGCCCTATCCCTCCCTTCTGTCTCTCATACTCCAACAGAACAAAGTTTGTTATTTCACTACAAAAAAAAAGGTATTTCGTAGCGGTGCACTTGTAGCGGTTATATTAAACCGCTACAAATTATAGTATTTGTAGCGGTTTTTACCTAAACCGCTACAAATTTGTAGCGGCAAGAATATTTGTAGCGGTTTCCTACAAAAAACAGCTACAAATTTGGCGCGAAATTCCCGCCAAAACTTGTAGCGGTTATTTTGTAGCGGTTAATGCACATAAACCGCTACAAAATACCAAAGGTCAGAATTTTGTAGCGGTTTTTACTAAAAACCGCTACAGAATTTCAAGAGACTCCAAATTTGTAGCGGTTCTGGGCAATAACCGCTACAGAATTTCAAACGTTGTGAAGATTTGTAGCGGTTATTGTAGAACCGCTACAAATTTAATTATTTGTAGCGGTTATTTTAAATAACCGCTACTAATATGTGGCCTATTTAAACCCCTCGCCTCCTCCATTTCTCATTTTGCTCATTTTGTTTCCTGAGGTTTCTCTGAGTGGTTTATTCGATATTTGAGCGTTCAGATGAGTCTATAGGAGTTTTTGGTCAGTATTCCGCAGTATTTACACTTGAGGTACGTATATAACACGTATTTTTATTTATATTTGTATTTTTATTATATTTTTGTATAATAATGGACTAATTTTTTTTTTTTAATTTGTACAGTTGATATGGCTTCAGGACAGGATAAGGGGAAGGCCCCTGTGCTCCCCAGACCGACTTTACGGGGTGGCAGCAGCCGGGCAGGGGGCAGAGGGAGGGGGCAGCGCGCAAGCAGGGCTACCGAGGCATCTCAGCCCATCCCTCCACAAGAACCGCAGACGATCCCACAGGCGACGACCACAGCTGAGGTGCCTGAGGTGGAGGTGCCAGAGATTAGCGTTGAGGACTTCCTCAACGAGGAGGAGTTCGAGATCCCGATTAGTGGGTTCAGGGAGATGGAGCAGTTCCTCGATGAGGAAGAGGCTCGGGAGCAGAACAACCCACGAGGGTCGTCTTCGCGGTCCACTGGGTTTGAGGTGCAGGTCGAAGGTAAATTATTTAATTTTTTAATTTTTTAACTTTTTAACTTTGAATTATAATTTATCTAACGTGCGGTTAACTGTGCAGATGAGCAGGGGAACGTGTCGACGAGGAGGTTGGATGTGGCCGGTCTGAATAGCATGGACCGGTCCCTGCGAGTTGTAGTGCCGTGGAACGAGGGCACTGACCAGCCGATCCACAATGGGGGTCACCTGCTCAACCGCTTCCTGAGCGACCTGGGATCGAATTGGATGCGGTTCCCCCTTCACTTCCCGACGTGGAGGCACATTCTGAAGGGGCCGAAGGACCAGGCTTGGGAGGAGGTGGTTCAGGTAATTAAAACTATTTAATTAATATCTTTTGTAATTAATTCTATTTAATTATTTTTTTTAAATTATGATTTTTAGTATTATTGATATTTAAATGTATTTTTTTCAGCTGCGGTTTGCCGTCCGGGCCAACCGGAAGAGGTACGCCCTCGTGAAGATGGGCGACGCCTGGAGGAACAGGAGGAACCGTCTCTTCCACAGTGTGGATGGGGACGGGACGATGCCTCTGGAGCAGCTGCAGGAGAGCGTCCCGGACGGCTTGCCGCCGAACGACTGGGCGCGTTTCGTCCAGTTCAGGAGGAGCCCTCAGGCGCAGGTAATGTATTTATTATATTTTTGATATATAATTTTCTAATTGTTAAATATTAAATTATAATTTCAATTTAATTTGTATTTAATTTCAAATTTTATAATACATTTAATTATTTGTTTTTCCAGGAGCTTTCTCAGAGGAACGCCGTGATCCGGGCGCAGCAGATGATCCACCACACAGCAGGATCGAAGACCTTTGCTGTGACCTACACCGAGCTGGTAACTTTTCAAGTGCTTCACTTACTTTTAGCTGATTATTTCATAATACTAATTGTTTTGTAATTGTTTCAGGAGACGAGGGCACAGCAGGAGAATCGTCAGACGGACTATGCGGAGCTGTACGCCATCACACACAGACACCGTGACGGGACTGCGACCTCTCAGCAGGCAGAGGCGGCGATTGTAAGTTATTTTATTATTATATTTTTTATAAAACCAAGTTAATAATGAAAAATGGTAATTATTAATTGTTTCATAAAATGGCAGGAGCGGATGCAGCTGTCGCAGGCTGAGCTGCGACAGACCCAGCCTGAGGAGTCACAGGGGTCAGTGGACCCGACGGCTCCTCTGAAGGCGGGTTTGGCTCAGCCTGAGCACCCCGGACGAGTGCGGGGGATGGGGATAGGCGCCAGACCCAGCATGATCTACGGCAGGAGCGCCGCCTCTGAGGCTGGCAGCTCTAGAGGGGTCAGACGTCGGAGGGACGAGTCGATTGACCAGCTGCGGTCAGATTTGGAGCAGACGCAGCAGCAGATGGCGCAGCAGCAGCAGATGCAGCAGATGCTGCAGGTGCACACAGATACGATGTACGCTCAGCAGACGCAGTGGCGTGAGATCGCGAACACCATGCTCGAGGGAGCATGGAGTCGCCTGTTCCCGAACGAGCAGCATCCAACGGTTCCCCCTGTCCCTCACTACGTCGTCCCGAGTACTGCTCCTCCTCCTGCTGATGACGATGGTGCGGTTCAGTCTGCACAGCGGCCCGATCCAGCGGCATCTGAGGGAGCCCCACCTGAGGGAGCACCAGAGGATCAGCCCCCAGCTCCTTAGTTTAGGACTTTTTCTTTTCTTTTAAACATTTGTAAATATTTATGAGATTTTATTTCAGAATTTTCTTATTGTATTTTATATAATTATATTTATATTATTATATCGCATTGAAATAATTTATAAATGATTTAAATCTAAATTTAAAAAAAAAAATTATATATATATTTGTAGCGGTTTTAACCTAAAACCGCTACAAATGTATATATTTGTAGCGGTTATTAGTACATAACCGCTACAAATATATAATAATTTTATAAATAATTTATAAATTAAATATATATAATTTATTTTTTTAAATATATTTTTAAAAAAAATAAATTATATATACATTTCTAAATAATTTATAAATGTATATTTGTAGCGGTTTTGAACTCATAACCGCTACAAATTTACTTATATATTTGTAGCGGTTTCCCTTCAGAAACCGCTACAAATATATATATGTTTGTAGCGGTTACACACTAATAACCGCTACAAACACTCAAATCATTTGAATTTTGAAATTTGCCGCTTTTGTGCACATTTGTAGCGGTTATCTTATGTAAAACCGCTACAAATTAGAAAATTATTTTTATATTTAATGTTCAACGGCTTTAATATTAGTAGCGGTTTTATATAGGTAACCGCTACTAATACGTTGAACATTCGTAGCGGTTATAGATATAAAACCGCTACTAATACTCAACAAGTACATTTTAAATTTCCCACCAATTAACGGCTTGAATATTAGTAGCGGTTTTATATATGTAACCGCTACAAAATTATAAACGTTGGAATTTCTGTAGCGGTTGGTGTAGCGGTTTAATAACCGCTACAAAATTATAAACGTTGGATTTTCAGAATATAAGGTTCTAGGCATTCGTCATTATCTTCTCACTCATCTTCTTCTCCATACTTTCTTCTCTCTCACTTGTAGCTATGGATAAATCATGGATAAGGTTGCCGCGCAATTCTCCTGAATATTTGTACGGCTTAAACAGTTTCTTAGATTTCGCATTCACTCACGCCAGCTGTAACGGCAAGATCGTCTGTCCGTGTCGGAAATGCAAGTTCAAGAAGTGGCATCCACGAAATGTTGTGAAGGAACATTTGCTTGTGAAGCCTTTCCCTGAGGACTATACGTTCTGGGCAGTTCATGGTGAGAAGGCCGGCGTTAGATATGACGAGGCTCTTCCTCGAAGTTCTCAAGTAGGCGTTCAAGTAGATGAAGATGATCCTGTGAATGATGCTGTGCGTGATGCGTTTGGATTTCAAGGCGACAACTTCAATGAAGAAGTGCACGGCTCTGAGCCGGCTTTTATGGGGAATGAAGCAGCTCGGGATTTTTTCAGCTTGATGGATGAGGCAGATCGTCCTTTATATCAAGGTTGTCGCAAATATTCTAAATTATCTTTCTTGATCAAATTGTATCATATCAAGTGCTTGTGTGGGATCACGGATAAGGGAATGTCGATGTTGCTCGACTTATTACAAGATGCATTCCCCGACGCCGAGATTCCCATAACCTTCTACGAGGCCAAGAAGATCATCAACAGGTTGGGGTTGAATTATCAAAAGATTGATGCGTGCCCAAATGATTGTATGCTGTATTGGGGAGACGATTCCAGCAGGGAGACGTGCAAGAGATGTCACACATCGAGGTACAAGACAATTCGGAAGGGGAAAAAGCAGAAGAAGAAACCTGCAAAGATTCTCAGGTATTTCCCTTTGAAACCTCGTCTACAAAGATTATTTATGTCGTCTAAAACTGCTGAGCACATGAGGTGGCATGCCGTTGATAAAAACGAAGACGGTAAATTAAGACATCCGCGGGATGCAGCTGCTTGGAAAACATTTGACAACGACTTTCCAGATTTTGCGACTGACCCCAGAAATGTCCGGCTTGCGTTGGCGACCGACGGTTTCAATCCTTTCGGGAATCTTAGCACAAGTTACAGCATTTGGCCGGTAGTCTTAGTTCCCTACAACTTACCCCCTGGATGTGTATGAAACAAAGCTCTTTCATTATGTCTATGATCATTCCAGGCAAAAAGGCACTGGGTAATGACATCGATGTGTATCTCCAACCGCTTATTGCGGAATTGCTTGACCTGTGGAATGTCGGCTTGGAGACGTACGACGCTCACAACAAGACTTTGTTCAACATGCGTGCAGCCTTGATGTGGACGATTAGTGACTTTCTTGGCCTTGGCACATTATCTGGTTGGAATGTGCACACTGGGTCGGCGTGTCCGGCTTGCAATTTCGACTCTGACGCACTGCGCCTTCCCCACAGCCGAAAGTGGTGCTTTATGGGGCATCGGAGGTTTCTCGATGGAACGCATAAGTTCAGATTGCAACGGAATCGCTTCAATGGGAAACCAGAGAAAAGAGGACCACCTCAGACTTTGTCCGGTACAGATATCTTACAGCAGCTTGAGCATGTTGACGTCGAGTTTGGAAAAAGCGACGATTCAGCACAAACTCGCCAAAAGACGCGCAGGACTTCGGCGCCTCAGCAGTGGAAGAAGATAAGTATCTTCTTCACGCTTCCGTATTGGAGATCTAATTTACTTCGCCATAGTCTTGATGTAATGCACATTGAAAAGAATGTTTGCGACAATGTGCTGTATACGCTGCTTAATGAACCCGGCAAGACAAAAGATCACCTTCAAGCTAGGAAAGATTTACGCGACATGGGAGTTCGTGAAGACGCTTGGCCAGATGAGCATGACAGATTTACACCGGCAAAGTTTACCCTCACAAAACCGAACAAGGATGTGTTCCTCGCGACGTTGAAGAAAATAAAAGTTCCTGATGGGTATTCAAGCAACATTTCTCGATGTGTTGACTTGCAGGCTCGAAAGGTTGCTGGCCTGAAGAGTCACGACTCACATGTTCTTATGCAGCAGTTACTCCCTCTGGCTATAAAGAATACACTTCCTCCCGATGTTTCCATCGTTTTGGTGGAACTTTGTTCTTTCTTTTGGAAGTTGTGTTCTAAGGTTTTGATTGTTGAGGAGCTCGATCAGCTGCAGTCGAAAATCATTCTTACGCTTTGTCACTTGGAGATGATCTTTCCTCCGTCCTTTTTTACTGTGATGGTTCACCTCACAGTCCACCTCGTTCATGAAACAAAGCTCGCTGGACCAGTACAATATCGTTGGATGTATCCGATTGAGAGGTACTCATTTTAAATATGTGCTTTCATTTATTGTCCGTATTTAATGTTTGCTCGTCGTCCTTTTCATCATTTTATATCAATTTTCTCTTATGTACTTCGTAGGTTCCTTGGGAAATTAAAATCTTACGTGAGGAATAAGGCGTGGCCAGAAGGTTCTATAGCTGAAGGCTATATAGGGGATGAGGTGCTATATTTTTGCTCAAGGTACTTTGATGATCTTGAGACGGCTTTCAACCGCCCGCCTCGTGTTGACGATTGTCCTGAACCTGCGCCGACATCAGGAGAATTTATCCCTCTTGTTGGTAAACCAGTTGGAGCAACTGAGAACTTCAAACTAACGGCAACTGAGAAGTTCCAAGCACATAGACATGTCTTGATTAATTGCACTCAAGTTGAGCCTTTCATACGGTAAGAATTGTACACTCACATGTATGTTATTCGATCTATATCTTTCGTAACATTTCTCACTTTCATTTCACTAACGTCTTTCCATTATTAATTGCAGGGAATTCAGAAGTCATGTCAAGCGTCAGCTCAGGATCCGTACACAGACATCCTTGGAAGTTGATAGGAGGGTCCACAGAGAATTCCCGGGCTGGTTTGCTCGCAGAATACTAAATGACCACAACCCACACTCACCGGATTTCAGAGCTCTCGCAATCGGCCCTCTTGATCATGCAAAACGGTTTACAGCATACAATGTCAATGGTTTTAAGTTTTGCACGGTTTCACGGGATCAGGGATTGCAAACACAGAATTCGGGTGTTTATGGCACATTTGGGACAAGGAGTTATGCGAGCAGCAGTGACGCCAACATGCAGTTCGGAGGCGTCCCTTACTATGGCAAGCTTCTTGATGTGGTCGAGCTTAATTATCAAGGCCGTTTCACCGTGACGCTGTTCAAGTGTTTGTGGGCAAATACCACGACTTCTCGGGGACTGACAACTGACGACCTAGGGATCACATCAGTCAATTTCTCACGCCCGATTCATACTGGTATTTCTCAAGATGATGAGCCGTATATTCTAGCTTCAGAGGCACATCAGGTTTATTATGTCAAGGACGAGCGGCATAGGGATTGGCACATGGTCGTTCATTTAAAGCCAAGAGACCTTTACGACATGGGTGAAGGCGATAACATCGCCTACGAGAGTGAGCCATTTCAGCCAGCTGATTTTGAAAACTACTTCCCTGAAGGCGATGACAATTTACCTCTACTGCGGTGAGTTTTTTTAAGTCCACGTCATTTCAATTAAATTTTTTAAATTTAATAATACATCAATAACAATAATTTTTCTACAAAATTTCTGTAGGGATGGCGACGATGAGTGATCAAATTCAATTGTAAAAAATTTGTCTTTAAAAAAAATGCAAAAAATTTGTGTTAAAATAAAATGTAAAAAAAAATTAAAATAATATTTGTAGAATTCAAGTGTAAAAAATTTTTCTTTACAAAAAATGCAAAAAATTTGTGTTAAAATAAAATGTAAAAAAAAAATTAATATAATATTTGTAGCGGTTATTAAACCGCTACAAAAAAATATATAACCGCTACTAAATAATAACCGCTACATTAACCGCTACAAATAATTAAACCGCTACAAAAATATAAATAACCGCTACTAATTAGTAACCGCTACATTAACCGCTACAAATAATACGTAAATCCCTATAAATACCCTTATCACAACTCATTTCAAACACTCCCCAATTTCTTTTCACCTTACCCTTCTTTCATTTCCTCTCATTTACAACTTCTTTCGTATGAGTAGAGGAGCTGAATAATACGATCAAATATGGTAACAAGATTTTCAATTTCTTTTAGAATACTTCTTTCCTTTCTATAAAATTTATTCTAAACATCTTTTTTTCTAGATATATCTTAACTCTATCTCATTTTCATCTATTTTTCATATACAATTACATTATATTATAAAACATAATAATTCCTTATTACCTAACTATCGTTAATAATATTATTAATATAATTTTATACTAATCATATTCAATTACATTTTTTCTTTTTAATTTATTAATAAGTTAAACTATTAAATAATAAACTAATTGAAATAGATAAAATAATAACAAATTAAACCATTTAATATAATATTGAAAAAAAAGAAAAAAAATCAACGTATATTTTTAAAAAAAATTTTAAATATTTGTAGCGGTTATTAAACCGCTACTAAATAACACGCCTTTTTAAAGGTAAATTTAAATTTTTTGGCGGCAAATTTGAATTTCATGAAATTAGTAGCGGTTTTAAGAACCGCTACTAATTTCATGAAATTCAAATTTGGTAGCGGTTTCTTAACCGCTACAAATAAAAAAAGTCATTTTTAACAAATTTTCATTTTTATATATTTGTAGCGGTTTTTTAACCGCTACAAAAAAAAAATCTTTTTAAAGCTGTAAATAAAATTTTTTATATTTGTAGCGGTTATATAACCGCTACAAAGATCTCTTGATTTTGTAGCGGTTACTATTAACCGCTACAAAGTTTGTAGCGGTTATTTTTGATTGAGTAGCGGTTTTATAAAACCGCTACAAAACCGCTTGCAACGTACGATTTAGTAGCGGTTTTTCTAACCGCTACTAACCTAGTTTGTAGCGGTTAGAACTGCTACGAATACCTATTTTTAACCGCTACTAAATCACGTTTTTTTTGTAGTGTTTGGAGGAAGGGGAAGCACCTATTTGGACTAAGGAATTTGGTGAGCACGCCTTGAACTGAATGCAAATATCCATAGGAAGTAAAGCAAGGACTAAGGAAGCACATGACAGAAATAAGGTTGATGGTAGTAACCCTCCACAAGATGCAGCTGGTACTTCTTCCAATACTCAGAGATCAACTTCTTTAGAACCACCTGACGTTCACAGAAACCATTGGCAAAATTGTTGACCAAACAATGATGAAGTTTCAAGCACAGTTGGAGGTAAGAATTGGGCAACATGAGGAACATGTAGTGCAGTTGCACAGGTATGTGAAAGAGCAGTTTGAGGAATATGTGGTCAAGTTGCATAGTTATATAAAGAAGAAGTTTGAGGAATTTGGTGCACATATTAGACATATGAATTCAACCATTGCTCACATAGACTTACGCGTGTCTGAGCTTGCACTTGATTTCAAGGACTTACGAGAATTCATTCACCTCTACTCTACTGAGTTCAAGGAATTTACTTCCTACAAGGCTTCACATTATGAGGAAGCAGGGCCTTCTACGCATCATGGAAATGATTCCCATTCCCCTGCATAGGACAATGTTCCATCTCCAAACAAAAGTGAAGGTAATGAAGAAGGTGGCACTGCATGAGACTGCTGACTTCTCTATAGAGTCCCCCATAACTGGTGTTCTTCCTCACCCCCAAGTGCCTGAACCAAGCACCCCAGCTGACACACTTAATTCTGATCCAATAACCCTACTATCAATCGTGCCTTAACCTAAACCTGCCAACCCTCCTCATGCGTCCTCAAGACCAATACTTAACCCTCAGCTATTGCGTTTCATACCCACACAAACTTTCATGTTTGGCCTTGCTGCTGAGAATATGCCCCATTTGTTCACAACTGCCACATCCTTTCCTCCTTGACATGCAATATCTCCTGGCCCCAAGTTCATCCCTGTCGACCTCCCTGCTTCACAGTCACCATCCCAAACGAGGTCTTAACCAAAAGGTCCCCATCTAAGAGGAAGAAGAAGAATTAGGGTTGCATTAGTTTTTATTTATCCTTGTATTTTGTGATGCTATACCCAGGACATCTGTTCGCCTGCCTTTTATTGTTGTTCCATATTTTTATCACTGATTAACCAAGTCCGAATTTATCTTTTTAGTCTGAATTTTAACTACTTTCATTTTGAAACAACTGATGTGATTATGTTGTGTTTGAACTTATTGTTTAGTTTGAAGTTTGTTGTTGATAATTTGCATATCTTCACTACTCTATTTATGTGTCAGTGCTTTATGGAAGTGGCAAATGTGCCACCGTGTTTGAAAGTGACATTTCTTTTCTGCATGTACTGCCTCAACCATTTTGTTCTTCCTGTTTAACTTTTTTTGACCAATTGAACTATATTCTCTATTTTCTTCCCCCTGTCCTTTTGACATTATACTGACAACTATCCCCTCAACCAACAATAATGTGCATTCACTTGCTTATTCACACAACATATGCATGGTGGCTCACATTTTCACAGCTTTAGCCATTGCTTCCACATAGAAGAAATTTTACATTTTTATCAAGCTTGCAACAACATTGCTGCAACCACATTGTTCTCCTTTATACAAAAAACAAAATTACAAAAACATTTTTAGAAACAATGACATCAGCAAATGTCAAATAACTTTTCAAAATGATTGGTAGTAGTTTTACTACTCCTGTTTCAATTTCAAGACCAACATATTCAATTCATCACTTGCTCATTTCTTCCATTCCATTCCATTCAATTCAATTCAAGACCGCATTTTCACATCTTTACCCATTGCTTAAGCATACAAGAATTTGTACATCTTTACCAAGCTTACAACAACATTCCTACAATCACATTGTTGTACTTTATACATAAACAAAATAACAAAAAATTTTTAGAAGCAATAACATCAGGAAATGTCAAATTACTTTTCAAAATGTTTGATAGTAGTGTTACTAGTCATTTTTCAATTTGAAGACCAACATATTCAATTCATCATTTCCACATTTCTTCTATTTAATCCCACTCAACATCACATTGTCACAACTTTAGCCATTGCTTACACATACAACAATTTTTACATCTTTACCAAGTTTACAAGAACATTGCTAGATTCACATTGTTCTCCTTTATAGACAAACAAAATTAAAAAAAACAACAATGTTTGTTCAGGTCGCATATTCTCTCCCAGCATCATCAATACTATCATTTTCTTCATAATCATCCTCCCTTCTACTCTCCCCAAGCAAAGCATAGATTTTCAAAGTGTGGATAATCTTTGGCCTTGAACTTAGCAGCTCTCCTATCAACCTGAAAAACAACAAATTAAAACATAAACATCAAACTACAGCTTTACAGGTTTTACTAATCAATCTAATTGACAAGACCAAAACTATCTTTTCATACTTGCAAGTAGCCATCCCACACATTCTCGTTTGCCTTCACACAACCATTCACACTGTCCCAACTGAAACCATTCACAAATGTCCCCATTTAACATGTTGCAAACAATATTCTAATCGACCTTTAGGTTCCTGATTCACCTCCGGATATCAGTGCTGGCATTCAACCCACACCCTAGAAACCTCTCCTCCATCCTCCACTCTAAATGCATTAGATCTACTGCCAACCATGCTGATTTAGCTATGTTATGCCCTTCTTTTCTCCTATCCACTAACAATTTGACCAGGGTGTTTTCTTCTTCACTTGTCCACATACGTGTAGTTTTTCCTGACTCCAAACAAAAAATTAACAAAATTATGACACTGCCCCACATTAGTAACACACGTACACATCATTTTTTCCCTTCGTCCTCCTTTCCAACCAACTTGAGTCATTAAACAATGTGCTGTTGGATCCATATCTTCTGCCATCTACGTCTTCGTTCTCATCTCCAGCTCTCGTCCTACTCGTCGCCGTCATAGATGTTAGAATCGGCAGGCACAGCGGAAAAATTTTAAAATTTTCGCCGATCCTAATCGAGGATCTATCAACAGCGTTTGGACCGAGTTAGAAAGATTCATACCTTTTTCAATTCCGGGTTTTCGATTTCTAGGAGTGAACACGTTAGGTCCGCTCCCTCTACTGGTATCCACACTAATTTTCTCCAACACAGACTACATGCTAGCACCTCCAATATCTCCTAAGATTTCCCTTGTGGCTCTAAATTCTCATGTGTATAAGTATATGTGCTCTATCAAGTTTATAACCTATGAGGGCTATATTCGAATTTCAAAATTAATTAAAAATTAATTATCTTGATGAGCTAATTAAATAAATTAAGTTTAAATTAAATCTGTCCAATAGTTTTAACTTAACCTATTTATTTAATCCAAATAAAGAGCCATTAGATTTAATTTATCTTCATAAATTACATATGAGATACTATATCTCATCATGTTAGTTATTAAATCTAATTTATCTTAATAAAGTTAAAGTTAAAACTAACACAATATAATAATATCATATAATATATATAAAATATGTATTTCAAAAATACATATATATATATATATATATTAACGAATTTTATATTATATATACAAATAAAAAATTCATCCACCCTAGATTAAACATTATCTCGTATTGGACCATTCTTGTGTGCGACCCTGTAGGCCCATACGAAGTTGGCAATGGGCCAATAACTGTACTAACCCACAAGTCGCAAGCAGCCTCTAGTAAGACATTACGACTACCCAATTCATATGAGGATCATTAACACGATGCAACCTGTCATACAACTATGTCACGTCCCTTTTGTCACACGATATATTGGTCAAGGATGAGGCATGGATAATGTCATCTTCTTATTCGTGACCATTACTTTCTCGATTCCTACGTAGTCTAACAGTAGAAATGGAAACTCCTTTCCATCGTAGTATGGCCATACATTTCTCAGACTCACTCATCGAGGGGCCTAGTAATATCTCTCTACTAATGTGAGGGACAAATTCCATCTTGGTCATTCATATTCTTCTACATGAAAAACCACCAAGCCCGATCGTAGCCTTTATCATCACCCGGTCAGAAGTGACTTTTGACTAGTTCAAAGCTTAGCAACTCTCATATAGGAATCCATGATGACCTCAGGTCAAAGGGCATTGTGACGTGGTTATACATGAGAAAAGCTTATGACTTGATCCATGTAGCTTTCTCATAGTGGGTCGGTCCAGCACCTTGTACTCTTACAAGCGCCTAAGACTTTGATTCGTATCTCTATATCTTATCAAAGTCATACTAGTCTTGTTTCATCTCTGCTCCCGTATAGATGACTGACCAGGGACATTTTAGGACAATCTTTATGATTTATCCTAGAATACAATTATCACAGTTAACATGCAAATAATATGATAACAGAAAGGAGAAATTTCATTAACTTAATAATGTTCAAAGTACAATGATTGGCCCTTAGGGCATAATTTCCAACAACAGATCCCATCCACACTACTTTTGATTTCCCTTCTTCCCCAACACACAGATACACTTTGGCTGAGCCTCTGTTTGTCTTTGATAACATTTATTTCGTCACATTTTGCAGCTTATTTTATTACTTTATGCCAGGGGTATTATGGTCTTTTACCCATGGCTTCCTACTTAACCCGATTCTTTTTCTTGCAACCAAACAATTTATTTTCCCTCAACCTATATTCTGTTCCCATGTCTACCAAATAGCTCACTCTTTTAAGCTCCCTCCTAATCTTCCCTTCCTTTCCATTCCCTCTTAAAATGTTCCTTGTACCAAATAGGCCATTGGAATATTAGAATATTCTAGGGAATATTCTTTTAGGAATATTTATTCCTAGAGTGGTGGGGGTAGGGTTCGAACCCCCACTACTATGTTTGCATCAAAAGTACATAACCATTAAGGCACCAATACTATTTAATATAAATAATGCAAACCAATATATATATATATATATATATTAACCTTTGATCTTTAACCAAGCCTATTTACAAGTGCAGATAAGGAATTGACAAATTGAAATAAGAAATTCATAAGTTCAGATAAGGAGTTCGCAACTTTTATTTTTCAAGTAAAAAATTCACTTACTCTCTCAGGTTATTCACAAGTTTATATAAGGAATTCCCAAGTTTAGATAAGGAAAAATATTTCTAAATGCAGGATTAAAAGTTAATTAATTTGAGATACCGGGTAGCAAAAATATGTCAGAGGGCATCATACATTTAATCCAAATAAATAAAAATTCCAAAAAAAGAAGGTCTCCACCGCAAAATTGGGGTGATGGATAAGCAAGGCATGCATATCCTGTATTTCATATATGCACATTTCAAGGATTGGTATGAATGCAATATTTCTTCATCATTTTGTCTTTTTTGCTTTTAAGGTTTGATACGAGTCAACTTCTGCGATCGATGCTTCTCTTCTTCATTCCTCAGGGACCAAGTTTGTAGGATCTATAGCTAAAATTATAAATTCACCTATATGCTCTCTTTCAAATCAAGTTTCCTCAAGTTCCAAACATCCATGTTTTGAATCTTTTCATTGATCTCCTTAAGAAAGGTACTTCTTTATTAATGTATATTTCCATTTCGTATATGTTTATCCTCATCCATTGAGTTTTAATATAGGATCATAATGGGGGCTGTTATAGGTGCTATTTGGCATCGTCTGGGTGAGTATCTTTTTTGTTTTTTATATACTGGAAAGTAAAAACAACAACACAAAACTAGAAGGACAAAATTAGCCTAGGTCGGCCGTCTGTGTAGTTCGACTTATGTCTTCTGGTCTCAAGATCTAGAATCCATGAATAAAGCTCAAGCCTCTCTTTGCAAGAGCGTCTGCCATACTATTCTCTTCCTTGGGGATAAGTTGGAATTCCACCTTCCAGCTGTGCTCCAACATTCCTCTAATCTCTGTCAGCAATTGTCATTCCTCATGTAATTCTATAATCCCTGTTTGCATCAGATTAATAACATTATATGAATCACATCTCACCAAGACGTTTCTGAATCCACCATCCCAAGCTCGTCTCATACCCATTAAACATCCCCAAATTTCAGCTGTGAGGACATCTCCCATGTTTAGTCTTAATAAAAAGCCTTCCACAACTACACCCCTCATGAGTTTCTAATTACACCCCTACATACAAGGGAGCAAATGTTTGTGAGAAAGCCCCATCTATTTCAATAATTGTCTGATCATCTATAGAGGATGCAATATATGGCCTTAATCATTACAAGTTTTCTGCTATGTTCACTCCTCTAAGTTTGCATGTGGCTTGAGAAAATCCACCAAGTATTGCCTCGGCTCTTACTAGCAGAGTGGAAACAGGTGGGCCAGGATTTGACTGTACGATGTTGTTTCGGTCCTTCCATAATAACCAACAAAGAACGATGAACAAATCCTTCCAATTAGGCTTCTTTTTGCTAGCATCAGTCTTTAAATTTAGGAGGATCCATTCGTCAAGGTCACCTGAGAAGAACCTAGAGTAATGTGATGGATGTACAATGGACTCCCAACAGGTACGAACTTCTTCACAATCTCATAATGCATGAAGAACGTCTTCCTCATAGGCATTATATCTCTTACACTTTCCATTCTTGTGCAAGCTCTTCTTATACTTTACTTTATTTATGATCAACCTGCCATGGTACAATAGCCACACAAAAACCTTACAGTGACTTGGAATTTTTAGCTTCCATAGAGTATACCAGCAGGGAGCTGAGCCTTCCTGTTGAGTATTTAAGCTCCTGTAGGCCGACCGAACAGAAAAACTTCCACTTTTTTCCCACTTCCAATGAGGCCTCTCCTACCCAGTCGCGTCTTTTACTAGTTGTGTACCGTTCTGTACTTCCTTCTAGTTTTATTTTATTCCACTCCAAGTATTTGAGCCCTGTTTCTTAATATTAATATGGGGAATTAGATCCTCTCCACACCCTTACTTGCCTTTAATTACTCTTACCCATAAAGATTGTTGATCAGAGATAAGACCCCACCTAAGCTTCATTATGAATGCTCAGTTTTGTTGCTTGATATGCCTCATGCCTAGTCCTCCCAATTTCTTTCCTTTACAAACCACATCCCATTATACTAGGTACATACGCCGTTTGTCATCCGTTGAACCCCAAAGAAAATCATGTGACTTTTTCTTAATGGTCTCATAAGTAGCAGTTGGAAGATTTATTGTTTTCATTGAATAAGTGGGCATAGTAGATAGGGCTGATTTTATGAGAGTATTACGCCCTACTAGTGATAATTTTGAAATTTTGCAATTACTCAGTCGGTTCCGAACTCAATCGATGATATACTGATATGTGCCTGATATGACCCGATCATGGTATAAAGGAACACCTAGATACTTTCCAAGGTTTGCCGTGGGGCTAAAACCTAATGCTTCGCTCAGCTGGTTAGTTCGGTTGTGATTAATGTTCCTGGAGAAGTGAACTCGTGTCTTTGCTATGTTGACTTTTTGCCTCGACATATTGCAGAATTTTCCAAGCACCTTTTGATTATCTCCATATGATGCAAACTTGCTTCTGCAAACAACAAAGGTTATCAGTAAAAAACAAATGAGATATAGGTGGGCCATTCTTACCAGGCTTAATTGGTTTCTAATGTCTCGTTGAGATTTCACTTTGGATAAGATGGGCTAACTTCTCCATACATATCACAAAAAGATATGGGGATATAGGATCTCCTTGCCTTAGTCCCTTAGTTGGTAAGAAGGCCTCAGTTTGACTTCCTTCCCACAAGATTTGCATAGATGTTGTAGTAACACATGCTCTTATTACTTCATAAAGGCATGCTGGTAGTTGAAGTCCATCAAGACATGCTAATATAAAGTCCCATCGTGCATGGTCATATGGCTTTTCTAGGTCAATTTTGATGGCCATGGAGCCCTTTTTTCCTCTCATGTTCTTCATAAAGTGATAACTTGCTAGGCTATTATGATATTATCTGAGCTTATTCATCCAGGGACAAAGCTACACTGATTGGGAGCAATAACCTATGGGAGGAAACACTTAATTATGTTAGAGATTAACTTCATGATTACTTTATAAATGACATTACATAAACTAATAGAGCGAAAGTCCCAGATATTTTCTGGATGTTCCTTTTTCAGAATAAACACAATGAAAGTGTGATTAATGCTTTTAATTGATGCCGGGTCTCTGAAAGCACACTTCAACACTTCTATAATGGAGGGTCCCACCAGTTCCCACTGACTCTGGAAGAAGAAGGTATTAAAACCATCCGAACCCGGAGATTTTAGTTCACCAATACTAAATAACGACTTTTCTATCTCTTCATAAACCTCTCTCTGCAATTCATTAAACATAGGTCCTTCTATGCTTGGGAAGGTAATATCATTGGATAGTCTTGGAGGTACAACTTTTTCTTCTCTAAAAAGTTGCATGAAAAATCCCATTACCAAGTCCTTAATTTCTTCCAGATCATCTGTCCATTCGTCATTGTGATTCTTGATTGCCTCAATTCTATTTCTTTTCCTTCTTCTAGTAGCTTTTGCATGAAAGTACTTAGTGTTCTTATCCCCCATAGTATACCAATCACACTTAGCTTTTTGAGCCCACAAAATATGTTCTTAGAGAAGTAACTCTTCAAGTTATAACCACAGCTATTTTTGGAGTTGCTCTAACGATGAAGATTTAGTTGTGGCGCTTATTGCTTTTGTTATACCGTCAAGCCTCCCCATGAGGTGGCTCTTTTTCCTCCCTAGTTATCCATATACATCATAGCTCCATTTTCCCACATCGGTAGTGAAGTTCTCTATGTTATCCTGCAACCTAGCTTTAGGGTTCCACAAGTCCTTAACCAATCTCTTAACATTATCATGTAATACCTACGGGGCCATAAACTGGAATATTCTCTGAAAGGGTCTTTTGTTGAGAGCACCTTTAGAATTTAAAAGCAGAGGTCTATGGTTTGATTTAAACCAAGGCAAGTGCTTCATTGATGCTTCTTTAAAGTAGTCAATAAAGTGACTATTAGCAACTACTTGATCAATTCTGCTCTCACACCCTTCCCTTTTCCATGTGTAGAAATGATCCAATAAGTCATGCCAACAATACAATTATTCGGGTCAGTAAACTTTAGGTTTCTGTGACATGTTTCTTAACCAACAACATTAACTCACACCTATGATGAAGTATATGAGTAGAGATTTTCAATATTAACTCACTTGTATTCTTACAATCTTCCCTTCAAGTGTGAGTAATATAAGTATATGTAACACCTAGACTTCTAAACCATATTTAATATGTTGATTAAGTACCCTACCATGGTAATGCAGAGTTAAAACTCAAACGATAAGAATTTCCATGGTAGAAAGTTATAAACAATGGTTTGGAAAGCTAATCAGGGTAGAAAAGGGCAAAACTTAACAATAGAATGTCAACCCCGGTTAACAGAATGTAATCAAAACAATTTGATTAGTCATTTCCAAACACAGTGGAAGTAAGTACTCGGGATCCCAGATAGACAATTGGACCTCGGGTATTCGAAACCCAACTTTACAACAATCATTCCACAAGCCTAGATAACAACTTATTAAATTCCTTAATCCAAATCCATTATCACAAATCACAACATCAGGAGTTGCACTCGATAACAACAAACATTTATCGAATATCTCAATCAAACACCAAAACCAATCATTTCCAAAACTAGAGTTCACAATACTCAATTTATATAGAGTTCTCAAATCATAATTTAAATAGTTCCTAGGTCATGGCGGTATATATGTAAACAAGAATGACAATTAATGACATGTGCAAGTAAGAGGAACCTTAACAAGAGCCTACAACTAGGCCTACCTCTTACAACTTCCCTGCAGCACTATTCAGTCACCTAAAACAAATGTGAATATAGCAACCATAAGATCAAAGGATCTCAGTAACCATTGGTTATTCAGAAATATACATGCAAATCGAGATAGAGAACATACAGTTCTAAAAATTAAGTTCAACATACAATAATTTATTTTTATTATTTTTTATATAAAACCTTTCACAAACTAGTTCTTGATTTGCTTACCAAAACCCCCTCCTAAAAAGAGTTCCAAAATGATTGAACATCACAATTCATTTTCCAAATATCATTCACAAGAGATTTCACAAAAACATATCTCAACCTTGTTACGAAATTAACTATACAAAACCTTTATCATATTCAAATCATAAATCACATATATAACATGCCAAGTAAATGATTCATGCACATACCATCTTATTACCTCTAACCAGCCTTATAACTGTTGACTGGAGCCATAGCTAACAAATGATTTATCCATTTAATTGAATTACACAAGATTCCAAATCATGAGGAGTCACCCAGCCAAGGTCCCTAGCTCACCATGATTGGACTATGGCTTCCCTCCTTTTGACGAAACCAAGGAGGTATCACTATCCATCAAACCCGTTGTAATTCCTGGCCAAAAGAAAAATATTGGAGACAGAGCCCTAAGAATCAGCACTCACTATGCCTTGAGTAGTGGCATACCATGTGGTATTTACATACACAAAAGCTCTCATCACTACACCACATCCATCCATGTGCATCAAGTACAAACAATCACAATTATGGCATGTATATACAAGTTCCGAATCATGAGTATGGTTCCAAACAGGATTTATCAAATAATATATCATCTCAATCATCATTAAGATAATAAATAGCATCATTTAAAACATATAGCGTCATTTCTAAATCATTTATACAAAAGATATTTCCATCATAACACAAGCATGCTTGAATAGTTTCCAATCTCATCAATATAAGTTTTTAGTCAAATATACAATTCCAAATCAAGCCCTCCGTGGGCAAAACAAATCCCAAAATAGTTATATATATATATATATATATAGTTGACAAATATATAAAAGAATAACCAATGTTATCTCTACTCCAAGTTTATTTTTACCAACACTTGAATACTTCCAATTTGCTAACTCCAAATAATTTAACTTCAATCTACACCATCATAATACAATTTCTCATCAGTCAAATTGTTAAACAAATAATCAATTTAATTATGCAGACTTAAAGTCTCCCACTCTACCTTTAACTTCTAAATATCACTTTTAATGACTAAATCTCCAATCCAATATCAAATTATATTTTTTCCAAATCCTAATATCTCATTTGAACTAATAATTAACCCATAGTTACTCAAATAGATCAAAATCCCCGATTTCTCTAACTTAGGATCCAACCAAAATATTCACTTTCATTTTACAATCTTTATTAACACTCTAAACCGATTAAACATAAATTATATCTCCAATAAACATAACTCAATCATTAAACTCAGTTTAACCGATACAACTATTGTATTCAATTATAACATTTCTCTAATATTCGAACCCTAACTCTAAATCTCTCAAATAATACAATATAAAAATTATAAACTAATTCAATGTCAATATTTACGCAACTCTTCAAGCCTATGGGTCCCACTTGTTGAAACTCAATACTTGCCTCAAGCCTTAACCTTCAAGCTTGTTTTGCTCCCACCAAAATTCATACTTTTTGAAAGCTCTCATTGAATAGAAAAATATTTCTGAAATAAGTGTTGAGGTTGGGAGATTTTATGAGAACAAAATGAAATTCAAAATTATCCCAACCCTCCATTAATAAAGGATTAGAGCTGCAGGCCAAGAAGGAAGACGAAGGAACTGAGGAAGCGGCACACGGGAGGAAGAAGGGAAGGGCGTGTGAGGGAATATTATAATGGTGGGGCCCCCACATTATATAACACACACACGCCCACACACACATATCTATTTTATTTTCTCTTTTTCCTTTTAAACATTTTCTATATATAAATATATATATTATATTTATTCTTTCTCTTTTTTCTACAAAATTTAATATGGAATCATGACCTCAAAATGTACTCATTTTGAATAAATGATCTATATGCAAAAATTATATTGTAATTTCCAATCACCATAAAATAATGTCATTAAATTCAACTCAATATTAGTAAGTATGCACTACTTTTAACATTTACATTTTTTAATTTTATATTTCTATATCTCAAATAATGGATTTGATCTACCATAAACCTCAAATTACTGAATAAATCACTTCCTAATAGTGCTTAAATAATAGGAATAAAAATTGGGATGTTACAGTATACTTCCTTTATTTTTGTTTTCAAAGAGAGACGAATGTATAGTAGGCTAGTAACATTTCTTTCAGTTGGAATCTCAAGTACTTCATACCTCACATACAATCATGGATTTCAATCCAATGTGGCTATGACTTTCAGGCCCTTTAACGAATCAAAGCTCTTATGTAAATTTATGGGTCATAAATTTTCATAAACAATTCTTCTTCTACCCAAAAAAAATTGATATTAGTTCTTTAAAAACTATATCAATTTTCTTAAATATAATTTCATCAAGAACTAGCATGTATTATTGCATTTCTAAATAACTTCATCACTCATTAATAATATACTTCAATTTGATTCTCTTAATGCATATTCAAAGTATATATTTTACCACATAGATAAATATGAAAAGATCCATTATGAAAAAACATCTAATGATTTTTAATGCTTAAGGGCTAAAATTAATTTGAGAGAAATGTAAAGACAAGTGCATTATAATACAAAATCATGAACAATTATGATATTTATAGTATTCTTTCAAAATTTTCCCAACTATTTAAGCATCCATTAATTTAACTTTCGCTATATATATATATAATATACAAAATTTACACACATTATAAAAATGGTTTTGTCAAACAAATCAAAATTAACATCACCTATTCGCAAAAATTTAAGAAATCGTCATTCTCTCAATTCAGATATGACATAAGTCTATTATTTTTCTTTTTCTCACAAATATCACATAAAGCTAATTTGATTTCAATACCAAAATAAAATCAAAATTGCAAAGTATTTATATGCCTTCCAATAATGAAACGTTTGGGAACTAAGAAAGTAGAAAAGAGATGGAAGATAAAACTAAAATGAAAATTAGGACTAGTAATAGAAAAAAGTACCTTCATGATGCTAGATATATGAGTTGAGTGTTTGATTGGAAATCTGTGAATAAACATAGAGGCAAAAATCCCAAGAAGAAAATAGAGGTATGTTTAGAGCTTCACTAGTAAACTCCATTAATTACAATATCATCAAGATTGATTAATTCCAAAATGTATAATATTATATCATATTATGATAATGCATGAATAATATTCATACACATCATATATTTAAATTTACAAATAAATTGTAGAATTATATGTAAAGAAGAGAATTAAAGAACTTAATTGTACAATTGAAGGTTATATTAATAAATACTAGTAAGTAACAACGCTTCAATTTAGGAGTTATAAGGTATAATAACATTAACCATGAGATGAAATTCTAAAAGGACATAAAATTACAAACATTCACACAGCATAATATTTAAATTTGCAAATAAATTGATATTAAAATCTCAAAATGACCAATAATTGCTTTTTGGTTTATTTGATTTCAAATATCACTCATAAACAATTATCAATATTACCATATTAAATCCTTATAATAATTTCTCTCTCACAAGTTAATCACAATAAATTTAAACAATAATAAATAATGAGTTTAAACAATATATAGCCTTTTGGGCTTATTATTATTTCTATTGGAATCACAATAAATCTAGGCATCTTTCTCCACAACTCATTGCCTCTTTTGATATTTTTCTTAAAGTCTCATGGTTTTTCTTTTGTCTCATAATTTGACATTTATTTTCAACAAATTGATCCATATTTGTATATGGCTTTTGACCATATCATAACAATTGCTCATAATTGTATATCTAAATATCATTATTTTGATGTCATCACACATTGTTGTCGCTAATTAACAATTTGGGTATTGAACATATGTAACCCTGGCAAAATAATTAGCATTCATGACTTTTACTTTTGAGTGGTATAATTCTCTATGAGCTCTTTGTCTTTAGGATGATATAAAAATGCCTTTTCAAAGCTAAAATGCATTTTTGTGTTATACGATATTTGAATCATAAGCTTTCCAGGCTTTAATATTTATAACAATTGGGTCATCAAAGTGCCACAAATTTTTCTTTGCCATGCCATTTATTGAAACCACAAGATGGTCTTTTACCCAAGGAATCAATATCTAAAGTGATATGACTTATGGTCTTTTAATCACAAAATAGAGAGTACTATGGCTACGGCATTCATTGAAATTAAAATATCAACATGTATATAATTAATTGTTATAAAAATATAAAAGAATAAAACTTGAACCTTAAAATGATGAAATCATAAATATAATCAAAACATAAAGTAAGGACACAATTAAAGGTAAAATATTGTAACTCAATATGAGAATATTCAGATGCCCATGAATTAATAAGATAAATACCTCCTTTGAGATTGCACTTATCGCATGGTAATGGCAAATTAGATTAATATATTTGATATAAAAAAATAAATGACGGAGCATTAAAGCGATAATGGCAAATGTGGAGTCTTAACCATAGAAACCAATAACCAAGAGAGCTTATGTGTGCTTTTGTCGCTAAAGCAATTAATTAATAACTAGGATAACCTACTAATGCAACATAGTGGCAACCTAGGTCATTCTCCCAAGGAGCAATCTGTGGGTTTTCTCTAGAATTGAATTTAGGTGATAAGAAATGCAATGAAATGGACCTAAACTAAATGCAAGACTGTGTCATCTAAATGCGATTAAACTAACTAAATACAAGATGCAAATAATTCTAAAATCTATATGAGAATGAAACTAACCTAAATGAATGTAAATGGAATTTTTGGGGTTTTTATGAAAGGGGAATTAAAATCCTAAGCAAAAGATTGATTAAAAGCAAGACAGATAATAAAGATTTGATTCAGTTATGATGGTGAAGGGGACAACTCATGATTCACATGGATTCAACTTTTTTAGCCATTCAATTTATTAGACCAAAGGGAGGTTGATGAAAGATTGGAATTAATAAATTTAATCACCTAATTGAAACATGGGAAACCCTCAAGCTCAATAACACCTATTTCACTAGAAATCAAATCCGAAATATCAATTCAATCCAAATCAATAATAAGTCTACAATCTAAAACTAGATTATTTTCAATTAATATAACCCAAAATCATTTAAAACTAATCTCAAGTCTTGAATCAAAAAAATAAAAAGAAAGATACTCCCTTGTAGTCTTCAAGTGTAAGCTCCTAGGCTCTAGCTTCTTCCATGCTCCTCCCTAACAAGCTTAAGCTGCCATGATATTAGTTCTCCCTCCAAGCTTCCAACACGTCACAGCCATGAGAATAGGAGAATGGATTGGTTGATGAGACGTGGGACCCGTGTGGAAAAATAATAGTAATTGAATGAATAAGAGCTCTCCTGGTGTGCGTCTGCCCGAATGGGAGAGGAATAATTGAAATTGGTGAATGGAGAAAGACGTAGCAGCAATTCGAGTAGCAGCCTCGTTCTCGTCCGTGCGTCTCCGCCTCTCTCTCTCTCTTTTTTATTTTTTGATTACATCGGTGACCGGGATCGAACCCGGATGGGGGAGGGGGGAGAAGCGCCTAAAGGCGCTTCGGTGACCATCGCGCCTAAAGGCGCTGGTCAACGTCTCCACCTCTCTCTCCAACATCAGTTCGTCCCTCCGCGTATATCCCCCTATGCTGTGATGGCTAGGGTAATTAAAAGGGAGGAGAAGAAAGCTTTTGGGTACCAACTTGAACCCATTAAAATCTAAGAAGCTCAAATAAAATTCAACCATTGGATATTCTTTTCGCTTTCAAGAAAATTTCTGCACTGTGAGATCTTCTAATCTGTTTTTCCTTACTCTGCAAGAATCAAATAAAATCGTGATTTATCATATAATTGGAAATATTTTCCAATCACAAGATATCAATCAAAATATTAATAATTTGAACTCAATAATATTATAATCAATTCAGATTTATATTATTTCCCAAAATTGGCTAATTATCCAAATATTATCCAATAAATCCAATTTAGCCTAAAATAATTCTCAAAATAAATGAATAAGGTGGGATAAAATATATTAAATTTGGGATTTATCAAGAGCCACAGTCAGGAATAACATTAGGTTCCAATCATGAACTCATGATAATTAAATAGGTGTAAAATTTACCTTCAGCCGACTGTAATCTGAGACCGTGTCCAGGATACTCACGTAAACAATGTTAGATAAATGTCATGCAATGAACTAAAATAAATAAACTAGATACTTTGTTTACAATTGTAAGGTCATATACCCTCTAAATAAATTGGGAAATTAAAACTTTACCATGCCATCTGGATATCTTCATGCAACGAACAGAAATCTACAAGCTTCAACAAGATGCCATAAACTCACTTGGTAGAGTCTCGTACTGGTAACATGTTATGAAAATCAGGAAAATACAAGAGATGATAAGAGAGAATTTGACAGAAAAAGAGAGTGATTCTTATTCACATCGATGCTTACAATCACTTGGTACATGTACAATAGGTCACAAGTCTCTCATTACATTTCAAGAGTTACACAGAATAAATCTACATAAAATTCTGAAATATATTACATCAGTAGGTTATGTGTATTAATTATATGAAACACCCAAGAGGCCATTTTGTAGGTTAAATAGCTTTAATTGGACAACTCCCAAAAGCGCTCTTGGAGGACTATGGACATCCACAGTAAATATTGAAATATTTATAACAAGGACCTTTTTCATCAAAAAGCAAAAGAATACTTGTATTATACTACTATATCTCTGTTCCCATAAATAGTCCTTCAAATTTCACTTATCTCCAGCGGCTTCAAAGACTTCTGTCTCCCTAAAGTCTTCATGTACTTGACGTCTGACCTTTTTGTTTACTACTGAATCTATTAAGAACTAAAATATATCAATTTAGTTTTCAGAAAAGTCACAAGCCCAAGTTGGCCCCAAAACTAATACTATTTTCGGTCTTTAATATAAGATCTACATTAATGAAGAAATTGGACTATAAAGTATAAGTTATATTAAGAACGAAGCTGGTATCAAGAAAAAGCTCAAGTCTAAGTTTTTTATGTGTGCACAGATTATGAACCTTTAATGAGGCCATTTTTTATGATGTTTCTCTCAAAAAATTTGTTCAAATAAACAAACAAAATTAATAGAAACTGAGTTAGGATATATTGGAGCAAAATAGGGGTCATGGAGGCCCTGCAACTTAGATGGGAATTAAAATTCCAATGTGGAATGTAATGTAGTGAACGGACATTGCGTAATGTTTAGTAAAGTGAAATTGGAATGAAGTCAATGGACATTACTATATAATGATAAATGCTGCAATATCAATCAACAGATATTATTGGAAGAAAATGCAAGAGTTGATGAGTAATGAATAGACCATAAGGTTGTACAAGACATGTATTCCTACAGAATAAATATGGGCCATTAGGTCAGTTCTAGACAGTCTAGATCTGATTAGATCTCCCTGCTTAGCAGAGAAACTGGTTCCATTTTTCCTTGACTTACTGTTGAGTTTGTAGTATAAGTGGAAGATGTTATTGTACTAGCAACAAGCCTTATTAGATGTTATTGTACTAGCAACAAGCCTTATTACTAGCATATATCCCTCATCAATAGATCACATTTCATTTCAATTATGACAACTTCCTCTATCATCATCGCTCTGGCTCTTATTTCATTATCATTTCCTCATCCTATCATTCTCTCCGCCCAGCAGCCTCCTGACTTGGTTTATCACAAGTGTTTCGTTTCAAAAGGAACCTACACAAAGCCAAGTCCCTATGCACCAATCTCATTACACTTCTTTCTAATCTCACTTCCGACCCAAAAATTGACTCTGGCTTCTACACTTCCTCCTTGGGTAATAGCCCTTGTATGGTTTACGCACAAGGCCTGTGCCGTGTTGATTCTGATCAAGATGCCCGCCGGAGTTGCCTCAATGACGCCGTGACCCTTCTCCCAAAACTAAGTCCAAATCATAAGCAAGCATTTGGATACTATAACTATTGCACTTCGCATTTTGCAATACTCAAGTTGTTCAATGTCAGGAAAGTACACGGATTCTTTGTTTTCATACAGTTTTAACAACCCAGAGAATTCAGCAGATGGAAACAGCTTCACAAAGCGCTTAATGAGTTAATAGAAACTAAAAAGCGATGCCACCAGTGGGGATGATACTCTTAAGGCAGCCGTGGGAAGCGAAATAGCTTATGGGAAAGAAACTGTGTATGGTCTTGCTCAGTGCACACGTGATTTGTACCAGCAAGATTGCGATGCCTGCTTAAAGAACGCCATCAAGTAAATGCCAGGTTGTTGTGAGAAAAAGGTCGGTGGTAGGGTTATCAAACTCACCTGCAATCTTTGATTTGAGAAGGTCTTCTTCTATAATATCTCTTGAGAGCAGTCATATATGTGGGTTTTTAGTAAAACATATTAAGTGTAAGATATAGTTTGAAGGGTACATGAAAGAATTTGCATTTAAATAGGTTTGAGTGGTTTATGTTTCGTCAAGAGGGGAGCTAGTTTGAATAGTGTTGAATGAAAAAGTGTTGAATAATATTTGTGTGTTTTGAATATCTCCTCATATCTTCTTATGTATGTACGTAGAAGTAGATGGATATCCAGCAATATCCTTTTACTCTCTCCATCAAAGTCCACATGGGCTACTTGTTGTGAGAGACGAAAATCCTTTAAGTTCTATGCCTCCTACAGATTAGTCCCACTTAATCAAGTCAAAATGAGAGGGGGAGGGGGAGGGGGAGGAGAGGATGGAACAGAGGATATATGAAAACTATAAGCGTACGGAGAAGATATATTGTTGTCTGTTTCATTCTTGTGGTGGATAATTTTAAGCATTTTCAATCATCGATCATTATTAAGAAGATCAGTTGAACAAACACATTATCATTAGATTCAATAGTCGAAATTTAGCATCCGAATTTTGAAGAGACATACACACAAAAGACAGAAAATATGTTAACGTAACAAATTGGAGAAGAAGAAATGGCTCTAACATTTTGGAGGCTTCTAGATAAGATAAATGTGTTTTCTGCCATCGATTGATTGGACGGCCATGATTCTACCACGTTGCTGCACGCATTCTGTCATAATGATACTCCATCTAGTTATAAAATATATTTACTTAATTTATTTTTGATTAATTTAGTTAATATAACATGTATTTTTAAAATACTCCAGTCATCTTTTTTAATTCCCTCCTTCCTTCTCCTCCTTGATTATTAATGAGGGATCATCAATAGGGATAAATTAGGAAAATATTGTTAAATATGAAAAATATGTTTTATATTTAGGTGTGCTCTTTGTTTTAGATTTTTGAAAGTTACGATTTACGAGAAAGTATATAAGAGAAGCTTTGTCTTGGCTTATAGAAAAGAGTTTCTGAAAACACAGTTTGGTTGTTTCCCAAGCAGTTACTAGGATCAATATCAACTTGTCAAATATATCATATATTAAGAACATGAAGGAGTACCAGATTAGTGCAAGAAAGATGCAACAATTGTATGGTAATGACAATGAAGCAGCATACATAGTTGAGCATATGCATGTTCGCTTTCGGGGTTCATCACTGTGATGAGCCCCGAGTGCTCATTGGTGTGAAGAGATTTAGACCATTCAAATATAATATTAACAATCTAAATTTAAGATTTTTCATTTGCAATTTTTAAATGATAAACTTATTTTTTAAGAAGTGATAGTTATAAGATTATATTTCTTTTAAGTTTTACATATATTAAAATAAAAAGTTATTTAAAATATGAAAATTGATCAATTGACTGTCCAAAATTAATCAAGATGGTCCAGATTAGTGATGATCACCAAATGTGCTCCCGAAAGGTCAGGAGAATATTGTCAAAAAATTCATAATATTAGTTTATTTTTCTTTACAATACTTGTATCATGCATGTGTGGTGCTGGTACCATGAATTTGAAATATGAATGTTATTACTACTATTATTCAAGTCCTTGAAGTTTCTGTCTCCCTAAAGTCTTCATTAACTTTACGTCTGGCTTCTTAACGTTTAAACTTAGAAATGCAAGTCATGCGCATTCTTATAATCAACTAATACTCATTAACTCTTGCATTATTTGTTCAAGGGATAATAAATTCTTTAGTACTTCAAATTTGTCTTTATTTCTTGTTTTAGTCCCTCAAGAAATAAAATGGTTTAGATTTTTATATATTTTAAATGAAATGAAACTTGAAGGACCAAAATTAAAATAAGGGCAACTTAAAGAATAAAAGATTGTATTAGCCCTTTGTTTAATAATAATCCTCGTATGGTGTTGGTGAATTGTTGTACAGTTACAGTGCATCTCATTAATTATAAGTCAACAATGCCCATTCATTTCCACATTGAATGTAAGTAATAGCCCACTATATGGCTGCGGGGTCTCCATTTCTATTATAGATCGGGTTGTTTTACACTTTTATGTCATCCGTGATGCACAAAGGATTGACCTGGTCTTTTTTTTCTTTTCATTTTTAATGTTGTTCTGTGCAACTATTAATATTATGAAATCTTTCATTTTTATCGTGTACACGTGTGTTGTTGGAATATACTTACTCAATCCTTAGGGGATCAAGGCCCAAACCCAATTTATATGGAGCTATTATATAAATATGAAAAGTATGGGTCTAAATAAAGAAGAATTTTATCTTTATGATTTGAATTTCAAATCATGATAACTCCCTGTGCATGATATATATGGGTGATATTGGTTTGAGGGAGTCAATTGTGTAATAACCCGTAGAAAAACTTTCATAACTTCTCCCTGGATCTCTTTTCCTCTCTAATGGTGCATCTACAGTATAACAGAACCAAAATCCATGTCGGTCCTCTAATTTCATGTGGGTAGTTAGCGAGTAAAAGGATTCCATGTATGCCCGAACTCCTACATGTGTGATAGTAATACAGACAGTACGTATTTATATGAACGAAATATAATACTGTGTGACAAAATGAAAGGAAGAAGCCTAGTATGCAATTATTGGGCTCCATTGATGAGCAGTGCTGTGATGACCCAAATTGAGAGAAAAAGAATTGAAACTAAGTTAAATTATAACAAAAAAATAAAATGTGAAATTTTCAACTTTTTTTCTTTTAAAATAATCTTATAAAGTTATTAAGATGTCTACCTATACCTAATAGAATCTTTTTAGTATTCTAACAAATCTTAAAATGATATAATTTAACATTCATTTAGAATATCTTTTAGTTGATTACGATGAAGATCACCAATATTTTAAATTTAAATATTGAGATAAATTAATCTGAGAAGATATGTAGTAAATATTAATAAACCTCATTATATTAGAAATTATCTTATGGAATAATTTAGGAAACCCTTTTAAATTCTAGTAGCATTATTAAAAAAATATCAACTACTACAAGAATATAGTATTTGAATTTCTACCAAATCTTTATATCCATAACCCCTAAATCTAATCTAAATTGCTCCTCCTCAATTGACCTCATTCACACCGCCGCCAAAAGCCTTTGCCTTGCAAGTGGCTTCACCGTTTCTTTCTTTCCCCCTATAGACTGCGTCTTCTTTCGCTCTTCCTCTTTTCCTTCCATTATTTCTTCCTCTGGTTCCATGCTGAGTTGACTTTCTCATTCCCTCATACATATAGTCTTTAATGCTACTCAGATGTTGCATAAGGTGAGGAATCACACCCTTCCTTCTATAGTTATTTCATGATTAATTTTTTTTTTTTTTTATAATAAAAAGTTTAGGTAGGTTCAGCACCAGTCCCCTACCAAGGCCAGGGCACGGCCCCAAGGCTCTTCGAGCCCTTACAAGGGACTTACGAGATCGCCTACCAATGAAGTCTCCCCATCGGTCAGAGGGTTCGAACACACCCCCTTATGATCGGGGTGGCAAGACCTTAACCAACTGTGCCAAACCTCATTGGTTTTCATGATTAATTTTTTATTGGCCCTCCCCACATACACCAAGAACACGTGTTATTACTTTTTTTTATTTCTTCAACTCACAGAGACAAACCTCGGACACTTCTTTAAGTTATTTCTTCATGCGTATTATATGGACCTTGACTATCTTCACTCACCTAAACCATTGTCCCTATTTCGATTTCAAGGTTTAAAAAAATAAAAGAAAAGAAAATGAAGGAAACTTAATTGAACTCCATAAACTTATAATAATAATTACAAAACTGTTATTGATAGGTGATAGTCATGAGGATTTCTTAGCAACTGTTCAACTCTAGACCTAGTATGGTTAAAAAGGGATCTATGCTACCAATCCCATTAGGTAAAGGCATGAATAGCAAAGTGGCACCATTTGTTTCATATTTGCTATGTTTTTACTTTTTATTCCACTTTCTTGGGAAACAATTCCAAATCATTTTATCACTCCTAAATACATATTTCATATCCATTTTGTTTGAGAACTTTATAATTTCCTGGACATAATCATCGTGATGATATTTGTTAGAGTGGATATTTCAATTGATACTTTCATATCCCATTTTCCTATATTTTTTTAATAAATTTATATTGACATATATTTTTTTACTTTTGTCTTGCTTATTAGCATTGTTTTCAAATCCTCCTTTATGTTTTCAAAATATTAAAATGATTTGTTTTTTAAAAGAATTTTTTTCTTCAATTATTTATTTATTTTTATTTACCTTCTTTCAACCTTTCTTTTGGTTAATTAATTTGATATCAAACCTTTATTTGATGAATTCATATACCTTTGTAGAATTGGATCTTCTCAAATCGAAGATTACAGCTGTATTTGATAATCCTACCACCAACCTTGTTCAGACAACACCGTGGGATTTGCGAGATAGCGTTCTGTAAGCAATCTTAACAATCTTTCTGAGACAAATCAGCCATGCACAGAGCAAGACCTTATATACTGTTTCAGACTACGAGAAGATGTTTGGCTTCCGACAGCAACCTTTATAATCATCCCCACCACCAGACGGTTGGCTTTTTAGGTTATGCATGAGATCATTTAACGCTTTTGTGTAGCTTTTTGCGTCTTCTGGGTTGTTAAAACTGTAGGAAAATGAAGGAAAGTAGTGAAAAGTGAACAAGTCATAGTATCCGAACGCGTCCTTCTGAAATTTGCATGCCTTTGGGAGACTGGTTTTGGCGTCGTTGAAGCAACTCTGCCAAGTTTCCGGCGCCCGGCACAGCCCTTGTGCGTAGACCGTGGCGGAGTAAGTATAGTAGCCAAAGTCCATTTCTGTGTCGGAAGTGAAATTAGAACGAAGAATATTGCGGTTGGTTTCATAGGCACTTATCTGGATGGTGAGACGGTGTTTCCACACCAAATAGAACGGATTACGGCAACATCAGGAGGCAGCTAAGAGGAGACAATAAGATGAGGAAGTAAAGAAAGCAAAAGAGACAAAGAAATAACACAATTTCTCATAATTATGTTAATATTGCAATGAAATGTGATCGATATATATATCCATAAGCTAATTAATTAAAATATTTATACTACAAAGTACAAACTCATCAAATCAAGGAATAATTAGTGTAGCGCGACAAATCCTACACATTCTTATGTCAGCGTTTTAGATGATAGTAGTCATCGTTGTGGTGGGCTTTATACTATTCAAATATAATTTCAACGGTTTAGTTTTAAAATTTTTAACTAATGATTTTAAAAAAATCAATTTTTCAAAAATATGATACTTAAAAGATTATCTTTAATTTATATTTTATATACATTAAAATAATTTCTTTAAAAAATTAAAAGTAAAAAAACTTAATCTAAATCATACAATTAGATCTAGACTGCATATAGTCGTATAGTCGTAATCAGCTCTTAGTGCTCATATATCAACGTAGCACCAAAACTCATTCTCATTCTTGTGGTCAGCTCATTAATTAATAACTCTAGCATTTTCTTCCAATAATTTTGTTGATTTGATGCAGCACTTCATCAATACTCCCTCCCATCACTTTTATAAGTAATTTTCTCTCTTTGAGGGCTGGTCCTTAATATAAGCAATTTTTTTCTTATGTCTCAATATTTAAGCTACATTTTCTTTTTAAACCCCTATTAAATACATGTATTTATATTAGTTATCCCCACTCACCACTAATTCTCTTTCATTTAATAATTTATTACCCATTATCTCTGATATTTTATACTCATTCTCATTCATATTTTTTACTCGTTCTCTCTCTAATGCTTTTTTCATAAATGGGGGTATATTTAAAAAAAACATGATATTTCTTACACATTTATTATTTTTAACTAATCTTAACCTCTAGTTCATTTTACGCAATTAAAAAAAATTCTTATAAAAAGGATATATATAATATTCTCATGTTATAACCCAACAATTAATGTCCATTCCCTACATTCCTCAATGTCCTTCCAGTCACTACATTTTTTAATTTGTTTTACAGCTAGTATGTTGCATTATACCCCAACAATTTTAATGTCCATTCAGTACATTCCACGATGGAATTCAAGTGCCACTACGTTGCGGGGTCTCCGTTCTCATATTCCAATAATTGTTGTCCTATTTTAATTTGTATAAAAATAACTAAAGGATTTTGGGCATACCTGGAATCCAAATAGTTCTTTGAAGTACCCACACAAGATTGGAGCACCATTATGTACTCCAATCACGTTATATGGTTGATTCACCATCCGGAGGAAGATAACTGAAGAGAGGAGAGAGAGAAGTTTCATTGAGCTATTTTATCGATATGTTAAGAATTGACTCCCACAAACGGCCATTTTCCCATATATCACATTTGAGAAGTTATTTCTACTTGAATTTCAAATGATATATAATTTCTCATTTGGACCCATATATCTCAATATTTACATAATAGTCCCATATGACGGCAAATAATTACAACCGTTATGGTTTTGTTTTCACGAATTTTGTCTCTCTATACATGAGGGTAATTATATTTCAACCGTTAAGTTTTAGCGTTATATATTCTTGCGCAACCTCTACTATGACATACATAATGTTTATTCATTGCAACCATTATTTAATAAGTGTTATATATGCATGAAGCTATAGTAATGATTAATTCCTATAATTTAATAAAAACTTGAACCATTTTGTCCTTTGAGAGACTAAAACCAAAATGAAAGAAAATTTGAGGGACCAAAGATAGTTTATCCCTTTGAACAAATAATGCAAGAGTTAATGAGTATTAGTTGATTATAACAATGCGCATGACTTGTATTCCTATTACCTAGACCAACAATAATTATGCATATCTTTTCAATGACTTACTTGTTGACTTACTAAAATGACAAGTTGAGGAGATATTTATGTACTAATATATATATAGCGGTAGTTACTGCCATATCTGTCATTACATTTCGTTATATTCTAATGACGACAACTTATAATATCATTTCTTTGGCTCTGGTTTTGTTCCTTGTTCGTTTTACCGTTCTCTGCGCCCAGCCTAACTTCACTTACTACAAGTGTTTCATTGGAAGAGGAACCTACCCGAACAAAAGTCCCTATCAAAACAACCTCAATACCCTTCTTTCTACTATCACTTCCGACACAATTTTTGACTATGGCTTCTACAGTTCCACCTACGGCCAAAGCCCCAACGTTGTTCACGTACGAGGTCTGTGCCGAGGAGACCTGAACCCGGATACTTGTCGGAGTTGCCTCAACGATGCGAAAACCCTCCTCCCAAAGGTATGTCCAAATGAGAAAGAAGCATTTGGTTACTATGAATTGTGCATCTTTCATTACGCAAGTCGTCCATTGTTGGGATACTTGGACCCTCAAGTTTCCTACGGTCTTAGCAACCCACAAAATGCAATAAACCCAAAAGAGTTCACAAGTTCGGTTTATGATCTAATAGAAAGATTAAAAAGTGAAGCTGCTTCTGGAGACTCCAATTTTAAGCTAGCTGTAGGATACAAAGAAGTTGATGAGTCTCAAATTGTATATGGTCTTACTCAGTGTTCGCCTGATTTGTCTGAGCGAGATTGTGAGGCCTGCTTGGAGAAGGCTATCTCAGATATCAAACTCTGTTGTCAGGACAAGGTTGGTGGTAGGGTTATCAAACTCAGCTGCAATCTTCGATTTGAGATTTACCATTTCTATAATGATTAATCTCTTTGAGATGTAACTCAAATATGTATTAGTTATTACCCTTATGGGTGCTTTTATATGCGTATTTGGCTTTATGTTTTTTAGTAATAAGTGACTCATCTAGGAGCAAATTATATTAAATGTAAGTTTGTTCGAAGGGTCATGGAAATTAGGTTGAGTGGTTTGTGTGTTTCATAAAGAGAGATATGAAAAGTTTATATATGTATGCATGTAGGTATTTGTATATATGTATATATATATATATATATATATGACTGTTTTAAATATATATCTCTCTTCCTTGTTAATAGGAGTGAATCTATCTCTAAGAATATTCTTTTGCTCTTTTAAACAATGTTCCAACTTTTGTCATAATTTAACCCCTTATTTGGCAAGAGGAATAGAAGGGCCGGGTATGGGAAGGAAGATCTTAATGAGTTCAACAGTTAAAAAAAAAAATAGAGAATTGTGCTGTTGAAAATTTTTAATTAACTTTTTATTACTCTTTCCTCTTACGCTATATATCTCTCTATCATTAAAAGATTTTTAACTACACTTGTTCATTTTTAAAATAAAAAATCGAATTCATTAAAATCTCTCCTCTCCTTCGTTCCTCTCAAACCAAATAAGGTAAGTGTTAGAGAAAACAAGAGAGGAGATGAAAAGAAGGGTTATTTGCATGTGTTGGCAGCCTAAGCCAACGGGTGGGTGATATAGTTTTATAAAAAGGCCAAGTTGCAAATTTAACAATGAATAATTTCGCTATGAGCACCCATAAAAATTATTTATTTTCGTGTAAAAAGTATACATAAACAATTTATTTGGGAGCAGATATAGCAACGTCATTAAGGAGACTTAACTTCCGTTACTTTTTACATTATGGGTCTCACCAGTCTTCTTTCTAATTATTATTTTAATATTTTTTAATGGGAAAATATCACTTAGACCCCATGCAAATAATTTTATTTTAGTTAACCCTCAAAAGATTCTGAAATTTCATGGCACCCTCTTGTATCAAAATGAAATTAAGTTTTGTCAGCAAAAAAACAATAATACCCTTATTTTATTTTCATCATAAGAGCATTTATAAGATAAATATGGGCATTTTCAAAATAAATAAAGACATTTACAAGACAAACATGTGAATAACCAGGAAGTTAAAATTTTTTGGTCATTCACATATTTGTCTTGTACATATTTGTATTTGTCTTAAAAATTCCTATATTTGTTTTGTAAATGCTCTTATGAAAACAAAATAAAGTAAGGGCATTATTGTCTTTTCACTAAAAAATTAATTTCATTTTGACCCAAGGGGGTGCACACTCTTAGGTCAAAATGAAATTAAGCTTTGTCGGTAATATAAAAAGATAATAATACCTTTCCTTTATTTTTTTCATAAGAGTATGTATAAGACAAATATGGGCGTTTTCAAGACAAATAAAGATATTTATGTGAAAAACATGTGAATGACTAGGGAGTTAAAAATTTTTGGTCATCACATATTTTTCTTGTAAATATTTTTATTTATCTTAAAAATGCTCATATTTATCTTGTAAATTCTCTCATGAAAAAATAAAGCAAGGCATTGTTTTCTTTTCATTGAAAAACTTAATTTCATTTTGACCCAAGAGGGTGCAGTGAAATTTTACAATCTTTTGGGAGTTAACTGAAATAAAATTGTTTGCATGGGGTCTAAGTGATATTTTGCCATTAAAAATATTAAAATAATAGAGAGAGATGAGTGGTGGGACCCACAATGCAAAAAGTAATGGAAGTTAAGTCTCCTTAACAGCGTTGCTATATCTACTCCCAAATAAATTGCTAATGTCTACTTTTTGCACCGAAAATAGATAGTTCTTATGGGTATTTATAGTGAAATTGTTTATTGATAAATTTGCATCTTTGCCCTTTTATAAAAGTATTTTTTTTTTTGAAAAATAAAAAGATCGATGAATTACAATCATTATATATTGTCATATTTTAATTTGTGTAAAATAATATTAAATAAAACTAACTATATAAAGTTTAAAAACACAGGAAGTTTTTCTGGATCTGATAATTTACAAATCAATTCATCTAGTTTGTTGTTAATACTTATTAGATATTGGGAAGATTTTCTTATTTGACGGTATAACAAATGAATACTAAAGAAATTTTGTTGTGTTTAATTCATTTTAGTGGTTGCATATCATCCTTTAATTTATATCTATTCATATATTTTGACTTTTTGTACTCATCTCCTTTAATAGGACTAAGACATGATGATCAAGTCATCCAGAAGTCTTAATACAAAGTTTCAGAGTGTGCGATAAAATTTGCTCGATAAAGAAGAAATCAACCTATATTTAGAGATTACAGGTGGTAAGAATAAGAAGGGTCGCATCTATAGGGTTTGATGCCTAATATATTGATAGCACACCTTATTCTCATAGGTCTTCTCCTCATTCCACACTACTACAGAATTAGGATATAACCACCCCCAAGGACATTCCAAATTTAAATTTGGGTGGTTAAAAAGGGAGGCGGTGGCATTTTCGTAATTATATGTATGCAGGGAAACCTTTAAGCGTCCCAAATTTAAATTTGGGACGTCTAAAGTTCTTCCAGGCGCGAAATATAAAATTTGTAAATTTTTTTTAGCGCCAGGAGCTGGGTTTAGACGTCCCAAAATAATTTTGGGACAACTAAACCCAGACTTTAGGCGTCCCAAATCCATTTGGGATGCCCAAAGTCTCAACTTTAGGCGTCCTAAATGCCATTTGGGATGCTTAAAGGCGTCCCTGTCCGCATGTCAGACACTTGTCTGACATGCGTCTTCTCAATCCCATTCCCCCTCCCTCCTTTTTTGACCAAAAGCTTTACTCTTCTTCCTCCCCCTCCTAGCTTGCTTGTCCGTCGACCTAGCTCTTTGTTTCTTCAACTCCTCCCTTCTTCAACTACTCTTTCTTTCTTCAACTCCTCACTCCTCCACCTGAAATCCATTGAAGGACGCACGCACCAGGCCACCCTTCTGCAACTTCACCTCCTCCACAGTGGGTTTTTGCTCTCCTCTGCCTCCTTCCTTCCATTGTCGTCCACACCTCCACACCTCCACACCACCGTGGTTCTTTGCTTTCTCCACCCTCCGGTGTACCTCCCCACCGTGCATACACCTCTGATCTCCAACGTCTTCTCTACCTCTCTAGCATACATAGCAGTCGGCGCCCCAGGTTAGTTTATTTTCTTCTTGTTTTTGTTTTGTAACAAAATGGTTTTTTTTTTAAATATAAATTTACTTGAATAAATTAAAGTAAAACTTGCAATGTGAAAAGCCTAGGCAATAGGAAATATCACGTTAATTGTGCTTATATATTGCTTATATTGAGATGGTTGAGATTAGCCTGGTGTGTTTGGTGTACTTATATTGCTTAAATTGTATTCGGGAACTCCACTGCAATGGTTTATTTTCTTTTTTAAATATAAATTTACTTGAATGAGTAGGGGTTATTTTAATTTTAATCAAGGGAAAATTCCACATAAAGTTGCCTCAAATAGGAAAATTCTAAATTAGGTTGTTAAACTCAACAAATCCCTAATTAAGTTATTCACCCAATTTAGAATTTTAAAATATAAGCAAAATGACTTCATTGCACTCTCATAGTCTTCTCTCTCCTCTCTTTAGTTATATTGTTGTATGTGTAACTTAGTTTTGTGTATATATATTACCATTAGTATATATAATAAAATAAAATATGATTTGTTTAAATTAAAGAAATTCTTGTATTCCAAACGAATTATGAAGAATAATTCAAGCTAAAACTAAAAAGAAAACCATAACCCCAATATTCATTAAATGATTTTTATCTAAATATTTTCAATAAAACAATTTTATTTTTGGAAGAACTCAACTTAAAATTGTTTTGTTAATAAAAGATAATCAAAATTCATAAATTATGGAATTTTGACTTTTGTGATATATAGTTTGGTTTTTAACGTTGATGAAACTCGTTTTTTTTAATTCTATTAATGAAAATCTTTGATATATATAATATCACAGGGGTCAGACTTTTTGTGATCAACAAAGTTTAATTTTCTTCTCATAAAAAAATTCAAGTAGAAATTAAAATTTTGTATTGTCAATATTCAACTAAAAATCATCTAATTGTAATTGGGGTTTTGCTTTCTTTCTTTTTTTTTCTTTTGGCTTGCATTATTCTAGAGTATCCTTCCAAACCTCAAAAAAATTCTTTAATTTAATCTTATTATATTTATTTTATTATACATTAATGTTTATATACATATACTTATTAAAAAAATAAGTTACATAGCACTGAAACCCTTTTAAGAGGAGAGAGGAGACTAGGAGGGGGCAATAAAGTTATTAAGCCCATATTTTAAAATCCTAAATTGGGTTGATAACTTAATTAGGCAATCCCATCATATGTCGTTGACAATTGTACTAAACGTGTGAATGTTATTGGGAATGCCTTAGGTGATAACAAAATGGATCATAGTTGGATGAATGCTTTGAGAACTAGTGAAGATATGAGAAAGGGGTGGAAGAATTTATTGAATTCGCTAAAAAGAATGCTCCTGCAAAATATGGGAAGTATTTTTGTCCTTGTGTCAATTTTTGTCCTGCAAACCGGTATGTCTGAGACAATCGAGTGGCTAGCTTGGGGGCCTTCGTTTCAGGTCATTACTTGGACTGGTTATGATATAAATGGCTATTCTTTCTATACGAAAGAGCAAGATGCCAGAAGTACCATGCAAAATAGTGGGGTCATGGTAGAAACTGAAGCTATGCACTTTTCCAGTTCGAGAGACAAAAGCCCCATATTAGCGTCTATGGCCTGTTATGGAGTTATAGAAGAAATATGGGAGATGACATACAACAAGTTTAAAGTTGCTTTATTCAAATGTAAGTGGGTTAGCAATAATGCTGTGGTAATAGATAAACAATTTGGATTTGTCTTAGTCGATCTTCGAAAAGTTGGCTATAGAGATGAGCCCTTCATTTTAGCAAGCCAGGCGAAACAAGTGTTTTATGTCATCGATCCTCCGAGCAAAAACATGTCCATTGTCCTTAAAAGTAAAAAACAGAAGTATGGTGATCCGACCTTCAACCTTGATAACACACCACCTTTCACAACAACTCCAGCTCGAACAAATGAAGTAGAATTGGTAGATGATGACGAATATGCTGTAAGAAATGACCATGGTGAAGGACTATGGGAAACAATATAAAGTAAGACCTTAATTTATAAATGAGAACTGTGTGTTTTTTCTGTTTTACTTCCCGCTTAGTTTATTTCATTTTTATTGCAATTTATTTACGTTTCTGACGATGCTTTTTGTGTTAACAGGAATATGGACAACTCTAGTGATGACGAGAGGCGTAGAGATGATGAAAGCCCTAGCAATGACGAAAGGCCTAGAGATAAACCCATTGCAAGAAGGAGGGTTAGAGGCTGTATAAAGATGGGAGCATTGGTTGCACTTCATGAACATCAACAGGAGAGGCTGCATATAGACTTCGATGACAATCTGAATCCAGTTGGTCCTGAGGAAGACCACTTCATTAGCTACGTAGGGTTTTTGGGTCGAAGCAAAGTGCGCATTACCTACGATAATTGGAGATTGGTTCCCCTAAAAACGAAAGACATGATTTGGCAGCAACTTTTGGTATATAAGTTTTGATGCATCTATGGTAATTGTAGCTTTATTCTTATTGTTTCAAATATAATAATTTTATGTTTTACCTTGCAGCAAACATACGATGTCCCAGACACCAGGGAGATGTATAAGCACTGGATGGATGAGGTTCGTGTACGATGGAAAGGTTTCAAGAACAAGCTAACTACACGGTACATTCGAGGGGCCCTTAGGGGTCAGGATCCATGTGCACATTATTCGTATTTGTCTCCAGAGGACTGGAGGTTGTTTGCGGCATCACGAGCAGATCCTAAATTTTTGGTAAGATTTCTGTCATATAATATAGAGCTTTTAATTTTCATATACTTGATATCGTTGATTTATTTTTTGTTGTTTTTCATTCATAGAAATTAAGTGCAGCAAATGCACAGAGGCAATCAGAAAATAAATATCAACATTACATGTCTCGTGGTGGATATCGGAAGCTTGAGCGGCAAATAATGCAAGAAGAGTTAGAGAAAATGAAGAAGCAGCGGAATCTGATCCTAGCGTTGTTATCCAGCCACCGGCACCTCCTCCACGTCACAAAAAATGGAAAGCAGGGAGGATTAAGGCTGGAAAGTACATAAATCCGGCTGTTGCTGAGGTTGCTACGAGGATTGTAAGTAGTTATACCATAAGTACCTAATTTTTTGCATATCGCAAGTGGTTTCGATACATTTATGATAAACTGTATGCTACAGGATGAACTGGAAGATCAGAGTAGCCAAGGTTTATTCAATCCAAGTAGACGGATAGACATCTTGTCAACGGCTATTGGGAAGGCAGATGACCTTGGTCGTGTTCGAGGAGAGACACGGGGAGTTAGTGCCGTGAGGTATTTTGGACGAGACTCACGTTATTCGTCACAAGCTGGACCTAGTAAGGACCTTACGGCCAAGATTCAAGAGGACCTTGAACGAGAGATCGAGGCCAACCTTCACGACAAGCTCTGACAAGAGCTGTTGCTAGAGCTTCAACTTGAAAGCGCAAAGGGCAAGGGACGAGCATAGAACTCAGGAATCCCTGGCCTTCAATAGCACCAGAGGAGGTTACAACCCTCTGGAGGAACCACTTCGCGACCATTCTCCCACTCCAGTACCGGGAGACCTTTCTACCCTCTATTTGGATGATCCACTGTTGCGTGTTGTTGCTGATGCTCTCGTTCACACACGTGCTACCACCCACCATCATCAGCAAATTCCGCAAGATTTTCGTAGGGTGAATGTGACGAGTGTTAGAAAGGAGGAAGAAGGTACAAACATCCCTGTTCCTGATCCAGAGGTTCGCACGTTAGGTCAAGCGATAAGATCTTTCATTCTTGGGCCTCACAATCTTATTGGTTCAGACGCAACACCTCCAATGGTAGGAATTACCTTACTATTACTGAAAATCTGTTGGCATCCTAATAACAATTTGTTTTTTGATGTTCTAAGAGGATGACGAAGATGTGAGAAAATGGCCCTACTTAGCACGGCTGCAACAGATCTACAAGGGCATTAAACAGATTGACTTGAAGATGCCTCTAGGGATTGTGGGCCTTACATTGAAGTATCCTTACACGATTGACAGTACAGATCTCAAGCAGTTTATCATGTTGGAGGAGATAGATACAGGCTGGGTTAAATTTGCAATCCGGTAAGTTTTTTTTTCAATTTTCCCATAGAATTCATTTAGTGGTTTTTTGATTTCATACATTCAATAATTCATTCCTTATTTTAATTCTATTATAGCACCTTCCACGGTCTCTGCACAAACATGGAAAGACGTGATTGGTATGGATTCTTATATCCTGCGAATATGACAGGGGATACTTATACTGTGGCGCATAGGACTCACTATGTCGGCTACGCAATGGGAGAGACCAAACTTCGTTGTTATCTAGCACCCATAGTTCAACGGTTCGTATCTTCATTTTGTCAATTTAAGAAGTTTAATAAATAATTGTCTTGTCATCTAACTTCATTTTAATGTGTACATGTTGTTAAAGTTACCACTGGAGTTTGTGTGTTATATGTCCCCGCCGCAACATAGTCTATTGGTTTGATCCCTTGAGTAAAAAGCCAGACAAAAGATACAAAATCCGTCTTCGACACGTAAGTTATTTTGTGTGTATTTCATTGAATCTTTAAAAAAATGAATAGTTCTAATTTCTGTTCATTTTGATTTTCATGATAGTGCTTGTCAAACATATAGAGTCCTAGGTGGGTCACGCGAGGGTACAGTTGTTAAAAAGCCAAAGTGGTTTTATCTGAAAGTAAGTAGTTTTGATCCTAGCTAATTGTTTCATTGACAGTCCTTTTAGACATACCTTTATTGATTTTAACAACCAATTGCATCCCTTTGATTTAAAGTACCCTCGGCAACCTGGCAACACTGAATGCGGATATTATGTTATACTTTATATGTATAACATCACTCAAAGTGGAATTACTAGCGATTTTGAAAAGGTAATCGCTTCATTCTCAAATGATAATATTTTTGGTGTTCTAATCGAAATGTTAATTAATTCATTTGCTTGAGATTCATTTCATCAAAGCTTACTTTCTAATTTTCAGATTTTTGATAATGAAAATGCCTACCTACGTGAAGACCTTGATTTGATCAGAGATCTTTTGGCTGGACATCTTCTTCAACATATAGAGCAGTAAACTTTTTATTTTATATCAATTTGTAGTTGTGTGATGACAGCGTTTTGACACTTTCTGGTTGTTATTGTTGATATATATAGTAGTAGGTTGTATGAGTTGTTATTGTATGTATATATAGTAAAGATTGTAGTGCTGGATGTCCTTACCATTTTGTAACGGACAGTGTGGTTTATGAATCCATCTTCTATTCTGTTTCCGCAGTTTGAATTCGCTAGGTAATACAGAATATAAATTATGGTATAAAAAAACCTAAGCTTTAGACGTCCCAAATTAAGAATTGGGACGTCTAAAGTCCCACCCTGGTGGGACTTTAGACGTCCCAAATGTCATTTGGGACGACTAAAGTCCCCTCAGGGTGGGACTTTAGACGTCCCTTTTGTTTGGGACGTCTTTTCTTACAACATACTACACCCTCAACATATACGTCCCCCCGTTTTTGGACGTTAAAGGTGTCAAATTTGGGACGTTATAACCCCTTTTTGTAGTAGTGCCATCAACACAATGCTCCAACCTGATACTCAAAAAGATGTCACAAAGCTTAGATAAGAGAATGAAAAGCTTAAGCAACAAAATGAAATTATCTTAACTAGGTTGCAAGCTTTTGAGCAAAAATTATTTAGGACTGTCGACAATTCAAACACTGAAGCTGATGATGGCACACCATAAAATAGGATAGTTACTAGGTTGTTTGACTACATTATGACATTTGTGGCTTGTTTGATACATCGCAAACATTTTCAATTGAGTGCCTTTGTTGCTTGTACTTGTTATGTTACTACATTTTTATAATTTAGTTTGAAATTGTGTTTATTTGTTATCCATTTAATTTCACTTTCGATCATTTAACTATATCAAGGTTGACTTTTACAAAAAAAAAACACAATGAAAATAAAATTTACACAAATATTTAAAACAAAAAATTAAAAAAAAATAGGGATGGGTTTGTGACGGAAATTCTATCACTAAATTGTTTTTTAAAAAAGTAAATTACTTAGTGACAGGCTTGTGATAGATTAGTGACGAAAATTCTATCACTAATTCATGACAAATTAGCCACGGAAATTACTTTGCTAATCTATGACAAAGTAGCAATCCAAAATTTTGTCGCTAATCTGTCATAATGTAACACCCCAAATTTTATTCACAAAAAATGCATTGTAATTATTTGAAATATTCAATGAAGTAGAATGGTGAATATTTAAGGCCATAGGAATTAAACATTGAAAAATTGAAATGTGATTATGCTGCAAGTGAAATTTTCTATGAGGCAGTGAGTTTATCATGTGATTTTGGATGACCAAATAATGACAAAGAATTATGAAATTTTACAGGATGAAAGTAGACATCCTAAACTTTAATTTGATAGGTAATGGGTAATTTTTGGAGCCGTATGCAAAGAGTTAGGAATTTTTGAAGTTAGCCCAAGAAAACTACCTATTTCCTGGAACAACGTCCAAAGAATTAAATTCTGGGAATTGTGAACTTTCAATTGGCTAAAGACTATATTTTTTTCTTGAAACTAGACTCAATAAAGGTTCTATAGCCTTTGGAATCACTTGAATCTGAAGTCTAAGAATAAAGATATGATTTTTTGAATTTTGGACAGAAAATCTGCCAAAATTTGCCACTAATCCGAAAATGTAAAAAAATGTGATGGCAACATTGTAATTATGGAGTAAACTACCATTAGCCTATTTTGCTCTAACTTGGGCCCTTAAGTGATGTGAATATGGGCTGATTACGGGGAGGAGGATTGGTTCCATTCTAATTGAACTTTATGACACCAATTGGGTCAAGATAAGGCTTAAGTCCAAGTTGTCACAAAAGTCAAAATTTTGGGGAATTTTGTAATTAAGTTAATTAGGGAAAAGAGATATTTTTAAAAACCCTTCCTTCATCTTTTTCTCTCCATTTTCACTACACAAGCAAGCAAGAGAGAGAGAGAGAGAGAGAGTTCTTGAAGGTTAGAGAGAATGAGGAGGAAAAATCACAAGGTAAGCTTGATTCCTTTGTGATTAGCTTCTAATTGGTGAAATTCCTTCTCTAAGCTTCTCTTCTTCATGATTCTATGTGTTTAGCAAGCAAACTTTCAAGGTTTGAGAAGGGTGAAGTTTCAGCCAGGAGAGAGAGGAAGAAGAAATCCAAAGGTGACTACAAAACCCTTAAATCCTTAATGATATTGTTGTTGTTGTTGGATTTTTTGGTGGTTTTGTGGCTTCTTTGTTGTGATTTGTAAATTTGGGAAGTATTAACCCTAAGGGGTTATGCTGCCCAAATTTCCTCAAATCTTGGGTAATAGATATTTAAATGGTTAATTAAGTGATTCTAAGTGAAAAGGAGCAAGCTTTCGATGTCAAAAATCAAAAACCACAATTTCCCTTTTTCTTGACCTAAGTTTCGGCCAAGTCCAGAAGTAGGGGTAGGAGCTGGGTTTTCATAAAATTGATGATTCCATTGTGTTCAGGAGGAAAATTCGGTGGGGTTATTGTTGAACTCTTTTTTCAGAAAAGTTCTAGAAAGTGAAATAACCAAAACGCCCCCGAAACCCTAATTAGGGGCTGCCAAGGGCAAAATTGTCATTTGGCAGTGATTTTGTGAAAACTGAGGTCAAAAATGAATTTTACACGCAAAACTGTGTAGGAATAGCCTAGATCAAAATTTCGGGAAAAGTATAGTCGGACCAGGTATGAAGGGGTTAGACTGGGTCCCCAAGGGCATTTTGATAATTTTTCAATATAGACTCATATAACCACGAAAAACACTTTGGGAGTGTCTAAAATAGTACATGAATGGGTTTTAACCTACTTCTTGTACATTTGGAATTTTAGAACCAACTTAAGAACCAAGTTGTTGGCACGAATCTCAAGGAATGCGTCACGAGTTGAAAAGGGTTTAAGGTAGTAACTCTATCTATCATACACTACATGAGTGTTTATATGATTTGTATATGTCATCTTCTATAATATGTATGATACACAGTGCCTACGAGTACACTAATGAATAGTGCCTACTGGTACACTGATGAATAGTCCTTACGAGTACACTAATATGCCCAGTGAGGACCGAGGTACGAAATGTGTAGGGGTTGCAATAGTGGTTGGCTCTGAACACATTTCCGACTGAATTGAGTTATGTGTTAGTATAATATTGCATTATCTGATATTCGGCATATTTATTTATCACATCTTCTATGAATTATTATCTGTTACTACTGAGATTTGTTTGAATCTCACCCTTTTTCAATCAAATAAATATTCCAGCGGGAACCAAGGGCTCCAAGGGTAAAGTAGTAGACACGGCAATTAAAGGGCGCGGACTCCGAGATTGAAGCAGTTGGGTTATATCAATTTAATTTGTATATTTTGGATATTTTGGGAAACGTGTATATATTACCAATCCCTAAGGGGAGACTCCTATATGTAAACTTGTACTTAATATTAATATATTTCTGCTATTTCTGTATGCCTTACAAAACTTTGCGCTCATTACTCTATGCATATCAAAATGTTAAAGTGTGTTGACGCACAACTTAGTGATGAAAATCCCATCGCAATTTCGTCACAAAATCAGAATAGGGTATTTCCTGGGATTACACCCATCATAAAATAGGAATATCCTATTCCATAATTTAGCAACATAAATTGTCCTTAATGGCGGAAATTTCGTCGCTAATTAGGAACAAAAATTCCATTGTTTCATCACTAATTAGGGACTGAAATTCCATTGTTCTGTCACTAATTTAGCAAGGGAATTTAAAATTCTGTCATAAACTAAATTAGTGACGCTATGTTTAGCAATGGAAAAGTTTTTGTCACTAATTAATGGATTTGCGATGAAATTAGTGATAGAATTTTCGTTGCTAATCTATTTAGTGACAAAATTTTTATCGCTAAATTCTGTCACTAATATCCTATCTTTTTTTGTAGTGTTTATCCTTTAAACTTCTAAATCTTTCAAAAGACACTCCCACATGTTCCTATTATGGGCACTTTCAACTAATCATACCAACTAAGAATTGGAAGTTAATTAACTAAATTTGTCTTAAATTATTAGAACTTTCCAACTTGACCTCTATTGATGAGGTTTTGAAGGAAAGAGAATAAATTCACAGTCATATTTAAACATTAATTATATGGGTAAAATTTGCAAATAAGCATTAATCACTCTTCAAGTGGCTTACATTAAGAATCAAAGAATCTTTTTAGAAAGTTCGTTATAATAGGGACTGAAGGGAGCACTAGTCTAGTTTGATGAAAACTTCAAATTATATTATTCCAAAAACTAATTAAGTTAGAAGAACAAATTAAGGTCAAATTAATCTAAATTGTGATTCAGCATGTGTAATATGATAACAGAGACCCCACAACTACTTCTCTTATCGTATTTATAAGGTAGAGAGATAATGATTTTTTGTTCTATTTATAAATTACTATTAAATTTTTCATATAAATATATAATTTTTTTACCCTTCATTTATTATTGTGTTGATTTTGTTTTCATATAATATAATATAATATATATTAGAAGTAAAGTTGGAAGTTGTTGAATTTTAAGATTGAGATAATGAATTTTAAGATTTTTCTTAGCTCTAGTAAAATATGTTAAAAGTAATTTATAAATACCACTATAAAAGTAGTGGGCATTTGAATTCCATTGAGGAGTGTAGTGAATAAATATTGTTGGGTTATAATGCGGCGTACTAGCTGTAAAAAAAATATTAAAAAAAAATGTAATGAATGCATGTTGTGGAATGTAGGGAATGGACATTAATTGTTAGGTTATAACATGAGAATAATATTATATCTTGATGAAGTGCTGCATCAAATCAAAAAATTATTTGAAGAAAATGCTAGAGTTATTAATTAATGAGCTGACCACAAGCTTTAGAATGAGTTTTGGCCCTAAGTTAATTGTATGATTTAGATTAAGTGTTTTTACTTTTAATTTTTTAAATAAATTATTTTAATATATATAAAATATAAATTAAAGATAATATTTTAACTATCATTTTTTTTTTGAAAAAATGATTTTTTTTTAAATCATTAGTTAAAAATTTTAAAACTAAACCATTGAAATTATATTTGAATGGTATAAAGCGCACCACAACGATGACTACATCATCTAAAACGCTGATATAAGAATGTGTAGGACTTGTATGCCACACCAATTATTCGCATCTTATATCCTTGATTTGTTTATGAGTTTGTAGTATAAATATGTTAATTAATTAGCTCATGAATATATATATATATATATATATATCGATCACATTTCATTGCATTTTTAATATAATGATGAGAAATTGTGTAATTTCTTTGTCTCTTATGCTTTCTTTGCTTCCTCGGATGTTGCCGTAATCCGTTCTATTTGTAAAGGTGAGAGGAAAAACCGTCTCACCATCAAGATAAGTGCCTACGAAACCAACCGCAATATTCTTCTTTCTAATTTCACTTCCGACACAGAAATGGACTTTGGCTACCATACTTCCTGCGACAATGTCTGCGCACAAGGGCTTTGCCGGGCTGACGTGGAGCCCGAAACTTGCCGGAGTTGCTTCAACGACGCCAAAACCAGTCTCCCAAAGGCATGTAAATTTCAGAAGGACGTGTTTGGATACTATGACAGCTTGTGCACTTTTCATACTCAAGTAGTTTAATGCAAGGCAAGTACTTGGATCCTTCATTTTCCTACAGTTTTAACAACCCAGAAGACGCAAAAAGCTACACAAAAGCGTTAAATGATCTCATGCAAAACCTAAAAAGCCAACCGTCTGGTGGTGGGGATGATTATAAAGGTAGCTGTCGGAAGCCAAACATCTTCTCATAGTCTGAAACAGTATAAGGTCTTGCTCTGTGCATGCCTGATTTGTCTCAGAAAGATTGTTAAGATTGCTTACAGAACGGTATCTCGCAAATCCCACGTTGTTGTCTGAACAAGGTTGTTGGTAGGATTATCAAATACAGCTGTAATCTTCGATTTGAGAAGATCCAATTCTATAACGATATATTAACTCTTCTGTGGTTTAGTTCTTTTTTCCCTTGCACTGTTCTGATGTTTCAATGAAGTTTTCCGTCTGAATTAAAAAAAGAAAAGTCCACGCCACAATTACGAACCAGTGCCAAACAATTCTGGAGGTAGTTTAGATTTATCAGTCCAACTATTACTCCAAGGTCATCATATATTTTTGCTTAGACGATTAAATTTAATTATGAAGTTTTTTTTGTCAATCTTTGGAAAGAACTCATGTACTCATCATGCAAATGCTAATCGATGGTCGATCTCGCAACCTCATACTTAAGACTTGAGGAAGTGTTTGGTGTGACACGGCTCCAAAGATTTATAAAGCTCTGATCTTTTGTTAATATCAAGATGTCTTGTATATATTTATAAATTTCTTTCGAACGACAAATAAACCTATCTATCTAAAACAAATTCTTTGATTCTTCACAAAACTTAGCCTTAAATGGCCATTTTCACACTCTACTCTTTAATGATTACGCAAGGTCTCTAGTTATGTTCCTATCCCAGGCATAAATTAAATTTAGATAAATTTAGTCCTACACTACTCAATTGGAGCTCTATTTTAATTTTCTTTTTCCAACTTCAATTAAAATGCCGAAATCTACTATTTAAGTTGACTAGACAAATAGAATGGCAAGAAATTAAAAACTGAATTTGAGTAAACAAAAGTGTCAATACAATCAACTGCCAAACATAAGCACAAATCAAAGAGCAATTAGCTTCATATACAATAAGCAACCCATATAGGTTCCAAATAACTAATTAACAAACATCAAAATGAAATCAAAGTTCAACATAGAGAACAGGAGAAGAAGAGTGGAATTCCTTTTCATCTGCAGCTGATCGATAAGGAATCTTTGACGGTGTTATCAAACTTAACCGCCGCCAGCTAAGGCTTCATCTGGCATTGCCCATATACACAAAACCTTCTACTCGCAACTTCTTTTGCCTGATAGATCAGATCAGATCAGATCACAAGAAATCACTTCTGAGCTAACTTTTGAGTATGATGATAATGTCCAATGTTCGGAAATCCCAGACATTAAAGTTTTATCTGTCTCTTAGCTTTCCAACGCATCTCAAATGGCTGATGAGAAAAGCAATAAAATATCTTAAAATGGATTTCTAAAGAAAAGACAATTCTCTGTTGTGGCTGAAAAAATAGACACACGGGTCTAGTTATAAAACTGAAATTAGAAAAAGATGTGTCAAGTTTCATGATAGAATTCAATATTATATATACTACCCCCTCCAATCATCTTAAATATAGGAGCTAATTAAGAGTTTCCTTTGCTTCTAAATATAAGACATTAATCCACTTTTTCTCCCAATATAATTTTTCTCAAGCTATATTGATTACACATTTTAAATAAAAGTTTTCAACAAAAGGTAGTTCCAACACAACTGATTAAAGATTGTGCTCCAGAGAAACAATCACGTATTTTTAATAAACAACTAATTTATCTAATATTTATAAATTAATTATTTAACTCTTATATTAAGAAAAAATGGAGTAATTATCTCTCAATTGCTTTCCTATCTTTTAAGTGATATCATCTTCCTTTTTTCTATATATAATTTGTTTTTTTTATACACATCTCCCTTATCGAGAATTACCCCCCATTTAATGTGTTTACATTTTATGTTTGTCCTATCCTTCACCTTCCAATTTGAACCTCTCGATGGATAAGAAAATTAAAGGTGCCAAATTCACCCAATTTATTACTACCATTAATCTTTATCAAGTTTTTCCCCTTTTGAAAAGAAGATGACCCCTCTAAATTTTATTAATATTCTGCACTAAGTAAAAATAGCCCCTCAATGAGATTCTATATATGATGCTTAATTAACTCTATTTACTCAGCAAATCAAGATTCATAATTTAGCTGTTATTATCATTCTTCCAAAATTTTTATCGTTGACAAAATTTCCTTGTCAATGGATTTATCAGCAAATTAAATGTATCAAACCAAGTTAAAAACAGACAAATATATGAAAAACCATGAATTATTGCAGCACATTCACAAAAATCAAAACTAGTTACGATGTAGACTTCAATTTTCAATTGCACCAAATCATAGGGATTGTTGAGAAAAATCAAGCATGTTAAATGTGAAATTAGACTTCTTCAATTTTGACTTTGAGCTATAATTAATATATTTAAGTCTCTAACTTGGATTCTCTATGACAGTATCGTAATGGTCAGGAGAGAGAGAGTAATAAGACGAAGGAAAATGTGAGGACGTGTCTGGGCCCATTTCTCATTTATTGGCATATACATTCACTAAATTATACGTTCCGTAGGATCGGAACTTAATTCATTACAAGTCCTGTTATTGCTCTTAGAATGTAGTCAAAGGCTTTCTCCATTATATTACTACGAACAAGAGATTATGTCTCTTTCGTGCTCTCTGCTTTGCAATACTTTCTACCACTTTTTTTGGATCTTATTACGAGATACCTAGCAACTGACTACTCCAATTTTGAGGTTCGTAGTTTCCTCTTCCAATACAAGTATCTTCTTTAGGACTTAACTCAACACCAGAGGGATATAATGATCTTACACCGCTAAACCAACTCTATGTTCGTTACTTTGCTCCTTTCTATTATAGTACAATCAGAAAAGTGGTTTGGTTTAATTTGTTTGTGGGAAAACCAGTGTCGTGGTAGAAGGCACTGAGAGCCCTTCATATACATTAATTTCACTGTACTACCAATTCATGATTGAAATTTGAAATATCAGATTCATTTATATTTTAATTCTACCTTCATCTCTGAATACTAACATTATTCTCGTTTCTCAATTTAAAATCGTCTAATGAAAGGCTAAATTATCATTTCGTGAAAACATTGAAAAATTTGAACTCTCTTGATATTATTATTGAACTATAAAGAAAGCTTGTTGCAGTACATCTATATCACTATCACCTTCAAGCGTTTGAATCTATATCGTTACAAATTAAGTTCGTATAATACTATCTCCTCCGGTCCTTAATACAAGATTTCATTAAAGGTGCAAATTACGCTGTAAATGAGATATTATATTAAGTACTAGAGGCAGCATTGTGTCCTACTGTGCATGTCTGAATTTTTCTTGAAGATCAATTGAATCAATAAGTGAATTACATTTATTCATAAGTTGAACTTTACCATCCGAATTTTCGAGAGATATTCGCACACAAGAAGAAGAGAACGCCCTTTATTTTTATTGATGTTATTAAAAGCACACAATATCACAAATGACAAAACAACAAGGAAATGACACACATGAAAACGAGAAACATAACAAGGCTGAGAAGATATATAGGCCAACAAATCAAGTTTCGACATAAAGTGGGCGTCCTCCGGCGAGAGGCAACCTCAACAGATCAGAAGAATCCTGCTCCGCTGCTCTCTCCCATGTTCTGATACTGCTGGAATCCTTCGGGTGCAGGTGGTGGGGGAGGAGGCTGCTGCGGCTGCGGCTGTGGAGACATTATCATCGGCTGCTGCGGCGAAATCATCATCTTCATGTTTTCATCGAACATCATCGGATTCTGAACCACCGGAGGTTGCTGCTGCAGGAGAACTGGCGGCGGCTGCACGAGAGGAGGAAACACCTGAGCTTCAGGTGGCGGCGGAGCGCCCATATTCTGCATCATCAGTGGCGGCAGCGGCATCTGGAAGCCGGTGGCGGAGGAGGAGGAGGAGGAGCTGCCACCCACAAAGAACTGAGACGAATTATTACCAATGTGGTATGCCATAGTCTGATCAGCTCGGCGCCAGACTGTCTTCTTCATCTCATCCAGGCGCACCTTATAGATCACTAACTGATCCTTACTCAGAATCCCAACAGGTTGGGCCCACCAGAAATCAGCCTCCATCTCCTTCATCTTCTTGTTCAGTTCTTCTCCTATTTTCTTCTCCACCTCGAGCTCTTCCAAGAGGCGAGTCAGCTGAGCGTTAAGCTCCTGGACGGCAGCCCGCCGATGAGCTTCCATCATCTGCATGGAAGCCGACGGAAGCACTGGCGGCACGCCGCCATTCAGGAAGCGGTCCAACACAGCATCAACACTTGGATGGCCAAACGAGTAAGCCTTCTCGCCCGGAGAGAAGACGATAATGGCGACCTCAACGCCACAGAGAGTACAAAGCTCACTGGCCTTCTTGAAGAGACCAGCACGTCGCTTCGAGAAGGTGACTTGCAGGTTGCTTTCGTTCTCCATCTTCTTAATCTCAATCTTCTGGCGACCCTTGCTCCTCCTTCCTCCTCCTCCTCCTCCATTGTTCGAGCTCGACGACATTGCTTCCTTAACCTGCAAAATTCAGAAAGAGAATGAAAGGAATTGAAGAGAAAAGAAAGAGTGTTTGAATGGCACAGTGACTGGAATGGAGGGTGCGGGTCTATTTATAGGGTTTTCAACACAGTGGTTTTGTGAGGAAAGACCACTGTTTTAATTAGGGGGTGACAGTAATTATTACACATATTAGCTACATTCATGTTTTTTTCTGGATTTGAGATTTTTGTAAAAATCTCTCTGTTAATGGTTATAATGGCATTGGATTTGGATTCAATGTAATGTAATTAGTGGGGTAGTTTTATGTTAAAATGGAAGGAAATTTAATGTTTGAATGGTCACCATAATTAGGCTATTTAGTTTTATTATATTATATTATACCTCTAAGGCATTATAAACTAGATCCTACATTTAGAACATAAGAAGTATTATTCAGTCTTTCTTGAAAAAAAAAAAAACTGAAAAATGTTGGCCTTATCTTTTTCCCCCCAAAGAAAAAAGTTAAATGGTTGGAAGTGAAAATAGTGATACCATTTTGGAGTAATCCGAATTGTACTCTTTATCAAATAAACAAGGAGTTTTTAATCTTAATTTACTTTATAGATTGATACCAAATCCTATAAATTAAATTAACCTTGGTAATATTTTTTTTTTTTTTTTGAAATTTTTATTACCCCCATAATTTACTTAAACTTTTTCTCTCTCCATTTACAATTGTCAAATAAAACATTTTTCAGCTCTTTATTTTTTAAACTTAAATTTAATGACTCTTTTCATTTGTCAAATAAAACATTTTTTGAAAATTTTAATGGCTCTTTTAGTGAGCTTCAAAGTTGCATACTTGAATTATAACATAGCTGAATGTGTGCAACAAGTAGGTAAGAAGGCTCCTTCAAAAAGATGAATATTCATTCCAATTATGAGTTATTGAAACTGAAAATGAAAAGGTTTTGCCTTTCAATAAAATGATATAAAGTAAATGTGATAATTTGTAGAGAATATGTTGGTTTAATTTAGCACTTGGTTTTTTTAATCAGAAGCTAAATGTAGGAAAATGGAAACATGGCATATTTTTAGAAGGGGAAGTATGATATGACAAAGACACATAAACATTCCATTTCTGCAATGACCTTTATTAGTTTCAAAAATTAGAAAGATATTATAAAAGCATTTATAATATGGCTTTATTTGGCTAGTATCTCTCTAGTTTTCACACACAATCTATCTAAATATGTATCTACTATATATTACACGTAGGGGGGGGGGGGAAGGAAACTATGTAACGAGTCTTCATTTTCTAGATTTAAACCCAATTTTTACACACCAAAAACTTATGTTTGTGCATTTTCAAGGAAGAATTTTATTTTTTTTAATGTCAACAGCATTTTATGAATATGGCCGTGTAACTTATAGGCCACTTAGGCAACCTCATAGATAACACATTCAATTAAAAGATTATTTTCATATCAAATATTTTATATCCATAGAGATTTTGTGGTCCTTATGGCTTGAGTTTTGAGGTTGAAAAATGGCCTGGAGGATTCATGTTTGATTACTATACCGCCAGACCGACCGACATATGCCAGCAGAAGAAAATTCTCGTATTGATCAGTTAGCTAAATTGTCCTAGCTATAAGATTAATAGTAAGTTTTTAATCATTGATTAATCTCTATCTTTTATTAAAGAGGTGGAAGTTGATGAAGGAAGATACGTTGTTGTTTGTATTTGTTTTGCGCACTCATTTTGAATTAATGGATTTCAATATTTACGCTAAAAAAACAAATTTGAAATTTTTGTTAGAATATGTTATAAGATAAATTGAATGAATTGATTAAGTATATATAGTTTATTATGGTTTTTATTAAAACTTTCGTTTGGTCCATGTCCAGAAGTTATACCACATTCTTAGGTACCCTGTCCTCTTGGGAGAAGTAAAATAAAATAAATAACCCCGTTACTCCAGATTTGCAACTGAAAGTTGACTACTGTTTTCTGGTTATGAATTGAAAGTTGACTTTGTTTGATGATAAACATGAAAAATAAAATTAAAAGAATATACAGATACCAATATTAGTCTAAGTCATTGACACAGAATAAAATATTAGGTGAGGTTTTTTGCTTTAAAAAATATTAAATGAGATTTTGAATGAGACAATAAAATGATGTCATATTATAAAAAAAAATACAAGGAGCCACATTTGAATATTAATCATAAGGGGAAAAATTGATAAATACGTATTAATTATTCTTCAAATAGCTTATATTACAGATCAAAGTATTACTTTAAAAGTAACTTATATGTGAATATCTCACTCCAGTAAAAATGACAATTACATAAGTAGGTGTATTGCGTTATAAAGCGATTAATTTATAAAATTAGCAAGCATTACATAAACTAAATCAATTTCAATAATTGTGTGTATATATGTATGCACAGATGTGTCTGGCACAGTTGAAGAAGGTACTAGACATGGAACTTGTTGGTAAACCAAATCTTATTAGAAATCGGCTTCTCTCCTTTACCCACTATCGTCGGCTGCTCTCCTTTATCTAAAATTACCATGGTAAAAAAAACCAGACCGGACCGGCCGGTTCGACCGGTTGAACTGAGAACCGATTCCTGGTCCAGTTCGGTTTGATCAGTAAACCGGTCAGAACCGGTTGGACCGGTCAGAACCGGTTGACTCGGTTTCTTCCCTTTTTTTTTTAATTTTCCAAATTTTTATTTTGTGTTTTTTGAGGGCAAAATGGAAAGTTGAAGACTAAAATGAAGAGAAAAATAGATAAAGAAAGAACAAATCTAAAAAAATGAAGAAAATAATGAAAAAAATTAATTAAAAAGATATAGTAATTATAGGAAATGAGATATATTTGCATAAGTATAGGTATTATAACTAATACTAATAGATTTTAAATATTTTTTTTCTAAAAATCTTTATTTTTATCTATAGAAGTTTAAAAATATATTAATATATATTATCACTAATAAATTATAATATTTTAATATGACCGGTTACGACCGGTTCAACTACTGGTTAGACTCTGGTTGACCCATTAACCCTTAAACCTGTGCTGTGACCGGTTCATTATCCGGTCCGATTTTTCGTTCCTTGAAAATTACACCGATTTAACGTACAATAATTGAGGTTCAACACCTTTTTAGCTTTGGTAAAAGTGACATTCAGCATTGCAAAATATTTTTTCAGTGCCTTCTAATATTCTAAAACAATTTTTAGTATTACCCAATATTCTGAATTTTTTTTTTTTTAATCCAAATAAGCACTTATGAATTGACAGAACAAAGGTACTACTCCTTCAAGAAGAGCTTTGGCGGTGAACAGAATGAAGAAAGGTAGAGAGAGAAGGCTTGGATTGTTTTCCTTCAAGAAAAAAACAGAAATAAACGTAAATAATTCGAGTCATTACTCACACTTACTGTTACTGATTCAGAGAGAGGCACAAAAATATGCATGTATGACAGATAGGAGAGATAAAAGTTGACAGATAAGAGGGATAACAGGTGACAGATAAGATAAAGCACAGCAAGAAGACCCCAAAACAAAACAAAACAAAAACAAAAGGTAAGGAAAGAAATGTTAGAAGTGACTCTCATATAATTTCGCTACCTTAATTAGTTAAACGCATTATGGATTCACCAATTGTTTTGGCCAGCATTATTGATTCACTAAATAGGTTTAAATTAAAGTAATATGTACATAAGTAACTTTTATATTATATTCTTAAGGGAAAATTAATTTACAGGCCTTTATAATTTTACTTAATTTTAAATTGGGTCCCAATAGATTTTTTCCTTTTTATTCCACCCTTATTGGTCTTATTGTTTGCTTGATCGTCCATGCGCTTCCTTCCATCAATTAAGGGCTTGTTTGGGAATGCGTTTGAAAGGAGAAAAGGCTCATTTGAGAAGATAAAGCCTATTTGAGAGAATTTCTTCTATTTGGTAAGGTGTTTGGAACTGATGCACTTAAGCAAAAAAAGGAGTATTTGGGAGAAGCTGCCTGCAGATACTTTCACACTAGAGAAGTAGCTTCTGTGTGGATTTTTTTTGTGTGAATTTATGGGTTTATTTGGTTTTTGGCCCCTATTTTTCATGTGATTTATTCCTAAAACTTAATGGAAATAAATTTTTTCCTTATTTGCATGACTCTGTTGCATATTGTTTCTTACCTTAATCAATCTCTTAATTAAATACTTTAGTGTATTTTCTTTTTTTTTCAATAATAATTGAAATTTTTTTATTTTATCAAATTTTAATTATAATTTTTCTCTTCAATTATCACAATATATACTAATAATATATATATATAGTATTCAATAATATTCATACATTTTTCAGTCATTTTTCATCGAAACGGGCTTATCAAACACTAATATAAGTAAGTTTATGATTAGAAAAAAGTCATTTCTATCACAGTCAATCCAAACACAAATCATATCTACAATCTGACATTTTTTCTATCCAATTTTTTCAAAAATTCATCTAAAAAAAAGCTTCTTCATCGCTATCTCAAACAGCCCTAAAACTGCATCTGCCGTTAGTCTAAGCGACTGAGGTTGACGTGTCACTTAATAAAACCTGAGTTGGCATCCATCATCATCCTCCCTCAGCTTCTCTCTCCTCCAGCCGAGATTATTTCTCTCTCTCTCACCGTTCATATCCTCTCTTTACTCCATCATCATCTTTATCTCCTCTTGCAGAAGATTTTTCCTGTTCTTTCTTTATCTCCTGTTGTATCTCTCCGGTGACAGCAATGCTTCCGGGTCGCCGTACTCAGCCGGCTCGATAAGAAAGCTGATACTCCCTTCACTACGAACGCCTTTGGCTTGCTTCGCCGAGATACTAATCTCTGCTTCTAACTGATAAAACAGGGGAGAACAGAGACAGTCAATTAGAGCTCGAACACATACCCTTGTCCTCTGTAATCTCAGCCCAACTACCTTTGGTCATGCCGGAGATGACTTGCCCACTGCAACGCCCCAACTGGCTCTCGAGGTTGAGAACGTCATCTTCCTCTGTGTGGATTTCACATTGACGCCATCATCTCCACCTCAGCACCTAAGGGATGAGTTTTATAAACGTTTTCAACTTCACAAACTATAAGAACCTATCTCTGTAGAAACCGACTTGGATAACTTGAATATGCCGCGGATATCGGACATACCATTATGATATGCAGACTAATATTAAATTCTGTAAATATATTATTTCATATTGATAGGATATTGTAAGTATTATCAAAGAATAAAAAAAGATCGGATATTGTAAGTTGCGATATAGGATATACCCAACAGAATACTGAGAAACTACAAGGACCTGGTTTAAAATTGGGTGAAACTACAAGGAACCACGGATCAATTGTCCCTATTTTTAAATACAAGACCATAGTCAAATGGTGCAAGAGAAAAGACTAACTTACGGCCACCCATTTCATAACACCAATCCATCTACTAAAATTAAAATAAGACGTCATGTTTCTTGAAAATCATTGAAAAACACAACATTTACTTCAGTGCGCTAAAGCAATTTGTAGCACAAGATCTCATTATTTATTTTATTTTATTTTTTGGGTTATAAGGATAGAAACTGAGTTCTTAAGGAGATGATTCTGGGCATACTCATTATGAGTGAGAATGATAGCTTTCCGAAGACATTAACTTGGGCCATCAAACATTGCAAAAAGTTCAGCTGCTGTGCTGGATTTGATGTCCAAAATATTTCACAAAACCTTCGATCTAATTTCATGATTGATTTTATTTCTAGCAGTGAATTTGAAGAGTTTTGTTTCTTGAAACCACGGCAAATGGTACTCTCTCCGGTATTTATATTTAATATAACACATGAATATGAAAAGTTAAACTTGTTCTTAAACATAAAATATTGTTTTTATATCTATCAATATTTTCTTAATTTATCTTTTTATTGATGCTACCTTAATAATAACTAAGAATGAGAAGGAAGAAAGAAAATAAGAAAGAAGATTAGAATAATTTAGAAAATACATATTATATTAACTAACTTAACTAATTTGTTTAATTTAATTAAATTAGATAAATATGTCTTCTACTAAAAACTGAAAAGAGTATCATATACATAAATGAAAAGGTTAAATTGCATCTAACACCCTCAAATATTTTCTCAACTTCGTTTACAAAGTAATTTTTTACTGCATCCATATGTATTTTTCTAAGTGTATTCTGCACCTTACAATATTTTACTCTACAAAAAGTATTAATTTTTCGAGAGAAATTTTGCATATAAGGTATGTGTTGGGAGCATTTTAGACCTGGCCATTAATTTCAAGATATCTTTTAAGTGAATGTGCATTTAGTACCCAAAATATTTTTCAATAACACTCTTAGAGTGTTGAACGCGCCTAAAACATACTTTTAGATATTAGAAGTACTTAAAAAAATATTTTAGAGTATTAAACGCACCTTAAGATATTAATCACACTTGGAAAAATACTTCAAGACAATGGATGCACTTTCAAACCTAAATAAAATTCACCCTATCACTTGTTAACTTGTTTTTCCCACAGAATTCAAAATAAATAAAAAGCTGTACAATTAACCAAATCAGCCAATTTTAATAAATGCACTAAAGTAATTGATGTCCTGCAGGCTATATCATATGATTTTTATCAATATCAAAGTCATACAATGCAGAACTTTAGATCTTATATCTACACTGGCTTGCAGATTAAGAAAGTAGACGACAATTTTAGTCTTCAACTAAATTCAGAAAGGATCTTATTATCTGCACTATTTAATTAATACAATATTTTTCCTCAAATGGATGCCATGGTTATCCAAAATGAGTTCTCAGACACTTCACCATTCATAACAACGTATTATTAAATTTGATCAGTTAAAACCTTGGGTGAATATGTGACTAAGGATCAGAATTAGATTGCTCTAAAGAGGGCAAAATTGAGTTTAGCACAACTAGATAAACTTAAAGAGTATTAAATCCTAAAATATAACACCAGACAAATGAAATGATAGCCCTTCAACGTTCTTACATCGGAGTTGTACTTATTTATGAGGTTAAGCCTTTAATGGATCTATTATATACAGTTCCTTCATCCAAGGGTAGGAGGTTTCCTCTTACGCTTGCTCGACGCTAGGCTAAGAAGAAAATCTGTAAATGTATTCTCATAGTCTGGCACTTTTCCATATCCTGCAGGGTGAAATTAACACAATGATTGGCTAGAATAATAGCGATACACCTATTGCATTTACAAGGAGCTCAAAACAATAAATATTTAACAAGCTAATAAACTACTATATACATAGTAGAAGAAATCTTACACAACTATTAGAAAGCACATGCATGCAAACATATTTATTTAGAGCTGTTCTGTGATTCTGTCTGAAAAGGAAATTATTCAAATATATAAGTGAAGTCTGCACACGTAAACGGCTCGGCTACTCTTTGGCACCATAGTTGACTCCCAGACCAAAATGTGAAAAAAAATAACAATAATAAAGCTGGAGATTCAATTGTTTCCAAAGGGCGACACAAGGAGGACATTCTGCAGGACAAATTAGAACTTTCTGGTGGAAAAAATTGGGAGAAACAGAGTACTGGACTCTTGAAAGCCAGCTTCATGTGCCAGTGTGCCCATGGTGCTGACGTGTTATGTGTTGGCTTTTAGTAGCTCATGAGATATGTTACAAGCATTGTGAAATTCTTATTCAATCTAGTCTAACACCCATGACCATAAGCCACCGCCACTGTTGCGTCTTTGTCTGTTCTTACTGTGTTGGTGTGAGAATGGTCCACAGGTAATGTGTGTTGGGTTACAGCAATTCTTGAAATGTTACAAGCTTAGTGATATTCCTATTCATTTGTACTCCCCGAGCTGTCAGTGTGTGTTGCATTGTACTTGGTGCTTTTGTGATCTCTGTGAAGGTTGTGTGCTGTGATTTACAGAGTATTTGTGTGTTTGGAGTGTTGTAATTATTGTCTTGAGGGAAAAAAAATTCCGCCCTTGAAAAAAGTAGCTTCTTGGACTTCCTTTTGGCATTTCTCTTAACATTATCAAAAGGTCTGGTCAGTTAACTAACATCCAAGCTCAATATAGCAAAAGTTTGTGACCACAGCTTTTTTTCCCTTTGGGTACTTGACAGTATTAAGAGGCATATTTAGACCTCTCGGCAAACTTACCCAAGCCGCCGCCACAATATGGATCAGGGATCAGTACATAACTCTAAAACATCTGGACCTTTCAGCTTAGATTTTTTTATTAAATTTGGATTTTTTATTTTAAAGCAGGTGAAAAATATCAATCTTCTAACTACAAAATTACAAAGATAACGCTTTAAATTAAAGTTGTCAGAAAAAATGAGGACCATCCAAATCAGATTTTAGATTTATACCAAGTGCACATTCCTAAGGGTGTACACCAAATCTGAATCGCTCCTAGATCACATATATTTAATTCAACCTTCCTAATACTTGGTGAAAGTGATGAGATCATATCACCTTATCACTTATAACCCAATTAATGTGTGTGGAGAGAGAGAGAGAGAGAGATAAACAAGCACACAATTGAAGGCTTCTAACTTAATTTCTTATGCTATTGCCTAACATAATTTCTTATGCTATTGCCTAAGATAATTTGAGCTCCGAGTTCTGACAAACAGAGCAAGTTTTCAGGAACAAAACTGCAAATTAAATTATCTTTTTGGACTTAAACATACAGTGCGTAGACAAAAAAAAGTTCTACAAGATAAATGAGGGAAAAAAACCAGAAACTACATAAGTCACTTAAATAGTAAATATAAATAAATAAATTGTACTTGCCAGGAAAGTAGTTGATATCAATGACATAAAAGACATCTTTAGTTCCATGTTCCCTGATCATATCCATGTTGAACAAGCGGAGACCCTAGACAAGGTGGTGCAGTTTACTTTAAGTTTATCGTCAAGAAAAGAAACAGGTTGTTGCCGCAAAGGAAGTAAAACAATGCAAAATTACCAATCTCTGACGAAGCTCCCTTGCAAGCTTCTCCAGCAAGGGTTTTGGAGGAAATTCTGCAACAACAATACTACATTAAGTACAAAGGAGCCACTTGTTCCAAACATTTACTCGAATATACGTGTGTCAACCTAACCACAGCCTAATGAAACGGGAGAATAAAATTGTTCAAATTCACTCCCGAATACAATATATATAGATCTTATTTTGGGGTTTGAACTAAACAGTATCTCTTGGTATAAGGTAAAACAGATGCCATTGATTGGAGCATACAGATGAAAGACTAGTTCATAAACAAATATTCTGTTTTTCCCCCCTCTTCTGGCAGGAGGAGGAAGAAAATTTTTCAAGTCTCACCAGCAATGTTGGGATCTAAATCAGCATCATCTGCAGAAGCTGCAGCACTTGAAACCCTTGGAAATTGGATTACACCAGTCACTTTAGACAGATCATGTTTATTAACATTAGGTAGGGAGAAACGCCTTACAACCTTTATGGTTTCCCCAATAATATAAATCTTAAAGAGAAGACCACCTGCAATGTCAAACCTCCCTCAGGATATTACAATGTAAATTAAATTCACCATATAAAACACTAAGACTTGTGAATCAGTTTACAAACCATGATTGACAAACTCTTGCAAAATCAATGGAGGTTCAAGCGTTGAAAGAGAGAACTCATCATAAGCAAGAAATAGTTCGTGTGACTTTGCACTGCCATCCACAACTAAAGGTTTTACAACTGAAAATGGCAAATGAGCAAGTGAATATATTTTAAAATCTAGAAAATACTCAAAAAGGAAAATCGAAACAATTAAGAAATTCTGCAAGCCCACTAGCTACATATATTCTTTGGTTCATTAAACATAACATCTAAGAAGCGGATAGTTGACAGAGCAAAACCAAGTCCCATAGAAGCTCATTCAGACGCACAAATTTATTCTCATGCAACACTCATGATCAAGTAGTGGACATACTGGCTGAATTCACAAGATAGCCGAGGTCAAAGGAAGCACCATGCTACACTACTCGAACTAAAGTAGCGATCGAAAAAGAAAGGGGAAAAAAAGATAAATATACCTAGTGGCAACTTCATTCCAGCTTTAGCAACTTCATAAGGAATGGATGACTGGTCTTTTGTGATAACCAAGTGTCGTGGAATGCCAACCTTGCCTATAGAAACGGTTGGTTAAAATACAAAGATTGGCCGGTAATGAGCAGGCCTAGTTTACCAAATAAAGAAATACAGATTCAACTTATCACACAAAAGGCAATAAACTTATTCCTACATTTCTACTATATGCTAGAATAATTCCCTAAGCATGTAACCCAAGACAAAATTCTATTTAAATTCTAGAAGTTGTGACTTTTCATAAACCATTCATGTAAAGAATCCCAAGCATAAGGTGATGAAAAGTTCTAATTTCCATTCTTTAACGCAAATAAATTACCATTGCAGTCAGATAGGTTTAAATCTCCCACAACTTGCTGCATGGACTGGCGATTTTGTAAATGTTGAATTGAGTCTGGAGGATCAACAATGGTAACTTCAGGGTGTTTTTGCCTGTAGTCCTTCAGAAAAAGGTTTAAAGTGTAAAATTAGCCCTCCCATTCGCAACAGAGGCTTCAAAGACTATAAAGAAAGCATGTGACAACAATTACAAATCGGTATGCTTTTGTACGAAAAAGATGGTTTGATACCTAGGCCAACTACACCATCAAGCAAACTTCCTTCAGATTACAGAAGGAGGAAAGCAAACTTCATTGACAGTTTAAAGGTGAGATTTCTCCATATCATTTACAGACAGTTTCTGAATTCATGAACCACAAGGACTTTTTCATTCAGTAGTTTTCATCTTAATGGTCTCACATTAATTCATGTCTCGAGAATTCTGGAATCTAGATAATTACCACAGAATATTGCATTTCACTTGCAGCATTTTTTGCCACTAAATTATAATCTCATCCAACCTGTTCTTTATCTACAGAAACAGCAGAATGATTATGCCAGAAAAACTTTCAAGAAAACAACACTCCATTGAGATTAATGAGAAAGGCAAAAGTTGTGCTATGTATCTTACTAGGAGGAAGTTCTATTTTGTCTTATTCTTACCAACCAAGACTATGAACGGTAACATTCCAGCACATCCAGCAGGATGTGTGTGCAGGCAGTATAAGACTCATTCTGAGTTCTCCCCAGCCAAAAATGACCAACGGCAAACTTTTTCTCCTATCACTTGTAATTTGTTAGATTTAATGGTATTTCTTAAAAGAAAAATCATTAAATCGGTTATTAGTTACTGCACTTTCTGAAGAACTGAAAACCGTCCATTTCTCAAACCACAAGTTCCTAGCTCCATTTAACAATATTTTCAAGTGATTGGAAATTTAAAATTGTGAGCTCAAACAAAAATTGGCATTAACCTTGATATGTTTAAACATTAAACATAATGCGCATTTGCAAATTCCATAATTTGATGATAAAATGAATATCCTTAAATTCCTTTCCTACTTAATAGAGGTTAAAAGTACTTTGCAAATGCAGTATTCAATCATTTAATATTAAGATATTTAGCTTTGTCAAGAAATATACTGATTATAGTCATGACAAGGGGCAAATTAAATCGAAGAGTATTACTATAATATTTATTTCTAGTAAAAATTATTTTATGATGCCTTTAAACAGCATTTTCAACCACAAAATGATGCAGTAAAGACCAAACTATGGCAAAATAATTTCTCCTTCTGGCAACTAAATTCAATGGCTTATCAGTATTTAGATTAATCATGAAATGAAAACTCTCACTTGTTTAAATTATTGAAGGACTGATTTCTACTATCTGATCACCATTCATGATGAGGAGAGCAAGAACTCTGCACATTATACCAGACAAAAATAAGTTTTTTAGAATTCAGAGTATTTAGCCCTTCAGCCAATCACTGTCATTTTAAGATTCATTCCCCACTTTATTAGACGCCAATGATTTCAGACAATCACATGCCAGATCACAACATTGCAGGATTACTTGAGAGAAGTATTTTGGTGTTCACAAACCTCAATAACTTCACGCCACTCCTTCCCTGACAGCTGAAAAGAACAAAAAACCAGTCAGACTATATAGGACAATACAGAAACAGAAATATTTTATTTTATAATATAGAACAGTCTATCAGGAGCAAGATAAGGCCAAAAACTTATAATCCAACTAGTAAACAAAAGGGCCCAGGATAAAAACATTTACAAATTATAAGGTAGTACTGGTATAATTTTGAAGGAAATCACACCTTATGCAAAACAATGTCAAAGGGACCTTGTTCAGACAAAGGCTTGTTTAGATCAATGGAAACAAAAGATATCCCCTTACTCCTGCACCATGGATCACAAAAATTTACAAGACAATTCATCAAATAATTTTTGTTTTAGGCATATGCGTTGCGGTGTAAACTGGTACGCAAAAGTTAAAAGTCAAAAGACTCAATTATTGGTTAAATTAAATAATTAAATGAAATAAGAGAGACATAAAAAGAAGAAACCATTTCCTGTGATTAATAACCATAATCCCAAATTAGCAGGCAATGTTTTCTTGAGCAAAGCACAAAAATGTGGATTAGAATGCCAAAAATCAACATATCAGACAAGCAAAGATGGTTTTTAATTAGAATAATTTGCTCTAAGAACAAAGAAGGAAGTACTAATATTTGACTTTGGATTCCCATTGTGGACTAATCCAAAGGGCATATATGGTGGAATATTCTCATTTAAATTAGAACACAGAAAAGATCAAGATGTCAGATACCAAGAAGTGAATCAATGTGGGTTTCGGCTCGCGAAAGTGATAGCCAAGGTACTCAATAACTCCATCACCATCGACAAAGACACTACCTGTGTCCCCCCACCTCTGCGAAAGCCGCTTTAGCGCAGGAAACAATCAAAACTAAAAGAAAACACAAAATCCTTTGGCAAACCATTTCTGGAAGTTACAGAGAAATCTTAAATATTACATAAATATCCAAGCAACAACAGTCATACTTTTCCTTGTATGATGAAAAAACTTTAGAAGAACACGGTAAATACCAGGCAAGACTAATAAACTTCGGCTTTAAGAAGCTCTTCTTCTTCTTGGACGTCAAGGCATAGCCAACCACCACTTTCGGTTGATGTGGAGACCCGCCACCGCAGATCGAATGCCCCACCGAATTCATGTGTTTCTCTTTAACCTCCTCCTCTTCTTCAGTGTGGATTTCTCCTTCAAACCTCATGCTCGCAGTTCCCAAGAACCCTAAAGAAAGAATAAATCCTCTCGTCTTCAACGTCTACGTTTTCAATTTTCTTGTATTCTACCTCACCACGATAAAAAAAAAACTCCCGAAAGCGAATCACACCAGAAATGGGTTCTCTCGTGTGGATATTCTCAACGAATTTGAACCAAATGGCATCTTTATATCTTCTTGCGCACTATGTGGGATCCCTCCGCAGGAGGATTTAAAAGTTAAAATTAAAGAGCAGTTGAGGAATATTGAGGTGTGTGTCCAGAGAGAATCTGGCTCTTCAGGTTCGTGAATATGAGGGAACATGTAAGTGAGAGCGAGGAGAGAGAAAGAGCGGGGATGGATTTTCTGGGGGAATATTCAGTTTGCAGAGAGGATAGCCTCGCTGAGAAGATAGTGATAATGTGATATATAAATAGTAAAGGGACGAGATGAGAGGTGAATAAAAACGGGACAGGATGACTCTCCTACTCTCCTTTGAGCCCAGTGGATGCCGCGCTCTTACTCCTCAGACCTCAGTTATTTCTTCTCTTACCATTTTACCCTTTTGTTTCGTGGGGTATATATTAAAATATTAAAATAATACTTCTATATTGCTGATGATTTGTTGATAATTTTATATATTATTTTTTAAGAAAAATTAAAATACATTATTGCTTTTTTTTTTTTGGCCAATAAATACATTATTGCTTTTTGTACTTGATAATAGTTTTTAAAATTATAGTTCACTTTTTATTTAAGCTACAGGTTTTAGTTCTTTAAATTTTACATAAAGTATAATTTTGGTTTCTTAATTTTATAAAATATAATTTTGATCCTATATTTCTAACACCGTTAATGTTGCTCACGGAAAAAGTTGACATAGCAAACTCAAGTGATGACTGTGCAGTTGATAAAGCATATTTAAATTTTAAGTTTTCAATATAATATATTTAGATGTTTAAAATAAAATAAACTAACAAATCGCTAAAAATAAAATCAAGGTTTTGCTATTTAGATTATTAAATTGATGTATTTAGATTATCAAAATAAAGTTTTTTTATATAATCCAGATTTTGATATTGCTTCATTGCTTAGCTTGTCACATTAGATTTTTAGAGTTTTTCAATTTACATATATTTTAAATTTAAGATTAATAGTATTTAATTACATAGTCATCACTTAAATTCACATGATCATCACTTAAGTTTGTTATATCAACATTTTCCATTAGCAATATTAACGATATTAGAATTAAAGGACAAAAAATATATTTTATAAAGCTAAGGGACCAAAAGTATATCTCATATAAACTTAAAAAACAAAAGTATACTCTAGCCTTTTATTTATTACACATATATTTTGATTAAAAATTAAAATTTTGTTTTCATTAATAGAGAAAATAAATTACACTTTGAGAAAGCATGAATGATACATTTAAAAATCATCAATGGTAATTATTTTTCCAGTGCAAGTTTTTGTGTCTAACTAATTAATTACCATAATATAAGGAATCATTCTTCTTCTTCTTCTTTTTTTTTTGAACGGCATAAGGACTCATTCAATACATAAAATTTCAGGTCAAAAAAATTCAATACATGAAAAGGAATAAAGGTATATTAAGGAAAAATCAATTTTGAGAATAAAATCATATTTATGTATACTTTTGAAAATGAATACAAATAATTAATTATTTAATAAAATATGGTTAATACAATGTTTGATTCTTATAATCTGCCATCAATTGCTTTGGTCCCTATAATTTTAATGTATAAGTTAAGGTGTTTCATCCAACATCCTAATGCCCTGTTTGGTACGGTGGAAGAGTTTTTATGGAAGTGGAAGTGGGAATACAAGTAGAACTGGAAGTGAAAATAAACATGGAAGTGGAGATCAAAAGTTTGTTTTGTATCACCATGGAAGTATGATATAATTTTTAATTAATCAAATAATTTTAAATCTAAAATGACCAATATGCCCTCCTTATAAAAACTCTACCCTCCACAAGACAACCAAACAGCCACCATCCTCCACCAACAGCCATCACAAAAAACCCCGACGGCGATGGAGGAAGAGGATAACAAGAAATCAAACCCCCACAACAAGCAAGAAATTAAACCAAAAATTAAACCACAAATGAATCTAGAAACATGACCCAAAAATCGAGGTAGAAGACAAAAAATGGAGATTGTGGAAGCTGAAGAACGAAAACCACAGAGGCCATTCTCAATCATCGTCAAACTCTTCCCTTCCACAGTATCCAAGCTTGCAAATCTTCCCCTTCATCTTCATTCTTCTTCCTTTGACCTTCACTTCCAAATAGCCGCCGTCGAACCAAATTTCATAGCTTTTATATAAAAATTAATGCTCATTTATTGAAATTGAAAACAACAATCAAACTGACTGGAATCGCCAATGGAGCCAAGATTGTCTAAAAAAAATCAAGTTCTTTTTGGAGCTAATCGATGAGGAGAAGAAGAAAATACTAAATCCAGAAAAAAAAAATTGACGAGTTCTCGACATGGGGATGTCAAAGAAGAATCTGAAAGGTGTCATTTTAGCTCTAGCTTCAAGTGGGTTCATTGGGGCAAGCTTTATCATTTTTGTTCCTTTCTTTTCACCTAAGATCACAAAGAAGACTTGTAGAGGCGGGAGACAAAGATGTCAAAGATCTCGGGGGAAGGATGAAACTACTGATAGCCGAGGGGAGGATGTCAGATATCGCCGGAGAGGGGGAGACAAGAACGCTAAAGATCGCTAGGGAGGAGGATGCTGCGAAAGGCTTTTAGAGGTGGGAGAAGACTGGACGGTAGAATGAAGTGGATAACATTGGCAATATGTTAAATCATTAGGGGCATAATAGGCTAAAAAATATGACTTCCATAGAAGTTGCTCAATTCTCAAGGGTTTGAAATGGAATCCACTTCCAACCATTTTGATGGAATTGGAGCTTCCATTTCCACTTCCCTCCTTCCAATTCCCTGGTACCAAACATAGCATAAAGTATTTTTTAGGTGTGCCCAGTACTTTAAAGCATTCTTTTCATATTCGTCCTATATCTTAAAGCATTTTATGGTTCATCTAATACCCTAAAATATTTTTTTAGGCATGCCCAAAACCTTAAATCATTTTTTCAAGCGCGCCTAACACCCTAAAGTTGCTGCCAAAAAATCCTTTAGGGTGTTAGATGGACCTTCACTTAAAAAACTTTTTGAGAGTTAATGAAGAGGTTAAGATTGCGCCTAAAACCACTTTATGGGCTAACTTTCTCCTAAAAAAATAATACTTTGAGAGAAAAATTGTGCCACAAAAAATTTTAGGGTGCTAAACAAATCTGCAAAAATACTTCGGAGTGTTAGATGAATCATAAAATATTTTAGGATACTTGACACATCTGAGAAAATACCCTAGGGTGCTGGACGTAGCTTAACCCTAATGTTTAAGTTAAGGTGTTTCACCCAACACCCTAACGTATTTTTTTAGGTGTGCCCAGTACTTTAAAGCATTTTTTCATATTCATCCAGTATCCTAAAGCATTTTGTAGTTCATCTGACACTCTAAAGTAGTTTTTTGGTGTGCCTAGCACCTTAAAGCATTATTTCATGCACATCTAACACCCTAAAGTTGCTACTAAAAAAATCCTTTAGGGTGTTGGATGGACCTTCACTTAAAAAACTTTTTGAGATTCAATGAAGAGGTTAAGATTGCTCCTAAAAATACTTTATAGGCCAACTTTCTCCTAAAAAAATTAATCCTTTTGACAGCAAAATTGTATCACAAAAAATTTTAGGGTGCTAAACAAATATGCAAAAATATTTCAAGGTGCTGAATAAACCATAAAATATTTTAGGATACTTGACATACCTGAGAAAATACTTTAGAATGCTGGACGCAGTTTAACCCTAATTTTAAATTATAGATTTTGGTCTATCAAAGGATAACATGATCCAAGTTGTTATTAAACTACATGGCTTAAGCAGGGGTGGAAACAGGCCAGGCGGCCTGTCAGGGGCCTGTGATTGGCCTGTTTAGGCCTGGCCTGTCAGGCTAAAAGGCTAGGCCAAGGCCAAAACAAAATCCTGTTTTGCTTAATAGGCCAAGTCAAGGCCTATTGACATGCCTGTTAGGGCGGCCTAAGCCTGTAAAAGTATTTAAAAAAAATCAGATAAGGGTTAAAAGATAATTTCGCCTGAGCCTGTAAGTTTTAGCCTGTTTTCGGCCTGTTTAAGGAGGCTTATTTCGGCCTGTGGCCTATTGGACTGTAGGCCTGTTGGTTTGTTTAAAAAATTTTAAAAATTCAGGTCTCTTTAACAGACTTCAGGCCAGGCCCAGGCCTAAAAATTGGCCTTCAACAGGCCACAGGCCAGGCCAGTTTGTGCCTTAACAGGCCAAGCTTGTTAAAGTAAATGCCTAGCCTGGCCTGGCCTGTTTCCACCCCTAGACTTAAAGTTATAAACAAAAAGAAACTTGAGAAACTAAAATGTATGATTTGAAATTATATGCACCAAAAATTAAAATGAGAGCAGACAATAAAAACCAAACATTATATTAATCAAGAAAATAAGAAAGAAATTTATTAAGTAGTGTGTAATGACTGTAAAAACCAATGTAATCAAACCCAGACTAGACCGGGCAGTTTGGACCGGAAACCGGCCAACCGGCCGGTAAACTTGTCCGGTTCAATTTTTAAAAAGAATTGATTTTTTTTTAATTTTTTCTTTAGAATTTCATATTAATAACTCTAGAATTTTCAATTTCTGACCAGTTTAACCCCGGGTTAGTTCTAATTTGACTATGGTCTAACCCACTGACTCTTGACCTACCTCAATCAGTTTAGTGGCTGGTATGGATTTAATTACCTTGATGAAAACAAAAATAAACAAGTGATAAGTTGGAATCAAGTTTGAGCTACGTAGAGGGCAAGGGCGTCATTTTGTGGGATTTCAAATATTATTGTCAACTCCAAGAAGATACAGTAAATGAATATGCCATATTGCCGTGTAGTATTAATTTCACCGTTAGAAAGCAACGTTTAGGTGTTGGCCGGATAAAAGAAAGCAAACTGTGTAGGTGACCAAAACACTGAAACAGAGTAAAAAACTAAACAAGTTGAGGAAATTTTCTGTGTAATTGAGTTTGAAAGCAATTTAAATATTTATTTATGGGTGGATATGGGTTTAAATTATAATTAATTAACCAGGCTCCAGCTGAAATTTATCTGGAGGAAGAAAACAGAGAGGAATATTTGGAATATATGCTGAGAATATGCTTGGAGTAATGCTCCAAGTAAATGCTTGATTTTGGGGATCAGATTTCTCTTTTTTTTTTTGTTGCCCCCTCTTTTATGCTGACATTGAGACTCAGTCTCCCAAAGAAATAAATTTTTTTATGTTGAAATGTTTCTTTTATAAGAGGAGTTTCATTAGTCCTATGCGTGCATTGACCATAATTAAATCCGTTATCAAGAATCAATTATTTAATATGATGCTAATGAAACCACTGATCAATGGCGATTGGATCAAATAGGATATTCTTGATTCTTTCTGATCAAGAACGTAATAAGGTTGAATCTTGTGGCTGAAAAGAAAATTATTCCTTCAATTTTATATATAAGTTTACAAATAATCAAATTATTCCTTCAGTTCTACTCCCTCCGGTCCTAATTATAAGACAAAATTGACTTTTTTAGAGAAATTAAGGAAGTCAATTAAATTATTTTAAAGTATTTTTATTTTTATTTTTTTCTCCAAACTAATTAATTTGACTAATAAACTAATATATAATCTAAGGATACTAAAAATATAAACATTCTAAAGTAATTTAAATGACTTCCTTAATTTCTCAAAAAAAAATCAACTTTATCTTATAATTAGGACCGGAGGGAGTATATAGGTAAAAAAATATTAACAATATTTATTCATGATGGTTAAATCAATGGAACTCAATTGTTGTTAATAGAGTTGAGAACTTGGAACTTGCAAATAAAAAAGTCACCTTGAAAAAGTTATTCTAATGAAAGGATTTTAGAAGAAGTTTGGAACAACTTAAAAAAAGCTCAACATTTGATGAAGTAAAATTCTTTTCACATATATATTTATTTCGTATAAGGTAAAATTACTTAAAATAAAGGTTAATAATGCTCAAATCTAACTATAATTTTAAAAATAAAAAGTTTGATGAAAAAAAATTTATAGAAAAAAATGACATGAATACTGGTTAGAATTAATATTCACGTTACATAAAAGTGATATAATAATAATTGAATGTGTTATGAAGTTGCTGGGGGGTTACATCAAGTTGGTCAACTCTCGTAAACGGTCAAAGTTTGTTTTCTTGGAAATGAAGTTGATGCATGAGAATAAATGATTTTTCCAAGCAAGATAGAGGTATTTCTTCTATATATGCTTTGAAATTGGATCTGCGAAATCTTACAAATTAAGTCAATATTGGGATATTCCTCTCCGATGCGACTAAAAAATCTGCAATCTTCACATTTTGTTTGTGTTAGAAGTATAGTTGTCAAATCCACAAATTTAAATAAATATCTGAGAAGAATGTAAATTAAGATTAATCGTATATTCGTAAAATTTTATTTTTATTAATAAATATATGATAAAAATATATAATAAAAATATAATAATTTAATTTAAATATATTTTAAATATGAATAATTGAAATTAAATCTATCAACATTTATAATTTATCATATAAAAAAAATATGGAATTCATATATAAAACCATTAAACATGATTAAAATAGACAAAAACATGAATTTAAGAATTAGTTGATACAATTTTATAATGTAAAAACATATAAATGGTAGACTTAGTGTGTAAACTGTAAACTCGTGAGTTTAACTGACTTTATGATTAACACGAGTTTAAATACAAACTAACATGATTTTGTCAGATAGAAATGTAAAACTAATAAACTCAGAGAATCAACTTGTGAGTTTGACAATAATAACTTGAAAGTATGTTAGGATACCCTTTGACATAATACTATCCATCATCATTCATCAATGCATTCATTCATAAAAATTAACAAAAATCACACTAATAATTTCATAAGTATTCAATAGTAGAATTTGTAGCAAAAATTAATCATTTCCTCAGTGTTCACTCAATTATTTTGTCAATCAATTATTGGATTTTAATTTAAATCAACTCAGTTTTTATCTAGGTTCTGAAATCCGGACCGGTCGGGGTACTAGGTCAAGGATCAGTGGGTTAGACTAGAGTCAAACCGAAGCTAACTTGAGAGCCAAACCGGTGAGAAATTGAATATTTTAAGTTTATTAATATGAAATTCTAAAAGAAAAAAAATGATGAATCGGTCGGTTGGCTTCCATGCCCGATTCGCAGGTTCCCGGGCCGGACCTGCCAATCCAGTCCGAGTTTCAAAAAATGGGTTTTTATAATTGTAATGTTAACTTAATTCAACTCACTTTATATAATTAGTTGAAAATCTATTTTGAATTTTAACCTGATAAAACTCCGTCTATAAAATTTTAACCATGTAAAATGTTAATCCTTACATTTTAAAAAATAAAATTATAAATACTAAAGTTATTTTTTAAAAACTTAGAGATGGATGTTTAGAATAACTATATTATAAGTATTGAGTTGCCCCATGAGAAAGCAAAATTATTGCATGTTATGGTGTTGGCCAAATCCTAAAAGAACTAGATTCTTTATATGGCAAGTGTTACACAAAAGAATACCAACAATAGCACTCGGAGCATAGAGAGGGTTTAGTGAGAATCAATAGTGCCCTTTTGAGTATCATTGTGAGGAAATTGTACTGACATACCTGAGAAAATACTTTAGAATGCTGGACGCAGTTTAACCCTAATTTTAAATTATAGATTTTGGTCTATCAAAGGGTAACATGATCCAAGTTGTTATTAAACTACATGGCTTAAGCAGGGGTGGAAACAGGCCAGGCGGCCTGTCAGGGGCCTGTGATTGGCCTGTTTAGGCCTGGCCTGTCAGGCTAAAAGGCCAGGCCAAGGCCAAAACAAAATCCTGTTTTGCTTAATAGGCCAGGCCAAGGCCTATTGACAGGCCTGTTAGGCCGGCCTAAGCCTGTAAAAGTATTTAAAAAAAATCAGATAAGGGTTAAAAGATAATTTCGCCTGAGCCTGTAAGTTTTAGCCTGTTTTCGGCCTGTTTAAGGAGGCTTATTTCGGCCTGTGGCCTATTGGACTGTAGGCCTGTTAGTTTGTTTAAAAAATTTTAAAAATTCAGGTCTCTTTAACAGACTTCAGGCCAGGCCCAGGCCTAAAAATTGGCCTTCAACAGGCCAGGCCCAGGCCAGTTTGTGCCTTAACAGGCTAGGCCTGTTAAAGTAAATGCTTAGCCTGGCCTGGCCTGTTTCCACCCCTAGGCTTAAGGTTATAAACAAAAAGAAACTTGAGAAACTAAAATGTATGATTTGAAATTATATGCACCAAAAATTAAAATGAGAGCAGACAATAAAAACCAAACATTATATTAATCAAGAAAATAAGAAAGAAATTTATTAAGTAGTGTGTAATGACTATAAAAACCAATGTAATCAAACCCAGACTAGACCGGGCGATCTGGACCGGAAACCGGCCAACCGGTTGGTAAACTTGTCCAGTTCAATTTTTAAAAAGAATTGATTTTTTTTTTAATTTTTTCTTTAGAATTTCATATTAATAACTCTAGAATTTTCAGTTTCTGACCAGTTTAACCCCGGGTTAGTTCTAATTTAACTACGGTCTGACCCACTGACTCTTGACTTACCTCAATCAGTTTAGTGGCTGGTATGGATTTAATTACCTTGATGAAAACAAAAATAAACAAGTGATAAGTTGGAATCAAGTTTGAGCTACGTAGAGGGCAAGGGTGTCATTTTGTGGGATTTCAAATATTATTGTCAACTCCAAGAAGATACAGTAAATGAATATGCCATATTGCCGTGTAGTATTAATTTCACCGTTAGAAAGCAACGTTTAGGTGCTGGCCGGATAAAAGAAAGCAAACTGTGTAGGTGACCAAAACACTGAAACAGAGTAAGAAAGTTGAGGAAATTTTCTGTGTAATTGACTTTGAAAGCAATTTAAATATTTATTTATGGGTGGATATGGGTTTAAATTATAATTAATTAACCAGGCTCCAGCTGAAATTTATCTGGAGGGAGAAAACACAGAGGAATATTTGGAATATATGCTGAGAATATGCTTGGAGTAATGCTCCAAGTAAATGCTTGATTTTGGGGATCAGATTTCTCTTTATTGCCCCCTCTTTTATGCTGACATTGAGACTCAGTCTCCCAAAGAAATAAATTTTTTTATGTTGAAATGTTTCTTTTACAAGAAGAGTTTCATTAGTCCTATGCGTGCATTGACCATAATTAAATCCGTTATCAAGAATCAATTATTTAATATGATGCTAATGAAACCACTAATCAATGGCGATTGGATCAAATAGGATATTCTTGATTCTTTCTGATCAAGAACGTAATAAGGTTGAATCTTGTGGCTGAAAAGAAAATTATTCCTTCAATTTTATATATAAGTTTACAAATAATCAAATTATTCCTTCAGTTCTATATAGGTAAAAAAATATTAACAATATTTATTCATGATGGTTAAATCAATGGAACTCAATTGTTGTTAATAGAGTTGAGAACTTGGAACTTGCAAATAAAAAAGTCACCTTGAAAAAGTTATTCTAATGAGAGGATTTTAGAAGAAGTTTGGAACAACTTAAAAAAAGCTCAACATTTGATGAAGTAAAATTCTTTTCATATATATATTTATTTCGTATAAGATAAAGTTGCTTAAAATAAAGGTTAATAATGCTCAAATCTAACTATAATTTTAAAAATAAAAAGTTTGATGAACAAAAAATTTATAGAAAAAAATGACATGAATACTTGTTAGAATTAATATTCACGTTACATAAAAGTGATATAATAATAATTGAATGTGTTATGAAGTTGCTGGGGGGTTACATCAAGTTGGTCAACTCTCGTAAACGGTCAAAGTTTGTTTTCTTGGAAATGAAGTTGATGCATGAGAATAAATGATTTTTCCAAGCAAGATAGAGGTATTTCTTTTATATATGCTTTGAAATTGGATCTGCGAAATCTTACAAATTAAGTCAATATTGGGATATTCCTCTCCAATGCGACTAAAAAGATATGCAATCTTAACATTTTGTTTGTGTTAGAAGCAAGGTATTAAAACCCGGATCGGGTATTGAATTGGTCGGGGTACTGGGTTAAGGGTCAGTGGGTCAGACCGGGAATAAATCAGAGCTAAACCGGGACCAAACCGGTGAGAAATTGAAAATTTTAGACTTATAGTATGAAATTTTAAAGGAAAAATTAAAAAAAATTTTTTTTTAAAAATAGGTAACTCGGACCGGACCGGTTCGCCGGTTTCCGGGCTGGACCGACCGGTCCGATCCGAGTTTCATTACCCTGGTTAGAAGTGTAGTTGTCAAACCCACAATAGCACTCGGAGCATAGAGAGGGTTTAGTGAGAATCAATAGTGCCCTTTTGAGTATCATTGTGAGGAAATTGTACTACACATCTTGAGAGCTTGTGAGATTACAAATAATTTGTGGATGGCTTCATTAACCCCGTGTATTATTTTGTATTCTTTAATTTGCTTGTGCTTTGCAGGTTTGATTGTGATGGAACAGGGCTCATGATTCATGAACCACGTGGTACAAAGATTGTTAAGTGGCCCTTGGATGAGGGTCTTTGGGCTAGTGTGCTGGATCTTGCCGAAGAATAGATGTCAAAAAGTGTTTGGTGCTACTGGCGATCAACCCTAGGCACTATTGCGCCGATGTCTTCACCATCTAATGGAGGAAATTGAAAATGGCAAGTTCAAAATATTCATAGTATCAATCCAAGATTATGCGAAATGGAAGATCATTGATTGTACCGAAAGGGAGGAAAATATTATAATCTCATCTTATTAGTTACTATTAAAAACAAAAGTATTGAGTTATACGAATCAAAATTTACGAATTAAGTTTCTTTCTCTTTTTTTAATAAAAGGGAACAAAACTATACAACGCGATACTAAAGAACAAAACAGTACCAAATTAAAGCAAAAAAACCACAGACAATCGAAAAACGGCTGGGTGATGCCACTCTCGGTGTTGCTCAAGTTTGCGACCTCAAGGGAGTCACAGAAGATTCTAACATTCTATTTCTTGTTTTGTAATCTTCTGAACCTTAATATATTACATATATATTTATATATAGATCTAATTTGATTAAATTAAGAAAGTTAGTTAATTTAATTAATATGACATATATTTTTTAAAACACCATAGTCACATTTCTTAATTCCCTCTTATCCTTGATTGTTATTGAGGGAGCATCAATACAGGTAAATTATAAAAAAAAATTGACTAATATAAAAAATTTACTTATATTTAGGACTAAGATCAACTCATCAAATATGTTTTATATTAAGGATCAAAGGGAGTATTATGTTCTTTTACCAAATTGTTCTAGAATACTCCTGTAGTTTCTATTTAGTTGTTATTTTTGTAGAAATATTTTTTTTCCCACTTATTTATCATGGAAATATTCAGGACAACAATAATTGAAACTTTTTTTCAATTTTTTTTTCTTTTCATATCTGAATAGAAATAAAATATTTATTTTTTTTCCGACCATTCAAAATAAAGGATAAGGTTTGTTCACATTTTGCTGATGTAGGAATAATCATTGCAAAAAACTATTTAAGCATATGATGACTTGAGAACGACAAGAAACGATAATTGAGTATGATAATTTAGACAGGTTTTTATTGCTTATAATTTAAGTGTGTGTGTGTGTGTCTTCTATTGAATTAGATAGGAAAAAAATTCTAAGAAATATAAGAACATGCACATTTTTCACGTGCAAACTAACTTATATGCTAAGTAAACTAAGGGCCTATTTGGGAAGGTGGAGAGGGGCTAAAAAATCCAGTAGGAAGGGGAAAAGCACAATGAGAGTAAAATGAAGTGTTTGGGTTGAAATTTTTTTAAATGAGTTTTTAAGTCAAAAGCTACTTTTAAGAAGAAGTCATTAAAACCTACTTTCTACAGTGTAGATAAACTTCTATCATCATCAATCCAAATATAAATCACTTTTACAATATAATTTTTATCTTATCTTAAGTTTACAAAAGTTAGGTTAAAAAAAAACCACTTCTACAATTACTAATTCAAACGACCTAAACTATTGAGTAGCCTTTAATGCAAACTTGGACTCAGCGGGATTTAAATCCACTTTTGTCAAGTAAATGCTTTAAAATAATATCGTCACACATAAATAGTTTCCTCCTTTTTCTACTTATTAATAAATTAAATTGATCTTTTCCTATTTCCTCTTTTTTTTTTTTTTTTGACTTCGTAGAACTCTCATTTTACTTTTATTATAACATTTTGTCTTATTATAAAAAAAATGTTAAACTCGTAAGATTACGTAGTATGATTTGTCTTGGAAGAGAAAAGAAAATGAAAACGTAGATAATAGAAGCATGAGAGAGTAGTAGTATAATGAGGAGAAGGATTGAAAGAAATTATCCAAAAATGGCATTAATGACGGGTATTTGTAGAACTATGTTTTAATTTTTTGTAATAATTAACGAATTCTAACTAATTTTCTTAATTTATGTGGATTAAGTTATATTTGACCCATAAATAAAATTAGATGGGATATTAAAAAAAACAAATAAGCTTTATCATCAGTTCATATTAGAAAAAAAGCATATTGAATATATTGTCACCTACAGAGTATATACATATTTCTCAGTCAATTACGGCGAATAATAGTTTAATTAGGGAAAATCCCGAAAAAAATCAAATGAATTATAAAATCCCTAAAAGGTTACTTGAACATGCAAAAGAAAAAATAGCTGAGAAGGTAGAAATGGGGGATTTCAAAGTGTTGGTCTCCCTTTTTTATGACTGTGTGAAGATTGGATCTATACTCTCTTAACAATAGATAAGAAGTCAAAAGGATAAGTCAGATAGAACGGTTCTTTAGACTCACATCCCTTATGAGTTTCATATTTATATTAGATTAAAGGGTTTTCGCTTCTTTAAATAAGTGTATTTTTCGGAATTTAAATTTATGCTCTCCTTCTTACAGGATGAGGTCGCTTACCACTTTAACTAACAACTTGTTGGTAGTTTTTGTTGTAAATATTATATAAGGGTGTGTTAAAAAAAAAAGAGTCTCTCTAATATTATTGGAATGTTTAAAATGAAGAGATGTGTCTTAAAAAGTCATGTCCTAAAAAATTACTGTAATAGATTTGTGTTGGTTCATGAATCAACATGGTTCATGAATTTAACAAACAGTTATGATCTTTTAATTGAAGAGGTATAGTGCTTCAAGAGGCACAACTTCAAGACATTAATTCATTATCTATAAATACCCCTACCAAAACATCACTTGTAGAGAAGAAAATAAAAAGCATTGTAACACCCCAAATTTTATATTCACTAAATATATTGTAATTATTTGAAAAATTCAATAAAATGATAAATATTTATGAATTTAGAACTTATGAATTTTAGAAATGTTTATATTCATGAGAAAATAGGAAAAATAATTATGGAATTAATTTGGATAATTTAAAAAGTGAAATATTAAAGTCCAAAAATAAAAAAATAATTATTGGGATTACGTTGTGCCAAGTGTCATTTATCCAAATCAAGAAGAATAAATAATAATTATTGAATATGAGCACATGGGTTATTATATTAAGATATTGTATTTGGGTACATGAAGCTTAAGACAATTGAAAGAAGCCCAACTAAATGCTATAGGACCCAAAATGGCGTCATGCATGGGCTAACCAAAAGGGAAGAGAGTTGGTTCAAATCCATTTGGACTTTATGGCATAAATTGGATGAAGATAAGGTTTAAATATAAAGTGATGTCATAAAGAAATTTCCTACCATTTATTAAATAAGAGAAAAATGTGTAAGATTTTATGAAGCCTCATCCTCTTTCTCTTGCCTCCCCTTTCGTCATTTGCAACAAGAAAGAAGAGAGAGAGAGAGCTTAAGAAAATCCTAAGCTTAGACAGAAGGAAGAAGAGAAAGCTTAAGGTAAAACATGATTTCTTAAGGTTTTTCCTTCTAATCTTGCATAAGATCCCTCTCTAAACTCTTCTTCTCTATGGAATCCATGGTTTAGCAAGCTCATCTCAAGCTCAAGGAGAGAGAGAGAGGAGGACTCCTAGAGAGAGAAAGTTCAAGAACTCAATAGGTAACTTCATAAATCTTAAATCCATACTAGTATGTTATTGTTGTTGATGATGTTTATGGTTGGATTTGGTGATTTTTGATTGAGTTTGTAAATTTGGAAAATCCTAACCCTAAGGGGTTACGCTGCCCAAATTTCTTTAAATCATAGTTAGAATATATTTAAATAGCTTAATAATGGATTAGAAATGGAAAGGCATAATCTTTAGAGGTCAAAACACAAAAGTGCAATTTTTCCTTTTCTTGAGCGATATTTTGATCAGCATTCATTACTACAAAAAGGTTAAAAGGTGGGGCATATTTTGTAGCCCTTCTTTAAAGAAGTGATATAGTTTCCTCTTTTTTTTATTTTTCTATTTTAATTTTTGGTACCATCTATGACAACTGGTGAACTAGGTGCCACAGCTGGTAGGCCCAAGTGTGGCACCTGCATTGGCCTTATTTGACCAGTTGTAGTGCCTGGGTTGCCCAGGCGCTAGCAGGCGCCACACCTAGCCCAGTTGACCAGCTGTGGCGCCTGGACAACCAGGCACCACAGTTGGTTGTAGCCAAGTGTGGCACCTGCAAAATGCAGCGGTCACACTTGGCCTTTATATAAAAATAAAATCTTATTTTTTACAAAAAAGTGAATTACACTATCCACTCTCCACCAATTGAAATGCAACCCGCTCCCACCCTTATCTTTTTTTCACTTCCCGCGTAGTGGCCCCCCTTCTTCTCTTTTATTTTGACTCCAATTTAATTATTCCCTCATCTCTCTTCCATTAAACTTCCCCTTACTCATCTACACTTCTTCCCTTGGACCGTCGGCTCCCTCCCTCCATTTCTTGTCATCTTCACACCTAAAAACACACCCACAAGCGCATACGTCTTCATCATTGAATCTATATCTTTGTTTTTTTCCAACTATCATCCCAACTCATGTTCCAATTGTTTCCTTTTCTTTGTATTGTCTTCCACTTTTGGTCCCCATTCCAGTTGGTCCCAACTGTTCAAATTTTCTCCTCCTCCTCATTCAAGATTGTGTCACCAACGGGCAACGTGGTCCCCCACTCCATTGCACTATCAATTAAGCTGTAATTTCAACGTGCTTTTTCTTCTTTTTTTTTTTCAAGTTGTTCTGCTTATTTTTTTAGCACACTTACGTGTATATATAACTTTTTCATTTGAGGCTGAATAATGTTGAATTTATATAAATTATTAATGCTTAATATCAAATAATTATATATTTAAAAAAGTGAAAGAGATTGATTGTTAATGCTTAATGTTGAAATTTTGTTATTGTTAATGGTGTTTATGTTGATCAGTTGACTTGTCTAAAATTTTAAAGGAAACTGATGAATGAGATGGTATGTTATTTGTGAGCCTTAGTTTTCTTATGTGGCGTTACAGACTTGAGTAATGAAATTTGTTACAAATTCTGATCCTTTTTTTGTTCTTTTTTCGGTTTTTTTGATTATATATAGAGGTAACAAAATTATTCTGATTCCATATGATGTGCTTTTTTTTCTTTTTATGACACGCACGTATATATGTACATGTTATATATATTTATGTTCCATTTTATAGAGGTAAGAAAATAATTTTTTGTATTATCTTATTAAACTATTATATTAATAAAATAAAATATAATTTGTCTATATTGTTTAACTTTAAATATATTAACTAGAACTATAAGGGAAAACAGCATACAATAAGGAGTTCATTTTATTTAATTGAATTTTATTTTCAAAAATTTTATAATATTTATCAATATAAAAATTATTTTTTAATAAATATATTATGTATAAATTTTACTATATGTGTTTCATATATAAAGTTTTCTTAAAGTTTTATATTCCAATATGTAAAGTATTTTATGAAATTTTAAGCGAACTTAATTCACCTAATAAAAAAAAGAAATTTTAAGTATATTTAATATCTTTTTAACTAGCATATTAACAGTGGAAAATATTTTTTTTACAATATGTATGTCTATTTCAATTCCCTCTTTGTATGTATGCATGCATCATGTTTATGACAACCTAAGATTAATTGGCAATATAATGTAGCTAGTCAAAAATAATTTTCTTTTATATTCTCAACATTGAGCTGAAAATAATTTAATTAATGTTGGGATTATATATGCTTTCCTTTTTGTTTTATTTTATTTTATTTCTTTTTTTTAATCATATTTTTTTATTTAGGCTAATTAATCATATTTTATTTTATTATATATTGATGTTTTGTACACATTATTATTATTAAAAAAACAATTTACAATCACTAATATTTTATTGACTTTTTTTATGTTTAATTTGTGTTTGTAGTTTTAGCTCATCATTCTATTGAAGCTTCTATTTATGGTATGTTTTTTAAATTTTGAGCTTATAAATGTGATTTTAGTTGAATTTAATAATAGTTAGTTATAATTTGTAGGTGTTCTAATGATTGTTATGGTTTAGTTGCATAAGTAAAATAATTATTTATATATTCTTAACACTTGTATTTTATTTGTTGACTGGACAGTCTAGAGAGAAACAAATCCAACCTTATGGTAAGATCTCAAAGTGTTCGACAACACAACCCAGTCAAAAGCATTATCGGCTAGCCAACAGAGCCAAAGAAGACCAACCTCATATCACGGTCAATTAGTATCGATCACACCACAATTGATCGGTGCAAGAGGACTGAAAATACGTCTTGAAAGACATAAATACAATGTTGGCGGTCTAGTTGATTATGTTACTGCTGAGGTCGTGCACGACATATGTACTCGTGATTGGGTTAGTGCTTCAGCTATCAACATCTGGATAAGGTACTTAACCATTATCGTTTATTACTGTTATTAATATTTCTCGTTCCTTTTCTTTTGTTTTTCATGACACTATTTGTTTTATACCAGGCATTTGTACAATAAGATCTTAATGGATACAAACATGGTCCAATTCGTATTTGTCAACCCTTATTTTGTTGGCTACTATGGGAGTAAAGTAGATATAAATGCGCAGTCTAATGATCTAAAAGATTACTTTAGAAAGAAAGCGACATCTACTACTCTATTTTTAGTGCCATATAATGCAGGGTAAGTTATTAATTGTACAATTTTTGTTTTTATTGTTTAACTTTTATCATACCATGATTGTTGAAACAAATTTTTTAAAATATCTTAGGCGCCATTGGATATTGATAGTTATCAATCTAGCGGAACCTTCAAGCCCTCGTATTTATTATGTGGATCTTCTAAAAAGTGGTCTTCCACAAAACCCTTCTGATAGGTTACTATTGTTCAATAGGTAAGCGTATGTGCGCATGTGTAAATATTTGCATATGTGATTGAATAACCCAAAAGTAATCAATTTCTAATTGTTTTGTTAGCGCATTGACTGCGTATCGGGCCTCTGTCTCCTTAAGCTATTCTAAAGCTGTTGACCCTCACCTTAGCTATCCTTGGAAGAAGATACTGGTACTGATATATGAATTTACTCAAACTTTGTTAGTAAACAATTTTTATTCATAAATAGAGTTAAATATTGCATTATATTTTTGCAGTACCCTTTCCAACCCAATGATAATGATTGTGGGTATTACATCATGAAATTTATGAAGGATGTAATTACGCATGATCATGCATTTTTTCCTCAAAAAGTAAGTCATTTAGTTGCATTTCATATTATGTTTTAATTAAATTTAATTAGTGCCTGATAATTATATTTTACTAATTTTAATTCGTTTTAATTTGTGGCCGATTGTATATATGTGTAGTATTATGAAGATCAATGTTGTGACACTTTGACTGACCATCAGCTTAATGAAGTGATTGAGGAATTGTGTGAATATGTGTTTAGGCAAATCTCTGGGTAGCTATACAATTTAATTCATCACTAGTTGCTTACCTTTATTGTGTTGTTTCTTAGCAATTGTTGTGTCATGCATGCATGTATTCAAGTTGAATTTATTGTATAATTCATTCACGTACAATATATTGTATAATTATTTTATGTACTACTTTAACTAATTAATAATCTGTTTGTATCATTTTAAAGTTATCTATCATTTTTGTTTGTTTTTCTTCATTCTGCTGTACTGTAGATATAGATACAAAATGTTTATTAGACCATGCAATGTGCAATACTGTAATTATGGGAGATATAAACAAAAAATACCCAAAATAAAAAAATAATTCCTATGACGCTTCTTTAAACAAGGTCACAGGAAGTACCAAAAAAAAGAAAAAATAAAAAGAAAAGGAAAAAGAAAAAAAGGAGGACCCTCCTGTGGCGTTTGCGTGAGAAAGGGCCACAGGAAGGGGACCTCGTGTGACGTTTGCTAACGCAAGTGCCATATGAGACCCCCCTCCTGTGGCACTTTCTCCAACAAGCGCTACAGAAGGGTATTTTTTTTAAAAAAAAATTCAAATGTTGTGACGCTTCCAAGTGCCACAGCTTCTTTTGGTGATGTCCAGATATGTAGCATTTCTCTAGCGCTACAGCTAATCAATTATAATCGCCATAACTTTGCTTTTTTGTCGTAGTGATTGTTCTGGGGGAAAGGAGTTGGATTTTCAATGATTTGATAATTCCATTGAGTTCAGGAGGGAAAATTAGGTGGGGGTTATATTTAATATTTTAATACCGAGTCGGGAGCCGAAAGTCCACACATTTTACGAGGCACATAAACAGGGGTCAATGGAGCTTTGAGGTAGAAACATTATCCTTCATACATCATGCCATAGTTATATGATTGTGTGGATTCCATTATCTGTAAATGTGCTCTATTAATGAACGTGGTTTGCCTAAAGAGGGGCAGTTAGTGCCAGAGATGCACTTATACAGTTACATTGGGAGTTGGTGAGAATCCAACCGGTGTATGATTAGTGGGACTAAGCTCTACTCATATATACATGACGATTATTTGTTTATATTGTTCATTAATGGGTGCATACATGACGCATATCATATTTATATTTCGTATTTTATATGAACGAGAGCATTTTTCTACTGGGATTCCTTGGAATCTCACCTCTTTTTGTAAACAAACATCTCAGCGGATGCCAGTGGATCAAAAGGCAAATGCATAGACACAGGGAAGTGATTGGCACGTGTCTCGCGGCGAAGTCAAAGTTGGTGGTTATAGTTAGTCTATGTTTAGAATGCTTTTGGATATCCTGTAAATATTGAAAATAATGTCGTATTTTGTATTTTGACTCTGGATTGTAAACGAATACTTTTATCAATATATATGTACTTTTCTGTATGTTTGTGGAACTTAGTCTCTATTACTCTACGTATATCAAAATAGAAACATGTATTGACAAGCCTCGGTAATCTCTTATTAAGAGTTATTTTATCTTCCACCAGTTCTATCACCCTATATCCTTATAGGAAGGGTTTGTTTAATAGAATAATCCAAAATTTAGTAAAAGGTTAGATTTTCCAAAAAGAAAATTTAAATTGTGTTAGAGATTAATCTTGGGAATTAAAGGCCTATTTTCCCAAAAAAATTCGAGGAATAATAATTAGAGATCATAATTTGACTTGGGAATTTTTTAGAAAATATTTTTAAGACTCAATGAAGTTAATTAAAGAAGAGAATCCTTAAAAATTATTAAGGATTGATTTATGGAATTAGATAATAAATCAAATTATAGAACCTACAAAATTTAAGGAATCTTAAATTAGACAAAGGGGAAAAATTAGGATCTTGTGTGTGTAATTAATAGGATAAAAATATACCTATATATATATATAAACATACACACCTAGACACTGACACACACGCACCACACTTGGCATTTTACAAGAGCACATCCATAGCCCCATATTGAATGTATGTTGCTGCCATCATTGGAGAACTCATGCTCCATTCGCAACACCGCACGTAGAAAAAAAAACTGAACACCTATCCTTCTCTCATTTGGTCACATAATCCCACACTTCATGCACTCTCTATTTAACTAAAAACCCAGCACCTTTAGCTCTTCATTCGACCAAGTAGTTGGAGAAGAGAGAGCAAAAGAAACATAAACATAGAGAGAAAACAGAATAGAGAAAAGAGAGACGTTGAAGAAGAGGAAAAAGGAAGCTCAAAATCGCACATGCAACCCCATATTCTGGTATAAGTGAGTCTCCTACATATTTATCGTTGTTTTCACGTTGGATTTTAGTGGTTTTCTGTGGTGGTTTTAGCTGGAGTTAAGAGAAAAGTCACAGGAAAAATTCTGTCAACCGAAAAGTTGTAAATAAGTAACTGTGTGACGATTTTGGGGTTCTTTGGTTCTGAAATTTGATCATTAACTTCAGGATATATACGTAGGAGAGTATGGAGTTAAAATTCATGAGGTTTAGAGTCTAAATTCATGGTTGCATGATAGTTTTCTTCACCTTGTTTTGTTGACTGAAAAACAAAGTATCTATCAAAAGTTCGGAAGCTTAAACAGAAGCTATAATGGAGTTTTTGATTGGGTCTTTTTGTATAGAAAGTTTAGGATGTGTAGTTAATGATAGAATCAAGAAGAGTGCAATTTGGAGTGAAAATGAATGATTTCTTGATTTTTAAACTCAGACTGTCAAATTTGTGTTGAGTTTTGACCAGACAAACCTTATTCAATATTTATGAAATTTTACAGGGATGTAGTAAACATTCATAGCTTTAAAATGAGTTCAAGAATGCATTATTTGAATACCCGTAGAGAAAGTTATGATTTTTGAAAGTTAAGTTAAAAATAGGGGAAATTCTGGACGTCCAGGTTCTAACAGTTTGGTTGTGTTATGTTTTTTAAAAATAGAATCTTGTTCAATGGCCATGAAACTTTCCAAAACAAACGTATACATGATAAGCTTTAATTTGATATATAATAGGTGTTATTTAGATCAATATATTAAGAGATATGAATGTTTAAAGTTTAGTTGCTGTCAGATTTTGTTTTTAGAAGTCAGATTGGTTGTGATGAAATTTTGGAAAACTAAACCTTCACCAAAAATTGTGAAACTTTTCAGATTTAAAGTAGACATTTAGAGCTTTAATTTTATGGGTAGAACATAATTTTAGATAAGTAGATTAAAAGATATGAATTTTTGAAGTTGAGCGCTGTTTCTGGAACGCAATTTGGAACAGTGGAAGGTTGGCGAATTTATGAGAACAAGTAGTTAAACTGGGCAGACTTAAGTATTTTTCTTTAAAAACACACTTAAAGAGCTTCACTTAGACTTTGGAACCAGTCAATTTAGAATTTTCTAGAATTAGTTATGGATTTTCAAAGTTAACTAAAAATTTGTCAGTTTCTGGAAAACTGTGAAACTGTACTATACAGAAATTGCTGAAACTGTGATAGATAACCAGCAGAATTTGATTTAGATACAGTGATAGTACAAGTAATAATGATTTACTTGTAAATCTAATTTTTATAGGAATTGGAAATAGCTCGAGCCGAAACAAGAGTATAAGATGAATATTGGAACTGAAAAAGGACTCAGGTAACAACTCTATCTTTCATACATTATGTGAATATTTATATGCTTTGTTTAAACTATCTTATGTGATATGTATGATGAACACTATTTTGCCGAGTAGGGCAATTGTGCGAGGAGGCATATTTACCTGGTTGTGAGGATAACCCAACCGAGGTTTATATATAGTGGAGAAGCAGCCCCGACTTATGTGCACATGCCATATAGTTTGTTATTATTACATTGCATTACATGGTGCATAGCATACTTATCTGTGGCATTTTATATGAATGATTGCATGTTACTACTGAGATTCGTTCGAATCTCACCCCTTTTCAACATTTAAACTTATTCCAGCAGAAAGTAGCGGCTCTAAGGGCAAAACCGTAATTACCGGCAACTGAGGGTTTGGTTCAAGCAGGAGTGTAGTTGATTATCCTTAGTTGTAATTTTATTTCTTTTGGACTTTGTGTATATTTTTTAAACTCTATAAGGGTTCCCTACAATGTAAACCAGCACTAATTATCAGTATATTTCTACTATTTCTGTATGTCCTTTGAACTATGCATTTATTACTCTGCGAAAAATCAAAATGTTAAGGGGTTTGACATTTAATCCTAGAGAGATTAAGGACAGTATCTTCAGATACGACTCAAATCAAACATTTTCTTGTTTCTTTGCATATTTTGCCAACAATTTTGTCCAAACTCTTATTACATATCCAAATAAAAAGAAACTATTTAGAAAGCTAATTGGCTGCTTTGTTTATAGAATTAATAATTAATTTGCTTGTTTTTGTCCTAGCTTTTCAAGACTCTGAAAGGACTCTTGCTGAATATTTTTATCAATTCACACAATGATCAAAATTAAAATCTTCATCAAACCACACAGCGCTATTTTAGTAGTGCATTATTACTCAACAGAATAAATTCTATATACTCGAGCATAAATCGGTAGTATAAAATATCATATAATTTTATTAAAAATATCTAAAAATAATCAAAAGGTTGTTTAGCACAGAAAAAGTCACTGGCTAATTGGCACAAGAAATGGAAGTATAATTAGCTAAAGAACCAGAAACAATGAACTCACATGATCCGATCCGTGCCATTCCATATGTATTAATGTTGATATATTATTTACAAGAAAGCAACGATGGCCTTTATAAAAGTATATTCGTGACAACGATATATTAATTAATTTCATATAATGGGATTAGGGGATAGGCATCATTAGTCAACATCACGAATATTTTACAACTAATTAAATTTTACTTAGGGCTTGTTTGGTATGTTAAAATTGATTTCATAGAAATGGAAATGGAGGTCAATTCTATACCTTGAGGATGTTTGGTATGATGGAATTTGACAAAATTCCATTTCCACATGGAACTCAAATAAGGCCAATTCCACTAAGATCAATTCCATAAAAAAAGCAAAGATTTGTAAGAAATTCAATGGAATTCTAATTTTATCCTTCCCACATTTCATCTTCACAAACGAGCACGGCACGGCACATCGCTTCATGTTGGCAAGATCCACGCTCCATGCTCCACCGCCGGCACAAATCATTTGCCCTCGACCGGCCAGCCCCATACTCGAGATCGCTCCTTCAACTTCTCCACCAAGGACGACTGTGGCGACGATGACAAGGGTTGCAGTGGTGACAAGGACGGCGACGATGGCCGCGAACTCCAAATCTTCTCCGGCCTCCCACCCTCATTTTCACCTTTGCTAGATCCATTTTTGATTTTGTTTGCTGGTGTCTGGGTTTTTTCTCAAATCGGCTATGGTTTAGGATATGAAATTTTGCTGAAAAAATGATTTCGGGGAGGAGATGATTCTGGCTAGATCTAAAATTTTGCTGAGAAAAATGGAATGGTGCAGGTTTTCGAGGAAGGAGATGGTTCTGGCTTTGGATGATGTTTTTTTGGGGAAAAAAAATTTTGAAGGACATTTTGGTCTTTTCACCTAAAAATCATATATCATTTCCATGACATACCAAACATACTTTTAAACCTCATTTCTATTTCCATATCTATATCCATTTCCATTTTCATCATAATTAATTCCATCGTACCAAATATGCCCTCAAGTGTCTGCACCTTGTAATCTACGCATGTCCCGCCTCAAAGCTGATTGGATTAGAGCTATTTTTGTAGATTAAAAAACAGAAGCCCCATTTTTAATGTGTGAGACATATAAAAAAGAAGCCCAGTTTTTTAAATGTGAGACCTTTGTAGTTGGTTTGGCAAAAAAAAAAAAAAAAAGTATGGACCCAGTAAAATAATCCAATACCATCCTAATTACAATATATCACCATCAATCAAATAATCCTGTTGCACAACTTTAACTACGTAATACGGGTTTAAACTTATATGAATGAACATATGGACACATATACTATCTATGAATCAGTATTTATATATTTATATCCTCCATTTTTGGCTTTGATTGATAGGGTTAAAAAGATCACATTTATTATTTGTTTTATATATAAAATATAAATTTCATCACATAATTTCTTCATAACATGCCAAACAAATGTTTTCTCTACTCTAGCTTTCCCACCCCCTTCCTCTTATCAAGTTCAATGACAACCATGAAAACTAAAATAATGCAAGAATAACAGAGTCAGCACAATTCAGACAAAGTAAGAAAGTAAATAACAGAATCAAAAGAATGCCAGAACGATGGCAGAAAAATTTTATTGAAGAAAAGAAAGAGGTTTACAGAGGGCACTCTCCCTCTGAATTCTCTCTCAAAATGACAACCATGAAGTGGGTAGTGTCATGGTTTTCATTATTTGTTCAAGGCTACTCATTTGGAATTGTCTTTCTGTTTTTGTTTTTTGTTTTCCTTGCAGGTCTTCTGTGGCACTTTGATGGCTTCTTGGGTTGCGATGTTGCAACCAAGATCCACTCGCCGAATATGTTTTATATTAAGAGCCGGAAGAAGTATTATGTTCTTTTACCAAATTGTTCTAGACTACTCCTGTAGTTTCTATTTAGTTGTTATTTTTGAAGAATTTTTTTCCCACTTATTTATCATGAAAATATTCAGGACAACAATAATTGAAACTTTTCAATTGTATCTTTACTTTCACTAACTTTAGAAGTTTAAAATTTACATGTGATGAGGAATGTTAAAGGAAACTTTCATGACATTAATTAAATTAAATTACTTTTTTTTTTTGTCATTTTTGTTTATTAATTTATATACTAAAACCTTAATCAAAAAATGAAAAGAAAGGGAGGGAATCAATCATTGGGACCTTCCATGTATTTTAGAATGTTATTTATTTAGATTTTATTAATTTATAAAAATGATTTTCTTATAGTTTTCTTTAGGATATATTTATCATTCTATAAAAAATGAGTTTCTTTATTTTATGTTGTATTTTTTAATAAAATATAAAAATAAAACAAATTATAACTGTTTAAGTTAAGCAACAGGAAGTCTCCTTTTTTTTCAATTTTTTTTCTTTTCATATCTGAATAGAAATCAAATATTTATTTTTTCCGACCATTCAAAATAAAGGATAAGGTTTATTCACATTTTACTGATGTAGGAATAATCATAAACTATTTAAGCATATGATGACTTGAGAACGACAAGAAATGATAATTGAGTATGATAAGTAAGACAGGTGTATATTTATATATTGGTCTTCTATTGAGTTAGATAGGAAAAAAAATTCTGAGAAATATAAGAACATACACATTTTTCACCTGAAACTAACTTATATGCGAAGTAAACTAAACTATCTAGTAACCTTTAGGTAGGACTGGTTTGGTACGAGTGGAGGAAAAGTGGGTAAAAGGAAATTTTTTTTAAATTGGATTTAAAAATATTAGATAAATTGGGGTTAAAAGATTTTTAATTAATTTTTTTTATTTTTTTATCTTACATATTTACTTTATTAAAATATTGTGACCTCACTTACTTCTTCAATTTTTTTAAATCTAACTTATAAAAAATTTTTCTCTCCTCTCTTTCCCTCCAAACCCCTCATACCAAACAAACCCTTACTGCAAACCTGGCTACTGCCGGATTTAAATCCACTTTTGTCAGGTAAATGCTTTAGAATAATATCTCCACACACTTATGTGTGTGTTTGGTTGCAACTTTTGGATGGCCTTAAGCTCAATTGGAGCTTCAAAAGCCCAACTGTTGGCAATGATTTTTTTTTTTTCATGTTTGGTTGGTTAGATTAGGGATTAGACTTTTGAGAAAATTTATACTGTACATCCACGTTTGTTAAAAGCCACAAATAGGAGCTTTGAGCTTTTGCAATTGGGCTTTTATAAATTTGTGGGACCCACCAAAGTTTCTATTTCATGTGAATTATCATGAACTTCAACTTCTATGGGACCCACCAGCTTATCAAGAATGAACATAAATGCAATGGAGGTGGGGCCCGCATATCCGAAACCTCAGGTTCTCATGAGTTCTGACATTGAATGTTTTTAGATCTTAAAATATTTTTTTAGTTGTATCCATTACCTAGTGTGTTATCAGACTGATTACAATTTTACCCACTTTCAAGTTGTACCCACTCAAAAAATATTTTTTGAGTGTTTTTAACCCCTTAAAATATTTTTGGTAGATAATAATAGTGTAGTTGAACAATCTTCCATGACAAATTATGGCAGGCGATCTTCCTCTGAAATGAATCAAATTCGTCACTCAATTAGAGATCAAATTGTACGGAACATATGATCCAATTGGTTATGTAATATTATTTTAATTAGATTGTGCATTTTTTAATTGTCTAATTTCCCAACTTAAACTATTATAAATTTTTTATAATTTTTAATTACATTTCTCTTTTATCATTATCACAAAAGCCCAATTGACAATCGCTGTTTCAAACACACCCAAATTTTTTATTTTTGCAAAAGCCCAATTGACAATCGCCAATCCAAACACAAATCACATTACATAATTTAGCTTTTATCAAAAGTAATATCACAATAAGCCCAATTGACAATCGCTGTTCCAAATAGTTTCCTCCTTTTTCTACTTATTACTTTTTCTGGTATTAAATATGAGACAAATTTTTTTTGAAGATATTAATGAAGCTAATTAAATTACTTTAAACTATTTATATTTATCATTTTTTCTCAAAGATATTTTGCCTAACATATAAACTAGTATATAATCTAATAGTATACAACATATGATATGATTAAGTAACTTATTTAACTTCCTTAATCTCTCCCAAAAAAGTTAACTCTATCTTATATTTAAGACCGGAGGGAGTATTAAATTAAATTGATTTTTCCTATTTCCCTTTTTTTTTTTTACTTTGTAGAACTCTCATTTTACTTTTATTATAACATTTTGTCTTATTATAAAAAAATGTTAAACTCGTGAGATTACGTAGTGCGATTTGTCTTGGAAGAGAAAAGAAAATGAAAGCGTAGATAATAGAAGGATGAGAGAGTAGTAGTATAATGAGGAGAAGGATTGAAAGAAATTATCCAAAAATTGTATTAATGACGGGTATTTGAAGAACTATGTTTTAATTTTGTAATAATTAACTAATTCTAACTAATTTTCTTAATTTATGTGGATTAAGTTATATTTGACCTATAAATAAAATTAAATGGGATATAAAAAAAACAAATAAGCCAGTTCGTATTAGGAAAACAGCATATTGAATATAATGTCACCTTTCTGACGGAAAAAAGAATATGATGTCACCTATAGAGTATATACATATTTCTCACTCAATTAAGGCGAAAAATAATTTAATTAGGGAAAATTCCCAGAAAAATCAAATGAATTATAAAATCCCTAAAAGGTTACTTGAACATGTAAATGAAAATATAGATGAGAGGGCAGAAATCGAGGATTTCAAGGTATTGGTGTTTTTATAAAAATGCCCCTCAATTTTTGTGATAGTTTTCTCCCTTTGTGCTTGAGGTTCTAGAGCCCCTCTCCCCAACGCTTGCCGGAGTAGAGGTCGTCTAGCTAGAAGGTGTGTCTATTGGTGGTTTAGGTTTTTCATGTTGGCCGTAACTTTTAGATTGTCACGCAACTTAGTGGATTCTCCAACTCCTCCTAGTACTATGCAGATCCAATTAGTGGCAGCACCTGTAAATGACAATGTTGATTCAAGTCGTGCTTAAGGACACTATCCTTAAGAGCTATTCTGCCACTACCAGCAAATAGGAAGCGGCACTCCCTAGGATTAAATGAACCATTCCTGCAAAATAGGGTGAGCAGAATTACGGAAGATAATAGAATTCAGCAGGTATGAAAATATGCCAGAGGAGGAAGAGAGGTGCTCAATAGTTCAAGAGCCAAGGTGTATAGACCTCTGACAAGTATCTCCTTATATATTCAAAAGCATAAGAGATGTTGGGTAGCATGTTAATGATAATTAATTCATTATAAAGCCATTTATCAATAGTAAAAACATATAAATGAACGTTGGAAGCAATGAGACATTCAAGTCAAATTAATTTCAAAACGTTGAGGTATTAACATACTTTAATACCATTGAATACAATCATAATAGCAATAAAGTAGCTAGTCATTATGCAAAAAGCTTCCAACGTCCAGACTTTTTTTTTAAAAAATAAATTTGAATTTTTCAAGAGGTCTTTTATAAAACACCCAATCCACTTTTAACTCGCACATAGGGGAAATTGCTGGATTTCCATATGGTCCATCGTTGTACGAGTTCACTCCTCCTTAACCCCCACAATCCTAAGTTGGACTCGTTTCTTATGACACATCCACTCATTATCTCCAACATTTCGGTTCTTTGAGTCTATTAGTAGCTGTTATGATGTGTGGTCTAAAAGGAAGAGGGGCTAGATCGGAACAACAACGATGGTGCGGATGAGAAGTCGAAGGCTTGGCAGTGATTTGCATTTCCATTTGCCTTTCCCAGATGAAACCAAGAAAGTGAGATCGATGTCTTCGAGAATGTAAGCACTGAAGGGTTCTCTTTTTCTCGCTACAAATATGATACGGAATCTTGACTCTTCTTCTTTACTATGGGTTGGATGGGTTTGGTTGCTTGTTGGTCCTCCAAGACATGGTGGCTTTGGGGCTGGGAGGGTGTTGCTGGCGCTGGTCAAAATTTTTTGGAGCTGACATGATGACATGGTTGTTGTTCCTCCTCCTTTATACACAATGATGACTGTGAGGAAATTGGGTCTATACTCTCTTGACAATAGATAAGAAGTCAAAAGTGATAAGACTGATAGAGGGGTTCTTTGAACCCATGTTCCTTATGAGTTTTATATTTATGTTAGACTAAGGGGTTTTTACCTTTTTTTGATAATTGTGTTTCTCGAAATTTAAACTTATGTTCTTCTTCTTATGGGGTAAGGCTTACCACTTTAACTAACAGCCTATTGGTAGTTTTTGTTGTAAATATTATATAAAGGTGTGTTAAAGAAAGAGTCCCTCCAATATTATTGGAATATTTAAAATGAAAAGATGTGTCTTGAAAAGTCATGTCCTACTAAATTAATAGATTTGTGTTGGTTCATAAATCAATATGGTTTATGAATTTAATATATAATATGACCTTTTAATTGAAGAGATATAGTGCTTCAAGAGGCACAAGTTTTGTCACCTTATATCCTTATAGGAAGTATTCGTTTAATCTATGGGAGATATCGCTTCCTATGTGCTGAAGGGGCTACAAAATATTCTTTAAGGATAGTGTTTTTGGATACAACTCGAACCAAACATTTTCTTATTTCTATGCAGATTTTGCCAACAATTTTGTCCAAACTCTTGTTACATATCCAAATGAAAAAAGAAACTATTTAGAAAGCTAATTGGCTGCTTTGTTTATAGAATTAATAATTAATTTCTTGTTTTTGTCCTAGCTTTTCAAGACTCTGAAAGGACTCTTGCTGAAAATATTTTTATCAATTCACACAATGATCAAAATTAAAAGGGAAAATGATATTAAAATACCATTTGAATTTACAAAATCCATAAAAGTTTATTAACACTTGAAAATGACGTAAATGTGACAAGTATCAAATTGAGATTTTTAAGTTGATACTTTAATCATTTTACCCCTCAATTTTTTTTTTTTTAAAAAATAAGAATCGTGCCCTTGCCGGAGCACCACTATCGGCCTGCCGATGGAGCTCCAACTGCTGGTGGCCGGCGGCCTGAGCTCCGACGGCGGGGCCCTTTTTTGGGTTTTTTTTTTAAAAAAATTGTTGAAAGGGGCAAGGGGTAGGTTCGAACCCACCCCAGCTCCTTTGAAGACTCACTTGGTGTCCATATTTATAATATAATTGAAGGTATAATGGCTTTAACAAAATCAATAATGGAAATGATAAAATGCGTAATGGTTTTAATAAAACAAGTAATGAGAGTGACTAAAAGAGTAATATATATATATATATATATGTATGTATGTATAATATAAAAAAAGTAATTATGACTTTAATAAAATCAGTAATGACTTTAACAAAATCAGTAATGGAAATGATAAAATGAGTAATGGTATTAACTAAACAATGTATGTATGCATGCATGTATGTATGTATGTATGTATGTATGACTTTAACAAAATCAGTAATGGAAATGATAAAATGAGTAATGGTATTAACTAAACAATGTATGTATGTATGTATGTATGTATGTATGTATGTATGTATGTATGTATGTATGTATGTATGTATGTATGTATGTATGTATGTATGTATGTATGTATGTATGTATGTATCACAAATCAGTAATGTAAATAACAAAATCAGTAATGATTTTGACAAAAGAGTTTGCTGATGAAAATATATAAGTCGGGATTCACCAACATTTGTCGCATTCACCAAAATTCGTAATGGGATTAACAGGTTTAGTAATGATTTTGACAAGAATTGTAATGGTTTTGACAAAATTGTTTGCTGATGAATCTTGACTTACATGTTTTCATCAGCATTTTTGCACAAAATGTTTTTGACAAAACTATTACAATTCTTGTCAAAATCATTACTAAACTTGTTAATCCCATTATGAATTTTGGTTAAATATGATAAATGTTGGTGAATCCTGACTTACATGTTTTCATCAGCAAACTTTTTTGTCAAAACCATTACTAATTTTGTCATTTACATTGCTGATTTTGTCAAAGACATTACTGATTTTATTAAAGCCACTACTGATTATATTTATATTATACATATACATATACATATACATACATACATATATATATATATATATATATTGGTTGTTTAATTAATATCATTACTGATTTTGTTAAAGCTACCATTCTCTTTTTATATTATATATATATATATATATATTGCTCGTTTAGTCAATCCTATTACTCGTTTTGTCATTTCCATTACTAATTTTGTTAAAACCATCATTCCTTTTTTTTTTATATTATATATATTACTAGTTTAGTCAATCCTATTACTCGTTTTATCATTTTCATTACTGATTTTGTTAAAGGCATCATTCCTTTTTTTATATCATACATACATACATACATACATACATACATACATACATACATACATATTACTCGTTTAGTTAATCCTATTATTCATTTTGTTAAAACCATTACGCATTTTGTTATTTTCATTATTGATTTTATTAAAGCTATTATACGTTCAATTATATTATACATATATTTATTAATGTGTTTGTGTGTGTATATATATATCAAAGAAACTTGGTGGCCCAATGGGCACCAAGTGAGTATTTAAGGGCTTGTTTGGTCTGAGGGTAGGAGAGGGAAAGTGGGTGGAGAGCAAATTTTTTTGAGTTGAATTTAAAAAAAATTAGAGAAGTGGGGATAAAAATTTTTAATTAATTTTTCTTACTCTTTTATCTTATATATTCTCTTTATTAAAATTTTATTACCACACTTCTTCAATCTTTTAAAATTCAACTCATAAAAATTTTTTTTCCCCTCCCTTCACCTCCAAATCCCTCACACCAAATAGACCTAGGTTGTGAGGGAAAATTTCTGTTTGGTGTGAGGGATTTTAAGTGGAAGGAAGGGGAGGGAAAATTTTTATGAGTTGAATTTTAAAAGATTGAAGAAGTGGGGTAATAAAATTTTAATAAAGAGAATATATAAGATAAAAGAGTAAGAAAAATTAATTCAAAATTTTTAAACCCACTTTTCTAATTTTTTTAAATTCAACTCAAAAAAATTTTGCCTCCGCCCACTTGCCCTCCCCTCCCCTCAAACCAAACAAGCCCTTAAGGAGCTAGGGTGGGTTTGAACTCACCCCTTGCCCCTTTCAACAATTAAAAAAAAAAACAAAACAAAACGCCCCCCAATAAAAGGGCCCTGGTCCGGTGGCCGGCCGGCCGGCGGTGGTGCTCTAATAAGGGCACTATTTTAATTTTTTTTAAAACAATTGAGGGATAAAATGGTAAAAGTGCCAAAACTTGAAAATCTTAATTTGATATTTATCACCTTTATATCATTTTTAAGTGTTAATAGACTTTTACAGGTTTTAGAAATTCAAATAGTATTTCAATGTCATTCTCCCAAATTAAAATCTTCATCAAACCACACATCGCTATTTTAGTAGTGCATTATTACCCAACAGAATGAATTCTATATAGTCGAGCATAGATGGGTGGTATAAAATATCATATAATTTTATAAAAAATGTCTAAAAATAATCAAAAGGTCGTTTAGCACAGAAAAAGTCACTGACTAATTGACACAAGAAATGGAAGCAATTAGCTAAAGAACCAGAAACAATGAACTCGCATGATCCGATCCGTGCCATTCCATATGTATTAATCTTGATATATTATTTACACGAAAGCAACGATGGCCTTTATAAAAGTATATTCGTGACAACAATATATTAATTAATTTCATATAATGGGATTAGGGGATAAGCATCATTAGTCAACATCACGAATATTTTACAACTAATCAAATTTTACTCAAGTGTCCGCACCTTGTAATCTACTCATGTCCCGCCTCAAAGCTGATTGGATTAGAGGTTTTTAGGGAGATTAAAAAACGAAGCCGAATTTTTAATTGTGAGACATATAAAAAAAAAAAAAAAAGCCCAATTTTATTAAATGTGAGACCTTGTAGTAGGTTTGGCAAAAAACAAAAAAAAGGGGTCAATTTAATGCATATGGAGCCAGTAAAATAATCGAATACAAGCCTAATTACAACGTATCACTATCAAATATCAATCAAATAATCCTGTTACACAACTTTAACTACGTAATACGGGTTTAAACTTGTATGAATGAACATATGGACACATATACTATCTATGAATCAGTATTTATATATTTAATCCTCCATTTTTGGCTTTGATTGATAGGGTTAAAAATATCGCTTTTATTTTTATTTTTTTATATAAAATATAAATTTCATCACATAATTTCTTCATAACATGCCAAACAAATGTTTTCTCTATTCTAGCTTTCCCACCCCCTTCTCTTATCAAGTTCAATGACGACCATGAAAACTAAAATCATGCAAGAATAACAGAGTCCGCACAATTTAGACAAAGTAAGAAAGTAAATAACAGAATCAAAAGAATGCCAGAACTACGGCAGAAAATTTTATGAGGGAAAATGAAATATTTGGCAGGATGAAAATAGAAAGAATGGTGTGGGAAGATAATGTGAAATACCCATTTTACCACTAAAATTAAGTAATGTTAAAATGAAAAAAAAATTAATTAAATTGAAGACGCACTATGGTAAACGCTGGGCCAGCGTGTCGGGGAAAGAAGGAAATTGAAATATTAAATAAAATATAATAAATAATAATATAGATTATATTATGTTTTACGGTGGGCATGTAAACTAGCATGTTGACTAAATGATTAAAAAATTAAATAAAAATAATAAATAATTATATAAATTATAATAGTGTTATGAATAATATATTAAAATATATTATTATGAATGTCCATCTCCCTATTATTTCTCTCATCTTCCTATTATTTCTCCTCATTATTTTCCTATGATAATGTAATCTCTTTTACCCTAGATTATAGAGTTATGCCTATAAATATGAGATATATGTTATGTATTGTACAGACCTTGAATAATGAATAAGAATTACTCTCTCCTCCTCTATATTCTCTCTTACCTTTCTCTTTATTTATAACACGTTATCAACACAAGACTCTATAGAGTAAGTTTATGAGTTCGACTGCCTTATATGAAACAACAGCATTTTTTGGCTTACTCATAGCCGCAGCTGCCCTTGTTTTCTCCTGTAAGTTAACCCCCAATCCCATGCTTCCTTTTGTTTTTTAACCATCGGTTGATAACCTGTGAATTCGATATGAATTTCTGATTGTGCGATCTATTTAGTGTCAATTTAATTTGTCTTGTTAAGGATTTTTCTTATGCTCAATGTTCAGAATTGTTTGATCCGAGAATAATTGGAATCTTTCTTCTTAATTTAACCTTTAATTGTTAGTTTGGTTGAAACTTCATTGATGTGGGAAAAGAAGACAACGCAATGCTTTGAATATCTTTTTTGGGGGGGGGGGGGGGGGGGGGACTAGATATAGGGATTTATTGTATCTCGTATTGATGTTAATTGTCAACACCCGTTTTCATTTTGATATATGCAGGGCAATAACGAACTAGTTCCACAGGCAAACAGAACAGTACAATGATACTAATAACAGTATTCATTTACAGACAGACATCAATAGTGCAGAATGCGACAATATTTACAAATATCATTACTGGAAAAAGACCTTTTTAGACGGCCATATTTAGATCAGTTTTGGCGGATAAGGTCTTAAAAATTTGCACGGTAGCAATTTTGTAATTATATTAAACTTCTAAGACCGGTTCATAAAAAAACCGGTCTTAAAAAACTTATTTAGACCGGTTATAAATAAAACCGGTCTTAAAATGTTAAAATTTTTATGAATTTAAAATGTTTTAACATTTAAGATCGGTTTACATAAAAATCAGTCTTAAATCTTTAACATTTAAGACCAGTTTTTATGCAAACCGGTCTTAAATGTTAAAGCATTTTTAAATTTAAAAATTTTCCCTCTTTTAAGACCGGTTTTTAAGGTAAGATTTAAAACCGATCTTAAAGGTAAGATTTTTCGCCTGTATTTTTACTCCCGCGCCCAGATCGCACGCTCTATTAACTCTTTCTTCTCTTTTTGCCATTTTTCTATGAGCTCTGTCCGTACTTGTTCTGAACTAGTCTATGGCGTCCCATCCCTCATTTGCTCAACTCTCCTCTGTCATTACCGCTGCCGTTGCTGTGTTCGTCATCGCTGTTCTTTGATTATCGTTAGTCTTCTTCGCTGCCACCTCTATTCTCTGCAGTGACCATTCTCCTCTGACTTGACATCCCTTTATTAGTGTCGTGAATTTGAGGACTTCATTATAACCTCAGTCGACGCCACCATGACTTTGGGTTAAAGCTCACTCCTTGGTCTTCAATCAGGTTAGTGTTCGATCTGTTATTTAGTTGTACGTTGTTCAATAATTAATAATGTTCTGTGAAAAAATGGTTCTTGTTGTTGCTTTGAGCATTTAAACGTAATCTGAAAAAAATTAAATCTGCACATTCTTGTTAGATATATGCTCTGAATTTTAATTATATCCCTGTGATATTTGGCTAGGATTAATACCACTCTATATGTTCTGTTTTAATTTAGTGCGGTTGTTTGATTATTGTTAGTGTTATTGGTTTGTTAAAACAATATTAGTTTCAAATGGTGCCTGTTAATTTCGTTGAAATATCTAAAACTCTATTGTTGTTGTTTTTTTGTCTATCCTTTTGTTGTTGGATATAGGGTGTTAGAAGTGTTGAGATATATATGGATCATAGTTGGATAAACGCTAAATGAACGAGTGTTGGATATGATAATGGGGTGAGGAATTTTTTAGACTTCGCTAGTAGAAATGCCGATGATGGTAGTGGGAATTTTTATTGCCATTGTGTAGTATGTTTGAATGAGAAGCGACTAAGTACTGTAGATATATATACACATTTAATTTGTGAAGGATTTTGTAAGAGTTATACAGTGTGGGTATGGCATGGAGAAGAATTAGAAATGCCAAGTTCATCTCAACAGGGGGAGTGAACTTTGATGATAATGACACAGATATGGATGATCGGATAGAGGATATTATTCGTGATGTAGGAGAAGAGACTTTTGAGCAATCACATGCATATAGTAATATGTGTAGTGATACTGAGACGCCGTTGTACCTGGGGTGTAAAAAGTACCAATTGTTGAAAGCAGTATTGAAATTGGTAAACTTGAAAGCACGGCATGGATGGAGCGACAAGAGTTTTTCAGAAACGCTTGAGGCTTTTAAGAACATGCTTTTAGATGATAATGTGTTGCCTTCTCGATACTATGATGCTAAGAAAATATTGTGTCCATTAGGGATGAAGTATAAAAAGATCCATGCATGCCCTAATGATTGTATATTGTATAGAAAAGAGCATGAAGAGGAACAACAGTGTCCGATATGTGAAACCCCGAGGTACAAATCAAATAACGATCCTGTAAAAGTATTGTGGTACCTTTCAATCATATCAAGGTTCAAGCGCTTATTTGCTAATGAAAACAATGCAAGAAATTTGAGATGGCATGTGGATGAGAGGATATCCGATGGAAAACTTCGACATTCGGCTGATTCTTCTCAATGGAAAAAAATCGATCAATTATTTCCTGCCTTCTGTGAAGAGCCTAGGAACCTTAGGCTTGGGTTTAGCACGGATGGCATGAATCCTTTTGGTAACCTAAGCAGTATACATAGTTCATGGCCTATTCTGTTGGTAATTTACAACTTATCTCCTCTGTTATGCATGAAACGAAAGTACATCATGTTATCTATGTTGATTTCGGGACCAAAACAACCCGAAAATGACATAGATGTTTACCTTGAACCCTTGATCGAAGACTTGAAAGAGTTATGGGACGAAGGTGTTGATGTTTTTGACACGAACAAGAAGGAGATTTTTAAAATGTGAGCCATGATCTTTTGTACTATAAATGACTTCCCTGCATATGGAAACTTGTCAGGCTATAGTGTTAAAGGCTATAAAGTATGCTCGATTTGTGAAGAAGGAACATGCTACCATCAACTTCAACATGGAAGAAAGACAATTTAGCTTGGCCATAGGAGATTTCTTAGACGAGGCCACCCGTATCGCAGATTAAAGAAAACTTTTTTTTGGTGGACAAGAGTTTGAAGATGCTCCGAAGGCATTGACTAGGGAGCAAGTTTATGAAAATGTGAAAAATATGAATGTTATCTTTAGTAAGACTACAAAGAATAATAATGAGAAAAGTAAATGGAAAAAGAGGTCTGTCTTCTTCAATCTTCCATATTGGCCGAAGCTTGATGTGAGACACTGTATTGATTTTATGCATATGGAGAAAAACGTTTGTGATAGTATTGTTGGGACACTGCTTAACATACAAGGTAGTTCTAAGGATGGCGTGAAGGCAAGATTTGATTTTCAAAAAATGGGGATACCAGAAGACTTGCATCCAAAGCCATATAGTAAGAGAACTTTTTGTCCTTCAGCTTCTCATACTTTGTCTAAGGATAAGAAAAAAAGCTTTTGTGACTGTTTACATGGCATCAAAGTTCCTTCAGGGTATTCTTCAAATGTTAGGAAGCTTGTGTCGATGAAAGACTTAAAGTTAGTGGGGCTAAAGTCTCATGATTGTCATGTCTTAATGCAACAACTGCTCCCAGTAGTTATTCGAGGCATTGCCGAATATGATCTTTAACATATTTTGACTAGACTTTGTTTCTTCTTCAATGCTATTTGTAGTAAAGTCATTGAGACAGAAAAATTGGATGAATTGGAAAATGAAGGATATCTGATCTTGTGCCAGCTTGAGAAGCTTTTTCTTCCTTCTTTTTTTGACATTATGGTACATCTAATTGTTCATCTAGTCAAGAAGATCTAGTTGTGTGACCTTATCTATTTACGATGGATGTACCCAATTGAAAGAATTATGAAAACCCTAAAAGGGTATGTGAAGAACCCTAACCAGCCTAAAGCATCTATTGTTCAGAAATATGTTTCTGAAGAAGCCATGAAGTTTTGTTAAGATTACTTGTCAAATGTAGGATACATTGGACTTCGTGAACGTCATGACGAAAAAGGTGATAGATGCGGGGCTTCAGTAAAGAGTATGGATCATGATGAATTGCAACAAGTCCACTTGTACATCTTAAATAATGTTGATGGAGTTCAAGATTACATTAATGTTCATAAAGAAATTGTACGGAAAGGAAATAGTTGAATGACTGAATAAAAGTTAATTAGGGAGTATAACAAAACTTTTGCACATTGGTTCAAACAAAAGGTTGACGGTGAAGAATGTGTTTCTGATACAATTAAATGGTTAGCACGTAGTCCTGATGCTGATGTCATAAGTTGGACTTCATTTGTGATCAATGGTTATACGTTTTACACGAAGTCCCTTGATGATAGGAGCACCGTCCAGAACAGTGGGGTTATGTTAGTGGCTGAATCTAAGCACTTCTCTAGTTCAAAAGATAAGAATCCTAGATTGGCAGCAATACCTTATTATGGGGTGATTGAAGAGATTTGGGTGGTTGATTATGTTAAAGTTAAACTTCCCATTTTCAAATACAAGTGGGTTGATGTCAACAATGGTGTGATGATTGATCAGTTGGGATTTACATTGATTGATTTGAATAGTAGAAGTTTTAGAGATGAACCTTTTATTATGGCATATCAAGCGAAACAAGTGTTCTATGTTACTGATCAGACAAATAAATGTGGTCTGTAGCTCTCCAAGGAAAAAGTGTTAGAACAAGCGTTTCACCCAAGAGGGGGGGTGAATTGGGTGATACTAAAATTTCGTCCGAAATGTAAAGCTTTAACAGTGGAATCAAAACAGTAAGGAGTAAGGAGAAATATCACCGAAGTGTACACCGAGAGTTATACTGGTTCGGTCACAACCACTTTGACCTACGTCCAGTCCTCAGAGCTTCTCTGAGAGTTCCACTATAACTTCCAAGATTCATTGGGTTCTTGGCACCTCAGTACAAGCAAGTTCCTTCACCTGGACACTCGCTCCCCCTTACAAGTTGTAATCCAATCCCAACTTAAGGTTCCACAACCTTAAGTTATCTCAATAACAAATATTGAGTTTGAATGAAATATCTCTCTTACAGAGTGAATAAGAATCACTGAAGCATAGAAATATAATTTCAATGTGAAGACAGAGCAATGAACTTGATAATTCGTTTGTGTGTGTTCTTGTTGTTTTTCTCTGTTTGGATGTTCCCATATATATAGATATGTTGGTGAAGACCGTTGGAACACTTTCTTTTGTCCGTTGGAGAGTGCGCAGCCACTATTGACTTTTCTAGTTTTTGAGAAATATCCGTTGGCGGTGGTTGGCATTTGAACGTTTCATTTTACTTCCATTACTTGACATGATTTCTTCATTGTTCATCTGTAAATAGGCTTAGAATACTAATACAATGAAGTATTAATCATATAGGAAACAAATCAATGAACGTTTGAATGATTTCTGGATTTCTGGGTTTGCTTACTCGAGTATTACTTGAAGTTTACTCGAGTACTTACTCGAGTATCATCGGGAAATCTTTGATCAACTGCAAGTTAATGAATAAATACAAGATTACTCGGGTAGTACATGGAATAACCAATTTTCAAACATTTGGAAATATATGTTTACTCGGGTACCTACTCGAGTAATGCACTCACAACTTTATGAGTTACTCGGGTACCAACTCGAGTAAACCTTCAAATAAACTTTTGGTTACTCGATGCTTTACTCCAGTAATGTTGGCAGGATTTCAAAGCCGAGAGCAATTACCTTGTTACTCGAGTGCTTACTCGAGTAAACTTACTCTTTGGGCACCACTTACTCGGGTAATGACTTGAGGTTTTCCTTGAAAAGATTTCTGCATACTCGGGTACCTACTCGAGGAATCCACTTAAAATAGAACATTAAATACTTGCATACTAGAGGAATAACTCGAGGAGAATAAGATAAAATTATATCACGTTAATCGGGTACCACCTTCAAGTTTTCACTTACTTCAGTGCGTTACTCGAGTAGCTCCTCGAGTAACATTGGCAGTAATACAAAGTGCCGAGAGCTCCACAATTTCAGAAACAGAGTTACTCGAGTAGCTCCTCGAGTAACATTGGCAGGCCGAGAGTAACTTGAAAATTTTTACATAGTTACTCGAGTACCTCCTCGAGTAACATTGGCAGGCCGAGAGCAACTCTAAGTTTTTACCTGGTTACTCGAGTAGCTCCTCGAGTAACATTGGCAGGCCAAGAGTAACTTGAAAATACTTACACTATTACTCGAGTACCTACTCGAGTAACATTGGCATGTTACTGGAAGTTGTCTCTGGGTACTTCAAGTTTTGTCTCATTATTCGAGTAGCTACTCGAGTAATACTTTAGAAAACTTGCTTCTGATCAAGTTTCTCAGCTTTTTCTCTTGGTCTTTCTTCATTACTCCAATGCTTACTTCAAGTGATGCTTATCCTGTTATTACTTTGTTCAAACTTATTTATTAGACAATTTTTTTTCATACCATTCTTTTGTTATCATCAAAACATGAGATCTAACAAAAAGGGTCGTTGATATTAATCAGGAAAGTCATTCAATGAATGATCTACTTGAGACTCCTTCTTTTTCTAGGGGTTTACCAGAATTGAACGAAGAAGATGAAGCAGACAATGAACACAGTACAAGAAATGATCAACATGAAGGGATATAAGAGGATATCCCTTTATAAAACCACATTGAAGGTTAGTTAGCTAAAATAATTATCATGAACTATATTTGAATTATGTATATTGTTATTAGTGTATATATATAACTACTTTTTTTGCTGTCGTCACAGGAAAATAAAGGATATGAGGTGTACGTCTTAGTGTAAATTCTCTGAAGCTAGCCCCGCTAGTGATCATCAGCTTGAGAAGAGTGTGTATAAAGTATTTTGATCCTAATGAATAACAACATTGTCATTAATGTAATTTAATTTTTGATGTATGTATGTAAGTGAAAAGATAAGGAACTTGATCAAAACAGCTTTGTCATGGTTGTATGATTTCCTGGCATTATGATTCTATCTATGATTGTGAGTTTATTATTCATAGTTGTTTTCCTTGCTTCTGTTTCGGCCAGCACTGTTTAAGCACAAGGGAGTTGAGTTTTAATATGTTCCAATGAGTTTTGAGTCTCTCATATGTCATTAAGATGTTAGTTATATAATCTGTAAGAGAAGAATATTTATTTGAATGTCGTTGAACTGGTTGCTACTTGCTGAGTGAAATGTTTTATTAGGGGAAATGGCTTGCTGGGTATATCTTTTAAATGAAAATTTTAAAAAAAAATCAATTTTTTAGACCAGTTCTCTCCAAAACCGATATGAAAAGTACATTTAAGACCGGTTTTGGAGAGAATCGGTCTAAAAATTTGAAAATTAAGACCGGTTTTCTGCAAAACCGGTCTAAAAAGTATTCAACTTGTAGAAAACCGGTCTTAATATTTCAACTTTTTAGACCGATTTTTCAGAAAACCGATCTAAAATTTGAACTTGTTAGACCGGTTCCTCTGATAACCAGTCTAAAAATATTTATTTTTAGATCGGTTTTATAATAATCGATCTTAAAAATGTTTTTTAAGACCGGTTCTATAACCGGTCTAAAAAGTATCAAGAACCAGTTTAAAATGTCTTTTTAAACCGGTCTTAAAAGTGATTTTTCCACTAATGTATTTATAGAATACCCAAAAATATTCCACAGATAGACTATATATAACCACTGCCTCCATCTTGAGAAATGTGACCATCAGTTCCCCTTATCTGTGCCTTTGCTTTTTGATCTGTTGGCACCGGCTAAGGCATTTTGATTTAGAAAAAGGAGTGAGATTCCAGGAAATCTCAGTAGCAATACACTATCAAACATATAAAATGCGAAAATTAAATATGCAATGCACCATATAGTGTAAAATGAAAATTCATATCTTAATGAGTACATAATGCTCAGGGCCAAACTACAGCTTGGAACCCCTACGAATACCTCAGCTAAGCACCTAACCACAGTTAGGCAATATTCGTGTACCTCTACTGGGCACCTAACCACAACCAGGCAATGTACCTCAGGCGTACCGCAGCTAGGCATTTAACCACAGCTAGGTAACATACCTTAGGCACCGAATTCATATCATGTAATATAGAACATACAGCATATTAACGATCACATTGTGTACAAGAGATATTAATTACTACCTGAACCCTTCTTAGCCTTGTTTTGCTTGCCTTATAACACGTGCCAAGCTAAAACTCTCAATTCGATCCTAAGATATAAAATGTATAAGAAATAGGTTAAAACCTATCCATGTATCATTTTAGACATTTCCAGTGTTTATTGTGGTTATATTAGCCTATAGTGAAAATTTACCAAAATGTCCCCGGGACCTTGGTCCGGCTGTATTTTTCCTGAAATTTTGACATGGGCTATTCTGACATATTTTCACTCAAGAAATCCATTTATGAACTCGAAATCATCAAATTCAATTTCAAATTACAAAATTGTCCTTGGCAGCCCTTATTACAGGGTTCAAGGGCATGGTCGTAATTATGCTTTTTCGAGCTTTTCCGAAAAAGTGACCAACTATAACCTCATCTAATTTTCTCTCATGAACTCAATGAAATCATTAAATTGAAAATCCAACTCTAAGGCCTTAAAGTAACAAGTCCTCCGGACAAAATTGGGGTTTTGCGATTTCGGCTCCGCAGACGTGTTTCTTTCTACTCCTAACCACTTTATTAACTATTTAATAAGGTTATAACTACCATTTGAACCAAAATTGGACAACATAATCCTTAGGCAACACAAATTCCAAATTTTCAAATCAAAGACAATCCGGTAAAATTTCACCGATTAAATTGTCTACAGTAGCCAAAATAGTCAATATACAAAGGTTTGAAAGTTACCTCAAGCTCCCTTTAGCTTTTTCTCAAGGTGGCTGAACCCTAGCTCACTTCAACACAAGAAATTGAGCTTACAAACCTTAAATTACATAAAAGAGCAGCTTAAGAACGGAGTTATACACGTTAGGAACAAATTTATCAAAGAAATCGACTTACCGTATAAGATCTCTTCCTCCTTCTCTCTCTAAGAAAATCTGCACTTCCTCTCTCCTTTTAGAGCTATGGACTTCAGTTTATGGGAGCAAAAGGAAGGAGATGAAGCTTTATTCTATGGGAGAATTACACTCAGGTCCTAAGGAAGAAGAGAAATGAAAAAATGGTTCCATCGAGTTGTCAATACGGCTCCTGGAGTTGTTAATGAGATCATTTTTTTATTTTGCAATCTTCAATGACCATTTCTTTATTTATTTTCTTCCTTGGAACCTAAGTGTAATACTCCCTTATTCTATTATCTTATGTCATAATTCATTTATTTAATAATTTCCAAAAATTACCAAAATCCATTTTTTATGTACAATAATTCTATGTACATGTAATCATGTCATTAAGTCAAACTAATATTTTCTTCTTCATGCCACATGTAGGAGACCCCTAAGGGTCCCTCCGTTAGGTCCAAATTGACTTCACAACTTGTTCCAGTTACGTATACACGTAAAGTCCCAATTTTGGTCAAAATTGCATTTTTGCTCAAATTTTTCATAAATTCATATTTAATTGACCAAAATTTTCCAAATATATATATTTTTCCTTTATTTTCCTTAATTAATTGAAATTAACTTCAATTAATCAAAAAATAATTAATTTTTTGCTAATTTGGCAAAATTACGATTTTGCCATTAACCTTTTTAATCTAATATCTTTTCTTATTTTTATTTGGCAACTTTCATCTATTTTTGGACCAAATATTTTCTCTCATATTTGTCCATTTTTGGACCTTAATATTGAGCTTTTTAAATTACCCAAACTAATTCCATAATTATTTTTGCCCAATTTCTCATGAAAATGAACATTTATAAAATCCATAAATTCCAAATTCATGAATATTCACAATTTCATTGAATTTCTCAAATAATTACAATATATTTGATGAATATAAATTTGGGGTGATACATTAATGATTATCAATTTAGTTATGCTTTGATCTCAGGTTTTATTGTATGTCGTTTTCGATTTTATTATCTCCTTCTCTACTATTTCTTTTTTCTTTTATTCTCATGTGACCTGAAGTCACCATTTTTAATGGAACCTGAAGTTCCAATTGATTTTTTTCCCCTCTCATGATGACCTGATGTCACTATCTTTGATGAAACTAGAAATTCTAATCGATATTTTTATACATTCCATGGTGAGTTGATGTCACCAACTTTGACGGAGCTTAAAGTTTCAATCTATATTTGTGATCTCCCTGAAGGATTACCTTATATCTATGCTTTATATTTTCTTTTTATTTCTTATTTTGATATTATATGGTCAAAAGCCATATAACTTTTATTTCTTTTATCTTATTTAATGGCTAGAACCATAATATTTTATTTCTTATTTTGATATTATATGGCCAGAAGCCATATAACTTTTATTTCTTTTATCTTATTCAACGGTTAGAAGCCATAGTTTTGATTTTTTTTCCAATGAAATAATGAGTATTTCCATTTCATTAATTATGTTTTTTTACATGCTCCTTTCAATGAAGAATGATTCTTAGTGATGTCAATCGTGAAGATATGTGTCTCGTTGATAGTGCAATAACGCACACCTTACTTAAAAATGATAAATATTTTTTTAGTAATGTGAGAAGCCAATGTTCAGACTATATCCGAAAGTATAAATATGATTGAAAGCTCTAGAAGAGCTAATATATTGTTACTTGGAGGTACAACATCATACATTGATAGTGCATTTTACTCTGTTGAGTCTAAAAGAAATTTACTAAGTTTCAAGGATATCCGTAGAAATGGATATCATATAGAAACAACCACTAAAGGAAATCAAGAATACCTTGATATCACAAATACAGTTTCTAGTAAAAAAAAATGCACATTAAAAAGATTACCTGTACTACACATTCATAAATACAATTGAAACACACACTGTCGTAAACCAGAAGTTTACAAATAATAATAAATTTGATGTTTGGCATGGCCGGTTATGCCATCTGGGGACAATCATGATGCATAAAATAATTGAGAATTCATGTAGACATACTCTGAAGTGTAAACAAATATTACAATCCCATGATTTCTTTTGTGCTACATATTCTAAGGGAAAGTTAATTATTCGGCCCTCACCAAGCAAAGTAGAAAGTGAGTCTCTTACATTTCTAAAACGGATACAGGAAGATATTTGTGGGCCGATACACCCATCATGCCGACCATTTAGGTACTATATGGTGTCAATTGTTGCATCAACTAAATGGTCACATATTTACTTATTATCTTCTCGCAACCTGGAGTTTATAAGATTGCTTGCTTAATTGATTAGATTAAGAGTGCATTACCCTCATTATCCTATCAAGAAAATACGTCTTGATAATGCTAGTGAATTTACTTCACAAGCATTTAATGAATATTGTATGTCCCTTGGAATTGATGTTAGACATCCTATAGCTTATGGTCATATACAAAATGGACTTACAGAATCATTAAGTAAACATTTACAATTAATCGCAAGACAATTACTTATAAGATCAAATCTCCCAATTTCTGCTTGGGGACATACAATATTGCATGCAGCAACATTGATTCGTATCAAGCCAACAAATTATTTAAAAATCTCCCATTAACAAATGGTTTTTGGTCACGAACCTAATGTTTCCTATCTAAGGATTTTTGGATGTGCTGTATATACTTCAATTATTCAACCACAACATACCAAGATGGGTCCTCAAAGAAGGATGTGAATATATATTGAGTCTGAATCTTCTTCAATAATAAAATATCTAGAATCACCTACCGGAGATCTATTTACGGCTCGATTTACCAATTGTCATTTTGACAAATTATCTTTTCCAATATTAGGGGGAGAAAATAAGCAGTTGGGAAAAGGGATTAATTGAAATGAATCATCATTATCTCACCTTAATCCTCGTACAAAAGAATGTGAACTATAAGTTCAAAAGATAGTTCATTTACAAAGTTTGGCTAATTAACTGCTAGAAGCATTTATTGACTCAAAGAAAGTAACAAAATCACATGCCCCAACTACTAATACTCCTATCAAAATAGATGTCCCTATTAGACAACCTATTGTAAATGAATCTAAAGCATGCATGAAGCGTGGTAGGCCCATCAATTCCAAAGATAAAAATCATCAAAAAAAATGGGACTAAAAATATAGATAGTCAAATTGAAGACAATCAAGAAAAACTAGTTGCTCCAGAAGAGCTATTGGACTACACCAATGTCCTAATTCCAAAAGATACTCAGGTACCTGAAATATGTGAACATAATGAAATCTCAATAAATTATATTATGAATGGAATATGATGGGACTGAAATGAAGTCAACTTTAACGATATTTTTGCATACAATGTAGCGCTTGATGTGATAAATGATAATGATGATCACGAGCCAAAGTCAATTAGCGAGTGCAAACAAAGAAAGGATTGGCCAAGATGGTAAGACGTAGTTGAGGCAGAGTTAAAATCATTGGAAAAACGAAAATTTTTTGGACCCATAGTTCTTACACCTAAAGATGTAAAACCAGTTGGATACAAATGGGTTTTTATGAGAAAAAGAAATGAAAAAGGTGAAATCACAAGATACAAGGCACGTCTTATTGCTTGAAGGTTTATACAAAGACCTAGTATTGATTTTGAAAAAACATAGTCACTGACGATGGATGCAACTACATTTCAATATTTGATTAGCCTAGTAGTAAGTGAAGGACTTCATCTATGTTTAATAGATATCGTTATAGCCTATTTGTATGGCTTACTTGACAATGACATTTATATAAAACTCCCTGAAGGACTTAAGTTGCCAGATGCATACAATTCAAGTTCTTGAGAACAATACTCAATAAAATTAAACAAATTCTTGTATGGATTGAAGAAATCTGGGCGTATGTGGTATATTCTACTTATTGAATATCTATTAAAGGAAGGATATAAAAAGGATCCAATATACCCATACATCTTTACGAAAAGATCTAGAAATAAGTTTACTATAATTGCAGTCTATGTTGATGATATAATATCATTGGAACTCCTGAAGAGCTTGTAAAGGCAATTAATTGCTTAAAAAAAGAATTTGAAATAAAGGACTCAGGAAGAACAAAATTCTACCTTAGATTGCAAATTGAGTATTGGAAAAATGGAATCTTTATATATTAAGAAACTCACATAAGAAAAGTCCTTGAGCGTTTTTACATGGATAAATCACATCAACTATGTACTCCAATGGTAATAAGATCTTTGGAAGTTTATAAGGATCATTTTAGACCTTGAGAAATTAGCAAAGAAGGTGATGAAAACTAGTTGGTCCAGAAATACCATATCTTAGTGCAATTGGAACACTAATGTATCTTGCTAATCACATTTGACCCGACATATCATTTGATGTGAACTTTTTAGCAAGATATGGTTCTTTACCAAGACGAAGACATTGAAATGGAGTGAAACACATTCTTCGTTATCTTAGAGGCACAATACATACAGGGTTGTTTTACTTAAATGTACCCATGCATGAACTTTTTGGTGATATAGATGCTGATTTTTGGTCTAATCTACATGATAATAAATCACAAACAGAGTATTTAAATGTTTTGTGTTGTTTTTTACCTCGAGGTCATTGGGCTATTTGTGTAAAGAGGCCCATTAACTAGCATATTGGCCAAAGACCTTGTAGCCTAGTAGGATGAATGCTCCCCTATAAGTGGGAGGTCACGAGTTCGATCCCGTTTGAAAACTGTAATTTGAACCTTTAGTGTTTGCCTTTGTAACTAAAAAATAGAGCGTATTGTTTTACTTCATCTTTTTTAATTTATTTGCCTTCATCTAAAAAAATGAACGGATTTACAGATATAAAAAGATTACATTTTTTCAGCTGAAAAAATGTAATCTTTTTAGGTATATATTGGAGTTCAAATCGATATATGTTTTTGTTAAATAAATAGTACCATTACAGTGTACAATTTTAGTTTCTTCAGAATACAAAATTATATTAATGAAATAAAAAAAAACTGAAAAAATAGAGTATGAACTTAATTTTAATAGCCCCACATGCTCTTTCCCTGAATCAGACAATCAGTTGATGATCCAGGGGCTTAAGTGACCAACTCTCATGCAATCTCTTTGACAAAACGTGCACATAATAACATTATTATTTTTAAAATATATATATATCATTGAAAAATCAGTATTTTTGTTTTAAAAAAATCTTGGGGTTGAATTTTCATATTATCACCGCAATGCTTAGTAAAATACTTTAAAATAAAAAAAAAATAAACTGAAAAATCTATTTATTCAAGAACTCAAGAAATAATCAGTGACCCATTTGATACTCCCTCCTGTCCATATATATATATGTGTGTGTGTGTGTGTGTGTGTGTGTATTATTTGATGCGCATATAATAACAATGGTGTTACTGGTCTTGAGCAGCAAGAGAATACTTGAATGGCAAGCTCCTAATAGCTTACACGCAAATTAAATCACAAAATTTGTCGTTCATTCATATACTTACAAGGTTGGAAAAAAAATATACAGTACTTACAAAATGAAATTTCAATAATACATCTAATTAATTCACAACCTTCTTGTAAGTATATGAAAATTTGTCCAAGAATTATTTAAAATTAAAACTCATAAACATAGGTCAAGTGATCAACCAATTACCAACTCCAGGCCGGAATAAACGACCACTTACCAGTTACCAACTCAATTTTTGAATATAACGAAAGAAGACGAATTAGAGACGTACGTATTTTAATTTGTGAAAACCTTGGACTTTTAAAAGTCTTTCAAAGTTTCCCCCAAATTCTGGAACGAACAACATGGAACCTGTGTTCATGTCCGAAGGAATGAATATGAACTTACTTATCATAAAAAAAAAATAGAATAAGCTTATAATTTTATATATTTATTAACAACAAATTCAATTAGAAGGTAACAAGCATAATATTTTAATAATAAAAAAATTATATACTTAAGTTGTTTTCAATTAAATTATAATATATATTTTTATATGATTTATTTTATAAAAAAGTCTTGTTATTAAAATGATTAACATTTAAAACTTAGTTATTTTAATATTGAACTTATTTTTTTTTAAAAAAAAATCATCTGTTTTTTATTTTGTTTTCGTCCTAGCGTCATCCTCTAACCGCGAATCCATAACTACAGCCACAAAACGCAAACCGCTCCCGCGCACACTAGCCACCACTCGCTCTCTCGGCTAAGCTACGCTCAGCCATCTCTTGCTGTCTCTGTTTCCACTTGCTTGTACCTCTAGAAGACGCCTACCTCGCTCTCGCCCTCTCTCTCACCAAACCTATTTCGCTCCTCTCGTCGTTAATTCTGATAACCAATGAAACTTTCCTCTTTGTAGCTTCTGGTTATGGCTTCGTTACAAATCCTGAAACTCACCCTCTCTTCGGTCTCCGTTTCTCAATCGAATTCTCCGAGGAAGTCGAGATGGACTTCCCGAGAGTTGTATTTCCGGGAAAGGATGATCAAGGTGCGAACTGATGGTGGTTCGAAGTCTTGCAGAAGGTTTAGGGTCTGCTGTAAAGCTCAAGATACCGACAACCAAAACAATGGCAAGATTTTGTTTTCTGCTATTTTATTTATTTATTTATTAAGTGCCTGCATCATTTATTGAGAAGAATAACTGACTTCTTAGTAATGGTTCTTTTTCTCTGTTTTGTTTCGTTTAAGGCAAATTTGAGGGTTCCTTGTTTAGTCAAGTCCAGTACGTTGTTGATGTTCGTTCCTAAAGATAGGGATGAAGTTACCGTCTTTCTGACTTCTGTTTTTTTAGTGTAATTGTCATATTCACTATCCGGTTGAGATGACTGTGGCCTTAACTTTATTTCCTGCTTATTCAACTGACTCATTGCTCTAGAATTCTGCATCTAAATTTTTTATCTTGTACTATACCTCCGGTTTCACTATAAACTTTATCCTATGTTTAGTACAGGAGGAATAGGAGGGAGTACTTTTCTTTGCAAATAACGCTAGAGTTTACTTTTTACGTGGTTAGTATATTTTAAAAGCAAAAATATTGGTCGTTGTTCGGATAATCATGAATATTTCCTTGTTTGACCATTCATATATTAATTGGTACGGAAAACCTATTTCTATTATTTATTAGTTAGCTGGGTACATATAGTGTAAAAGTGGTTCAGGTTATCAAACATATGTCTTTTATTAAGGAACTGATATTGACATATTGTAGATCCTTGCGAGGACATTTCATGATTTAAGCGTTGTCATGAGTAAGATTTAGCCTTTGAAACTTCACTACTTGTAGTTTTAAAAAGGAAGTTAAGGCAAGAAATGCATTTTGGTTGTCTCATATGAAACATGAGATGAAGCTTTTTGATGCTCCATTCAGTGCTTCGACGTGCATGCTGAATGAAGGACGCAGCCTTTTGTTTCATTCTCTGTATATTTTGGTATGATATTCTGCATGTCAACCATTAAGTGCTTGTTTAGATATCCAAAAAAAATCAATTATGAAAGCCCAAAATGTGGTTTCCTAAACCCATATTTTGATTAAATTGATTATCACACCCTCTGCCACGATATCTCATAAGCAGCCCCATATGCTTTTGTGTTTTGATTAAATCAATTCTACCCACAATCATACTTATAAATTAATTTTATCCAATGCTAACCCAAACACATCCTAAGAAAAGGTATTTTACTTCTGTGTACCAGCTTTGCCCTTACCTTAGGCATTTCCATGTAAATTCTGTATGGGAGCTGTCTGAGGATGATTACAGCTTTTAAAACTTTGAGATTATATATTCTTTACCTTTATTCAAGGATTGGAGTGGCTGGCAGTGGGCAGAAATTGTTGTTAGTTCATTTCGGTTTCCGTATTGAATAGCTCCATCTACATTTGATGCCATTTGTAATATGCATTTGGAATCCAATGTGATGCTGCTGATAAGTTGGTCTTCGGAAGCTATGCAGCACTGACTCGAGGTTATCCCATTGTAGTTTAATGTCAAATGTGGTTAGGGCTTGAGAAAATATTGTTTACCAAAGTGAGTAGCAGAGCAAACTTGAGTGACCTGCAAAATTCTCAGATTGGTATTATTTCAAACTGGACTAATGACTTCTTTGCTTTTGTCTTCTAAATGACTTGATATTTATCATGTTAAATCTGAAACACTTGATTCAGCTTTTAACTATAGTAATTGTTGAACTTGGTTATGTTTTTGTTTATAATGAGGTTTAATCAGAGCTGATACAATTTGCTTGACCAAAATATTAGTGAAGCTGGACTGGTGGAGAACTGAAGAAAGATTGACTCCCTCTCTTTACCTAAGGATAAGAAGTCAAAAGAATTTATATTTGCACACATGAATTATGATCACTTGTTTCTCAAGGTGAAGAGTTTGAAACCAGCAATTTTGAATATGATCACTTGTTTGATTAGTGGAGGAAGGGCGATCCTTGAGGTGTGAGGCATACTTATGGCAGGGCTGAAGTCAATGCTGTAATTAAATTGTATATAATATCAATCCAATATATTTCTTAACATGCATCCAACAGTCTGGTTTGGTTATGTGCTTGTTTTCCTTTAATTAATCATGGAGCCGTAGATCAATGTCATCTATCTGAGATATATTTCACAAAAACTATTCTGGAGACAGTGGCCCCCCTCTTGTTTTCCCCTATGCAAATTGCTAGTCATAGAGAACATCAAGTGACTAACACTAACTATTTTTGTTGGCTATTTCTTCTGATGTGTTTTCAGGTGAAGAACCCCCAGAATCATTATTTATGAAGGAACTAAAGAAGAGAGGAATGACTCCTACTTCATTGCTTGAAGATTATAAGCAAGGTGACTCTGGAGTGGATGGGGAGATGAATATGAATGGAGAAGATAGAGGTGCTCCAAAAAGAAATGCTGTCTTTACCAATGTCGAGAGAAGCCTAGACAATCAAAGGGAGCGATCTGTGGCACTGAACAGCGAAGGTCTTGAGGTTGATGCATCATCTGACATTTTCAAAATAATTTGTTGAATATCAGTAATGCGTCAAAGATTTTGGTGCCTATAATGTAGATTGCATCACCTATCTGTTCTCTCATGCCACCGCATCAGTATTCATTATTCATGAAACATAACATATTTTTGACACATTGTTTGTCCTCTCCTGCGTCAAAATTCATTCTCAAAAACTTATTTTAAGCATTTAACTGGGGATCATTATAAAGTATATCCATAATTTATTTAATTGTGTGCGCCACTGCTAGTGTAAAGAAATTGATGCCACTTTAACAGGAAAGATATTGGGAGGTGGAGGGAAAATTAGATGGTTGAAAGGAGAGGAAAATCAAAACATAATCAGAAAACCATTCATGTATTGAAGTGAACTTTTAGTCTGGAAAGATCTTATTAACTTCTTTATTTTTTGTTTTGGTGTGGAGGAATTAGAGAAAATCACTTACATCTTTATCCATTACAGGGGCTGATACCTCGGGCTAAACTTTTGTTGTCCCTTGGAGGAACTTTTTTCCTGGCATTCTGGCCACTGATCCTCATAACTATTGTGACGTTTTCTGGTCTCTACCTTGTAAGCTCTCTCTCTATCCCTTTGGCAAATTATGAGCATTCAATTTTTTGGACTATCAAAGCGCTGAAGTTTGTGACCCATACTGCATTATTTCTTCCCCCCAATGGTTTCATAAACATGATATGACAATATGAAGCATTTTGCATGCTCCAGCCTTGTTGAGAACTGGAAACTTCTAATGAAAATATATTTCCTCATTTGTGACATGTTATTAGACTGTCCATGACTTTTAAGTTCCTCAAGCTTCACTATTATCTAAGAAGTATTTTAAATGTGCAGTTATTATGGCACTCAGTTGTAAAACCTGTCCCCACTCCACACGTGCGTGTATTTTATTTATTTATTTATTCTTGAAAATCCAGCCAACAATGTGATAGGGACCCACAATTATAAATCACTTACTGTAGAAAGAGGGCATGGATAGAGGAGAGTAGTGGGAAAGTGGGGGCAGAGTAGGGAAGTTAACTTGTAGCCCATGATCATGTAGATAGGATTAATTATGCAGTAGCATTTATCTTGTTCTGTTCCTGTCATTTTTAGTGGTTATATAGCAGTTTTAGAGTGAGTAACCTATCTACTTTTATAATTAGCAGTGATAAAGATGCAGTAGGCATCTATCTTATGTTTTGAATTACCTTTGTACCAGATATTCTCCCCTAATCTATTGAAGAAATTAATGGTTTCAGATTCTGGCATTGTTTTCTTCAGTTGAATTTTTATTTGATTTCTCTTTAGATTTCAATATCTATCACAATGTTAAAGGAGGTGATCAGATGATTGAATTAGTTCTCCGTGTAGTTTATTTTGAACTATTGAAACCTTTGATGTTTAAGGCGCTGGATTTGATTCTATTGTTTTGTGTGAAGTATTTTGGACCAAGCTTTGTGCATTATGCTGGCAAGATGCCTCTCTCTCCGCCACCTTATGTGGATCCTTATGCCCTTCTGGAAGATGAAAGAATATCACAGATAGCACCTCGTCTAAATTGAAAGGCAAGAACTTACTTGAGTAGGAATATAGTTACATATATCACATTCCAGCTCACTTTCCATCTGTACATGTTTCCTTTGTAAAATATCGCCCTGTAAGAACTTGTCGAGTTAATAATTTGATGCTCATTTTTATTCACTCTAATTCTTCCTGTCTCTCCTAGAATGTGGGCTTATATAACAAAACGGGTTTTATTTAAATAAGGCACAATAATAATGGCCAGAATAATTTCAAATCGATCCAGAAGTTCTAAGTTTAATCCATAACTCCATTTGGCGGTGGGAACTTAATGTTTTGAAATTGAGTGTTATGACTTGTGAGATTATAATACCTTTTTTTTTCCTTCCAAAGAAATTGTTTTGATATACTGCAATTGTATAGAACTTGTAAAAGGAAAAGCGTTGGGATTACATCTTATTTTACAATTTAGACATGTAAATTACGGTCTCTGACCCTCATCCTTACAATTCAAAGCTCAAGTATTTTCTTTTTTAAAAAAAAAAATTCCAAATTTGTGCCATAAATTTAAGCTCAAGATCAAGGGTTTTCTGGTGTCTATCATTTGATTTTCAATCATATGCTGTTACACCTTGAAAACTTGGCTTGTTTGGTGTGAGGGGATGGGAGGGGAGAGAAAATTTTTATGAGTTGAATTTTAAAAAATTGGAGAAATGGGGTTTTAAAATTTTAATAAAGAAAAGATGTATGAAAAAAAAAGGTAAGAAAAATTAATAAAAAAACTTTTAACCGACTTCTCTAAACTTTTAAATCTAACTAAAAAAAAAATCCCTCCGTCCACTTCCTCTCCCCTCATACCAAACAACCTTGGGGTGACCAATTGAAATATGACTTAATGATGAAATTGTGAATTTCAAGGGCTTTTATGTTCTAATGCAACTCAAATGGTCATCAAGGTATAGGACCAATCTCAAATGATGAATAGAGATTTTATATTATATGTATATATATATATATATATATATAGATATAAGTATTGGAAATTCTATATATTTAACACTTATGGGGTGAGTTTTCTCACATTTCAAGCCTGTCACCCCTTAATTTTGTTGGCGTGACATATACTTTAACAAATTGATAATATACAATAAATTGGTAGATATAAAATGAAAAAAATAATAATAAACAACAAAATAAATTAACAAATTGATAATATACAATAAATTGGGTAGTTATAAAAATGAGAAGAAAAAAATAGACAACAAATAAACTCAGGAGCGGCCTTAAATAATCCAAGATAGTAAAAACCATAGCTCATGATAATGATGGTTTAAGCATATGATTCACCACCCCCCATTTCTGGTTACAAAAGGGCCAGCAAACCATCATAGTAAGGTTTCAGTACAACCTTAAAAGCTGTCTGAATAATTTTCCTAATCTATTGTCTGTGATTTCCTCTCTGCTGTCTCTCAGCAAACCCAACAAGTATTATTTAAGAAATGGAATGAAAAGCCTCAAAAGTTTTGAGGTCTTTTACAATTCCTTCAATGGATCCAGCTGCAGCAAGTGCAGAGACAATAAAACAAACCCAACTTAGCATTTTAAGCATCATCCACTGTGCAGAAAACCTGGACAATTTCCTCTGCGCAATGTACATTTCCACTGGGAAATACACAGTCAAGGGCCAGAAAGAGAAAGCTCCAAGAAGACCCAATATGCTGTTGAAGAAAGGCAGTAACATGGCTATGACAGTGCTCAATATGACGTACAGTGTCCTCCATATTACACGAAACTGATTCATTCTGTAGATTCCAATATTTGGAATGTTGATTGAGTATTCCTTTGTGAAAAAATCGCTTTCTGGCCATTTCTTGCTGCACCATTCTTCTACTATACAGAAAATTGGTTGGCAGAATACCTGCACACTCAAATTATTCTTGTTCAGGTTCTCTGTATTCGTTACAGAATGCTTATTTGGCCAAAGATGAAGAGTTGAGATTGATTTCTTTGGTAAGTGGTGACAGTTCTTTGTTTTGTTAACAGTTGAGTATGGAGAGCAAGATGATTGAAGTATTGCACTAATGGTAGTTGGGTCAAATGGAAGGGACTCGATTCCTTCAGGCAAGGTTGATAGTTCGAATTTTATGAATGAAAAAGAAAATTACTTTGAGAGAGCTACTCTCAATTTGACCCCACAATCTTGAAATGTACTCATCTGGTTTTTAATATAAGACATAATTGATCTTTTAGGGAGAAATTAAAAAGCTAAATAAGCTAGTTAATCATGACTATGTCACACATCATTTGATTATATATTAATTTATAAGTCAAACAAATTAATTTAGTATAAAAAAAGATAAATATCAATACTTTAAAGTAATTTATTTAACTTCATTAATCTCTCTAAAAAATCAATTATATCTTATATTAAGAACCGGAGGAGTAATTCAATAATACTCCCTCCCGTCCCAAAAATAGGGCGCCTTTTAGAATAAATTTTTAGTCCATATATCATATAAGACATTTTGTAGATCATTAATGAACCTTTTCTAAATATAGATATCTGCTGATTGAATATAAGAATGAGATATTTTGAAGAAACCTTTTGTGGAAGGGAATCTACTTGATATATATTTTATTAATTTTTGTGTTAATAGGCTGCAAGTTGATGTTTTTATTAATATTTCATCAAGCAAGTTGATTATTTACGGAAAGAAAAAGGTAGAATTTCCTTCATGAGAAGGAAACCTAAACTATATATATTATGTCCCTTTTGTGTGAAATAGACTTTGATGAATGAAAAATATTAAGCTACGTGATCTCTATTTACTCCCCCCAGTTCTAATCATTTTCCCCTTCCTCCTATGTTTCAAATCTATTCTCCCTATTCCTCATTGTTTCTGTCTGTTTATCTCCTAAATCACCTCTTTTCTACATTATATGTGAGTGTGTGAGTGTTGTACATTATCCGCCCCTTGTAAGTTTCCTTCTAGATAAAGAAACCGAATCCGCGTATTGCTTTTATAACATTATATATGAGCAAGTTGTTAACAAGGTTACTTCATGAAAAAGGAAACCTTCCTTCATGAAAAGCATATTATATGCAAAACACGCTTGAATGATATTTTAAGCTTTGATGTATCTTCGGTTTGATCTCTTTCTCCCTCACTTCCCCCCTCAACTTAGATATTTCCCCCTCATTTCTACAATGTTTCTCATCAACTTTTGTTTCTATCTTTTTGTTTCCCTAATTTCATCACGGCTTAGCATTATTACCTCTACTACAATTTATTAGGAGACGACTTGAAATCTAATATAATGTTTTTCTATATTATTAAATATAGGCAAAATTGGAAGAATGTTTTATTTTCAGACAAAGTTAATGAATTAACCACGTCTCTTTTGTTCTGATGAAGCACAGTTAGAGAGAGAAAGTACTCAATATTAAATATAATATAAGAACCAACCTGATAAGCACCCACGAGATGAACTACAACAAAGATGTTTCCAATGTCAACCAACCAAAAGGGCTCATAGAAACCAAATCCAGTGAGAATGTTTCCAGGTGCACTGTTCCCAAAAGCTGCATATCCCAATAACCCACAAGCCAGATAAAATATGCTTGTCACTGAGATTCCAACAGACACTGCCTTCTTCATCGCTTTTTTTTCTGATGGGATTGATTTTAACGTATCCTGCTCCAACCAAAATGACATAAATTTATACAATGGTTACAATGCACTAAGTAAATATAATGAACCTAATTAGCCAGCTTGCCTGTATCTCAACAATGACCACAGAGAAGGCATAAGCAAAAGCAATGTTTCCAAGTGCTTGGAAAGTGTTCCATATCTTCTGACTACTTGTGACATCCACACCAACTACTGTCCCAGACAAGCTTGTCTTCACATGCCCTCCTCCTTCAAGTTACAAAAGCGGATTAGTAAATTGGATAATGGGTTAATACAATGTTTGGTCTTTATAGTTTGTCTTCATCTTGATTTTTCCTTAAGGGACAAAATGGTCCAAATCCTTTATAAACTACAGAGACTAATGTTTTAGGTACAAAGAAACTTGAAGGACAAAAACATGCGGTTTGAAACTATGGAGACCAAAACTAAAATAAGGCAAACTTAAAAAAAAAACCAAAAATTGTATTAACCCTTAAATAATCATATCATCTTTTTTTATATATATATATCTTTCAAAACTCTATTGGAAATTACGACGAAGGATTGACTAAAAGTCTTGGGTGAATTGGAATTCTAAGTTAAAGTGAAGTGCATGCAGAATCTAACCTGCAACTTTGGCAATGGAAAGACCGACAGCAATGAAGGCATAACCAATGGACATGAGAGCAGCTAGAACAGAGAGCCAAGAAAGGTCATGAAAATTTGGGATTTGGCTTAATATGATCTGAGCTATGCCAAATAGTATCATATATGGATTGTTTGACGAATGACACCCCACTCCATGTCCCTCTTTGTGGAAGCAATTTGATCTTTTCACCGCCCTGAGATCACACAATCAACCAATAATCTTCTCTCATAAGCTCAAAATAAATAAATAAATAAATAATTCAATTTCAATTATGTGCTTAACAAGAAGCAAGAGTACAACTAGGATGTGGCAAAAAGTAGGGCTCCATGGATAGTTGTGGTGCTCATTGTGGCAAATGCTGGTTTTTGTCTTCTTTATAACAGATTCAATTTTAGTATTCATCATTTTTTATGAATAGTGAAATCTACATTATCTAAAATTTATTTGGATGGTGACTTGTTTTACTTTTTATATTTTTTTAAAAAATTAGTTTAATGTATACAAAATCTAAAATAAAGAAAATCTTTTAACAGTCAATTTTTTTTATTTGAAAACAATTAGTTGAAAATTTCATAAAATCACTGCAATGAACTCTGAAACTAATTTCCCCTAGAGTTGGCTCATAAAACATAGCTCTGTCTTGTTTGTAGCTACTGTTTTACTCACACTGCTGGAAGATAACTACTACCCCTTTAGTCCTTAATATAAGACATATTTATCTAATTTGATTAGATTAATAAAGTTGGTTGAATTAGTTAACATGACATGTATTTTCTAAAATACCGTAGTTATTTTCCTTAATTCCAACGTATTCTTTCCTCCTTGATTATGGTTGAGAGAGCATCAATAGAGGTAAATTAAAAAAATTGACAAATATGAAAATTATGTCTTATATTTAGGACTAAGATTAACTCTCCAAATATATCTTATATCAAAGACCGGAGGAGTATATCCTTTTATTCCTCAAGTCATTGGAGATTTTAATTTGGCCTTGAATACAGATTCAAGGTTTCTATTGTGAACTTTTCTATTAATTGGTGTCAGGCATGTGATGGTTTCTTTTGTATGACTGGTTTTTGTAGTCAACTTTTTTCATATAATATAATTCACTATTTTATGGGGAAAAAAAAAGAAACATTAAGGAATAGTGTGAAAAGAAATAAACAAAGAGGTTAGAAATCTTACACCATGCTAATGGCAGCAGTAATTGTATATCCAATTGTGATTCCAACAAGATTCACATACTGTGCCACCCCACACAGCAAGCATTTCATTCCTCCTGCCAACAAATAAATACACAGAAATTAAAAAAAAAACATAATTTTTTATATAAATAAAAATGACAAAAATTAAAATTTATGTTTGTGTATGCATTTGTGAGTACCAAGATTGGTCTTGACAATCTGAATGTAGGTGTAGTTTCTGGTTCCATCAGGAGCTCTATAGCATTCAGTGAGCAAGAAGGAAGTGAAGAGAGTGATAAAAGAGAATACGAAGAGGAAAATGGGCCCAGCAATCCAACCCAATTGGGCCATGGCCCAGCCCAATGATAGGACACCAGATCCAATCACAGCCGTCACTATATGAGAACACGCCGTGAACCAAGTTCCTGATGAACCCACAGCCATTCATCATAAATGAGTTGGATCTTCAATATATACAGGCTAGATATTTTATTTCTCATTTTTTTATTTTTGTCCAAACTTTTTAATATGATTAATCAATTATATCTCAGTCCCTAAACTTTTTCTGTTCAACTCAATCCTTATGTACCTCATTAGTAAATTTTATTCATCACTGTTGTTATAGTTTTAATCAAGGTATTAAAACTCGGACCGGGCATTAAACCGATCGGGGTACTGGGTTAAGGGTCAAACCAGGACAAAACCGGTGAGAAATTGAAAATTTTAAACTTATAGTATGAAATTCTAAAGAAAAAATTAAAAAACAAAAATTTAAATATGAACCCGGACCGAACCGGGAACCGAACCGGCGCCGGTTCGCCGGTTTCCGGGCCAGTCCGGTCCGGGTTCAAGAAGCTTGGTTTTAATCATTTAAAACTTTAATCCATAATCTTCATAAAATATATAATTCTATTTTTTAAATTATAAGGATCAATATTTTAAATTGTTAAAATTATAAAGATTCAATTGTATCAAGTTAAAGTTTAAGGATTAACCAACATAGGATTGGTCTAACGGTGTTAGACCCTACTAGATCCTTTTGGATATCAAATTCGAGTTCTTAAGGAGACACTTATGTTAGAAGGAACAATTACTAATCCCAAAAGAAATATCGGATGATAATATGAAAAAAGTTTATGGATTGAGTTAAAACTGAGTAAAAATTATAGCAACTGAATTATACCAAGTTAAAGTTAAAGACTGAGTTAAAAAGAGTCGAAACCACCGGGAACAAAAGATTATTTTTTGAGGAAGAGGGAGAAAATGAGCTGCATAATGAATATATATATATTTATATATATATATATATATTAACAAAATAAGCATATGTAATTTTAAGAATATTCAAAGAAAATGGTATAATTGTTACCATATCATCTTTCAAAATTTTGTTACGGAGTAGGTCACTCTCATATAATGAGTCAAATAAATAAAGAGAAAATTAGAGGATAAAAAATATCCTAAAATGAGTCAAAGAAAGAAAAAGAAAAGGAAGAAGAACAAGAAAAGAATTAAGAGTGAAGTCATATTTTTGAAGTTCAGGAAAACCAAGATCCATACCTGTTCGTTTCAATCTACCATCATCATCAAATTTAGAGTCAAAGACTCCATTTTCTTCTGATGAGCTTGCGTTCTTCTGCAACTCCATAGCCATCTCCGAGACAAGCTTGAAGAAGAAGAAGAAGGTGGTGATGGTTGAGAGGAAGCAGGGTGAATGTCGCAGTACTTAAGGGGGCAGAGGACAGAAATTTGAAGGCTTTTTTATGGATTTGTTGGGAACCTAGAAATCAAAATTATTAATGACATTACCATTACCAATGATGCATTGGGAATCCACTATTTTGAGTTTCCATTTACGTTAGTCTAATAAATGTATTGACCTGCGACCCCAAAACATTCATTGAATGTCCTTAAATAAATGTTTTTCTTTACTAGAATAACTGAATATGGAACAAAAAAAATAAAAAAAGAGAGTCAGAAAACCAGGAACATGGGAAATAAGGTCAATTATATACTCCCTCCTTTACTCTATATATAAGGGGGTTTTTTAACTGAATTGCGGCACTCCAAAAAAAATTTAAAATTAGTTGAAAGTAATAAATATACAGAAAATATAATTTTTTTTAATAATGCCCTTATTTATGAATGAATAAAAAATAGAGTAATAATGAGAAAATAATGAAAGAGAATGTATGAGGAATAAATGATCTAAGAGTAATTGGAGGCAAAATGGATAAAAATGCATTTATTATTCAGACAAACTCAAATGACATGTTATAAAAGAAACAAACTCATTCAAAAAATTAAACCTTATATATATACTCTCTAGTATTCTATTTATAAACAACTTTCCTCTTAATTGTGCAAAATGAACCGGTAGTTAAAAACAATAAGTGTGTCAAAAATGTCATTTTTTTCCATATATATCCCTATTTATGAAAAAAGTATAAGAAAGAGAATGCATAAAAAGTATGAGAGATAGTAAAATATATATTTTTTCAATGCTTTGCTGACTTCATTCACCTAATGTCTTTCACTCTCTCTCCTGAATATAACTCTTGATGTGTGTAATAATTAATTATAGGTTATGTATTTAAAAAGGGTAAATTAGGAAAAAGAAGCTTACATTTTCAGACACAAAGTGAAAGTTGTTTATAAAAAGGACCAGCCTCATAAAAGAGAAAGTTGTTTATAAATAGGACCGGAGGGAGTATATAGGAACTGAGGAAGTAAATAGTATTTAGAGAGGACACTTATCATCATCACTAATTATCAAACGCTGAACGAAACAACACTAAGCATATTATAACAGGGATGGTCCTATATATGCAATAACTTGTATTTGTCTAAAGATTCAATGCAAAAAAATTATAACACGTTTATTACTCTTAATTAATTTTAAACAACAATTTAATTTGTCTGATTTTGATATTTGTTGTTTATAAAAAGAATAGAAGAGGGTAATTCTAAAATAAATTACCACTCCCTCCGCCATTTTTCATAAGAAACAATTAAACAAATCACAATTAAAAAGTTGGTAAAATTAGTTTGAAGGTAACAAGCACGTAAAAAATGTAGCTTTTTGCCAAAAATACTTTCATTTATGTGGAAGAGAGAGAATGTGCGGGGAATGGGGAATTAAAAACAATAATAAGAGTAATACTCCCTCTAATCTATAATATAAGGCAATTCAACTAATTTATCAGAATTAAGATATAACAGTTAACTCATTAAATATGCCTTAAATTAAATTTTTTTTTTTTCAATTTTATCCATATTAAATTAGGTTTCAAATGAGAGAAAATATATATAAAAAAAAAGTCACATTTAAGCAATAACTATATAAGTAAAATTTATAAATAAATATTAATTATTCTCCAAATGACTTATATTATAGATCAAGGCATTCTTTTAAAAATGATTTATATTTTTAACTGTAGGACGGAGTATAAATAATTAAATAGGAATAAAATAGTAAAACTTTCTCAAATTCTCTCTTCCCTGCCCTTGTAACCCTCCCTCCAAAAGTGGGAAACTCGGAGGGGACGGGTATCAATATGGGTTGTTCTAACTTATGCCAATCAAGTTCTTTAATATTCTCATATTACCCTTTATCTTTGCCACTTCACCGGGCACTCTTTTCTGAATTGGTTTCCAATTCGTCGCTCAGGCAATGACCTTCACATCGTTCCTCATTTCCTCCACACAAATTAGACACATATGCATGCTTCCATCTTATATTGTGAAGTGCAGAAGTGATCGCGAGGGAGGCCGAGAACTGGACTGGGAACGAAGAAGAACGAGTTATGGGGTGAAAGCTTGAAGGGGCTCGCTGAACAAGAAGACGATGAAACTTTCGGTTCAACAATTCTTGGATTCTTGTTCAGGAGGAGGACAAAAAATGTGATTGTGTTTTGTCTTATTAAGTTGTGTCTGCACCATGGGTGGATTCCGTGCATCGTTACGAGGATCACAGATTTATGCGAGAAAGGCGTTGAAGGAAGCAATCTATCACCAGAGATGGGTTTTGATATTTTTGTTGTGTACTATAATTGTATTAACTTAATTTTAATAATTATAATTTTAGATATTGAATATTATTTATAATTATATTTTATTATATATTCTATAAAGTTTGAATAAAAAAACTTAAATAGAGTACGGTGGTACGGGTAATGTTGTCCATAGAAAAATAACAAAATAATGTACTCCCTCCGGTCCACAATATAGGTAACTTCTAGAAGAAATGCATGGTCCAGAATATAAGTCACCTCTAATTTAATTAATGCTCTTTTTTCTGTTTTGTCCGTGTGATTAATATTCACTTTCCAACTTTGCCCATTCATTATACCCTCTCTCTTTAAAATAATATTCACAATGCAATTAAACATATTTTTCAAGAAAGGTAAAAGTAGGAAAATTTATATTTTAAGACATATTAAATGACTTAACTATTATTTCTTATTTGTTGTGTTATATTTGAAGTGCTCTATATTATGAACTGAGGAAGAAACATTAAAATATCTCCCCAATATACCAGAAAAAGAGATCTCCCCTCCCCATTCATTAATCCAAAGGAGGAATTATTAAAACTCATCGGTTGAACCAAACAAACCCTACGTGGCTTTTCTTTTTTAATATTATTATCAAATATCAAGTTCGGGCTCCGTGGTTGCCTCTTCTAATACAAGGGTCTCCTCTAGAACTCGAACTCAAGATCTAAAGGAATCTAGTTGGATTTTATACCACTAAACCAACTCTATGTTACTCCTACGTCACTTTTATGAAAGAGGATAGATTACACTAAAAATTGTTTCATATTAAAAGAAACTGATGGAGTATTTCACTATTTCCATCCCTATTTCTACTTCTTTTAAAATTCTTTCTACTATACCAAACAGGCGCTAGTTTTGTCAATACATGCTATGTTCTTCATTAGCATTCAGCAATTAGCTCTAAAACATAAATTACAATTACAGTCAAGTCAGCATAGTTCATCATGACCATATTTAGTTTTACTGCCTTTGGTCCCTCCTGTGTAAGACATTTTTTAAAATATATTTTTAGTCAGTTTTATAAGGAGTTTTAATAATGTTAACGAGTATTAATTATTTTTTTTTATGTATATGCTCATTTAATAAAGGAGAGTGAAAGAGTGGAAATCAAAATTATTAATGACACTTTCGTTACTCATTTAATAAAGGAGAGTGAAAGAGTGGAAATCAAAATTATTAATGACACTTTCGTTAAGTTGATAGGGCTAATTCATGGTTTACATTTATGCTAGTCTTTTTATAATTTTTATCTCCTTTCAGATTGTATAACTGCTATCAATTTGTTGACTAGGAGTTGTGAAATTAATTACCCCTTTAGAAATGTTGTGGAGGAGGCCAGGTTATTTATTTATAGTGAATGACATGTTGACATAAGAGAATATCTCCCTTACAATTAGCTTGTCAAGTACTCCCTCCAGTCCGATTTATAAGAGCCCAATGACTAAATTATGTAGTTTAAAAAAAATGGTTAAAATTAGAAGAAGAAAAATAAGGGAAAATCCCATATAAAATTGCCTGAAATAGGAAAATTTTAAATTAGGTTAATAAATCCCTAATTAAGTTATCAATTTAATTTAGGATCTCAAAATATGAGTTAAATAACATTTTTGCTCTCTCCTAATACCATATCTCCTCTTAAAAGAGTTTAAGTGCTCTGTAACTTATTTTGCAATGAGTATATATATATAAACATTCATGTATAATAAAATAAAATATGATTAGTTTATATCAAAAAAAAAATTATTTTATTTTTGTTTGGAAGGATCCTCAAGAATAATTCAAGAAAATAAAAAAAGAAAAGAAAAAGCATAACTCCAAAAACAATTAAATGATTTTTAGTTGAATATTAAGAATAAAAAATTATATTTTTGGCTTCAATTTTTTTCTATGAAAAGAAAATTAAACTATGTAAATAAAAAAAATTGACTTGTGTCAAATTATATATATAAAAGATTTTCATTAATGGAATTAAAAAAAAAAAGAGTTTCATTAACATAAAAAACCAAACTATATATCACACAAGTCAGAATTTTATGATTAATAAATTTTTATTTTCTTTTTATTAACAAAAAAAATTAAGTTGAGTTATTTCAAAAATAAAATTTTTTATTAAAAATATTTAAATAAAAATCATTTAATTGATAATGGGGTTATGCTTTTCTTTTTATTTTTTGGTTTAAAACTTTAAATTATTCTTGATGATTCTTTTGGAATACAAAAATTTATTTGATTTAAACAAATTATATTTTATTTTATTTTATATTAATTTTAATATATATACACACATCTAATGGAAAACTAAGTTATAAAACAATAAAACTCTTTTAAAAGAGGAGAAATGATATAAGAGACTATGAGAGTGCAATAAAGTCATTTTAACAATCTCATGTAGAATTTTCCTATTTTAGGAAACTTTATATAAGATTTTTTCTAAAATTAATAAGTATGTATAAAATAAACTTTGTTTTTTAAGTATGCCTTTATTTATGAGAAGCAAGTAAGAGAGAGAAATAAAGTAAATATAAACATCACCAACCTTTTAATTATTGCAATACATATAATTAATGAAGAAAAAAATAAAAAATAAAACTCATTAAATGTTCAGACAATTTTCATCGGGTTCTTATAAAAAAGATTAAGGTAATTCAAATTTTGAACCGTTATAAACAGGATTGGACAGAGTCCTCTCATAGGATTATAAGGAATTATTACATCTTTGATCACTGTCCATCTTTCCATCCGGAGATGATTGGTGATGAAAGAGGCTAGTTTAGTTTGGGGTATTTTTGGTGTATTAATTGAAATTTTTATTAACAGTATTTAGCTTTTCACCAAAATAAAAGAGTAGAAATTAATATTACATTCAGTTTTTAATATAAAAGTCTAGTTTCGGTGAGCCCATGGGACTTAAAAGAGAGTTTTTTGACGTGTAAAATGTTACTCTTTTGGTCTTTAATATAAAACATATTTATCCAATTTCATTATATTAAAGAAGTTAGTTGAGTTAGTCATGACTTGTATTTTTAAAACACCCTAGTCATTTTCTTTAATTCCTTCATTCCCCCTCCTCCTTGATTATTGTTGAGGCAACATTATTAGTGGTAAATTAAGGAAAAATTGACAATTATGAAAACTATGTCTTATATTTAGGATTAAGATCAATTTCACGTAGCCCAGGGGGCATGGCTCGAATGGTTTGAAAGGGGGAGCCAAGGTGCCTCCTCCGCCATATAGCCTCAAGGGTCCGAGCTCGATCCCTGGGAAGTCCCCTTTATCCCGAGGGCGACTCTGGATTAGTTGCTTCTCGAAGAAGCCGGATACTGGAGGCTTTCACGCAAAAAAAAAAAAAAAAGGATCAATTCCACGTATGTGTCTTGTATTTAGATCTGGAGGAGTATCTCAACTTATACCCCAAGTTTGATTCAAGGAAAGCGCCAAATAAGGCTCGGTATGTTGCCCGAAATATGTCTCCAAAACCCTGTTGATCTGCTAAATGAGTGCGCTCTCTACTCGACTTGTTGCTGCAGCAGCTTCTCAAAGCGGCCAACTCTGTCTGCTCAATGCGCCAGCCACTTTTGCACCTTTTTGAATTGAATCAGGTGTTCCATGCCTATCTCAACAAGTTCATTGTGGTCTATGTCGATGACATTTTGTGGTAGGCAGCTCCACGTTGGAGCTGCCTACCACAAAATGTTTGGGAGCATTCGAAACTAGTGTTTGGGAAGCTGCGAGAGAACCAGCTATATGTGAAGGAAAAGTGTTCCTTTTCGAAAAAAACCCTCAGCCACTTGTCAACACCCGTTTCCATTTCGATAATCGAAGAGTAATAAAGACGGAATTCAATGGGCATACAGAAAAGTACAATTATACTGATAAAAATATTCATTTACAATTCTGATATCGTTCGTCAACGAAAAACAGAAAATACAGCGGAAACTTAATATTTACAAATTTCACCAAAATATCACAAAATAGACTAATTATGACCACAATCTTGTCCTCGCCTCGAGACCCATGCCGCTCACTTTCCGGCATCTACATCTTTTCCCTTAGACCCACTGGTACCCGCTGAGGTGTTTATTAAAAATAGGGTGAGATTCCGGAGAACCCCAGTAGAAACATGCTATCGTTTATAGAAAATGCGAAAAGTAAATATGATATATGCCATGTATGCACCAATTAATGAACATTATAAACATATATTCTGTATATATACATGAGTAGGGCCCAGCCCCACTATTCTGCATCAGTTGGGTTTTCACCAACTCCAGTGTAAGTGCCTCTGACACTTCTGGCCCCTCTTTGGGCAATTCGTGTTGATTAATAAAGCGCATTTACAAACATTGGCATCCACACAATCACATAACTTATGGCATAGTGTATGAAGGATAATGTCCCTACCTCAAAGCTTTAATATCCCCTTTTTAAATGTGCCTCGAAGAACGTGTTGTATCCAGCCCCAAATCGGTCCTAAAATATTAAATGTACCAGAAATATATCATAACCTATCCAAGTATCATTTTAGACTCTTCCATAATGTTTATTGTGGTTATATTAGTCTATGGTGAAAATTTACAAAAATGCCCCCGGGAACTCGGCCCGGCCCCGCCGTACCCAGCCCGATGGCACGTTTTCCCAAAATTTTGACTAAGGCTATTCTGACTTATTTTCGCCCAAGGAATCCATTTCCGGGATCGAAATCACCAAATTCACTGTCAAATTACGAAAATACCCTTGACAGCCCCTATTTAGTGTTTTCAGTGGCATTTTCGTAATTATCCTTTTTCGGCCTCTACCGAAAAAGTGTCCAACTGTAACCCCACCTAGTTTTGCCCACTGAGTCCAATGGAACCATTTATTTCATGAAAATCAAACTCCTACTACCAGTTCTGGTCCTGGCCAAAATATTAGGGGAAAATGGGAAAAATGAGGTTTTGTGTTTTGGCTCCCAAAATTTATACTTTTCCACTTCTAATCCTTGATTAACTTATTTAAAAACTTCTTAACCATGATTTAAAGGATTTTGGGCAGCATAACCCCTTAGGGTCATGGCTTTTCTAATTTTATAACTCAACCCAAAAATCACATAACCAAACAACAATCACCAACAACAACTTCAATACACTAAGAAGTTGAGATTTTGGAGATTACCTCTTGATCCTTGGTGTTTCTCTCTCTAAGACGTCCTCTCTCTCTTTTCCTTGAGCTAAGAATGAGTCTTCAAGATCATAGATTCATGAAGAAACATGGTTTAGAGAAGGATCTAGGGGAAATGTTACAAGGAAAGCTTAAGAATCAACTCTTACCTTAAGATTTCTTCTTCCTCTTCCCTCTAACTCTTCAAAGTTTCTCCAAACTCTCTCCCTCTCTATGTTGAACGAAAATGCATGAAGGGAAGGGAAGAGAGAGCCTTCATAAAAATGCTCCCTTGATTCCAAACCATTGATCTCATCTAAGGTTGTTATAGTGACACATGCCAACCACCATACTTCCCTCCATGCTTGCATCATACCTCTCCACTTTATACCATACTTTCCTTTTGTGTGCACTCAACCTTGATTATCATTTCCTTCTTCCTTGGTTGGGCAAAAACGTGCTCCCTCTTATGCTCCAACTAAATCAAGTGTTCCTTCCATTTACTCAAGTCAATTGGTATAAGAGTTGGCTACCTAACCTTATGACATAAGTAAGGACTTATGACCTAACAATTATTTCCATAATCTTTCATGTGGTGTTGACACTTGATCTCATTGGATTTTGACACTTGTCTTCTCCTCCTTCATCCCTTAATTTCTAAAATAATTAAGAGAAAAAGGAAGATTACTTTATTTCTTAAATTTTCGGAATAATGAAAATTCTGGCAGATTTTCTACCTTAACTTTGAAAAATCATAACTAATTTTGTAGAAATCATTTTAATGTGATTCCAAAGCCTATGGAACCCTTATTGAGTCTAGTTTTAAGGAAAAATATGGAATTCTACTTACTGGGATCATATCATTCCCAGATTTTCAATCTTTGACCGCTGCTCCAGAAATTAGTTAATTTCCCTGGGCAAACTTCAAAAATTCATAATTCTCAATACACAAGTCAAAATGGTTTATAATACCTATCAAATTCATAATTCACCCTGTAAAATTTCATAATTTTTGGTCATCATATGATCGTCCATAATTCTCAATACACAATCTCACTGCCTCGCAGGCGATTTCATTGAAACCACTATTCCACTTTCAATTTTCAATATTTTATATATTCACCATTTCATTAAATATATAAAATAATTACAATACATTCTTTTTTAGGGTGTTAGAGACCCGATTTGTTAAGAGTCTTCTTGATAATATATTTTATATTTTTTTTATTTTGCCCCATTGCATTTGCATCCTAGCTTAGGAGTAACCTCATCGTATTCAGCTCACAGTTTGATATAAATTTAACTCTACAACATCAAACTGCATTTTAATTCAGTTCAGTTCGATGTACATTTAATGTGAAGTAGCTATTTTTTTTTCGTTCAATATAATTACGGCAATTTCATTGGCACTCGCAAAGAATCCAAGGACTCGCATCGTCTCATTAGTCACATATGCAGACTAATTTATATTTTTATGTCTTAAATAACATGTTTTGAAACATAATTGACATTGTAAATATATTTTCTTCCCACAATTCAAAAGGATAAGCGCTGATTTGTTCATAGAGAAATACATTGCAAATACCGTAACATAGCATCCGATTGCAACTTTCAATCATGAACACCCGAAATTCAAGCTTAAAAATAAGAGACGTCCATAGTAAACAGGCACACAAAGGTACATAAAGCAAATTCAACAGTCATAAGATCCATCAGCTATCTGGCATTCTAGTACTCCTCTCCTTCATCATCCTCGCCCTCAGCAGACTCAGCACCCACTTCCTCATAATCCTTCTCAAGGGCAGCAAGATCCTCACGAGCTTCTGAGAATTCTCCTTCTTCCATACCCTCACCAACATACCAGTGAACGAAAGCTCTCTTTGCATACATGAGATCAAACTTGTGGTCAATCCTAGAGAACACTTCAGCAACACTGGTGGAGTTGGAAATCATGCAGACTGCCCTCTGAACCTTAGCAAGATCACCTCCTGGAACAACAGTTGGTGGCTGGTAGTTGATACCACACTTGAAACCAGTAGGGCACCAGTCAACAAACTGGATGGTCCTCTTGGTCTTAATGGTGGCAACAGCAGCATTCACATCCTTAGGCACAACATCACCACGGTACATCAAACAGCAAGCCATGTACTTGCCATGGCGAGGGTCACATTTGGCCATCATAGATGAAGGCTCAAATGCACTGTTGGTAATTTCAGCAACAGAGAGTTGCTCATGGTAAGCCTTCTCAGCCGAGATAACTGGTGCATAGGAGGAAAGCATGAAGTGGATTCTGGGGTAAGGGACCAGGTTGGTCTGGAACTCAGTAACATCCACATTCAGGGCACCGTCAAACCTCAAAGAGGCAGTCAAGGAGGAAATAACCTGAACAAATCCAACAAAATAAACACAAAGTTCCAGAAATTGACATAAATAACCCATAGGCTGATACAATATATGCCAGCTCTACTGAATGTACCTGAGAAACGAGACGGTTGAGGTTGGTGTAGGTGGGACGCTCAATATCAAGGGAGCGCCTGCAAATATCGTAAATAGCCTCATTGTCCAAAAGAACAGCCACGTCAGTGTGCTCCAAGAGAGAATGGGTTGAGAGGACACTGTTGTAGGGTTCAACAACAGAGGTGGATACTTGAGGTGAGGGGTAAACTGTAAACCCAAGCTTTGATTTCTTTCCATAATCAACAGACAATCGTTCCAGAAGAAGAGAACCAAGACCAGAACCAGTGCCTCCACCTACGGCATTGAAGACCAAGAACCCTTGAAGACCAGTGCAGTTGTCAGCAAGTTTTCTGATGCGGTCCAAGCACAGATCAACGATCTCTTTCCCAACTACAAGAAAGTATTAAACATTAATCAATTGGAAAAGACAATATGAATACATTAACAAACAAAAACAAAAGATTAAACTTAGATATGATCACTTACTGGTGTAATGACCACGGGCAAAGTTGTTGGCAGCATCCTCTTTCCCGCTGATCAACTGCTCGGGGTGGAAGAGCTGGCGGTACGTTCCAGTCCTCACCTCGTCAATAACGGTAGGCTCAAGATCTACGAAAACAGCACGAGGAACGTGCTTTCCAGCACCAGTCTCGCTAAAGAAGGTGTTGAAAGCATCATCACCACCCCCCAAGGTCTTGTCACCGGGCATTTGGCCATCAGGCTACAGAATGGATACATATATTTGAGTCAAAATTAATAACAAGAAGCATCCAGTTACAGATCTGGGAACTCAACTAATTTTGGACACAAGCCGTTTAGGAATAAGAGCATAGAGATAATAAATCTGTTAATTTAGAATAAAAATTTGATTAACTACAAACTAGAAGGAAGAACTGATAGAGAAATGAGCCCAAACTCCAGCATTTCAATCCAAAAATCTCAGATCTGGAAACTGAAATGAATTTTCAACACAGGCCGGACAAAAACTAAAAGCTAGATCCAACGCAAATTCCAGATCTAAAGCAATGATAAGATAACTGACGACTAAAAAGATTCAAGATCAGAGGACTAAAGCGATTCACAACACAAATCGTACAAGAAAGCCAAAGAACGATAAAATTCAGATCCAGAGAGAAAATCAAGCAATAACCGAAAAGAAAACTTAGATCCGTCCATTAAGAAACATCAATTAAAAGATTAAGAAAAATAAAAAGATACGCACCCCGATTCCATGCTCAAGACAATAGAGCTCCCAGCAGGCATTTCCGACCTGAATACCGGCCTGACCAATGTGGATTGAGATGCACTCTCTCATTGTCGCCAAACAAAGGAAATGAAACAAGGATTGAGAAAGAGAATCAGAGAACAGAAATCGCAGAAACGACGAGAGAACGAAGGCGTTTATCAAGACGCCTTCTTCTGAAACCCTTTGAATGGAGGAAGATGTAAGAGATAGAGAGGGTATTTATAGGAGGATGGTGCGGATATTTAAATTTTGAAATTAGGAGTTGCGCTGTCGTGTTCGATACCAACAACGGACGGCAAGAAGTGAATGAGTTGTCTGACGCCCGTTGGCGTTAGGTTAGGATAACTACCCTGGTAACCCAAGGTGGTTAATCTTTTTCCTTTTTTTTCTGAAATTTTGAAATCCATTGTTGCCGCCGATTTTCTTATTAATTTTATTTAACCAAAACGCCGATTCTTTACGTCTCCATATATTATTATTTGTGGTTTTTTTACTATTTTTTGTTTTTCTGTGAAGTTTGTGTGAAAAATAAGTAATTTTATAATGATGGTTGAAAAAAAAGGTTTTGTGATGATGACATGGGATATTATGGTAAGAAATTTCCGATAAAAATGGTAGTGTGATAAATTTGTTAGCTATTTAAGAAATAAAAAATTTTAAAGCAAACTTTAAATGGATAATCTTACAAAATGAATTCAAGGAAATTTTTTTAAAGAAGTTGTTATGGAATAAATGGAATCTAAAATTAAAAACATTTTTATTCTTTTAAACCATTTTTTTGCCTGGTTTTAGTTTTCGCAGTAAAAACATATTTTTTGTATTTTACAAAAGTTGCAAATTGTGATCATCTTAATAATAGTAAACTGAAATCATACTCCAATAATTTCCTTATAAAATTAGCATGTCAACATAATACAAATATAGAATGTAAGCACAATGCTTATTTTCTCAATATAATCCAAAGAATGAATACAACCTTTTTTAGGTGGTGCGCATCGCCGGAATTGATAATGAAAAAACTTTTCCGTGAATGTATATGTACCCAACAAGTGGAGTTTAACGAGTAGCATTTAAAGCTATGTTTATTTTTAGAAAAAAAAAATGGAAAAGTGAGCTTTTAAGGAAAAAAAAAAATCTCTTGCAAAAAATTCTTCGTTTAATGAGTTAATACGTATCTATCCCATATTCCTTTTCACTTTTTATTAATAAGTTTAATCAATTTTGACATATGACGTCATGCAAAAGTTGGTACTCATTTTCTTCATAATTATATTATAATGAATTCTTTAAATAACCCTCAACGAAACAATCACCCTTCTCTTTTCTTTTTGAATGCATAATTAGAGAAGATTCAATTTTGTTTTTCCAAAGCTCATTCATTGATAGGACATGGGACCTTCTGTTTTTGGGTAATAAATGGGACCGGGTTTTTTTTTTTGGACTGGTTTTGATTTTGGGAAATCCGATATAAATGCCTTCACTTTACAGAATGAAAATGACAAATTAATGACTCCAATTTATATAACCTCAAATCAGAGAAAATATATCAAAATGGAATTTGAAAATGTTATCAATTTACTTACATGCCCTTATCCTCTTTTACCACTTTCCTCTTCTCTTTCCTTTCCCTCTCATCCTCAGTCTCCACTCTCCAAATCCTCTCTCCTCACTCTCTGCTTTCAGGAGATCAGGTCCCACTTTTTTTTGACTTTGCCCCCTCTGGCCACTGCTAATATAAAAATCCCTATGGATGATGAGTTCATCCTTATTCCAAGTAGAGAATCCTGTTTGTTTCAACTTATAAAAATTTATAAGTTGTTTTTTACGTAAATCGAGACATAACTCCTCTCACATACTTACTTCGTATACCGTAAATCACTATTAAAAAGCAACTTATAAGCAATCGAATCGCTCAACCAAACATACCATATGTTTTCTTCCACTCCCAGATAGGTCCGGTCCTTCCTCCCATAGGCCATGGCCAAACATAAATAAGTGTGTTTTTGGACTGTGGTTGATAATTGGATTTGTTTTAATTTAATTTTTGGTAACATTATTTTTTATAAAAGTTAGGTTGTGTATTGTGATTTATGTTTGGATTGGCGGTTGTATAAATAACTTTTGTAAAAATAAAACTTGTTTGAATTGGTTTAAGCACAAGTGACTTTTATGATAATGGTAAGAGAGAGTAGGTGGAAAAATATTTAAAAAATCAAGTAAATATTTAAAAATTACTTTAAAATATTAGATGCTACTGAAAAAATATTTTAGAGTGGGTGGAAATCAATAAATCAATATTCTAAGTTTTGGGTTCTCTTTACTACTAAAAAAAATACATTAAAGGTAAAATTGTAGTTAGTCTCTTAAGACAGGGTATAACTGAAAAATTATTTTAAAGAGTTAAAAACACACAAAAAATATTTTAAAGTAATTTTGAAAAAGTACATTAAGGGTAAAATTATAATAAGTTTGATAAAACACTAGGAAAGACTGGAAAAATATTTTAAGGGGTTAAAAACACTCAAAAAATATTTTTTGATACTAAATACTATTTAAAAAATATTTTATGGGAAAATTCAATATCATATAACTAATTTCTAGACAACCTAATCTAGTATAAAATGCCATTGGTTTTTAATAAAAGCTTCTTTCTCCAGCTTCTCACAATTGAGCGTTCATCAATTGAGTTTTGGCAAAAACTCAATTACCTGCAAGCCTCTCCAAACACTTAAAAAAAATAACGGCTGCTAATTGGGCTTATGACTGTCAATTAGGCTCAAGGGCCCTCACCAAGCACACACTAAATAGGAGCATTGCTTTTCAGGGCAAATAATGCATTGGATACAGGATTTTAATTGAGCAGAACAAATTAGTATGTACAAAAGCGTATTCAAGCGGGAAAACTTTAGACTTTACTTTGACTGATCCATTATGTTTAAACATTTATTATTAATGACAAGCTTGCATAGTTGCATACCTTTATCCTCTTACTGATTAAGCATTGGAAAAATAAAAAAAATAATGAAAAAAAGATATATAAATATCGTATGAACTTCTAAAATTCAAAAAAGTTTATTAATATTTACAAAGGATAGAAAGGTTATAAGGGATCAAATTGGATTTTAAAATATTGATGATTTTACTATAACACCCTCAATTTTTCTGATAATTTATATAGGGTAGTTGTACGAAATATTGTTCCAGTAGTATCACAGAGTCAATTAAGTGACTGAAATATAATTCAATTAATACTGTTCTCCGAGGCCGAGCAAGACAAAAACCAGCAGCTTACCAAGCAAGAGATTTACAAAATATCAACAATGATCAAAACAAAAGAGGGAAAAGCCATAGATCCAATAAACAAATCCATGGAGTAGCCCTGCAATTACAAAAAAAAAAACTCAATTGCAGCAGCTAATTGAATCACTAAGGGTCTGTTTGGGAAAGAGTTGGGACAAAAAAAAAGTCTAGTTGCCTCCCAAAAGCCTAGTGGCCACAAACACCTCTGTTTGGGTTCGTGTTTCTTGGAGCTGTGCTTATAAAAAAAAAAGCAGCTTTCTCAATGAAGCTGAAAAAACGAAGCTTCTACGGGAAAAAAAGCTGCTTCTCTGGTGTGGCGACCGTTGGGCAGTAATAAATGCCATTTGAAGTCCGGATCCTCTGCCTTTACTCCCTCCCATCCACTCCTCTCGTACACATACAAGTTATTGTTTTCTGTTTTCAAAACAGAGCACAAACCCAAGAAGAAAAAATCAAATTCCTTTTCTGTCATTCACAAACTTCAACATTAAATTTCTTTTAGGCCTTCCCTTTAGACAAGTTTTTCTTGGTGCGTTTTGTATCGCACAAGCAAATAAGATATAAAATTTTGAACTTTTTATAGGTCTTTCTCTGTATCTTGTTCCTACCCTGAATCTAAGGAACGAGGAAGAGCATGTGTGTATTGAAGAAGAAAAAGTAATTATCAAAACCATTACTCCTCTCAGTTGCTTCACAAGAGTTGGTGGACTTGCTCTTCTTCATCCTTGCAGTTTCAACGCTGTCTGCTCTGTTTTAATTCCTGGTTCGGGTCTCTGTTCCAAGAAAGAAGCAGTTTTGGTCAAATTAGGATTTAATCAGGGATTTAATTACAAACTTTAAAAGTTCTCTATGAGTGATTAAAGTGCAAATTTTTGAAATATTTATAGGGTACAATTGTAATTTATGAAACATTTGGGTCATTTTTTATGATTTCCCCACTCCCTTTTCTTCATTTACTTATAATTTCCATAAATTCTATTGACTTTGTCTATATTTTTTTTTAGTCCTCAAAATATTAATTCTGATTCTCCAAAATCTCCAATTTCTTATTAAGCACATATAATACAAGATTAAACACAAGATAGCATCAAAAGTTCAGGAGATCATTTGTATAAATAATTAACAAATTTTAACTCAAATTAGTGCTTAATCATGTAATAATGTTTCAAAAAATGCATTAAAAATCCAATTTCATTATGAAATATCATATAAAAATATGGTTCAATCATCATGCTTCTCTTAGCTCTCCCTTCTTCAACACAAATGAATCATGTTCATGACAGAATCAGAGATCAACTTGTTAGGGATAGGTGATTCAATAATGATCTGCTTCATATATACTTTCTAATTTAAATATAAATTTATCCATTTTTAATTAAGTATTTTAGTGCATTTTTCTTTTTTTTTTCCAATAATAATTGAACTTTTATTTTATTTTATTAACTTTTATTTACATTTTTCACTTCAATTATATATATATAGTATTCAATAAGATTCATGCTTTTTATATATATAGTATTCAATAAGATTCATGCTTTTAAGTCATTCTCATCTAAACGGGCTTTTCAAACGCTAATCCAAACAGGTTTAAGGTTAAAAAAATGTCACTTCTACCACTGTCAATTCAAACACGAATCACATTTATAATATAACTTTTATCTTATTAAGTTTTATAAAAAGGGAGAATTGCCTAAAAATATTTTGGAGGCAAATTAATTGCTGATTGCTATCATGGAAAATCTATTGCACATAACGGAAGATATTTTTCACACAACGGAAGATTGTTTGCACATTTATACGGAAGATTTTTGCACATACGGAAGATGATTTGCACAAAACGGAAGATCGCTTGCACACATGGAAGATCACTTACACACTTGATAGTAATCAGCAATTAATTTATCTCTAAGGTATTTTTGAGCAATTATCCCTTATAAAAATCAGATTAAAAAAAATATTTCTCCACCGTTAAACTGGCCAGACACTAAAAGTTTCTGCCATACTTTCCCATTGAGGCTCGCTACACCTCCGAATGACAAATCTAACAGAGGAGATGAATCACCAGACTCGCTACTCTCAGTCATCACCGGAGATGGGGAAGTCTCCACCTTGTTGTAAGAGTTCTCCGCTCCCTTCAAATCAGCTTCGCTGGCCACCGGCTGTTCATCCGAGAGCGTTACCGCTTGCCGTTGAGTGGCCTTGGAACCAAACTTGGACCACCCTAAAGACCTCTTCGACCTCTTTGAATTCCCCTGTTTCTGCATTTTAGCCATGCTTTCGCAAATTGCTTGAAGCTTCGAGCTCTGCTTTGTTAATTGTTGCTGGCGACGAGATGGTTGGGAAACACATAGCCGCCGATCATCATCTCTCTCCTTCAGCCATGATTTTTGCTTTTGCTGTGGCTGCAGATCGTCTAATCGGCAGATCGAGGAAGGGAGAAGATGGAATAGAAGGGGATACCAGAGGGAGAGGCGGAGGTGGCTACCGATGGGGAAGGAAATAGAGAGAAAGAGGAGAGAAATGCATCTGTCTCTGGAGGCAAAGATCAGAGAGATTGAGGAGAGAGAAGAAATTGAGGGAGGGAGAGAAGAAAGAGGTGACTTTTAAATCTTTTCACTTCAACTTTGATATCTCACATTCCTATCCTACAATATTTCTGTTATTTATTAGTGTTAATGAACTTTCCTAAGCTTTAGAAATTTACATGGTATTCGGTAAAAAAAAAAAAAAAAAGAAGTTTACATGGTATTTATTTACTTTTTTCGCCAGAGCAAAACCGAAACCACAAAGGTACAAATTAATCAGGAAAAAAAAATCTCCTACGAATCCAATGGTGGCCCCCAGTTGCCATAGGTCACCATATAGGGGTCATAAAGTCGTGGGTTCATTCCTAACCCACAGTGGGTGGAACACAGTGAGTCGTCGGCTTCGTGACATCATGGGAAGGTAGTGGGTGACCATCAGTGCAGCTTTATTGCGGGGCGTCAAAGTACAGATAATATTATCGTTGCCCAAAAAGTGATCTATTCCATGAAGACTAAAGCTGGGAGGAAGGGTTGGATGGCGGTTAAGGTGGACCTGGAGAAGGCTTACGACCGTATTGAATAGCCTTTTATTTATGATACCCTTGGATCTGTGGGTGTGGATGGTAAAATCTGTCAAATTATTATGGCTTGTATTTCGAGTCCGTCTTTTCAAATCTTATGGAATGGGGAAGCCACTGAAAGTTTTAGATCCTCCCGAGGAATAAGACAAGGCGACCCTTTGTCTCCTTACATCTTCACTCTGTGCATGGAGCGTCTGAGTCACATAATCCAAGATGCCATTGCTGCAGGAGAATGGGTTCCGATTAAGCTTAGTAGAAATGGCCCTAACATTTCTCATTTGTTCTTTGCGGACAATCTAATTTTGTTTGGAGAGGCCTCGGATAGCCAGACGGAGGTTATGCTAGATTGTTTGCAGAGGTTTTGTAATATGTCGGGTCAGAAAATGAACAAGGACAAGACCAGGGTGTGCTTTTCAAGGAAGGTGCACTTTTCTAGGGCCTATGATCTAAGTCAGAAGATGGGGGTTTGTTTGACTGGGGATTTGGGGAAGTACCTTGGCATTCCTCTTATTCATAAAAGAATGTCCAAGTTCACCTTCATGCCTCTTCTGGAAAGAACTCTCAAAAAAATTTCGGGTTGGAAAAAAGGATGTTTGAGCTTTGCGGGCAGGATTACTCTTATCAAATTCGTTCTTTCCGCTTTGCCTTCTTATCAGATGCAGACTTTGCTTATTCCTAAAGGAGTCTTACAGGAAATGGAGAGAAAAAGCAGAAAAGTTCTATGGGATGAGCAGGATGACCAGAAAAAGCTCCATCTCATTGCCTGGGATCAGATTACAAGGGACAAAAAAGAGGGTGGTCTGGGTATTCGGGATTTATGTAAACAGAATGAGGCTTTCATTATGAAATTATGCTGGCATGTGATGAATAACACAAACAAATTGTGGGTTCGTGTTCTGAGAGAGAAGTACAGGTGGGACCAGATAAATGGTCCAGTGGCTCGAAGGAATATATCTGCAGCATGGAGAGGTATCTGCTCGGTTTGGGATAAATTCCACAGAGGAGTGGGAGTTCGAGTCGGTAATGGGGCTTCAACCTCCTTTTGGAATGACAACTGGTCACAAATGAATCAACCTTTGATCGAGCTGGTTCCGGGACGGGAGGCCTTTGTAGACAGAACTGAAATAGTCCGTCATTATGTTAATCCTGAAGGTGAATGGTGTAATATCCCAATTTTTGATTAAGGGTAAATCATGATTATTGTGGATAATTATGAATTTAAATTGAATTATTATGTGTTTTATGGCACTATTAATTAATATGTCATAATTATTGAAAAATTGGAAGAATGAAATTATTGGTCATGAGTTGGTAATTAAGGGAGAAATTAATTACTAACTAAGAGAAAATGGGATGTGTGATTTAAATGGCTAATGGAGAGATTAGATAAGTTAATTGGTGACATATTTTGTGTAAACCAATGGCATGTGGACATGTGGCAAAAGTATGTATGGTGAGTGATGAGGAGAAAAGTCAAATAGGAGAGTATTTTAATCATTTTCTCTCTCTTCCTCTCCTCACTTTTTGCTGAAGTTATGGAGGGAGTATCATTATTTTATTTCTTCACTCCTCCTCCCTCTCATCTCTCTCGTCCTCTCACTCCATCACACCATCTCTCTCTCATTCTTGCTCTCTCTCTCGTCAGCCATTTTTACAGCAAAATGAGGAAGAAGAAAGCTTGAAAAAGGTAAGGAAAATGGCTTCTATTGCTCAAACTCCCTTCATTAAAGTTGATCCTTGAGTTAAGAGCTACATTTCTATGGTTGTAGCTTGTCTATTGGTTGTAGTTTGTGATCACATGAAATTTTGGAAAGTAGTGAATCAAGAACTCCCTTTGAGAAAGTTGATAAGGTGAGTGAGACCTATCTATCTATCTAAGTTTCATACCATTTGAAATAGTTTGAATTTTCTGGAATTTTGGGCTCATTTTCGAAAATGAGGGCCATTGGGAGTTTGGTATGTGTTTGGTATGGAATTGGTATGTTTGAAATGCATTTTGGATAGATAGAATTGATTGGGTTGGAAATTGTTAAGTTTGGAGATTTTGAGACTTTAGTGTTTAATGTTATCCAAAACCAAAGCATGATAATGGAATAGGATTTTGGTGATTTTGACATTCCCATTGGATTCCTTGAGTGATTTTGTGTGGGAATGAGCTTGGTTATTGATTTTGGGTTCATTTGGATCACTTGGGAAAAGTTAGAAATATGTCTTGTTTGAGCTCTGTTTTTCGCAGTCTGTTTGGGCGAGCGTTTTGAATGACCAAATGGTGTTGGAAAATCCAAGCTTCAAAATGGACATATATTTTGTGTCATTTCGTTTAGTATTCTAGGAGATATGATTGTCCAAAGTTTGGGATTGAAACAGAACTCTATTTTGGAGTAGTGTTTAGTTTTTGGTGATTCTGTATTTGTGTAATGATTTCCAGTGATGGGCCATATTTTTTCTTGAAAGAGGACTTATATACCTTTCATTTGGCTTTGGAATCACCTTGTTTCGATTTTTCTAGGATTAGTTATGAATTTTGGAAGTTCAGCCAAGAATCAGGGGATTTCTTGGCCGTGGCCCAAGGTGGCTGGCCGCGGCCCAAACCTTTCTGGCCTGATTCTGGCCGCGGCCCATGAGTGGTTGGCCGCGGCCAGTGGCCCTCTGACCATATTTTGGCCGCGGCCCAAGGAAGGGCTGGCCGCGGCCAACCCCTGTGTTCCAGCGCTTTAAGTTTTCGAAAGGAGATCTTTAACCTATTGTTTCCCAACCTTTTAGGGCTTTTATTAGAGGCATTTGTGGCCTCTTAAAGGTCAATTATGATAATCAAATTTAAGTGTTTCAAGTTAAATAAGTCTTGGAATAGAATATAACTCTTCGTCCCTAATCATGATTCTAGGATACGACATTTACCCTAGGCGGGAGAGACCGGTGCCAGAGTATGCCCGGAAGGATCAAGGTAGTGACTCTTCTCTCATATTATGTATGATGTTTTGGCATGCATAACTTATCGTTGAATTTGTGAAATGTGTGCCATGGTCCATTACGGCGTGAGCAGGTCAGCGTGAGCCGTGTAGGGATTGACGGTGGTCATCTCTAGGTCGTCCGTTGAACTGCCGTCATAATCGACATGGATATTGTGAATCCGACCCGTGGGGCGGCGTTTGAGATGCATTGTGTGTATCTTGCCTGTATGGCTTGTGTATGAAATGCATTATATGAATCCCAGCTGTGGTGAAATGTATTGTGTGGATTGCTATGATGCAATGCAACGTGAGCAATTCAGCGTGAGCAATCGTAAGGGATGACATGTGTCATACTAACCATTGCCGTTGTAACTGCCGTTGTAGTTGCTTGTTGTGGTTAATGATTTGCTTACATGCATTATTATTGTACATTATATGATTGATTTGTTACTACGAGGATTCCTTAGAATCTCACTCTCCCAAAAACCATGTTTTAGACAGGGCAGAAGGATCAAAGGGAAAGCGGGCGACGAAGAGCGGATAAAGCTCTGATTTAGATGTATATTTTAGGTTATTGGTTATCATGTATATCTTTTGGATATTTTTGGGAAACAATTATGTATATTGGGATTGGTAGTATAGTTTTGTGTAATCCCCAAGTTAAGGATAATGAATTGTGGGCTTTGTGCCTTTGTAAATCCCTTATTTAATGAATGGAACCCGAGTGTGTCAGGAATTTGCTTTATACTCTGATATTTGTGAATGAAATCAACTTGTACAGGCCATTTAGTATTAAAATGTGAATATGAGACCGTCATGAATAAATTTTGTAAAAGTTTTTGTAAGCCATGATTTTGGGAAGTTTGATTTTGTTTAAGTCCCAAAATCATCTAAGGTCTCTAATTCTACATCAATTACGTGTTTATGAACTAAATCTCGGCCTTAATCGTGAAGGAGGTTACAAATGGGATATGTCTAAACTTGGGAGATGGTTTAGCTCTCACGTGGTCCAACAAATCTCATGTGTTCACCCCCCTGGGGATAGCAGAGGAACAGATAAGTATTTCTGGAAACCCTCTTCTGATGGTTGTTTTTCAGTTAGTTCTGCCTATCAATTTCTTTCTGCAGGTCCTTCCAGTTCTAATACAACCTTTTGGAGATTACTATGGAGATGGGATATCCCAGAGAAGATTAAATCTTTCATGTGGCTTGTGGCACATGGAAGGGTGCATACAGCAGATCTCAGAGCAAGGAGGGGGCTATCGGAAACTGCATCTTGTCTGTTTCTTTGTGAGCAGGATGAGAACCTTATGCATCTCTTGAGGGATTGTGATAATGCCCGTGAAAGGTGGGTATCCATAATCAAACCTGCAATGTGGAATAATTTTATAAATTTACAGGGTATGGAGTGGATCGAATGGAACCTCAGACATGAAGCGGGAAGGGAGTTCACCAAGAAGATCAGATGGGCAACTCTGTTTGGATACGTTTGCTGGGATATCTGGGTGAGCAGATGCAGGAAGCTGTTCGGCGATGAGGCAAAAGATGACTATACAAATGCCTACTCTAGCTTTTTTCGTGCAAGCTGGGATATGGATTTAAGTAGCTAGTGCAAATTCTATACTCAGGCTGGTAGAGGAGATAGAGGACAACAATTAAGGAGGCCGGGGTTTTATACTCTTGAAACAGACAGTTTTGTTCTTCAGTCGGGTCAAAGTGCAAGCGCTGGCGTCATTAGAGGGGAAGATGGAGAGTGGGTTTGTGGATTCATGGGTAAACTTATGCAGGTTCCTCCGGTTGTTGCTGAAATTATCGCAATCATCCAGGGTCTTCAAATTTGCTGGAATAGAAATCTGAAGAATATTGATCTCTTTACTGATTGTATTGAAGCCATTCATCTTCTCATGAGGGGTTGTGATGTGCTCCATCCCTTTAAGGAGGTTATTGAAGAGGCTAGGTTTTGGTTATCCAGGGATTGGTGCATCCTGATTAACCACTTCTCTAGAGAGCATAATGTTGAGGCGGATCTTTTAGCTAGGAAAGCTTATAGTAGTAGAGAGAATTTTGGCATTTTTGATCACCCACCACCTGCTCTTTTGGTAGGTGGTAGTTGATAAGAGATCTTTAGTGGGGCCTCTGTTGGAGGTTGTTCTTGTATTAATCCCTAGTTGGATTAATGTACTCCAGTATCAAATCAAAAAAAGAAAGGAGGAGATTTGCAAGGAAGGAGTAGTGGTGTGTGGCGGTGACGCCTAGAGAATGAGAAGAGGCGTTGTGTACTGTGGAGACCGAGGAACAGAATGAGGAGAGAATGAGGAAAGTGACAAAAGAGGAAAAGGGCATATAAGTAAATTGATAACATTTTCAAATCCCATTTTAATACATTTTGTCTGATTTGAGATTATATAAATTGGATTCATTGATTTATCCTCTTCATATTATAAATGAATTTATATCGGATTTTCCCTTTGATTTTTCATAAGGAAAATATTTAGGTCAAATTCTTTATATCCATTATGTCAAGTTTTTCAATCACATAAGTCCACATGTATTATTTTTAAAATATAATCATTTAGCTATGAATCAATGTGAAATATATATATATATATATATATATATACAGACCTTAAAATTACGAACATAAAAGCAAGTATTATATTGAAATAATTCATAATTCCAAAAAGCTATTGAAATAGTGCATAATATTCTATAATGATAATTTAAAATAAAAACTTACAATAACAATAGTAGCATTTGGGGCCAAAAATTTAACCGTCTAACAATTTAATTTATAATTTGAATAATTCATCTTCCTTTTAACAAGATTTTTTCTTTATTTTACTTGATAAAAAAACTATTTTTTTGTTCAAACTCATCAAATTTTATTCTAGGATCAAATCAATCACGTTGAGGGAGATTTTTAACCTAAGATCAGGTCCAATAATTAATAAAATACTATTTGGTAGCATGGGGTCCATTCTTTCGACATCACAACTAACACAGAAATAGGAAAGTACTCCCCAGTGAAAATCAACTTATCAACACAGCGAAAATCTCGTGATAAATTGATTACAGTGCAACCTCGCATGCTTTCCTTGACATTGATATTTCATTCACATTCATCAAATGGAAGTCCTTTTTTTTTTTTTTTTTTGCCAGCCCATCAAATGGAAGTCTATCCACTATCATTTCCTACCCACAAAATGATGGGTAAATTTGTTGGTGTGCCTACAGCAAATGATGCTAGATGGTGAATAATGTTAATATATAGATTCATCATCATCACTCTCCACCTTAAAGAGTGTGTTTTTAAGCTCATTAGCTTTCAATACTCTCTCAAGGCCTCATCCAAGTATGATGAGTTGCATTGTTGCTCCGACACCTAGCAGTTGACATATCTATTACCTTTAAGCAGTGTACAATCTCTAAATCTAGGGAGTTCTTCGTCTTTAATATAAGACATATTTGAAAAGTTGATATTAGGTTTAAATATAAGACATAATTTTTATATTTGTCAATCCTTTTCTAATTTACCTCTATTGATGCTCCCTCAACAATAATTAAGGAGGAGAGGGAATAAGAGAATTAAGGAAGATGACTATGTTATTTTAGAAAATACATTGTCACATTAACTAACTCAACTAACTTCCTTAATATAATTAAATCAAATAAATGTCTTATATTCAAGACCGGAAGAGTATTTGGTTTCCAATTGATGTCTATCACATGTTTGGTTTAATCACATGAATCAGGATTACACTGATACTTTTTACTAATTACTGTATTCGATTGGCACAACAAAATAATCCAATGTAATCATGATTACTTTATGTCACGAAAAATTACGTGATCCCTATCATATAATTTTATGCGTGATCCGGATTCATGCTTTTATAAATCAGCGTCTAGGTATCTACATCCTCATGGATCAACAATTAGACATTTATACCCTGTATTTTTTGCCATTCACATGGGTAAACATATCATTTCACGGTTATTTTTATATTTTAGATAAAATATCAATTTCATTTCATGATTGGAGGATGACATACCAAATAAATAATCTATAATCATCATTTCATTACATTATATTTTCTATCATCACTTTCGCTCTGCTTCTTTGAACCAAACAGCCACTCAGTAACAGTATTAAACAACGAACGAAGCAAATACATGCGACTTGTTATGGTCACTTGACAACCAATCAAGAAGACTCAACATTCTGATCACCGGTCAGCTTCATAGCTTGCGAAATATAAAATGCAATACTAGACAAAGCTTAAACCAGGAAATATAATGTCAGCTCAACTTGCTTTTCCATTAGATATAAATATAAATGTCCTCAGCAAAACGAGAACAAGGAAGATTCTAATGTACTTGCAAACATTGTTATAATTCAAATTGGCGTTGATAATGATATTGTGTCCCTGTGGAGAAAAGCTCAATACATTAGGTGTGTTCCAAGGTGTGAAGTGGGCGAGAAGCGATTTCATGATATGTTACAGTCTGTAAAAAATTGCAAAGGGTCTCGTTCTAGAGCTTTCCAGATTCATTGTCAGTCAGTCAGAACTGCAGTCATGGGCTCATGGCTACTTCCATTACTGCCTTATTTTTGTAGCATCTCTAATATTCCTTTGTTCTAAGTTCCTTTTTCTCTAAACGAAACTATTATTCTTAATTCAAGTCATAGGCCGCAAACCATCCAACAGTAGAAAATGGTTATCTAATAAGTCAAGTAACAGGCTGCGCACCATTCCATGTGCGGAACTCTTCATCAAGCTCGTTCAATTTCTGGCTTCGGTTTTCTTGTAGATAAGTGACACCAGACCACACTCCTCGGATTAACAAGATGCTCACAAACACTACACTTCCAAGGGTGCATACCACCTACATTGAATAATTGCAAGCATCAAAAGGCAAGAACAACAAGTAGAAATCTTGAAAAGAGGCACTACACCAAAACATCTAATAATTATCACTTTTCACTTGCAGTGAAAAATGGAAATGCAAAATCAACAGTTATATGTTAACAAAATTTCTGCATGCACAGTTTATTTAGACGAGTTTGCCAACAGATCAATAACCTTTATGGCCCGTTTGGTACGATGGAATTGGGACTCAATTCTGTGAGGAGGTTTGTTTGGTCCAATGGAATTAGGGCTCAGTTCCAATTCCACGTAGAAGTCAAATCAGCCAATTCCATAAAAAAAGCCAAGTTTTGTAATTTCAACCCCACAATTCCATCAATTACCCTCCTCTTTGCTTCAGCCTTGTCACTCACCGGTGACCTCTGCTCACACACCGGTGACAACGGTGACCTCTTCTGACGACCTTTCCCCCATCGTCGGCAATCTTTAGATGAACATGTAGATTAGAGAATAGGCAGTGGCGACCCAAAGAAGCAACCCACGATCTCAACGTTGAAGAGTCCAACAGCTTGATAGCGACAGCGACCTCTTGAAGTCTTCAACGATGCATGACCCAGCCTCCAAAGTACATCTCGCCACCTTCTTCATCAACCCAGGCAACCCACAATCTCAATGTTGCAGATCTCGCGACCCAAACCCCGCCATTGCTGTCATTGCCCTAGAAGTGAAGAAGGAGGGCAAATTAAGTTGAATTTGATGAGCCAATGGGGGGAGAGGGATGGGGGCCGCTAGATACAGCTTTTGTCTTCTTCGTTTTATCTATGATTGGTCAGCAAGATTCAACAATGGATTAACTATTTTATTTGATTGTTCATATGTTTAAATTTTTTCCAAGTTTGATGTTTAAGCAAAGCTTCCCTGGATCTGGTTTGATGTTTCCGGCAAGGTGGATGTAATTTTGGTGGCTGACAGTGGTTCCCTAGATCTGGTTTCTTTGCTGCTATTTTGAGAAGTTTTTTTTATTTTTTTAATTTAGAAGGCCATTTCGGTCTTTTCACATAAAAAGTAGGTTTCATTTCCATGACATACCAAACGTACTTTTAAACCCCATCTCCATCTCCATATTCATTTCCCTTTCCATCAAGATCAATTCCAGTGTACCAAACGGACCATTAGGTATTCTAATTTGATCATTTGCTGAAACCCAAATGTTGACAGAAGGAATTTAGAGTTTTTTATTGCCTGAATTACATTATTATATTACTATTAAGAAGACATAGAAACATAATTTAATTAGGGTTGACTGATGTGAGCAGAGATTGCATGCCTCAGGGAAACAGGCTCTTATCTATAAAATAACTACCAATTCAGATCCTAACAGGAACAAATATCTAGGAAATTTGATTCTCTCGGGGAACAACAGAAACAAACTAAAGGTGCAAGACACAAAAATTCTCAATGCTGGTTGGTAGCTAATGGCTTCAAGGGGATAAGTTACTAACAGAGATGCACACCCAGGGCATCCTGCAGTCTTGGTCAGCACCCAGAATTTATGAACTTCACTTAAATTTCTTTCATGTAGTGATTTTTTAATTTAATTAGTCAAGTGCTATCAAACATTGATAAACAGTAAGCTTCAGGCATGTATATCTTGCAACAAAAAGCTTCACAAAGGGGAGCATTCTCGTGATGGCTAAAAATAATCCTATTATCACAGCATTCTTATAGCAATTTCCAAGAGATGAGAGGTGGCATGATGCAAATCCTAAACAGACTCAAATGAAAAAGACATTGCACATAGGGATGGCGAAAAATCCACATTTTCAGGTGTCCCTGTTGATTGCTGCATTCAATTATCCAATTTGAGGAATTTCTGCCCCATGGAGATGGGAATGAAAACCAAACTAGCTCTGTCAGACTCCAAGTAGGAAACAAGGATCATGTCCCTGTTCAAATTATTCAAGCACCCCACATATATATATTAACATATACATCCATTTTAGAGTTTCACATTAACTATACTCTCCAAAATCCCCAATTTCCTTTAATTAGAAGTATTGCTGCAGAAAATATGCTTTAATTAGAAGTATCCAAGATATCATTAAAATTCCATAGAGAGATGCAAGTATCCTAATGAATATCTCCTGATTGCAGAAAGTATACTTGATTAGTTCACATTAGATGCTAGAATTGGCGGAAATAACATTGTTAACAACAGTCAAGCTCATTTCAAATAGATGAACATAGTACCTCAAGAAATGCCTTAAAAATCCACAGGAATGCCAATACAAGCACACCGTTTACAGAAAATCCCACCTGCATTATACGAAAAAAGTTAACAAAAAGAAAACCCACAGTCTCACTTTTACTTGAAAGTTGAAAGCAACTTGCTTGATTATAAATTCCAGTTCTAGCCCAGGCATCTGAAGAGAGGGAATGAATGGTTTTATTACAAAATTAGAGACACGTTCACAAATTTCTTGCCATGTCTCAGAATCCCAAAAAGAAGAAATTATCCAATTTAACATATACATGACTCACAGAAACCGTTTCCCCATTTTTGTAGATTACTCAACCATATGACTCCACTAGGGTACCAATACCATAGAAGAGAGGGAATGAATGGTTTTATTACAAAATTAGAGACACGTTCACAAATTTCTTGCCATGTCTCAGAATCCCAAAAAGAAGAAATTATCCAATTTAACACATACATGACTTACAGAAACCGTTTCCCCATTTTTGTAGATTACTCAACCATATGACTCCACTAGGGTACCAATACCATAGAAGTATACATTCCCTACTAGAGCTTGAAGGCTGAGTGGGAGGATTGATACTTAGGAGAGAGCTGATATGACTGTAATAAATTAGTTGTGATTGCGTTCTCTAGTTAAATGTTAGATTAAAATCCATTTTACTTAGTCATCACTAATTCTTAGGAAAAGACATAGTTGGAGGAGAAAATACTTTACTTACAGAGAAAGTATGCGTTGATCAACCTTTCGGATTTTCAATTGGATAACAAAAAATATTGCCAAAAATAAGGAAACGGGCCAAAGAACAAGAACTCAGGAGGAGGATCTTTACCAGCTTCGTGGAAATGGCTTGAGGAAGAACAGATCGAACTGCCGTTCTAGCTCTCTTTGACACCTTTTTGAACATATTGCGGAGAAACCTAACCAATAAATCCAGGCTTCTTTCTTCCTCATCATTATCGTCGTTGCCGTCGTCCTCATAATCGTCGTCGATGCCACTGCGTGCCGAGTTGATAGTGCGTCTCCATTTGCGAGGATCATCTGCCAAATTACTGTCGTCCTGAAACAAAATCAGAGCGCAGTTACAACTGAAATTTCACAAACATACCGCACTTAAGTTCAAAAGATATCTCAAACCTGAGGAAAATTGGGGATACGTGATCTTGAAGCCTGCTGAGGAAGGACGATGATTCGTGGATCACGAAGTCGAAGAGCGGATTTGGGCGGAGGAATAGTAGAGTGCGGGTTTCGAAATAGTGGAGGATATTGAACTGTGATTGAAAACACCATAACGGTGATTACAGAGCCAAGTCGCAATAACTTCCTCCGCCGACTGCTGAAAGAGCTTCAGCAACTACCATTGGAGTGTGGAGATGGACAAAGAAGCAAAGGTACTCCAAATGTTCTTCATACGCGGAGTTTGGGATAGTTTATTGGGTTAACGTGAAGATTTGCCAACAAAATTTGTAGGAAGGAGTGTCTGGAGTGTCTGGTATAATTATGTTTTAAAAGGGATAAAAATATATATGAGGAATTAAAAATGGAGAATTCAGCATAAAACAGTTAAATTTGATCTAACATGGTTATGGGTTTTCTTTTCTTATAATTTAATTCCGTTAGGTCAAATTTAACAGTTTTGTGCTGGATGCTCCACTTTTAATTCCTTATGTGTATTTTTACCTCCTTTAAAACATAATTATGCCAGGCGTTCCTCCCTTAAAACTTTATTGGTAAATCTGCTCCTTTAACCCTAGTTTTTTTTGGGGTAATAAATGCTTATTATATAAATCGAGATAAAACTCATTTCACATACTTACCTCGTATATTGTAAATCATGATTTATAATTACTTATAAGTTAAAAATAAGCTATCCTAAATGAATACTAAGTGGAGAAATGTTTCTCAGATTATGTTATTTAAAGCTTAAAATTAGTTAAGGGTAGGTTAAGGTGTAAAAATGCTTATATATTTTTGGGAAAATCTCATTAAAATATAATTAAAAATGAAAAAAGATAAATTGATGCTGCGAATTGTTGAAATCCTAATTCAGAATGTCAGTAGGAATCTAGAATTTCCAATTGTGACGAAATGACGAAATTGCCTTCAGTTATGTTAAAAAAAAACCGGATGCCCCAAATTACAGGGGCTAATAACACACTTATCTCCATATTAACAACATCATATTTGACATTAATGAGTTTCTTATGAAATTAACAAGTTACGGGGGTTAATAATAACACTTAACTCTATATTAACAATATCATATTTGACATTAACGGCTTCACTTTCTTGTTTTACAACTTCATATCTAAAAAACCACCATATGCCTAGGGAAACGTGTGAAATTAACAAATTGCGGGAGTCAATAACAACACCTATCTCTATATTAACAACACCATATTTGACATTAATGACTTTACTTTCTTGTTTCACAACTTCGTATATGAAAAACCAACACATGCCTAGGGAAAAGTGTGAAATTAACAAGTTGTGGGGGCCAATAACAACACCTATCTCTATATTAACAACACTATATTTGATATTAACGACTTCATTTTCTTGTTTCACAACTTCGTATCTGAAAAACCAACATATGCCTAGGGAAAAGTGTGAAATTAACAAATTGGGGGGCCAATAACAACACCCGTCTCTATATTAACAACACCATATTTGACATTAATAACTTCACTTTCTTATTTTACAACTTCGTATATAAAAAACCAACACATGCCTAGGGAAAAATGTGAAATTAACAAGTTGCGAGGGCCAATAACAACACCTGTGTAATGCCCCAAAAATAGGATTAAGGGCTAATGACTTCAAAAGTAGATGTAATTATTGTTAATAAACACTTTTGAAGAATATGATGTGAATTACGATTTAAATGTGTTCTGATCAGTGCCTAAACCTTACATTTAAGCTTAATTGTGTGATAAAGCTTAAAATGAACCCTAATGTAGGGGAGGGCGTATGGTTGAGGTAAAAGTAATGATAAAATGTGCTTAGTGGTGATTCAAGTGTAATTACAATAATTAAGGGCAAAATGGGTAAAAAGGAAAGTTACCGACTAATTAGTCAGTTACCGAAGAGGAAACTCATTGGTAATTTGAAAATCAATGGTTGAGATTTAGTGTCAAGAGGGTGGAATCTTGTGCTTTTGAGTTCATATGTGCCATGTGAGAAGTCATGAGATCTTGACAAGTGGCAACATGAGGGCTATTGGATTAAAGTCAAAGTTTCAACATTTTCCCTCTCTCCTCTCTCCCTCCAAGTCGGCCAATGTGCATGGTTAAGGGAAAAATCTACACTTTCATCATCATCTCATCTTTTCTCTCTCAAAACTCCATTTTCGTGCAAGGGAAGGAAGAAAGAGAAAGTGAAAGGTGAGTATTTGGCTTTGTTAATGGTCTTGTATGCTTAACTCATCTTCTTTAAAGTTGTTCATGGTGATGAGAGCTACATCTTTATGGTTTTAGATTTTAGAAAGGTGGTGTTTGAGTGCTTGAAGAAATTTGGGAGTGGTGGAATTAAGGATATAACCTTGGGAAGGGGAAGAGGAAGATGTGAGTATTTGGTGCATTTTGGTATATTTATTGTAATGGTTGGTTAAGTTTTGGGATTTGAGATTTTTGCCCTGATTTTGGTATAATTTGAAATGAATGAATTGCTTAGTGTATGGAGGTGGAATTAGTGTAACATTGTGTCTTTGGGCCATTGGAGTTAGTTTGGAACTTTGGAAGGGAAATTAGTGTAATGGGTTAATGTATGGGAATGTAGTGTCCAAAGCAAGAACTTGTTGCTAGAATGAGAATTTGGTTGTTTTAAAGTCTCCAATGGGTTCCTTATGAAAATTTGTGTGGGGAAAGGTAGTTTGTGGATTTTGGGAGCCATTGGACCCTTTGGTGGGAGGTTTGGAAAATTCTGTCAGCTGTTGCGTTTTGGCTTCTGGTAAGCCTCACTCGAGTGCACAAGGGTGTCACTCGAGTGCAGCATCTTGTTTTCCCTTTTCCTTCAGCTTTTCGGTCGCACTTCCATACCAGTATACAATAGTGTATTGTCTCACTTGCGAGTGATATGAGTTATCACTCGAGTGCCTTTTGTCTCACTCAAGTGCAAGAGTATTTTGCACTATGAGGCAGGGTCTCAAGTTGTCACTCGTAGGCCATTTTTCAAGAGTATGTCTTAACACCCGCAAGTGTTGTGACATCACTCAAGTGCCAGAGCTAGTGCTCGAGTGCACTTCTCATTATAGGGTTTCTGTCTCTCTCAGGTAGTCACTTCTTGTGCCTCACTCAGTAGGACTCAGGTGAGCATGAGGCTACCTGTAACCCCCTTCAATAATCAGGCCGGGATTAGTGTTTAATCACATTTAATAATCGAATGAGAAATCCAGAACAATTAAAAACTTTTTGCGGAAACTGTACAACTGGATCTCCATTCATTTCATTCATTAAAACAAATGGCCTGTTTGGTCTGTTACATATACAATATCAGAGTATCAGCACAATTCCCGACGTTCACTCGGGATAATAACATTTAATCCAAAATATTGTTCAGGGCATCATCGCCCATCTCAGTATCCATACCGGGGATTACACAAAACTATAGTACTATGATCTATACAATATATTTACATTGATCCAAAATGATAACCAATTCGATATACAACCAAAATATCTAACTAAGACTACCGCTGGCAGCCCTAATCACCCTTATCCACTTGCTTGCTTTTCGATCCACTTGCCCTGTCTAAAAATGTTATTTGGAAAGAATGAGATTCTAGAGAATCCCAGTAGCAACAGTTTATTATATGATGCATATATACAAAGCAAGTCACATATATCACAATGCAGCAATCAATATTCGAGACCGGGCTTTCGCCACGTTCCCTTTACTATATACGAGGTCGGGCTTACACCACGCCCCCTTCACTCTATCTATATTCGAGTCCGGGTTTTCGCCACGTCCCCTTCACTTTCACTGTAATCGAGTCCGGGCTTTCGCCACGTCCCCTTCACTTTCACTGTAATTGATGACTAATGAAAACAAGCAATGTAATACACATGATATAGGATAAAGTGTTACTACCTTTGTCTTTCCTTCCTTGAGCAGACACAGGCCTTCTATGCTCCGGGCAGATATCAAATCCTAAAGTCATAATTAAGGACGAAGCATTATTCTCTATTCCAATACTCAATTGACTCTTCAACACTTAGATTTGGTTATCAATAATGACCCTTAAGAAGCTACAATTGGCTATAATAAAGGCCCTAAAGGATTGGTAAACACTGGGTTGGAAACCATATTTCAAAATCTCAAGATGCTGAAAACAGGGGGTTGGCTGCAGCCAAGAAACCTATGGCTGCGGCCAAAACACGCACAGAAGGTTTCTGGCTACAGCCAAGAATTTCTAGCTGCGGCCAAAACATGCACAGAAACTTTTGTGCTGCAGCCAAGAATTTCTGGCTGCGGCCAAAACGCTCACAGAAACTTTTGCGTTGCAGCCAAGGCAACTTCAAAAATTCATAATTAATTGTAGAAAAATTGAAATGAGGTGATCCCAAAGCCCATTGAAAGCTATTTTAGTCCTATTCACTAGAAAAATATGGACCAACACTGGAAATCACTACACAAATACAGAATTTAAGAAATGTCCACACTATTCCAGAATTGTTCCCAGATTTAACATCAAACTTTGGACAATCATATCTCCCAGAATACTAAACTAAATGACACAAAATATGGGTCCATTTTGAAGCTTGGGATGTGAAATTTAAGATTGGAAAGTTTCACAATTTTCTGAAATCATTTGTTCATTCAAAACGCCAATACAAACATACTGCCCAGAATAAACTTTCAATGGCAGCATTTCCAATTTTCTACCAAAGTGCCCAATGGCTCCAAAATCAACAATCAAGCCTATTCCTTACACTAAAACACCCAAGGAATCCAATAAAACCATTTAAACAACCTAATTTCCACTACATTAGCATACTTTGGTCCATGGCCACACTAAACACTAACTTTCCAAACTTTCCAATCTCACTCATTTCTTTCCCAATCAATCCTATCTATCCATACACATTCCAAATATACTATTTCTATACCTTTAACATGCCAAATGACCAATGACACTCATTTTCGAAAATGGCCAATAATTCCCAGAAATTCAAAGCTACCTCAAATGGCACAAAACTTAGATGGGTAGATGGGTTTCACTTACCTCTTTAACTTTCTCAAAGTGACTTTTCAATTCTCCAACTTTCACAATCTCTTGAGGCCATAAACTAACACCAATGAACACATTACAACCATCAAAATGAAGCTCTTCATTCAAGGATCAATATTAGAGAAGGAAGTTTGAGCATTTGGAGACATTTCCCTTACCTTTTTGAAGCTTTTCTTCCTTCCCTTTGGCCTTCAATGGCTGACGAAAATGAGGAGAGAAGAGAGAGAGATGAGAGTGATAGAGTGAAGAGGAGTGAAGAAGAAGAGAAATGATGATCAAATCCCTCCCCCCATACCATGTCCAGCGCACAAAGAGGGAAGAGAGGAGAGAGAAACACTAAAATATTCACTTTGACTTTACTCCCTTCACACACACCCACAACCTTGACACATGTCATTCTCCTATTGGCTCTCCCACACTTAGTCACCATTTAACTTATCTAATCCTTCCATTAGCAATTTAATCTCACCTCTCATTTTTCTCTTAGTTAGTAATTAATTTCCCATTATCACCAACTTAAACCAATAATTCCATTCTTTAAATTTTCCATCAATTATGACATATAAATTAATATTGTCACCAATATACATTAATTCCACTTTAATCTGATAATTACCCTCAATAATTATCATTAGGCCTTAATCGAAAATTGGGGCGTTACACTACCACTCAGTATTGTGGTTGAAACTCGAGTATTGTGATCACTTTCTGTCTCTGTGGTTGCTCTCAGGCAAGAACTCGTACGAGTGAGCTTCCATGCTTGAGTGCAAATTTTGTTATCACTCGAGTGAGGTCTTCTTCACTCGAGTGAATGAGTTAAAAATCAGTGTTATACTTCTGAAAAAGGGGTGTTTGGTGTAGTTCTTCCTAACCCTTTAGACATGTGTCTAGGCTTCTAGTAGTCACTTAAAGAGTTCAAATGATAACCAACCTTAAGTGTTATGAAGATTAGAATTTGGAATAGAGAATAACCTATCGTCCTTGATTTTGGTTTATAGGGTTTGATATTTGCCCTGCTTGTAAGTCATCTGTGCCGGAGCACACCAGGAAAGAACAAGGTAGTGACACTTTTCCTTATACTATATGTGATACATTGTATGTTTGATTTATCATTGTTTGTGAGATCTTCACCCGCGGCCCATCGGTGTTGACAATGGGAGGACCGTGCCTTTGGGGCGGTGGAATACAGGGGATGTGATTATGTGAAAGCCGAAAGGCTATTTGTGTAACCTTCACCCCCGGCCCATCGGTGTTGACGATGGGAGGACCGTGCCTTTATGGTGGTGGAATATGGGGGATGAGACTATGTGATTATATGCATATGTGGCAGCCTGCGTGCTGTGTTTATGCTGTGATGCTGCTTGATGATGTCATTGCATGCTCTGTGATTATATATGGTATGAGTGATTTGTTACTACTGGGATTCTTTTGAATCTCATTCTTTCCTTTGACTAACTTTCAGATAGGGCAAGTGGCTCCAAGGGGAAGGAGACGACCAAGGGCGGATAGAACTCCTTAGGGAGATTTTGATTTTGGTTGTTGGTTATCACTTTTGGTATTGGGATTATTGTACTTATTTGAGATGTAAATATTAAGATGATTTTATGTAATCCCCTAAATGGGAATTTGTAAACCCTTAGTATCTATATGAAATCTGGGGTTGTTGGGATTTTGTTGTACACTCTGATATATAAATATGATTTGACTGCGCAGGGTAATTATATTTGAATTATGAAATTTGAGACCAGGTTTAAAAGAGATTTTGAAAGAAATTTTGGAAAGGCCATTAAATTGGACATACACACTGCATAGAGATCTAGAGGCAGATTTGCAAAGATGTGTGTTGAGCTAGATTTGACTACACCCCTTATGCAAGAATTTGATGTAGAAGGAAAAATACTAGCTGTTGTTTATGAAAGCATGGGGATGTTATGTAAAAATTGTGGATGCTTTAGGCATTTGGCAATACAGTATGAAGAGATTAAAAAGAAAATGAATGTTGAGTAGAATGGAGAAATAAGGAAAGTGAATAGGGAAATGGATGGAATTGGAGAAGGGAAGGCTGAAGAGGGGCTATGGACGACAGTATAGAAGGGAAAGAGGTTGAGAAGGGAAGTAAATAATGATCAAGGTCATAAAAAGGGGTCTAGATTTTTGGTGCTAAAGGTAGAAGAGCCTCAAGTTAATCAAGTAAGGCAATGGAGCAATCAGAGGGAAGTCCTAAAGGAGGTAACTAATTTTTAAAGGAGTTTAGGCAGAAAGAGAGATGTTAAAAAGATGCCTACTAAGGTGAATGCTAGTAACAATGTACCGTTTGAGAAAGATGGAGAATGTACAATCCTGGACGATAGGAAGGAGAAGGTGTATAGGTTGAAAACAAAGTTGCAGGAGGTTGGGAAGGGTTCTGATGTAGGGAGGAGCACTGGAGTGAGATATGAAAGTGATGAAATGGAGTTTGTGGCTGAAACAATAATGGTAGGTAGTGAAAGCAGGCAGAAGGATTTGTATAAGAAGGATTTGATAGATCCTAGATGTAATGCCCCAATTTTGATTAAGGGATAATAACATTTTTGAGAACGATTTTGTGAATTAAAGTAGATTTGAGATCCGGATTAATTATTGGAAATGCCATACACCCTGTATTTTAGCATAATTATGTGACAAAGTAATTTTTGGAGCTAAAATAAGGGTAGATGGTGCATGGAGGAAGGAAAAGAATTTAATTATGTGTTATGTGACAATTTAAGTTAATATGCCATAATCAGTGAAGAAATTGAAAGAATGGGAATTATCGGCCAATTCAGTGATTAATGAAGAAATTAATTACTAACTAAGAGAAATGAGGAGTATGACTAAATGTCTAATGGAGTAGTTAGTGTAACCATGTGGTTACTTATTTGGTGAGAAATAATGAGATTGAGACAAGTGGCACCATTAGATGTAGAGGGAGTTGTTGTAAAGTCAAACAAATCATATTTTATCATTTTCTCTCTCCCTCTCTCCCCCTCTCTCTCCCTCTCTCCCCCTCTCTCTCCCTCTCTCTTATGAGTATGGGTATGGGAAATGGGGTAGAATTTATGCTCCCATCTTCATCATCATCATCATTTTAAAGCTTTCTCTCTCTCCAAGCTCTCTCTATTTTCGCCATTTTTGAAGGAAGAAAGAGAAAAGGAAAGCTCAAGATTTAGGTAAGATCTTGACCTTGAATGCCAAAGTCTCCTTCTTTAAAGTTGTTCCTCTTATTAAGATCTTTCATTCTATGGTTTTAAATTTACCATTGGTGGTGTTTTGAGCACACAAGGAAATCTAGAGTTGGGAGAACCAAGGAACTCTTTTGGAAAAATTGTAGAGGTGAGTAAGACAAACCTTTCTATATAGGTTTTGTGACATTTGATTTAAGTTGGAAATTCTGGGATTTTGGCCTTATTTTCAAAAAAGAGGGTCATTGTGTGGTGATAATGTTGTTGTCATAAATATGATGCCTTGAGAGGTATTTTGGATAGATAGAATGGATTTGGGTTTGAATTGTGAAGTTTGGCAATTTTAGGGTTTTATGTTGAAATGTGTCCCAAAGTAGAACATGTCAATGGGTTATGATTTTGGTCATTTTGAGGTTTCCATTGTGTTCCTTGAGAAATTTTGTTTGGGAATGAGTTTTGGATTGGATTTTGGAACCATTGGAGATATAGTTACAAAATTGAAAATTCTGGAAAATGCTAAGTGTAAATTACTGTGCAAGTGGTCAACTTGCATGGTAATTTGAAATAGCAAATGGTGTTGAAAAATTCTGAACTTTTCTAGATTTGTAGTAGAGTTTTCAAGCTTTCCAATGACATAAAGTTTATATCATTTTGATGTGTGTTAAAAGTTATGCATTTCTAAAGTTTGATGTTAAATCTGGGATCAAATCTAGAGCAGCAAGGATATTCGTGTAATTCTGTATTTTTGTGGTAATGAACAGCCTTGATTCATATTTTTCCTATGTAGAGAACTTAAATACCTTTCAATAGGCTTTGAGATCACCTCATTTCGATTTTTTTAAAATTAGTTATGATTTTTGGACGTTTAGCCCAGAAACTGAAATTTTCTTTTGTCGCAGCTGAAAGTCCTTAGCCGCAGGCCAAAAGCTTCTGACCTAGTTTTGGCCAAAGCCAGGAGACTTTTGGTCGTAGCAAAAAACTCTCTGACCTGATTTTGGCCGAAGCCAAAAGTACTTGGCCGCAGCCAAAGATCCTTGGCTGCAGCCAACATCTAAAAATCAGAACTTTTCGCTATTATAAGGTGGTCTTTGAGATAGTACTTTCCAACCCTTTAGGGCTATTGTTAGGGCCTTTCATAGGTAAGGGACTTTAATGATAACCAAATCTAAGGGTTTTGAAGTCATTTGAGTTTTGGGATAAGTGATAACTTGTCATTCTTAATAATGATTATAGGATTTGACAATTGCCCGGAGCGTAGAAGGCATACGCCTGAACAAGAACAGAAAGAGAAAGGTAGTGACACTTTATCTTATATCATGTTTAATACATTACTTGTGTGTATTTATCATTGAATCTTGTGAGCTGTGACCTGCGGCCACATGGGGGGATCAACCCATGGTGGAGGACTGTGCCTGCAGGCCGGTAGGAATACGGGGCATACCAATGAAGAGCTGTGACCTGCGGCCATATGGGGGATCAACCCATGGTGGAGGACCGTGCCTGCGAGCCGGTGGGAATACGGGGCATGACAAGAAACATTGAATATTGTGTTGTGATTTGTGATATATGCTTACTTGCTATGTTTCATTATACACCATATACGTGAACTATTACTACTAGGATTCTTTTGAATCTCACTCTTTCCAATTAACAATTTTTAGGCAGGGCTAGTTGTTCTAAGGAGAAGCAGGTGACGAAGGGCAGATAGAGCTCCGGGCTTGGAGTTTAATTATTCTGGTTTTTGGTTATCATTATGGATAAATGTATATATTGAAGATATTGGATAGTTTTGTGTAATCTCCTAGAATGGGAAGTTGATTATGGACATTTGTGCCCTGTAAATCCTCATTTGATCAATAAAACCCGAGTGTGTCGGGAATTTACTGTGTACTCTGATATTGATGAATGGAATCAATTTGTATAGGCCATTTGTATACTGAAATGTGAATATGAGACCGTTATTGAACATACTTTTGAAAAGTTTTTGTAAACCCTGTTTTTGGGATATTTACCTTTAAATAAGTCCTAAATCATCTTATGGTCTCTAATTCAACATGATTATGTTTATTAAACACTAATCTCGGCCTTGATTTTGAAGGAGGTTACATTTGTGGTATCAGAGCTGAAGTTCCTGACAAGGGTAGTTTTGCTAGGATAGTTGTGATAGTTCTCTGTTATAGAGTGGGTGGTTAACCCATGATCGTTGTTATATACACGTAAATGTTCTTGTTATTAGTGGGTATGTGAGTTTTGAGGAGCATGTGTATACACCTAGTGTGATAGTAATGTTGTGAGTCATTTATGTTAGAGAGGAAAGAATACAATGATTCAACTAGAAATTGATGGATAGAACTGGAGGTGGATGAAATAAACCACAATCCACCTGATCTCATACAGTAGATGATAAAGATTGGAGCTCTAATGTGTCGATAAGAGGATTGAGGTATGAGTTGAGGGAATGATTGGTTTCCAGACAGTTTACTGAATTCAATAAAGCTGTAGAGGGGTGCGCTAAAAGTTAAGCGTGCTCAACTCAGGGAAATCCTAGGATAGGTAGCCCTGAGATATTGAGTTAGCAAGGTCATAGAGACTTGAGGAATGGTTATTATCTTGAGGTTTCTCCATGACCAATGATAATTTAAGTTAGATGGTTTAAAGGGTGCTTAGATTTGTGGAGATATTGATAATGTAGGTATTGATTTTGAATTGGGATAGTTCTGTCGCAGTGAATACTGCCAGAAATTTCTATTTGATGGAGTTATTGAAAATTGAGGTATAGTACATATTTTGCGGTTTCTCCATATTATGTGATGATCCTTAGTAATATTGTAGGGTCAAAGGAATGTAGATATGATATACGGTGTTAATGAGGAGTGGTGATTATATCGTTTATTGATCCTAGAAGATTCGATCTGATGATACTGAAGGTTGGAAATAGGCTTGAATTATATCTAAGCTAACATAGTACTTTGGTCAAAATGTGAATTGGTTGCACTATGGTTCTTATGCTTGACAGAAGCTCAAACCATATGAACCTGATGGATAGTATTGAACCTTCAGTAATGTTTCGAGGTTATTACCTAAATACCATGAAGGGTAGAGTAGGTGCTATTGATCTTGAATCTTAGCGAAACCTATTGGGTATAATTGAGGAAAATGACTTCTAATGTATGAAATGTTGAGGTTCTAGATGTCATAATGAACCTAGATGTTGGGTGGAAAACCCTAGGCGGTATGATATTACATGTCAGTGATGTCATACTGGACTCGTGTGTTTAGAGGCCTTAAGACCTAGGGGACCGGTCTACCTTAGGCTGACAGAGATATTTGAACTTGTGTTGGAGATATTGATGCTCCGTGGATATGAAGGAAGTGATTCCCGGGTTCAACTAATGTTGAGCTTTAAGAGATGAATTGTGATCAAGGATCAAACTCTATAGTTGAGCTGATTCTTAGGAATTTGATTTGACCTGGATGGTCTAAGGTACTAGAACATGGTACGGGAATGTATTGAAATGTGTATGAGGTTTCTCGAGGATGCTAGTTGCTATTCTAGTATAGGGAAAGATCGTGATAACAGAGTATTCCCTGATTGAATAAGCATAGTTCTTGATAGAACAATGAGTAGCCACGAGATATGGTCTTAAGGTTAAGACAGAGAATGAGATGTGTAAATGGCTTCTGAGTTCTCGTTACAATGGAACCTTTAGTTAGAGACAACCAATTGGGAAGAGCTATCTACAGAGGATTCGGATTGGAAAGGGCTACCTGCAGAGAGTTCTGATAGGAGAGGGCTACCTATGGAGAGTTTTGATCGGAGAAGGCTACCTACGGGGAAATCTGATCACAAAGGGCTATCTACGGAGAGTATGGTATAGTAGTGTGGAGCCATCGTGATGACGAACCCTAGTTTTAAGGCTCCCAGAAATAAGGAAAGTTAGTAGAGAAGTAATAAAGGATGAAATAAGAAGGGAATTCTTTCAAATGGGAAGTTTTAAGGCTCCCAGAAATGATGGATTTACAACTATTTTTTATCAACGAAATTGGTGTGTGGATTGGAAATCTGTATGTGAGTGCATTCGAAGGATATGGCAGGATCCTGGAAAGATTAAGGAGCTTAACAAAAAACTGTTGGTTGTCATTCCAAAGGTTGAAAAACCCAAGAAGGTTAGCGAATTTAGACCCATAACTTTGCGTAATGTTTTATATAAGGGATTGTCAAAGTTGATGGTTAATACATTGAAAGGCATGATAGAAAATTAGTGTCACCATTTCAAACCAATTTGTCCCAAAAAGAAATATTCAAGATAATATCATTATTGCAAAAGAAATTATACATTCCATGAATAGAATGTAAGGAAAAAAGGGTTCATGGTCCTAAAGATGGACTTAGAAAAAGCCTATTATAGAATGTCTTAGAGCTTTGTTGGAAAGGTGTTAGTGGAATGGGGTTAGAGGATTATGTGATAAATGTGATTATGAGGTACATCAGTACCACGGAAATGAGTATAATGTGGATGGTGTAAAAAAAGAGGAATTTATGCCATCTCCTGGATTAAGGCAGGGAGATCCCTTATCTTTATATTTTTTTGTCCTGGGGATGAAAAAGCTATGTCATATGATTGCCAACTGTGTGAGTAAGAAGAAGTGTTGCCCCTTGAGAATGGGAAGAAGGGGAACTGCAATTTCGCACTATTGTTCATGAACGATCTTTTGCTATTTTGTTGGCAACTAAAGATCAAATCAGTGCTGTTATGGATGTGATGGGGGAGTTTGGAAGGGTTCGGGTTAGAAGATAAATACCCTGAAACAAGTGTCTTTTTCTCAAAGAACACAAATAAAGGCTTACAAAAGGAAATATATGATATTTTTGGTTTTAGAATGTTGGAGGATTTAAGGAGGTATTTAGGAGCATATATTACGAAAGGAAGAAGTGAAAGAGGTAAATCTCAATTCCTAATAGACAAAATGCAGAATAAACTGAGTGGATTGAAGAAGCAGACTTTATCCTTAACTAGCAAGCTTGTACTAGTAAAGTCCGTTACTAGTCAAATGGTTGTGTATCATATGCAGCACCCACACATCTCAACTAGGGTAAGACAACAGTTGATTAAAGTACAAAGGGAGTTTATATAGAGTATGGAGGATGGAAAAAGGAAGATTCCAGCTATTAGCTGGGAATTGTTGTGTACACCAAAGGAGAGATAGGGGTATGGGTTGAAGGACTAGGGGACTATAAATGATGCGCTGATAGGGAAAATAAGATGGAATTTTCTTGCTGAACCATATGGTTTGTGTTCATTGGTGTTGAGATGAAAATATGGAAGGGGAATAGAGGAAAGTAGGGAATGTATAATTAAGGATTCAGACTCTGAAATATGGAAGAATATTGGAAGATTATGGCTGAACCTGTATAGGAGTTTGCAGTGGGAAGTAGGAGATGGAAGAAGGGCTACCTTTTGTATGGATAATAGATGCCAAATGATTGATCATTGTGTAGTAAATCTTAATGAGCATTGACACAATCAGATCGAATGGTAACTTATATACATTCATACCCAGGCGCTTCACACAATTATATGCGATAAAAGAGTGGCTTGCACTCGAGTCAAACAATGCTTGTAACACATATCCATGAAGAAGGACTTTACCTTGTATCAACTCTGGGGATTTTTGGGCTTCTTCAAGAGTCATAGCAAATACTCGGCCCTGAGCCCTCGGTCTTTGCTCCTGTCGTGGCTATCCACACTCAATGGATGTATGCCCCACTTGCTTGCAATTAAAATAGATCACTCGACCATCGCAAGTCTTGCCATTATGTGGCTTGTTACAATGAGGACATGTCCATATTGTAGGAGCTCTCTGTTGATCATGACTCCCAGACTGGTAGGGCTTCTTACCATCACCCCTATATGAAAATGATCCTGAGCCCTTTCGCTTTTGAGAGGCACTGCCCTTACTGGGTTCACTATGACCACCAGCAGCCTTAGCCGAATATAGCTCTCTCAGATTGCTCTCTGTGATCTGACATTCCTCAACCACCTTGTTGAACTCGATAAACTGGTGGGTGGCTAATCTCTTCCTTATATCACGCCTTAAACCCCATACTAGCATGTTCGAGCTCAACTCCTTGTCATCCATCTTCAGTAGATAGGAAGAATACCGAGACAAGCAGATAAAGCGGGACAAATACTCATCAAAAGACTCCGTGTCCCCTTGCTTGATGTTCAAAAACTCTGTCTCCTTCTCCAGCCTCACCGACTTGGGAAAATATTTCTCATTGAAATGCTGCTGGAACACTTCCCAGGTCAATGGTATATTTTTGGTCCCCAATGACAAAGCAATATTCTTCCACCAGTGATCTGCATCTCCCTCAAGCTTATACACCGCCAGTCGAGCTTTCACTTCGGAGGGGCACTCAATGACCTCAAAAATCTTCTCAAGACGGTTAAGCCAATCTTCAGCCGCCTGAGGATCAAATCTCCCCTTAAATACCGGAGGCAGGTGTTTACAGAATTTGGAGACCCAAAACTGAAGATTTCTTTCCTCTCTAGCTTGGACTCTATATGATTCAGGGTCTGGTCTAGCACGAGGAGGTGATTCAAGTGGTCGCGCCGACCCTTCAGCCATTTCTTCTCTATGAGTCCCCTCTTGAGTGGACTGACCTCGACCCTCATTGTTCTTAGCTCTCTCAACTCTGAGCTCTTCTCGCAACTCAGCTATCATATCCCGCTGATCCCGAATCAACCCCATCATTTCTTGTAGCAGGTCCAGTGGATTCTCATTTATTATCTCCACCTCGGGATCTACTTGTTGTACTCTGGGGTGACCTTTTGCTGCTTTTTTCATTCTACAAATAACTCACCCCATTAATCCAACAATTATGGTATACACATAATTCCACAATCATACATATGTCCACATAACAAGAACACATATGTGTATATAACATAATTCATAGATGAACTTCTATCACTAAGGCCAACTATGGGAGCTATCCTAACAAACTCTACCCTTGCCAGGAACTACAGCTCTGATACCAAAAATGTAACCCCCTACCGTAATTACATCTGAATTATGAAATTCAAGTGAAATAGAGATCAATAAGACAAAAATAACATTTATAATCCCTCATCTTCAAGATGGGGTATCCCGAAAAACAGTTCAAAATATATTCAGCCTGGTCTCACATTCACGCTTCGAATATAATTACTTGAGAAATCAAATCACATTGATAAATATCAGAGTGCGTAACTAAAATCCCGGCCACCCCGGGTTACATGTATATATATAATGGGTTTAAAGTTTCCCAAAATGGGGATTACATATCCAAAAATCATATTTACATCCCATATACATACAGTAATCTCAAACCGTAACAGATAACCAACAATCCAAAATTTACATGCCCTTGTCTGAAATATTAGTAATTGGAAAGAATGAGATTCTAAAGAATCCCAGTAGTAACAAATCACTCATACAGTATACAAACACATAGCATGTAAGTATATCATGTTCAGCATCAACACAATGATTCATGGCTCACGCCACAAATGACAGCATTCACGGCTGTAATCACAATGCACTATGCCCGCTTCTGCGGTAATCACTATGCCAACTTTCGCTGTAAGCACTATGCCCGATTTCGTGGTAAACACTATGCAGCAGCATCACAAGGCACAAAGCATCACAAGGCATCACAAAGCAGCAGCAGCAACACAATGCATGACAACATACATACAATGATTCACACACAGTATAAGGGAGGAGTCACTACCTTGGAAGAAACTACCCTGAAGACCCCTTTTTTGAAAGCATAACACTAATTTTCAGCTGTCTCACTCGAGTGAAGATGACCTCACTCGAGTGATAAGAGACTTACACTCAAGTGAGAATAGCTCTCACTCGCGAGTGTTTGATAGTGAGCAACAACCATGGCCAGAAGGTGCTCACAACACTCGAGTATAGGGTTTTACACTCGGATGATGACTCCAATTTCACTCGAGTCCCCGAAAGTGCAACACAAGAAGTGACGACCCGAGAGCATAACCAATCTCAGAGGAAAAAGCTCACTCGAGCATAACCCTTGGCGCTCGGGTGAGAAGACCACACTTGCGAGTGTTAGAACACACCCTTAAAACTTGACCAGCGAGTAAGAACCTAAGACGCAGCCCTAACCATAAACTCACACCATCACTCGAGTGATCCCTTACTCACTCGAGTGATCACCAACATCACTCGTGGTTTAAGAAGTGAACTCGAGCTTCCTTCATGAAAACTCAGGAAAAACACAAAGGAGAAAGGGAAAACACACGGCAGCACTTGAGTGAGATCCCCCCTCAATCGAGTAATGCTATCAGATTACCAGATCGCAGCAACTGATAGAAAATCCCAACTTTGCCAAAACTAAGCCCAATGGTTTCCAAACTTCATATAAAGCTTATTCCTAATTAAAATTGCCTAAGGAACACATTGGTGGCCTTAAAACACCCCAAAAACCATTTTAACCACAATCTAAGTCTTGGGTCTCTATAACACACACTATACTCAAATTCATTCATCCTATTTCCAAAATTCCAAGCCACATCCAACACTTAAATCACTTCCCAATGAACTAATTCCAACATCATCCACTATGAAATTCATACATTAAAAAATGGACATAAACCAGGACAAATTCCAGAATTTCTCAAACTTCATAAAAAATCACAATAAATATACCAAAATGATCCAAATGCTCACCTCTTCAACTTGTTAAAGCCAAAACCTTGATTCTCAAACTTCCAAATTTTCTCCAACACCCAAATCGCCACTTTTCAGAATTCTGAAAACCACCAAGATGGAGCTCTTAACACTATGAACAAGTTTAATAAAGAGGATTAGAGCATATGGGAACTATTACTCACCCAAAATTCAAGCTTCCTCTTTCTCTTTCTACCTTGATCGCCCAAAATGGAGAAGGAGGAGAGAGATGGTGAGGATGATGATGAAGCAACACATATTTTCCCTTGCCAAAGCTCACAATCGAATAGGAGAGAGAAGAGAGAGAAAAGGTGAGTTTTTGTCTTTTAGCACCATCCAATGGTCCACCAAATCGCCACTTGTCATCATCTTGCTCACTCCCTCCATGAGCTCACGTAGGTGCATAACATAGGATTCCGACCCAGCAACAATAGATCTCAACCCTTGATCTTTAAGCACCAATGAGTTTCCTCTTTGGTAACTGACTAATTGGTCGGTAAATTTCCGATTTTACCATTTTGCCCCTGATTTTCACTATGATTATTAAATCATCACCATGAACATTTATATCAACTTCGCATCACATTTACCCAAAAGTGTTTAATTACACTAATTACAATCAATTTTGAAGTCATTAGCCCTTAATATCAAATTGGGTAATACATGGAAAGCCTTGATTCATATTTTTCCTATGTAGAGGACTTAAATATATTTCAATAGGCTTTAGGATCACCTCATTTCGATTTTTCTAGAATTAGTTATGATTTTTGGAAGCTAAAACACAAAAGTCTAATTTTTCCATTTTTGACCAAAGTTTCGGCCAGCACTGTTCTGGGGGGAATGAGCTGGATTTTTATGAAATATATGGTTCCATTGGATTCAGTGGGAAAAAAATAGGTGGGGTTACAGTTGGTCACTTTTTCGGAAAAGGCCGAAAAAGCATAATTATGAAAACGCCACTAAAACCTTAAATCGGGGCTGTCAAGGGTATTTTTATAATTTGGCATTGAATTTGGTGATTTCGAGCTTGGAAATGGATTCCATGGGCAAAAATACGTTGGGATAGCCCTAGTCAAAATTTTGGGAAAACGCGCCATTAGGACGGTTACGACGGGGCCAGGCCGAGGTCCAAAGGGCATTTTGGTAAATTTTCACCATAGACTAATATAACCACAAGAAACACTATAGAAAAGTCTAAAATGATACTTGGATAAGTTATGACCTATTTCTTGTACATTTAATATTTTAGGATCGAGTCGAAAGCCGGAAGCGGTACGTTTTACAAGGCACACTAAAAAGGTGGTCTTTGAGATAGTACTTCCAAACCCTTTAGGCAGTCATTTGGGATTCTAGTAGCCACATAAGGGACTTTAATGATAACCAAATCTAAGTGTTTTTGAAGTCATTTGAGTATTGAGATAAGTGATAACCTGTCGTCTTCAATTATGATTATAGGATTTGATATTTGCCTGGAACGTAGAAGGCCTATGCCTGAACAAGAATGGAAAGAACAAGGTAGTGACACTTTCTCCTATATCATGTTTAATGCATTGCTTGTGTGTATTTATCATTGAATGTTGCTGTTATTGATTGGGTTTGTGGTGGGTAGCCCAACCTTGAATCCTTGTGAGTTGTGACCTACGGCCACATGGGGGGATCAACCCATAGTGGAGGACCGTGCCTGCAGGGCAGTGGGATTACGGGGCATAACAATAAACCTTGAATTTTGCTGTTTGGGTCTGTGGTGGTTAGCCCGACCTTGAATGAATGAGTCGTGGCGGGTAGCCCAGCTTTGAATGCTGATATTGCTGAATTGTGATATATACTTACATGCTTTGTTTAATTATGCATCATATACGTGAAATGTTACTACTGGGATTGTTTTGAATCTCACTCTTTCCAATTAACCATTTTAGCCAGGGCAAGCGGGTCAAGGGACAAGCAAGTGAATAAGGGCGACTAGGATTGCCAGCGGTAGTCTTAGCTTTTGGTTTTTAGTTATCATTTTGGATAATTGTATAAATCTGTTGGCCATAGAATTGTAGTTGTTGTGTAATCCCCGGTATGGGAAACTGAGATGGGCAAAGATGCCCTATAAAACCCTTTAGTTATCGAATATATCCCAGGTGAATGTTGGAAAATTTGCTAGCACTCTGATATTATGTATGTGACAGACCGAATAGGTCAAATGTTTTTATTTAAAAATGAATGGAGATCGTATTATACAAGTTTTCTTAAAAAGTCTTAAATTATCCTTGATCTCTTATTCAAGTATAAAACATGTTTAAACACTAATTACGGCCTTGATGATGACGGGGGTTACATGCATCCTCCATGTGATTCTATTGGTACTAATAGAATCAAATAGGGGTCAATCTGCACAATGATTATGTTGTGTCTAAAATGTATAAGAAGTTGAGGGAAGATAAGTGGCCAAAGGGTGGAAGTTGGAAACTGGTGTGGAGTTGGAAAGGGACTCGAAGGATCCAAGTTTTATTGTGGTTAGCTATGCATAATAGATTATTGACAGCAGAAAGAAGAAATAAATTACTAGGATGCTCGGGGATGTGCTTCAAAGATGATGGTGAAATAGAAACTCTTTAAGATTGTTTGATTGCAAGGCACTTTTGGAAAGAGCTGGGCAAAGTGGATACGAAATCAGATTTCTATCATATGCTTGGATTTGAGTGTCTAAAAAGAAATCTGGGAATTAGCAATAGAAAATGGAGAATAACATTTGGAGTGGCATGCGGGAAGCTGTGGTTCTAGCGCAATAAGAGCATGTTTGAGGAGGGACTCCAAATGCCACATGATTTAAAACATCCAGTAATATGCTATGTTTGTGAAATTTTGATGGCAATTTAGAACTATAGAGGTAGAGGATGTAAAAGAGTTATAAAGAATATAGGTTGGGTAGAGTGAGAAGTAGGGTGGATGAAGTTAAATGTGGATGGTGCATGTAAAAGACAAGTAGGCCGAGCTGGGTGTGAAGGTTTACTTCATGGAAGTAATAGTCTGTGGGTTAAAGGTTTTTCTAGGAAACTTGGTAACTGCTCTGCCATAAAAGATGAGTTTTAGGGGGTGGTAACTGGTTTAAAGATGGCACGAGAAGCAGAGGTATAACAACTAATAACTGAGTGACTCCAAATGCCACATGATTTAAAACATCTAGTAATGTGTTATGTTTGTGAAATTCTAATGACAATTTAGAACTATGGAGGTGGAGGACGCAAAAGAGTTATAAAGAATATAGGTTGGGTGGAGCGAGAAGTAGGGTGGATAAAGTTAAATGTGGATGGTGCATGTAAAAGACAAGCAGGCTGAGCTGGGTATAGAGATTTACTTCGCGGAAGTAATAGTCTATGGGTTAAAGGTTTCTCTAGGAAACTTGGTAACTGTTCTGCCATAAAAGCTAAGTTATAGGGGGTGGTAACTGGTTTAAAGATGGCACAAGAAGCAAAGGTATAACAACTAATAATTGAGTGACTCTTCTACACTTGTAAGTATAATGAACATATTGATGAATAGTGAGGCTATTCATAGTTACATTTTAAAGATTATACAGGTGGAATTATCTAGCTTTGCTTAGGTGAAAATCCAACATATATATAGGGAAGGAAATATATGCGTTGATTTTTTTTAGCAAATTTTAGCTTTGAGCAGGAACAGCCGGTGGTGGTACATGATAATCCACCGGGACAACTTAGACAACATTTGTATAGAGATTATGTGTGAGTTTGTTACCCATGCTTAGTTTTGATTTAATGTACCGGGCATGAGCCCCGATTATTACTAAAAAAAACATAAATATCACCAACTTATCATTTTTCCCTCTTTTTTTCAAACAACCACTAGTCCTTAGCAAATTATTTTCTCCCCATTCTCCAAGAGGAAGGGATGGGTAATGTGCCTTTCCTGCTTCCCCTTCATTTTGGGAACTTTCCTAAATGTATTTTTTTTTATGGTTTTTTAGATCATTAAATATTAAATGAAATGGGTGACATTTTGATATCTTATGGCCAGAAAATGAAGTTGTTTTCAATTTTTTTACTATTTTTCAAAGATTTAAGAGTTCAAAAATGTGTAGTTTCTTTTTTATTTAGAGTCTTAAATCTTTGAAAACTAGTAAAAAATTGAAAACAACTTCATTTTTTGCCCATAAGATATCAAAATGTTGCTTATTCGTATAGAATCTAATAATTCAAAGAACCATAAAAAATACATTTAGGAAGGTCCCCAAAATGAAGAGGCAGTAATAGCAGTAGGAAAAGCACATCACCCACCCCTTGTCCTTCTCCAACACCTATTACTCAAACATATATGGTTGTGTATATAGCATATGGTTGAGTGTTTCTTCTTCAACTTCTTACTTTGGTCTTTACTTCTTTGTTACTCCTTGCTTTGCAACTCTTATTGTTTTTGGCATCTTGTGCTTCATTATTATCAGGGCCTCCATTTTTGGCATCATATTTAGTTAAGAACATTGGATCTCTCGCATTCTCTCCATTCCTCAAGTTGATCTCGTCCTCTTACTTTTTCAACAAAGAGAATTCATAGATATAGCTTCTACTTTGATGTTGCAACCATTATTGTGTGGAGCTTATTCCTCAATCATGCATGGGCATATCGCCCATCATATCTATGCAAGTATAATCCATTAATTTCATGTTTTACCCTCTTTCTCAATGTATTAATTTCCTATAATTTTTGTGACTTTCTATACAAAAGGAAAACTCAAGCTCAAGTCCTTGTTGAGTAGGGTGGTTCAAAACTCGGGACGGGATTAGAATACCCCAATCCCAGTTCTCGGTCCCAGTTTTTGGCTGGGCTTGGTAGTATCAGGATAGGATAGCGAAATCTTGGCTTCGCTTTTTAACAAAATTAAAAGTAAAAATTATCATTATATTAGTTAAATTCTACATATTCTATGGTTTAAAGTGACCATTTAAAAACTAATAAGGCCATAATAATTACATCAATTGATTTAGAGTTGAAAAATAGCATTCATCATCATCATCTTCTTCATTATTATCTTTCCACATTATATAGTTTAGATTAGTATCACGATATATGCGGTTTAACTCTAACTAAAGATGTGATACATATCTTATCAAATGATAACTTAATTCATGAGATTAAAAAAACTGGGACTGGGATCTCAAGGGTAATCTCGGTTCCCGTTCCAGTCCCATTCCCAATATGTCCCGATCTAGGTTGATCCCTGTCCCAGTTCTGAATAAGAGGGGAGATTCTGGGATCAAAATATCCAGGACTAGGTCAAGACAACCGGGATCGGGATACTTTGAACACTCCTAATGTTGAGCAACCTATCTAGCTCAAGGAAGCCACTAATAAAAGGATGAATCCTAGGAACACACAAGCCAAAACTCTCTTCATTAGAAGATGCATAGCTTCATTTGCTTCTCTTCTAATATGGTTCACAACTACTTCCCAATCATGTTTTAAAAAGAAATTGGTCTAGGTGACCACATGAAAGCACATGAATGTACTCCTCTGCTAGTTTTTGGGAAGATGCAATTTAGAATGATTGTTTCAAAGAGATTATTTTTCCTACAAATACAATTAAATCTAGATAATGACACTTGTTTTGATTCATCCTGAACCGATAGAAAAAGTCATGTAACTAACTAGATTTGAATATTTAACATACAATACTGAGCTATGCATCCTAGTCCAATTTTGCTAGCTTTAATGGAGGTAATAAAGGAGAAAGAAAATCAAAAGTAATGTCCTTGGTCCATCAGGTTAGGGCCTATTTGAATTAGTATTTGAAAAACATGTTTGCACAAGTTAAGATAAAATTTTTCTCACGTACTTATCTCGTACACTGTAAGTCACGTCAGAAAAACAGTTTTTACCGCTAATTCAAACAGATACCTAAAAGCTAAAATCAAACTAATTTGATTGCATCACAAAAAACCTCTTAGACTTCCTTTTTTTTTTTTGTCTTTATCAATTTAATATGTTCAATTGTTTTATATTTAGATATTTTATCTATTATCTTTATTTCGTCGCATATCATGATAATTATTCCCTTGCTATTCTTACTTTATCAGTATTCTAAGTTCTAACGATTGTTGTCTGTATACTCGAATATTTGTCTTATGTGTAATAGTCATTATGTTATATAGAGTTTGGGATAGCTTATTTTTGGGTAATAAGTGCTTATTACGTAAGTCGAGATAAAACTCCTCTCATATACTTACCTCGTATACCATAAATCATGATTTATAAGCACTTATAAACTAAAAATAAGCTATCCCAAACGAGCACTAAGTTAAGATATAAAACTTGAAATAGTAAGGATTAGACTCTTTAATTTTTTGGTAATTAGGATTAGAATCTTTAGATTATGAAAGGAAGCTAATATCTATTTATTGAAGTGCAATGGTTTTACCCTACCTTGTTAATATGAATATGAACAATATTTTTCATATAATCCAAATAAAAAGATTCACCCAAAATTTATTGTTGAACAAATAATATATGTATATATGGTTACCCTCTAATTGAAAATAAAATTAAAAGTTTAAACAAAATGAGCTTAAGGATTATATGGAAAAAAATTCTCATCTTCCTCAATCAAAATGAAGCAAAAAAGAAAAAAGGGTTAATACAATCTTTGGTCTTTGCAGTTTATAATCATTTTGGTTTTGGTCTTTGAAGTTTTAAACAAGTGATTTTGGTCCCTCAAGTTTACTCCATTTTAAATCGTTGGTCCCTGAAGTTTTAGAAGGACTTGGAAGGAGAGTTAACACCATTAATTAAGCTTATGTGGCACTAACACCGTTAAATATACTTATGTGGATGCTGACTGGACACGCTGAGGTGGAAAAATAAATTCTAAAGTTATATTTTTTATAAGCTGTTATATATATAAAAAAAAAAGAATATAAAACCATGCTCTTCTTCCATTTCTTCTTAGTGTGTTTTGACTTCAGCGGCTACGGAAGAAACCTAGGGAGACCTACAAGATTTGTGATTTTGAACTCACAACATATTAACTGGCCTGGGAACCCATTTCCATTTGCACTGGAGCTCTATATTATCTCTTGTTATGGAGGCAGAAATTGGAAAAACAAATAAATTTGGGGTCGTATATGATTAAAGTGAACCCTCTACCCTAATCCTTGTAAAACCCTTTATTTGCACCATTGCTAGAGATTGAGATCCTTTTGGTTGGCCAAAAGAAAAGGAAGAGATAGAGAGAGAGAGAGCACTTATACAACCAAATTTCCATTTCATTCAGATAATGATAGAGAAGAGCAACATGAATTTTCATAAAAATATTAGCTTATTAATAGGGAAAATATTATAGCTTATAACTCCATAAGGGCACGGGCCATATCAAGTAATAAAGAGTGAATAAAATATCATTCCCACATGGACTTGATCCCAAAAAAATAGTTGAGCATTGATTTTACACTTTTGTTTAACTTAAGCAACTCAAATTGAATTCAATAAGTGAAAAGAAATTAAAATCAAAATAAAACAAACTAACTACCACAATTATCAAACGAGGAACCCAAAGTCACTAATCCCTTATTAACTTTATAAACCTTGTTTTTACTAATTTAATTAGCCTTAATGTCAATTTTATTAATCCGAGTATAAATAGTTATAAGTTCCTATTGGTCTACTTATAACCCTATCTTAAATATATATTTTTATGTCTAACATAATTACTCAAGAGGCAAGTTTACTCCAACACACTCTTCAACAATTATATGGGGCCATTAGGTATATCTCTATCCTAATCGCAAATCAGATTGCAATCTAATCCCCTATTACTTAATGTTAGAGCCTAATTAAAATTCCCTTCGTCAAGGTAAATCCTAATGCTCAAATTCATATTCAATGATGACCAGTCACAAATAGATAAAGCTACACAAGATTAAGTAACCAAAATTAATGTCAAATTTAACTAAACAATGAAAACAAAGTCTATTCCAATCATAAGTGCATAGCTCCTGTAGGTTGCACAACAAACAACTAAACATAACTAAAGAAAAACATAAACAAGTTCATAATCCAAAATCTCAAGAAAAAGGATAGAGCAGTAATTCAAAGCCTTATCTTTAAGCTCCAGCTGCTCCTCTGTCCAAAAGGCTACTTTGATCTCTTCTCCTCTCCACAGTCCTCTCGTCCTCCATTGTAGGAGAAGAAGAATCAAAGTCGAACTCTTTTCTTGTGATTCAAGAAGAAAAAGGAAAGAGCAGTGACTCAAAGCCTTATCTTTAAGCTCCAATTGCTCCTTTGTCCAAACGGCTACTTTGATCTCTTCTTCTCTCCACAATCCTCTCATCCTCCCGTGTAGAAGAAGAAGAATCAAACTCGAACTCCTTTCTTTCTCTTTTCTTGTGATTCAAGACAGTGATGAGTGATAATTTTGTAGCCTCCTTCTACTTCCTTTTTATATCCAAAGTCGTGCTTCCTCTTTCTACTTTAAGTTTCGCCAACTGAACCCTTCCTTTCAATTTCCAAAAATGGCGACATGTGTCTTCACTATAGGAGAAAAAGGATAAGGAAATAAAGAAATAGTAGTAGTAGTAAAACTATTTTTCCTTTTTTTATTTGAGAAAAATTTCCATTTTTTTATTTTTTATTCTTTCCTACAATTAAAAAATTATATTCTAAGTTGAAATCCCACAAATAATACACCCAAATTGATAACTCTTAAAATCTCAAGAAAATCATTTTAATTTAGCATTGATGACTTCCCAAATATATCAAACTAGATCTCAAATTTATTAAAAATAGGAAATTATTGCATCCCCACACCTGCATCAAATCTTATCCTCAAGATTTTAAATTGTAAAACAACTAAGAAATCATGGAAGCAAGATTTTACAGCAAAATTTAAAAAAAAAACTTGGAATCAATCCAAACTTTTAAGAATCAAACTTTCTCATAAATCGTTTCCACCTTCCAAAAAAAAAAAAGTAAATAGCAAAGCAATTAATTTGGTACAGATAAGTCACAATAGAATGTCCCTTACAAGTCAAGTGTTTGCACTCATCTCTCAAGATAATAAAGGGCTTGTGTTTCACTCAATTCCACCTATTGCAACCCATCTACCATAGGTTTGTTCCTCATCTCTATCTCCACTATATTATCCCATTACATACATAAATCAATAGGACTTTGATAACTGATGAATACTTTAGTTAGTGCCAAGCAATTCAATGAAAGATATAAAGAATGAAAGGATATTTATATCTTTATACTCTTTTTTTCCTTTTTCTTTTTGTTCTTTTTATATTGAGTTGTTGTAGGTCCCCTTTTTATGCGACCTTGCACATGGGTGATGCAACACCGGTTACTCAGTTACTCCAATAGGCACCTTAAGAGGCTTTTAGCCCAACTCATAACCCTCTTTGACTTAACCACTTGACGCGAGTGCGAATATTGGTGATGAAGTGCCCCCGGTTAAAAAATCAAGTCTAGAGATGTCAGCGGAGTTGTTTCTATTATTCTTATTCCTTCTCCTATTTTTTTAATCCCTTCAATCTTTTTTTTGGTTATCTTAGCACTTACTAGAGTAACGAATAAAAATGACTGTCTAAATCATCTTTATGTATGCAAAGAAAATTTTCTGCTTCAACGACGAGTTAATACAAGTTATAGAGATGAAATCACAATAAGTGTACTCTCTCTCTTAGAATAATAAATATTTACAAACATTAAAAGAACATAGAATCAAATCCTAATCAAATTCATTCCTTTTCAAGTTCAAATCAAACCAATATTGACAATCCTCACAAGTAAAATCCAAACTTCCAAAAGGACTCAATTTTATTTTTTTTTTAAAAAAAATTGAGGACAAGTCATGTAAAATCAATACTACCCTCACCCCCACACTTAAATATCACATTGTCCTCAATGTGAACATGTAACAATAAGTACTGGAAGGTGAGAAAGCAACCATATCCAAGTGTAGAGATGACATAAATTTCAAGTATTATTATCATCAACAATCAAATGAGAAAAAATCAAAGAAAAGTAGAGGAAAAACTCTCCCTTTTGTCCTTGACTTGCACTTTCAGTTGCTCTTGATCTTTGTTTCCATAGTAAAGCCCATCATCTGTATCAAACCAAAACCTTGGGTTGCCTCCCAAGAAACGCTAAGTTTAGAGTTTCAGCTAGACTTCTCAAAACAACTCATAATCATAAGTATCAAACACCCCAATCACCTTGTTTTCATTCCTTTTCAAGCAACAAGGTTTCAAACACAAAAAATGATCGTTCAAGTTAATTACTTATAGTTCCTCAATCATAGACAATGTTAGAGTACAAGCATTCACTAAATGCAAAGAAAGCACAACATGCACATAGAAGAATCGTGCATAATAACAATTGGGACATCTACATCAATTTGATCATCAAAATCACAAACTTTAGGCTCTACAGCTAGAACCTCTTCTAGACACCCACTGTTCTCATCTAAATCAATTTCAAGCTCACAATTACCTTATACATTATCCAAAGTCTCATGCAATTCTACATTCTCAACTTCCTCACAATAATCATCATCAACACAAGAAGTAATCATAATGCTTACGGAATTATCTTGCCTCGTAGTTTCAAGAGTTTAGACAATTTGTCTCACATACTCCCCAATTTGAGTCACAGAGACTCCAATATTTTGGACCCTTGACTCAACTCTAGTGGCAAATTCCTTTTGCTCTCTATTAAGTGTGTGTTTGGGATAGCGGTAGGAAAAATGACTTATTATGGTTCTGACTTATTAAAAATGACTTAATAGAAAAGTCAGTTTTTGTTATGTGATTTATGTTTGGATGAGTGATTGAATAAGTGATTTTTCATAAGTTAAAACTTGTTTGGATTGACGATTGTATAAGTGCTTTTTTAAAAGTAAAAATTTGTTTGGATTGGCGATTACATTAATGCTTTTGTGTTAATTATAACAAAACAAGATATTTAAAATTAAAAATTAGTGAAAAAATTGAAGTTAGAAAATGTGATGCCCAGTTTTTATGGCGTTAGCTTGTCGCTGGAATATATTTAAGGGAAAATGATAGAATTTTTTTTTTGAAATTGCAAGATCCCAAGTTAAATTTGTTACCAATAAGTGATAAAGAAATGACGAAACTTAAAAAAATAATTCACAAATTATTTTATGAGAAATACCTTATTTTGAAATTTTACATTTTCAAAATTCCTTTTCTTGTCATTCTCCAAATTTTTAATAAAAATCAGAAAAAATATTAAATGTCAAATACTCAAACCTGACAAGTTTGAAATTGCGAGCGGGCCTGAACAAGTTGGTAGCTCAACCAAAAAAAAAAGCTGCTGTGTTTTTCAAAAATAATTTACCAGTTGGAGCTTATAATTTAAGGTAAGTTATTGGGCTTATAATTTTTGGCAAAAAGTCATGCCAACACAGCAAAAATATAACCCATTTTTATTTGGGTTTATTGCTCCAAAAACAAGCTTATTGGGCAGAAAAAGTGATCTCAAACACTCTCTAATGATTCCACATACTCCTCACACAATCTTTCTAAATTAGACTTTTCCTTATACTCAAGGGTGTGTTCTTATATATGTGGATAAAAGTAGAAAGGACGAGAAATTTCATGAGAATAATACTTGACATGTGGATCCCAAAACTTTTATTGCTCAAAACTTTCACTAGAAAAAAATGAATTGTCAAAACAAGTTTAGTTCCTAGCAAAATCATCTCCCACATAATGCCTAGTTGTATTATATGGACAATGCTCATATAGATGACTCTTCCACAATAAGCACAAGGCATGCAAACATATTGAGAAGAATCAACATATGGAATATAACCATCATTTATGCTCATTTTATATTTCTTACATTCATTCAAAGAATTAATGAAAGCAATCAGTTTATCATGTGTTGAAGACATGTGTTAGGAATTGGGTTTGTTCCACCCTTGGTGGATTAAGCCCAAACCCATTAGCCTTCGGGCCAAAATAAAATGCCCAAATTTTATGGGGTATTTGTTGGTAATATTCCCCAATTATTCAAATTAAAAACACTACAAAAAAAATCACTTTCAGCGGCGACATTAAAAGTCGCCGCCGAAAGTGTGTTTCAACGGCGACTTTAGTGTCGTCGCTAAAAGTGTTGTTTGAAATTAAAAAAAAAATTTTAAAACACTTTCAGCGGCGACTATTAAAAGTCGCCACCGAAAGTGAGTTTCAGTGGCGACTTTAGTGTCGCCGCTGAAAGTGTTGTTTGAAATTTTAAAAAAAAAATTTTTAAAACACTTTAAGCGGCGACTATTAAAAGTCGCCGCCGAAAGTGAGTTTCAACGGCGACTTTAGTGTCGCCACTGAAAGTGTTGTTTGAAATTTTTTTTAAAAAAAAATTTAAAACACTTTCAGCAGCGACTTTAGTGTCGCTGCTGAAAGTGTTTTTTGAAAATTAAAAAAAAAAAATTTTCAAACACTTTCAGCGGCGACATTAAAAGTCGCCGCCGAAAGTGTGTTTCAACAGCGACTTTAGTGTCACCGCTAAAAGTGTTGTTTGAAATTAAAAAAAAAAATTTTAAAACACTTTCAGCGGCGACTATTAAAAGTCGCCGCCGAAAGTGAGTTTCAGCGGCGACTTTAGTGTCGCCGCTGAAAGTGTTTTTTGAAAATTAAAAAAAAAAAAATTTTTAAAACACTTTCAGAGGCGACTATTAAAAGTCGCTGCTGAAGGTGTGTTTCAACGGCGACTTTAGTGTCGCCGCTAAAAGTGTTGTTTGAAATTAAAAAAAAAAATTTTAAAACACTTTCAGCGGCGACTATTAAAAGTCGCCGCCGAAAGTGAGTTTCAACGGCGACTTTAGTGTCGCCGCTGAAAGTGTTGTTTGAAATTTTTTTTTAAAAAAAATTTAAAACACTTTCAGCAGCGACTTTAGTGTCGCCGCTGAAAGTGTTGTTTGAAATTTTTTTTTAAAAAAAATTTAAAACACTTTCAGCAGCGACTTTGGTGTCGCCGCTGAAAGTGTTTTTTGAAAATTAAAAAAAAAAAAATTTTTAAAACACTTTCAGCGGTGACTATTAAAAGTCGCTGCTGAAAGTGAGTTTCAGCGGCGACTTTAGTGTCGCCGCTGAAAGTCTTTTTCAAAAATTTAAAATTTTTTTTTTTTTAAAACACTTTCAGCAGCGACTATTAAAAGTCGCCGCTGAAAGTCTTTTTCATATTTTTTTATTAATATTTTTTAAAAATAATATTTATAAAATTTAACTATTAATTATTAAATAATTCTATTTAACCTTAATTATTAAAATTATATTATTATTTATTAATATTAGATTTATAATTTTTTATTAAAAATAATATTTATGATATTAAATTATTATTTATTAAGTAATTTTAATTAAAAAAATTTTAAATTTAAATATATCAATATTTTTTTCATGTTTATTTAATTTTTCATTACTTTTAATAATATTATATTTAATTAATAATTAATTATATGTATATAATTAATTAATTATATGTATGTATGTTTATATATATGATAATATTATATATATATATATAATAATATGTAATAATATGACATAGGTTCATTTCGGCGCAATTGGTAGAGACTCGCACGCTAAGGCATCGGCTCTCTGAGGTCGCGGGTTCGAACTGGAGGAGAGTCACATGGAGGAATTATGAGGAGGCGACACGTGGCAGCACGGGGAAGCAACACGTGGCAGCACGGGGAAGCAACACGTGGTAGCACGGGGAGGAGACACGTGGCAATTGTAAATTAATTTTTTGATTTTTTTTTTTAAAAAAATTAACACTTTCAGCGGTGACAAAAGTCGCCGCTGAAAGTCACCTTCAGCGGTGACTTTTGTCGCCGCTGAAACTATACCTTCAGCGGCGACACAAATGTTGCCGCTGAAAGTCACCTTTAGCGGCGACAAAAGTCACCGCTGAAAGTATACTTTGAGCGGCGACAAAAATTGTCGCCGCTAAAACTTTCAGCGACAGTCGCATAGGCGGCGACTTTTAGACTTTCAGCGGCGACAAAAGTCGCCGCTGAAAGTCTTTTTTTTTGTAGTGAAACTAGTAGGAACATTTTTCCCGTATGTTTTGTGGGGAACAGTTTTTATGTTACATGTGTGAATAAAAAGCAGAAAAACTGCACATAACATAGACTGTAGCAGAGAAAAAACCTTCCTTCCTAACTTTTTCCTTTCTCCTGGTGAATTTGCTGTATATTATAGCCGTAGTCCGAGTGATTCAGTTCATGTGGGTATTCCGAGAGTATGAAACAACACTCCAGGTACACCTGAAATTCTACATTGGTATCTGAGCAATTGGTTATTATCTGTCCTGGATTGAATGTTGCTTCTGCTGAACATGTTTGAGTTCACTGTGTTCATGAATATGGAAGCATGTATATATAGAAAAATACTCTGTCCGTCAGTTCAAGTTCATGGATATATGAGAGTATATGATTCTAACTAAATTATATATATATATATATATATATCTTTTTGTATGAGATTGTGTTTCTATTCATGTGTTTAAACGGGATAATTTTTTTTTCTTGTCTGCGTTATGCGTTTTTCATTTTTTCGGTGCTTTACTGTGTAATCTATGTTCTGTCAATTCCAGTTGTATGGTTATGCCTTGATTCTATGAGTACAAGTATATTTAAAAGACCCATAATACACATTTCAAGACTCTGGAATGGAAGAACCTAAAGGTTGAAAGAAGCACAAGAAAAACCGTTAGAAAAATGAATCTAAATCATAATGGGTCATCTGAGAACAAGTGATTTAGTTTTTTTAAAATTTCTCCCATTGCATAGAGCTCAAAAACATGAAGAAAACAACACCAAGAATGTGTAAAACGGATGTCGGATAGTGAAGTTATGGAGGAGAGAAGAAACTGGGTCGACGAACCTGACCCACGTTGAAACCGGGTCCTGGTTGACCCTACTGGAGGTTGAAAACAACCTCCAGCACCCCAAAACGGCATCGTTTTAGGCCATATTAAAAAAAATGCATGGATTGGTAGTGAGGCGAATACAAGATCTGACCCGGATCCCAAAAAAAATGATTGGGCCGAATTTGACCCAACCAAGATTTAAAAAAATAAAAATGAAAAATGAATTCAAAAACGGTTTGGGCCGAAGTTAGCCTAACCCAAACAAAAAAAATGCATCGAGTAAGGGCCCAACCCGATCTAAAACCCAGAAAAAAAATTAAATTATAAAAAGGGATAGAAGCGCCATGTGGAGCGTGAGGCCACGTGGCAGACCTGTTTGACACGTAGCGGGCATGGTCAGATTGCAGATGGCATGTGGAGTCCAAATCGCTAGCGCGTGTAGCCATCGGAGTGCTCTATGGTTGCGCGTGTAATACACGGCTCGAGCGAGAGTAGGATTCAGCAAAATTTTTAATTTTTTCTGGATTTAATCTTCTTGGGGCTAGTGTGGGCATATGGGAGCTATGTTTGAAACACGATTTGTTCCTAAAAATTCCTAAATTCGGGATCTTCATAATGATATGCTATTTACCTATTTTAGAGGAAATTTAGGATCTGTTTGTGAGTTTTTAGTGCTTATTTAAGTTTTTTTATACATTTAAAAATCCCTGAGATTACAATAATGACTTACATATATTTATTTTGGTCAAAATGAAGCAAGAAACTTCTAACAGCACTAAAACACATGAGTATGGGCTATTGAGCATTGAGTTTGTGGATGATCAAGCTTATATGGATGATCCTGAAGAGGAAGAGGATCTTAAAGAAAATGAATTTTTCGAGGAAGATTCTGAAGAAGATCTCGAGGAAGATTTTCTAGAGGCTATCCCAGAGGAACCTCAAGTGGTCTATTCTGATTTTGGACCAAAGTTTGTACCCTCCTGTCCTGATGAACCTCAAAATTTAGAAGAAGAGGTCTACCAACCCTACTCTGCTGCTATGCCTGAGAAGATAGCAGAACTTGATGCAGACAAGACAACTAGAATAAATAATATAAAAATCATATACTCAATCATTGCAAACTATGCAGAAAGCATAACTGACAAAAAGAGTGCAAAGTTCTATGTGAGTGTAATGATGAAATATCACGCAGCTGTAAGAGCAAGGTGCACCTTTCCCATGACTGTTTCTTGAGTTGATGTTGTGACAAAAACAACAAGTTTCATGAAGAAAAAGAGCAGATTTTTTAGGAAACTAAGGAAAGCCATCATTGAATACTGTTGTTCTTACATTTAAATGGTGTATTATGTTCTTGTTTCTTTTCTTTTATGTTGGTTGTATTAAGAATATGACTCTATGTGTTGTTGTTTGAATGTTTTTTGTATTGACATGGCATTTTTCATGTAATTAATTATATTTTTTTAGTTAATGCTAATTTTTAATAGTGTATTATAATACCATGTATCCCTGATAAGTGGGAGCTTTTAGAAGGTGAAAATTCTGAAAGCTGATGACTTATTTAAAGTACTTATATGAAGTTTTTAATAGAAAATAATAAAGTTGCTAGTATTTGTGTTATGGGAGGTACAAACACATTCTCCTGATTATAGATCTAATAATAAATTTATTTTCTGGTCAAGAATGATATAAGTACAGACATTATATACCATGCTGTGTTATATAATCATTTGGTTATGTTCTCCTAAAGAGAGCAACATTTCTAAATGTGAAAAATGTTGCTCCAGAATTGACAAGTGGCCATGAAAGGCATCATTATTAAGCTGAATAAGGGGGAGAAATTAAATGACAACAACTGGGACATCTAGCATTGTAAGGTGCAATACATTTTGGAGGAACAGGAGGCTGTTGAGCCACTAACCACTATTTTGGTAGAACTTGAAGCTGGGACGACTACTCAGTATAGGAGAAACTTGGGAGCTTTCCAAGCATGGAAAAAGAAGAACAGTATTGCGAGAGTCACCTTGTTGAGTACTATGGAGAACGACCTGATGTGTCAATATGAGAAATACCAAACTGCTCAGGCTATATGGGCTGCACTCAAGGATAAGTTTGGAGGCACATCAACCACTTAACTTAGAAGGTTGACAATCAAGTTTGACACCTACAAGCTTAGAGGGAATACTCCTATGAAGCAGCATCTGAGAGAGATGTCTAACATGATTAGAGAACTTCAGGAAGCTGGACACACCTTGACTGATGAACAACAAGTTCAGGCTGTGATCAGATCGCTTCTTTCTAGCTGGGAGCACATGAAAGTGAACTTGACTCATAATGACAACATCGTCACTTTTGATGATGAAGTGAAACATCTTGAGCTTGAGGATGAATTCCTAGAGGCATATAAAGCTTCTGGACAAGCCTACTATACTGAAAATACTGGTCCTTCTAATGCAAAGCCCGATTTCAAAAAGGGCAAGAAATCTCAGAAGAGAGACAAGAAGGATGGCTCTAAGTTTAAAAAGGCCAGAAAAAAAATTCAAGAAGAATGGAAAGAAGGGCGGCAAGAAGAAAGTTGACCTAAATAAGGTCAAGTGTTATGCCTGGCAGAAAATAGGTCACTTCGCACGGGACTGTACCGAGTGAAACTATCGTGAAAAGGTACTAGTGAATTATGTGAATTCACACATTTCTTTTGTTTTAAGTACTTCTTTTCTAACAGAACCTGTTTGTTCTTCTTGGATTTTGGACTCAGGCTCAATAGACCATGTGACAAGGGATCGAGTATCCTTCATGGAATACCGTCGGTTGCCCCATCTAAGCAAATGGCTATACATGGGCAACAATGTAAAGATCACATTCAAAGGAATTGGCACCTGCAAACTAGCTTTGCGTGGTGGGAAGACTTTGATCCTACATGATGTTCCTCATGCACCTGACATTTACCGGAATTTAGTTTTAGTACTTTGTCTTTTAGATTATGGGTTTGATGTAAACTTTAATGGCTAAGTTGCAAACATTTTTAGCAACAAGATCTTTTATGGTTTAGCTTTCCTTTCTAGAAAGTTCTATGTTATGGATGTTGTTGGTGATTTTTATGTGCATGACTGTTTCATAATTTCCTCCAATATAACTATTAATATGAATATCTAGCACACTAGACTATGACACATTAACCAAAATAGAATGATTAAACTAGCTAGAGAAGGTTTGCTAGGTGAAATTTTGAATATGGAAATGTCCTTATGCGAGAATTGTCTAGCTGGTAAGGCGATTAGGAAACCTTTCGGTAAGAGGACTAGAGCTGAAATTCCATTACAATTAATCTATTCTGATATATGCTGTCTAATGAGTGTGAGGGCGAGACACGAAGCTTGGTATTTCATTATCTTTATCGATGACTATTCACGATATGGTCACGTCTATTTGATCTCACATAAGTATGAAGCTCTTGAGTGTTTTAGACAATACATGAATGAAGTAGAGAATCAAACAGATTGTAAAATTGAAGCTTTGCGTACTGATCGGGGTCATGATTACTTATCTGATCAGTTTAATGAGCTCTGTGAAGAAAAAGGGATAATTAGACAACTAACCATCCCTGGTACTCCGCAACAAAATAGAGTTGCAGAAAGAAGAAATAGAACTCTTCTAGACATGGTTAGGTCAATGATGGCTCAAGCAAATCTACCAATTTCATATTGGGGTGATGCTTTACTTACGGTTGCTTTTGTAACCCCCTCCGTAATTATATCCGAAATACGCGATTAAAATGAAATAGAGACCAATAATAATCAAATAACATTTACTAACCCATCACATGACGGGGTTTTCACGAATACTTTTTGAAATCATTTATAAACTTGGTCTCATATTCACATTTCGAATACAATTACTACGCGAAGATAAATCACATTCATATAAATATCAGAGTGCACAACTTAATCATCCCGGCAATCCCGGGTACATACCTTCGCTAAAGATACACAGGGCAAAATTGCCCATTACAATTCTTCAAATGGGGATTACACAATCTCATCTGGAAAGAGTCCTAGCCGCTCCCTCCACGAGCCACTTGCCCTGTCTAAATTGTTGGTAGGGGAGGGTGAGATTCGAGAGAATCTCAGTAGGAAACAGATACCATAATGCATGCATGATAGATGCTATGTGTATGACATGTTAGCTTTATCTAGATGCATGCCCCATAATGACATTTCTGTATGCTCAATGTTTCATATAAAAAAAACTATGGCTACAGCAAAACAGAAACAGAGCTTCATTTATTCAAATATGCTCTACACAATCAAGTAAAGCAATCACATACATCACTACACAAGCAAAGATATCAAATACATGCAAGTAAGGTAAGTCCCCTACCTCCAGTCTTTTCTCCTCGATTTGCGTGCCTGCAACTCGGGGCTTCACATTCGATCCTACAATGTCAAATGTACTATTTAGACACTTCCATAGTGTTTCTGGGGGTTATATGAGGCTATATTGAAAATTTACTAAAATACCCCGGGGACCCGGCCCGGCCCCGCTGTACCCGGTCCGGCTGTACTTTTCTTGAAATTTTGACATGGGCTATTCTGACATATTTTCGCCCAAGGAATCCATTTCTGGACTCGGAATTATCAAATTCAATATCAATTTACAAATTTACCCTTGGCAGCCCCACTTTAAGGGTTTCAAGGGCGTTTTCGTAATTATGCTTTTTCGGCCTTTTCCGAAAAAGTGACCAACTGTAACCCCACCTAATTTTCGCTCCTGAACTCAATGGAATTATCAAATCATTGAAAATCCATCTCTAACCCCTCCAAACTAGCCTTGGCCGAAATTCTCAATTCCTCGGGAAAAATTGGGGTTTTTCGGTTTCGGCTCCGTAAACGCGTTCCTTTCTACTCCTAACCACTTTATTGACTATTCCATTAGGTTACAACTATCATTTAGTACAAATTTGGGCAGCATAACAGCCCCACACACCCATTTTCCATTTTTGAAACCAATGACAATCCGGCGAAATTTCACCGATTAAATTGTCCACAACAGCCAGAATAGTCAATACACAAGAGTTTGGAAGTTACCTCAAGCTCCCACTAGCTTTTCCTTGTCTTGGCTGAAACCCTAGCTGTTTTAACACCAAAGGAAGAGCTTCCAAACCTTAAAGAACATAAAGGAGTAGCTTAGGATCGGAGTTATACGTGTTAGGAGCTAGATCATCGGAGAAATCGGCTTACCTTGCGAGTTCTCTTCCTCTTCTCTCTCTAAAACTCCCTCTCTCTCTTTCTCCATGGTGCTGCACGGTTTTTGGCTGATGGAGGAAGATGATGATGACTTTATAACATTTAGCTTATGTCATCTTTAATTATGATGATGTCATAATTCCAAAATTGGCATTTTCGGATTTTCTGGCAGATTTTCTGCCCAATCTTTGAAAAATCATAACTAATTCTAGAAAACTTAAAATGAGGTGATCCCAAAGCCAAATGAAAGGTATTTAAGTCCTCTTCATTGGAAAAATATGATCCATTACCAGAAATCACCACAAAATTCCAGAATTACACAAATTTCATCACTGCCCCAAAACAGAGTCCATTTTCGACCTCAAACTTTGGACAGTCATATCTCCCAGTTCCCAAAACGAAATGGCATAAATTATATGTCCATTTTGAAGCTTGGGATGTGACCTTCAAGACTGGAAAGTTTCATAATTTTATGACATCATTTGCCTAGTCAAAACATCCACACGAGAAGACTGCCCAGAATAGAGTTTTACTGGACAAAATTTCAGATTTTGCATCTTTGCTTCCAATGGTTCCATTTTCATACCAAACATCATTCCCACATAAATTTTCACAAGGAATCCATTGGAAACACCAAATCAATCAAATTCACATCTCATTACATTGCAACATTTCCATTCCAAAGTTCCAAACCAATTTCAATTACATCAAAACACACTATGACACCATTTCCAACACAATACCCCATTCAATTCTTCCCTCTATTCTAAGTCAATTTGGATGTTAATCCACAATTGAACTCAAATACAGGGTTTCGGCGCTGCTCACAACACACACGAATCATATTCGAGTGCCAAATCACATCATATTCTCCAAAAGGGTTATTTATCACTAACCACATCCACTTTTGGAGTCATTAACCCTTAATCACAATTTAGGATCTTGCTAAACTGGGGCTTAGCAGTCCACTTATCTCAGGCTTATTCTCTAGCCTCAAGTTTCAAAATTTGGGGTATTACAGCTTTCATTCTTAATTGTGTGCCCTTAAAATCAGTCACTTCTACACCCTATGAATTATGAACAAAACGCAAGCTAGATTTAAACATCCTTAGACCCTGGGGGTCAGCTGTATACATTCATAATGATTCATATAGGTATGGGAAATTGGGTCCTAGAGGAAAGAAATATATCTTTATAAAATACTCTGAACAATCAAAAGGATACATTTTCATTGGTGAAAATGAAGATGGAACTGTGACTGAAATTGAATTAAGAGATACCGTATTTCTAGAAAATGAATTTCGTAGTAGGGGAGATATTGATCGTACAGTATCTCTTTATGAAACACAAGAAAAAGGTTATATAGAAAAAAACTCAAACTAAAGATCCTTAATCATCTCAATACATTGACCTGAGTGGGAGCTCAAAAAAGCCTTTATAAAGGCCTGAACAAGAGAAGCAAAAGAGACAAGAAGCTCCCATAAGAAGGAGTGACAGGGAAAATGTACCTAGGAGACGCTTCTCAATAGAAGGAGAGACACTTATTGTTACTCCAAACGGAGATGATGAGCCACATTCTATGCAAGAAGCCTTATCATGTCCTACTAAGGATGAATGGAAGAATGCAATGGAAGAGGAAATCGAATCAATGAAAAAGAATAAAGTTTGGGAACTAGTTGATTTACCAAAATGGCAAAAAGCCATTGGGAGAAAATGGGTTCTCAAAATAAAAAGAAAAGTTTATGGATCAATTGACAAATATAAGGCTCGACTGGTTGCAAAAGGGTAAACACAACAGGAATGTATAGATTACGAGGATACCTTCTCACCTATTGTACGTTTCAATTCTATAAAACTTATTCTGACAATAGTAAATAGTTTAGATCTAGAACTACATCAGATAGATGCAAAAACCTTATTTCTAAATGGTGATCTAGATGAAGAAATCTATATAGAATAACCATTAGGTTTCATTAAGAAAGGAATAGAGAGCAAAGTTTGTAAGCTCAAGAGGTCCATTTATGGACTGAAACAATCATCCAAACAGTGGTATTTGAGGTTTCACAGAGCGATAACCTCTTATGACTTTCAAATGATTGAAGAGAACTATTACATCTACATTAAGTGGTTTGAGAGTAATTTTGTGATATTATCCTTATATATAGATGACATACTATTGGCTGGAAATAGTCTAAATTCGGTTTTAGCTATTAAAGAATGGCTATCATCGGATTTTGAGATGAAAGACATGGGTGAAGCATAGTATATACTTGGAGTTAAAATCCAAAGGGATCGCTCTAAAAGAATTCTCTCTCTTTCACAAGAGAATTACATCAAGAAAATTCTTGAACGATTCAATATGAAAGACTGCAATCCCTTAAAGATACCCCAGTAGCTTCTGGAGTAACATTGAGTCTTGATATATGTCCTAAAACTGAGTCAGTAAAGAAGAAAATGGAAAGGGTTCCCTATGCTAGTGCCATTGGAAGTTTGATGTATGCAATGATGTGTGCAAGGCCAAATATTTGTTACACAGTTGGACTGGTTAGCAGATTCCAGTCAAATCCCGATGAGTAATATTGGAAAGCAGTGAAGAGGATTTTGAGATACTTAAAGGGCATATCAGATTATGCACTATGCTATCAAGGAAGCAATATGTAATATCCTAAATACATATAAGGGCTAAATGTAATACACAGTGAAATAAAATGATTTAATGGCATCCTAATTAATATTGCCATAATCAAGGGCAAAAGAGACAATTGCTACTTGATCTTGAGGTCAAAATTGGAAACCAAAATGAAGGGTCAAGATTTGATCTTGAAAAGAAAATGTAATCATGAGAATGAAAACAAAAATTTTCTCTTCCTCTCACCTTGTAAAAACATCCAAAAATGTAAAATAGGAAGAAGGGAAAAGTTAGTCAAAATGTCCAATTACATTAAGGAAAAACAAGGTCAAGCTTGAACCTATAGACATGAGATTACATGGTCAACACATTTCCTCTTCAATTTCGTATAGGACCCAAAGAAAAGAGGAAGAGGATAGAACATGAGATTACATGGTCAACACATTTCCTCTTCAATTTTGTCTAGGACCTAAAGAAAAGAGGAAGAGGATAGACAATTTAAGTCATGCCAAATCCATTGAATAAGTCAAAAAGCAAAAGGAAGGAAAAGAAGAATAACAAGTCAACATGTTTTCACTTTTGGTAAATAATTGTGGCTAGCCATAAAAGAGAAAAGAAGAGAGAATTTAACCAATATACTTCCTCACTCTTAGCACATTTTGGACGTCCAATACAAGAGCAAAGAGAAGACTTGATCAAAGGGGAAAGGAAAAAACTCAATTTGAATTGTTACAAGTATTTGACCAAGGTGAATCAATTGTAACTACAACTTTTTACCACCTTTAGACCACAATTTCAGCTAGCTCTTTAAGGGATAAGGGAAGCCAAAAATATTATCATTCAACACTCTTATTCTCTCTCTCTAAGTCAGTTCTGCAGCTACAACACGAGAGTGCGAGAAGAATCAAGTGAAGGTGAGACTTTGATCTTGATTTTCACCTTCTTAACTTCATTTATGGCTCACATGTCCTTCATAAACATTGTTCCTCTTGATGAGAGCTTCATTTCTTTGATTTTAGAATTTCAAGAGGAGGTGTTTTGGGCCATCATCCAAGAACAAAAGTTGTAGAATCAAAGAAAGGAGTTAACGAGAAGCAAGATGTGAGTATTGGTTTCAATTTGAGCTATTGGTTGTGCTGGTTGAATAAGTATTTTGGCAAGTACATATCTGCCCTGATTTTGTCCAAGTTAGGGATTGGCAAAGTCATGGTATTTTGGTTATGTATTTGGTGTTTTATGATGATTAGAAACCATATGACACAAGTTTGATGCTCAAATTGAGAGTTTGGTAATTTTTGGAATTTTGTTGATTTTCTACCCAAAATAGGATTTGTAGAAAGAGTTGTAATTTTCTCATTTTGATGTTACCATTGTGTTCTACATGAAAAATTGTGTGGGAATAGCCCCGAGTTGTGAATTTTAGGTCATTGAAACTCAACATGCAAAACTGGATTTTCTGCTGAATAGGATTCCAGCGAGGTACCCTGATTGTGTGGTGTTTTTGGATAACCAAATGATCTCCAAAAATTCTAAAATTTTCCATTTAAATAGTAGACATATCAAGCTTTAATTTGATAGGTCATTTGCATCATTTTGATTTGTACATTGGGAGTTATGGATTTTTGAAGTTAAGTCATGAAAACTGGTTGAATTTTGACAGTGTGCAATAAATGAAAATTCTGGGAATGCTGTGTATCCAAATGGATGTGGGTGATATTTTTATTTAAAAATAGACTAAATAAGGGTCACACAGCCTTTTGATTTTTATTGATTTAGTTATGATTTTTCAAAGTTGATGAAAAATTCTGGCAGATTTGGTCACTTATGTGAAAATTGAAGATATAATCGCATAATGTAGTATTGTTGAACTCTGAGGTTAGAAATTGGTCTTTTGGGTTAATTGACCACTTTAGCTCCTTAGTTGACTTGATTAAATGACCATATTGATAACCAACCCAAGTAGTATGAGTTATTAAAAAATTGGAATAGGTAATAACTCATCATCTTTGGTTATGATTTATAGGATTCAACATTTATCCGGTGCATAAGAAACTGGTGTCCGAGCAGGAACGGAAAGAACAAAGTAGTGACCATTTCTCTTACATTGTGTATAATGCATGGTATGCTTGTCTTATCATTGATTTGTGATGAACGGAAGTGCCGTTGTGAAATGTGCCATTGAGAAACATGCCGTTGTGAAACATGCCATTGTGAGTACAACGAAAGTTGTTGTAGAATTGTCATTGATGTGTTGCTTCTGTGTGATTTGCTTGCATGCTTTATGGTTGTACATGTTATAAGTGAATTGTTACTACTGAGATTCTTTTGAATTTCATTCTTTCCATTAACTAACCTACAGCCAGGGCAAGCAGTTCGAAGGAGAAGCATGTGACGGAGGGCGGCTAGAGCTCCTAGCTAGGAGTTTTAGTTTTGCATAGTTGGTTATCATATTTTTGGGATTATTGTACATATTATAAATGTTGTAAATTTTGAAGCTAAGTTCGTGGCATGCACCTCAGCAGTGCAAGAGGCTATATGGCTCAAAAGATTTATTGAACACCTTGGATTTGGAAATGAAAGCACCAATCCGGTGTTAGCGTATTGTGACAACACTGCAGCCATAGCCTATATGAAAGATCCCAAATATCATAGCAAGACCAAACACATAGATATAAAGTACAATTTTGTGAGAGATTATGTAGGACAGAAAGTCGTTACTATACAATATATTTGACCAAGAGTATAGTCGCAGACCCCTTAACCAAACCAATAGCCAATGAAATATATGACAAGCAAGTAAAGGTTATTGGGATGCACAAAATGTTAAATTGTAGACACTATGTAGTATGTTTATGATTAATGAAAATATTTCTTCATAAATTTTGTGTTTATATGAAGGTATACAATGTCTAGTATGTCGTACAGGCAAGTAATGTTGGCTCTCTCACATGAGTAACCGCCCTTAATACTCAAGGGGAGTATACAAAGATGAGACAGTTTGTGTTCACCAGTAAAGCAGCAAGAATGCTGATATGGTAGAGAAGAAACACAAAATTATGTCGCCTCGATAAGAGTGTAGTATGTCGAGATGAGATCCAATAAGATGTAAATATAAATATGGATTGAATCATGGACGCCCGCTTCCATGATGCCTATTGCCAAACAACAAATTCTTCAATATTGATGTCATGAAAGATAAATGAAGTAGAATAATTTGGGTTTAGACACTAGGAGTATCTAAACGTATGTCTGTATAGTGTTAACAATAAGATTCAAAATGACGTACGCTCTTATAGTGCAAGAGTAACACTGTAACATGTGATTCATACCACATGTGCGAAAGAACCGCAAATGGGAAGCAAGTGAATGGATCCCTGCTTCATTGCTGTGTGAGTCCCAAGAAGGTTAAACACTTTTGTGATATCCTTTGACTTTGACATTATCATGGAAGTATACTTCAGCATTTGCTACCTTAACATTCGTCCTATGATCACGATTGATAAGATCTAAGGTATTATGTTAGGAAAGCGATTGACGCATATCAAAATGATATATGAGCGAAAGGAAGATTACCTAGAATATACACACCTATGCTGGTGTCTGAGACATGTCCCTTATGATATTAATTTTGGTAATTTCATAAGTGTGGATACTAAGCATATGAAAAGGTGATCTAAGTTTTATCTTGGCTTGAGAGGGATTATATCTATCGTGTGAAAGTGTATATTGGCAAAATCTAGGACATGTGAGGCATTATATTAAATTCAAACTACACAAAGAGAGGTTGTCTTGTACTGGTAATGTGAAAGGGATTGCTAGGACAAGCACCTAGGAGATGTCATGTCTATGTGGTCACAGTAAAGCACCTAGTATTCAAGAAAGAAGAGAGAGAGACAAGGCTCATGGTATCCAATCCACTAAGTGTGAGTGGGAGATGTTGGGAATTGGGCTTGGTCCTCCCTTGGTGGATTAAGCCCAAACCCATTAGCCTTGGAGCCAAAATAAAATGCCCAAATTTTATGGAGTATTTGTTGGTAATATTCCCCAATTATTCAAATTAAAAACTAGTGGGAACAGTTTTCCCATATGTTTTGGGGGGAACAGTTTTTATGTTACGTGTGTGAATAAAAAGAAGAAAAACTGCACATAACATGGACTGTAGCAAAGAAAAAACCTTCCTTCCTAACTCTTTCCTTTCTCCCGATGAATTTGCTATGTATTATAGCCAAAGTTTGAGTGATCCGGTTCATGAGAGTATCTCGAGAGTACAAAGCAACACTCTAGGTATGCCCGAAATTCTACAACATGCAATTCATTTCTTTCTCAATATTAAAACTAGTTAGTTGTCAAGTGAAAACCATATATTTTTTTAAGAAAATAAAACAAGAAAATTGAACAAGATATTTACAAACTCAAAATTAAACTACTAATGTTCAATCAAATTCAACCAAACAGTGTTGGCACATAAGTCCCTGGCAACGACACCAAAAACTTGATAAGGAAAATATTATAGCTTATAACTATAATGACCTAATTTTAGATTAAGGGCTAATGACTCTGATGTTGATTGTAATTAGTGTAATTAAACACTTTTCGATAAATGTGATATGGATTTGATATAATGTTCATAGTGATGATTTATTAATCATAGTGAAACCAAGGGCAAAATGGAAAAATTGGAAATTTACCGACCAATTGGTCAGTTACCAAAGAGGAAACTCATTGGTGATTAGAGATCAAGGGTTGAGATCTATTGGCTATGGGTCGGAATCCCATGCTTTAAGCTTATATGAGCTCATGGAGGGAGTGAACAAGATGTTGACAAGTGGCAATATGGTAGACCATTGGATGGTGCTAAAAGACAAAAACTCACTTTCTCTCTCTTATTCGGTTTTGGGGGTATGGACCAAGGGGAAAAGATACAATCATCATCATCATCTTCCTCATCTCTCATCATCTCTCTCCCCATCCTCCATTTCCAGCGATCAAGGTAGAAAGAGAAAGATGAAGCTTGAATTTTGGGTGAGTAATAGTTCCCATATGCTCTAATCCTCTTCATTAAACTTGTTCATAGTGTTAAGAGCTCTATTTTGGTTGTTTCAGTATTTTAAAAGGTGGTAGTTTGGGTGTTGGAGCAAATTGGAAGTTGGAGAATCAAAGTTTGGTTTTAGTGTAATATCCTGAATTGTAATTAAGGATTAATAACTTCAAAGTGATGTAATTAATGTTAATTAAGCATTTTTGAAGTATATGATGTGAATTGTGACGTAAAATATATTTGGTGATGGTTTAGTAAGCATTGTGATAATCAGGGGTGAAATGGTAAATTACTGACCGAATGTCAGTTATCGAAGAGGAAACTCCTTGATAATTTAAGAATCAATGGCTAGGATTGAGTAATTAATAGGGTGGAATCATGTACCTTGAATTCATGTGTTCCCATGTGATAAGATATAAGATTTTGACAAGTGGCATACTTTGGACCATAGATGATGGTCAAATGTTCAACCTTTATTTTCTCTCTCATTTCTTCCTTCTATTCGGCTAGACATGCATGGGGAAGGGGAAAATCTTATCTTCTTCATCATTCTCTCATTTTCTCTCTCCATTTCTCCATTTTTCATTGACCAAGGAAGGAAAGAGGAAACACAAAGGTAAGATTTTAATGATATTCTAGTTCTCAAATGCTCAAATGCTCTTCATTAAAGTTGTTCATGGTGTTGAGAGCTTCCTTGCCATGGTTTGAGAATTTTGAGAAGGGGTGTTTTGGTATTTGAACAAACTTGAAAGTTGGAGAATCAAGGTTTTGATCTTAGCAAAGTGAAGAGGTAAACATTTGATGCATTTTGGTATATTTGTGATGATTTTAGGTTAAGTTTTGTAAATTCTGGAATTTTTCCCTGATTTCATGAGAATTAGATAATAGAAGAGTTTGGAATGGTAATGTGTAGTAAATGGTGTTAGGATGTGTTATAATGTCATTAGGTTTGATTTGGAACTGAATGAGGAAATTTGGTAGTTTGTGGTTTTATGTGACCTTAAGAGCTAGAGTTGGAAATGTGTTGATTGAATGTGAATTTAGATATTTTGAGGTTACCAATAGGTTCCTTAGGAGATTTTGTGTGGGAATGAGCTTTAGTATAAGTTCTGGAACTATTGGAGCTAGTTTTGGTAAATCTGGAAAACCATATCAGTTGTTGCGATCTGGCTTCTGATAAGCCTCACTCGAGTGAGGAAGGGTCTCACTCGAGTGCAATATGAAATTTTTGGTGTTTTGGTCAAGTCTTCAGGCAGAAATCACGAATGAACTTGTGTATTTGCGAGTGGCATGTGTTATCACTCGAGTGCATGTGCATGTAGCACTATGGGTGGGTGTCTCGGGTTATCACTCGCAGGCAAATGGTCGAGAGTGTGTATGGGCACTCGCAAGCATTGGGAAGTCACTCGAGTGCTAGGGCTGGTGCTCGAGTGCACTTGTCGCCTAGGAGCCTTTGTTGCTCTCGGGTTGTCACTTCTTGCACCCCACTCGTTGGGACTCAGGTGACTAGGTGTCATCACTCGAGTGCCCAAGTGAATGCTCGAGTGCATTGGCCACTCTAGGAGGTGTTGGTGCTCTCGGGTACACACTTTCTATGTCTCACTCGCTGGGACTAGAGTGCGAGTGAGGGCAACACTCGAGTGAGGCCTTCTTCACTTGAGTGAGTCAACCCAAAATAAGAGTTTCACTTCCTAAAAAGGTATTTTTGGGGTAGTCTCTTCTTACCTTTTAGGCATATGTTTAGGCCTTTAATGGTCACCTAAAGAGTTTAAATGATAACCAACTTAAAGTACTATAGAATTTAAGAACTTGGAAGAGAGATTGACGGGTTGTCCCTAACTTGATTTATAGGATTTGACATTTGCCGCCCTCGAGAGCCCACGGTGCCGAAGAACGTCAGGAAAGAACAAGGTAGTGACTCTTTCTCTTATACTGTGTGTGAAACATTGTATGTATGTTTGTCATGCATTGAGAATACTTTGTGAATACATTGTGATGCTTTGAGATCGCAGTGAAAGCTGATGCCATGAGTGCTGTCGTTTGTGGCGTGAGCCATGATACATTGTGATGCTGCTTAACATGATCATATATACTATGTGTTTATGCATTGTGTAAGTGATTTGTTACTACTGGGATTCTCTTGAATCTCATTCTTTCCAATGACTAATATTTCAGACAGGGCAAGTGGCTCTAAAGAGAAGCGGGCAACCCGGAGCGATTAGGACCCTTTGGGGTATATTTGATTTTTGGGACTTGGTTATCTACCTTTGAACTTGGGATTACTGTATATTTTGAGATGTAAATACTATATTTGATTTTGGTCATGTAATCCCCTGGTTGAGACTTTCAAACCCTTAGTTTATATATGTATAGAACCCGGGAGTTGTCGGGGATTTGATTATACACTCTGATATGAATGAATGTAAATTAACTGCATAGGTAATTATATTTGAGTTTCGAAATTGAGACCAGCATAGGGAAAAGTTTTTGAAAGGCTTTGTGAAAACCCTACCGTAAGGTAGGAAGTTGAAATGAGTTTAAACTATCCAACGGTCTCTAATCCAATTTAATTATGCGATATCGAATCATAATTACGCTAATCAAGGCAGGGGGTTACATTTAGCAAAGTTGAAGAGGTAAGGATTTGATGCTTTTTGGTATATTTATTGTGATTTTTTGGATAAGTTTGAGAAATTCTGGAATTTGCCCTGGTTTATGTCCATTTTTGAATGTATGAATTACATGATGAATGATGTTGGAATTGGTTTATTGTGAAGCTATCTGAGTATTAGATATAGTTTTGAGTTTTGGAAGTGTGTTAATTGGAATTGGGTATTGTGTGTGAATTAGAGACCTAAGAATTAAACTGTGGTTAAAATGGTTTTGGGTGTTTTGGAGGTTACCAATGTGTTCCTTAGGAAATTTTAAGTGGGAATGAGCTTTGTGTGAAGTTTGGGAACCATTGGGATTAATTTTGGCAAAGTTGGGATTTTCTGTCAGTTGTTGCGATCTGGCAATCTGATAGCATCACTCGAGTGAGGGGGAACTCACTTGAATGCTGTAGTGTAATTTTCCTTTCTCCTTTGTGTTTTTCTTGGGTTTTCATGAAGAAAACTCGAGTGCACTTCTCAGCCCGCGAGTGATATTGATGATCACTCGAGTGAGCATGGGTTCACTCGAGTGAAGGTGAGAGTTTTTGTTTAGGGCTGTGTCTCGGGTTGTCACTCGCTGGCTAATTGTCAAGAGTGTGTTCTGACACTCGCAAGTGCAGTTTTCTCAACCGAGTGCCAAGGGTCATGCTCGAGTGAGCTTTTCCCCTGAAGTTGGTTGTGCTCTCGGGTTGTCATTTTCTGTGTTGTACTTTTGGGGACTCGAGTGAATTTAGAGCTATCACTTGAGGTGCGATCCCCCATGCTCGAGTGTTGTAAGCACTTTCTGGCCATGGTTGTTGCTCACTGTCAAACACTCGCGAGTGAGAGCCATTCTCACTCAAGTTCAAGTCTCTTATCACTCGAGTGAGCCAGCTGAAAATCAGTGTTGTGCTTCCGAAAAAGGGGTCTTCAGGGTAGTTTCTTCCAACCCTTTTAGTATGTGTTTAGGCCTCTAATGGTCATCCTAAAGAGTTTAAATGATAACCAACTTAGAGTATTATAGAAATAAGCATTTGGAAAAGAGATTGATCGGTTGTCCCTAATTTGGTTATAGGATTGGACATCTGCCAGACTCGTGAGCCCACTAAGCCAAGGAACGTCAGGAAAGAACAAGGTAGTGACTCCTCTCTTATACTTTGTGTAAATGTATTGTATGTATGCCTATCATGCATTGTGTTGTTGCTGCTGCTTTGTGATGCTTTGTGCCTTATGACGCTTTATGGAGCTTTGTGATGCTTTGTGCCTTGTGACACTGCTGCATAGTATTTACTGCGAAAGCAGGCATTGAGATTACAGTGAAAGCTGGCATAGTGATTACAGAGAAAGCTGGCATAGTGTTTACCGTGAAAACCGGCATAGTGCATTGTGATTACAGCCGTGAGTGCTGTCGGTTTTGGCGCGAGTCATGACTCATTATGTTGCTACTGAACATGATAAACTTACATGCTTTGTGTTTATATATTGTATGAGTGATTTGTTACTACTGGGATTCTTTAAAATCTCATTCTTTCCAATGACTAACATTTCAGACAGGGCGAGTGGCTCAAAAGGGAAGCGGACAACCCGGAGTGGTTAGGATCGCTTAGGGACATTTTATTTTTGGATTGTTGGTTATCTGTTTTGGTTTAGGATTACCGTTTGTATATGAGATGTAATTAATAATTTTGGATATGTAATCCCCATTTTGGGAACCTTAAACCCATTGTGTATATATACATGTAGCTTGGGGTTGCCGGGATTTTAGTTACGCACTCTAATATTAATGAATGTGATTTAATTGAACAGGTAATTGTATTCGAAAGTGAATGCGAGACCAAATTAGTTAGATTTTCGAACTGTTTTCTGAACACCCCATCTTGAAGATGAGGGATTATAAATGTTAATTTTATCTTATTGGTCTCTATTTCACTTGAATTTCATAATTCGGATATAATTACAATGAGGGGGTTATAATAACTCTGTAAGTGCACGGGTCGTATCAAGCAATAAAGAGTGAATAAAGTATCGTTCCCATGATGACTTGGTACCAACAAAACGGTTGAGCAATGATTTTACACTTTTGTTTAAATTGAGCAACTCAAGTTGAATTCAATAAATGAAAAAGAAATTAAGATCAAAATAAAACAAACTAACTACCACAATTATCAAATGAGGAACCTAGAGTCACTAATTCCATATTAACTTTATAAACCTTGTTTTTACTAATTTAATTTGCCTTAATGTCAATTTTATTAATCTCGAATATAAATAGTTATAAGTGCTTGTTGGTCTACTTATAACCCTCTCTTAAGTATAAATTGTTATGTATAACATAATTACTTAAGAGGCAAGTTTACTCATACACACTCTTCAACAATTATATGGGGCCATTAGGTATATTTCTATCCTAATCACAAATTAGATCGCAATCTATTCCCATATTACTTAATGTTAGAGCCTAATTAAAATTCCATTCGTCAAGGTAAATTCTAATGCTCAAATTCATATTCAATGATGACCAGTCATGAAATAGATAAAGCTAAACAAAATTAAGTAACCAAAATTAATATCAAATTTAACCAAACAATGAAAACAAAATCTATTTCAACCATAAGTTCATAGCTCCTGTAGTTTGCACAATAAACAAACTAAACATAATTAAAACAAAACAACAAGTTCATAATCCAAAATCTCAAGAAAAAGAGAAAAGAAAAGGACAGAGCAATGATTCAAAGCCTCATCTTTAAGTTCCAGTTGCTCCCCTTTCCAAACGGCTACCATGATCTCTTCTCTTCTTCATAGTCTTCTCGTCCTCCCGTGTAGAAGAAAAAGAATGAAACTCAAACCCCTTTGTTTCTCGTTTTTTGTGATTCAAGACGATGATGACTGATAATTTTGCAATCGCCCTCTACTTCCTTTTTATCTTCAAAGCCGTGCTTCCTGTTTTTACTTCAAGTTTCGTCAATTGAACCCTTCCCTTCAATTTCCAAAAATGTTGACAAGTGTCGATAAGGAAATAAACTAGTAGTAGTAGTAATAATAATAATAAAAAAACTGTTCTTCCTCTTTTTATTTGAGAAAACTTTCCATTTTTTTATTTTTTCCTAGAATTAAAAACTTATATTTTAAGTTGAAATCCCAGAAATGATGCATTTAAATTGATATATTTTAAAATCTCAAAAAAATCTCTTTAATTTATTATCGATGACTTCCTAAATATATCAAAATAGATATCAAAACTATTAAAAATAGGAAGTCAGGACTTGCGTACCTTGACTGTAATTTTTGGCTTGAAAGGCCTGCTAGCGCCCCAAATGATCAAGCAAAACACAGTGAAGAGAAGCACAATACTAAAGAGAGCAATTAAGACTTGGCAACGCCTAATGAAAGCTTGCTCTCTATCATCATAAGACCTTCTTCTAAAATCACATCACACTTAGGCCAACCTTTGCTGTTGCTTGTTCAGCTACTGTTACCTTTTCATCCTGAAAATACCAGAAAACCTGCTCGAAGGTGAAGATGGAGCTAAGCTTGTGGTGCCCGATTCAGATTTTGCCGAAAGAGTCGTAGGGGTATGAATGGAATTCTCAAAAGAAGTTAAATTTTGAAACTTCATTTTTCCACCAAGTCAGCACATAAGTATATTTAAAGGTGTTTGTGCCATATAAGCTTAATTAATGATGTTAACTCTCCCTTCACGGCCTTTTGAAATTTTAAGAGTTTGAAACGAGTAAGATTGAGGGATCAAAATAACTTATTTATAACTTTAAGAACCAAAACCAAAATAATTGTAAACCAAGGGACCAAATATTGTATTTAAAAAAGGGGGTAAATCACTGTGAGGTTCCAAGGACTATACAAAATTACAAAGAAGTCTCAAACCAAATTCTCCTATCAAAAAAGTCTCTAGCGATTACATTGTTATTAATTCGGAATGTGGAATTACTTTGTTGCCCCTATTGAATAAAAAATGGAAATGAACAACATATGTCTTTTTTGACAAGTGTTTATGCCTATTTCGAGAACGGGATGAGCTATTTTGACTAGTTCATTTTCCTCTCTGGAGAAGTTTTGAAATTTTAGAACTTAATGTTCCAACTCTGACAAGTGCATATGCCTTGTTTGACAAATACTTATACTTATTTTGACAACTGGATGAGCTATTTTGACAAGGTCATTTTTCTTCTTGGACAAATTTTGAAATTTCAGAATTAAATGTACCAATTTTGATAAGTGTATATGCCTTTTTTGACAAGTGCTTATACATATTTTGACAACTGTATAAGCTATTTTGACAATGGTCAAATACGGGTTTGGATTAACTCAAAATCATTTTCCTCATTTTCTTTTCAGAATCTCATCTTCACTATCAGATTTAAAAAAATAGATAGTCCAGATTTAATATTCTATAAAATTATAATTTTAGATATAAATAAATAAATTTAAACTATGAAAATCTGATCTACACCATTTATGGTTACAATACAAACAAAATTAATAATAAAATTAATTTATAAAATATTATAATAATAGTTTTACAAAATATTAAATCTGAATCATCTATTTTTTAATCTAATGATGAAGATAAGATTCTGAGAAGAAAATGAGAGAAATAATTCTAAGAAAATCTGCTTCCAGTCGAATACTCCTCTTGCTATCCCCTTTCTTTTTTATTCAATGATGATAACAAATATTCAATGAAGGTAACAAAATAATTTCATATATCAAATTAATCACAATACAATCTTTAAAGACTTTTTTAATAAAGAAATTTGGTTTGAGATTTTTTTTATAATTTTTCATGATAATTGAACCTCACGGTGATTTTCCAGGAAAAAAAAAAAAATTCAGAAACGCCAGGGTTCTCAAAACTCAAGTCACAAGGGCAGCTCAAGCGCGGTAATACGAGAAAGGTGTTCAGGTGGAGAGGTGTTTTAGTTTTTACTTCGTGTCTGTCAATCATCAGTTCCCCTTAGGTTCAGCAGGGGATCAACAAATCGCCGGATTCGGACCGAACTCGACTCGGGCCCTTCGCAATTTTCATCCGACGCTCCTCCTCTTGATTCTTGTACCATTGGTATGTCCTGCGCATCTTCATTTATCATGTCTCTATAGAATCATGTGTGTTGTGTATTTCTTATTAATTTCTGCCTGCATATTCAACTAGTATTATCAGGCTTAGCTTTTTCTGAACATCATTCCGCTTTCTGGGTGCAAATTAGTTTTCTTTATCTGGAATTTGGAAGATTAGAATTTCAAGGTTTTTTGTGGTTCATTTTTAAATGTCAAGTGTAATTTTTTCGAGCTGCGTGACGGTTGCACTGTTTGATATACAGTGATTTTGATTTCCATCCCTGCATACTGTATCCATTACCTCATTTTCGCTCTAATGGAGTGACACACATGCAGAAGCTGATGCAGTAATCAGCAAGCCGTTTACTTCCTGCGGCTGGCCACGGGTCATTTCTGCCCATACATTGCTTTTGGCCTGTCTCCTATAACCAACCTCTGCCTACAACTTTTATGATTTTTATTCCCCCATTGTGGTGCTAGTTTCGGACAATCTTTTTTTGTAAACATAGTAAGAATATTAAACTCTTCCTGGTCTGAAAAGCAGTAATGTAAGCATGCTATTTTTTTGTGTGGATGTTCTCTTGTCTGAACTTGAGAGTTGTAGGTCTGATTTATTGTTGTCATTACATGTTTACTACGAAACTCACATTCTTTCTTCTTTTCTATCTCATTATACTCTCAACTTGTATAAAACATGTTCAAAAAGAAAAAAAGTCAACTCCAATTATTTATAGTTCTTTTTTCTTGCAGGTTTACGGTGTTATTTTGGGGGCTACAGAAAACCTCATCATTTGTGTTGATTGCAGTAGTTTGTAAAGGTTGGTGCTCTGCGCAGATGTCTAATAATCCTCAGTTTCCCGGTTTACAGGTATGTCATCTAGAAAACTTCACCTGGAATGTAATAATGAATTACTTTTTTATAACTTTTCCTTTTATACTCGTAAAGTTTCATTGATGTTGCAGCATTATGCTCAATGAATTTAAAGCTTTGAAATGCTGCAATTAGCGTTATGAATTTGGAACTTGTGACTTCGATATATAGGCAGACACCTACAGTGTTAGAGTCCTCTGTCATGATGGCTGTGGCCATACTATTCTTTTAATACATTGACTAGTAATTGGCCTTTGTATGGCTGAATGTGGTTTATTATTGTTTTTGTTGGCATACATGTGAGAATTGTTCCATGTTAGTTTGGTGGGTAACTCATTCTATTATCCTATGATAGTGAACCAGTGAATTTTTTGTTTGGAATCTTTAAAGCATGTTAAATCGGTTATCAATGCTGGCTACTTAATTAATCAGTTTTTATATGTTTGTTTTGTGCAATACCATCAATGTCAATATTAGTTTTAACTTTTAAGTATAAAACTTGTTGCAAGTTGCACTGTTTTATTTATCAAATATTGCAATGGATGAGGGCCCACTTAGTTATCATGTAAAATTACAATGGATAATTGATGTTAATTAATGTTGCTTATGATCAGATATGTGCTTTGAATTTCTATATTTTATTAATTTTGCCTTGTGTAACAAGCTTGTAACAGGCTTTTTTCTTTTCATAGGATGACAATTGTTAGTTCCATCTTCTGTTTTATTCTATATGTCTAGCTTATGTTTTCTGTCTAAATCTTCATATTATTTTTTTTCCGTGATAGCCTCTTCGACCTCCTATTATGGGTTCAGTGGATCCCCCTCGCAATTTTGCTCCTCCCATGCCTCTTCAAGTAATTCATATTTTCTTACAATGGTCAACAACCCTACATTAAAATGCTATCAGTTTAGATAAACCTACTTGTTGGTTGTTGCCACAGTTCCGCCCTGCAGTTCCTGCTCAGCAATCACAGCAGTTCATTTCCCAACATTATCCTATTGGCCCTGGTGTTCCCCTGATGAATGTTGGAATGCCTTCTCAAAATCAGCAACCCCAATTTGTTCAACCAATTCAACAGATGCCTCCAAGACCAGGGCAGCAGTTACTGCTGCCATCACAGGCAATTCCACTGCCTGTTGGTCGGCCAAATATGCCAATTCCATCTGAATCGATGGTGCCTCAGTCTGATTCTCAAACCCCTAATGGTTATGTTCCAGGTTTAGGTGGCTCTGGATTACCGCTCTCTACATCATATACGGTAAAGTTCTGGTACTTATTTGTGGTGGATTAGAACTCTATATATGAATGCTAACTGTAGAATTGAATTTGTGCAGTATGCACCGTCTTCTTATGGTCAGGTACAAAGTAACTTCAGTGCCACCAGCCAATATCAACCTGTTTCTCAAACCCAAGCTCTTGCTGTTTCTTCTGGGGAACCACTTAGAGCGAGCATGAGCACTGCCTCTAGTACCCTTCTTCCGAGCAGTGGTGAACAACCTTCAATTCCATCTGTTGCGCCTTCAGTACGAGTCTTACTTATTCTAAACTTCATCACCGGAAATTTTTTGCTTATGTATGTATGTGTTAATATATTGATTCAAAAATTTTGTTCAGGTAACAAATTTCCTGCCAGATTCCGCTAAGGATGGATCAACGGATTGGATTGAGCATACTTCTGCTAATGGAAGGAGGTAAAAAGATTAAAATGCTTGTTTGTTTCCTAGGCTACTAATACTGTTGATAGTTGAGTGATGCAACCTGCCATCAAAAAGCTAATTATTTTGTCTATATGAATGTTATGTGGGAATTAATAGTGATTAGGGAAGTAGGATGGGGGTAGCTTGGGAGTTGGGACAAAAGAGGCAATTAGAATTTTTGGTTAATATTTCTATTATGAATAGGGAAGCCGGGTGAATTCGGCAGAAAATGTGATAATTCTTCTGCTAGCCAGAAGCGCTGCTTGATGAGAACCCTACATTTTATTATATTTAATGTACAATAATATGCCCCCTTTCTATTTAATTTTCCCAATAGATGAGTTTAAGTTTATGAAAATTCTTCTTGGCCAGAAAATGTATGAGATAATTAAACTTGGATTTTTTAAAAGTTTCAATTTTTAATTTTAAGTTTAATAATAATAATAATAATAATAAAGTAAATGGTATTTTTTACATATTTAATTGCTCATACGACTAAGCTAATAAATAAAAAATTGTTTATGTACTACTATAGTTATAATGATATCTTACAGCAATATTTTATAATTTACTAGCATAAATAATTGCTTTGCGTCATATTTTTGACGCATACTAATATGTAAAATTAACAAGGTATATATCTTTTTAGCATTAATGTAACCGTGGCTTGATTGTTAAACCGTAAAGGTAGGAAGTATTATCTCTATTGGCTTAAATGCTATATGTCTGCTTCATTTATTGAAACATTTTTCAATTTTCGAACCAATATCATGTTCAGTTCCCTTCCAAATTCAAACAAACTAATGTTCATCATCCTTGAGAATATGAAGCAATAGAGGATGTAGCCAAAGAAGAGCAAAAAGCCATGACGTCATAGTAGTATGACCTCTAGATTGCTCATCTAAATATTCATGATGATGGTAACAGTAAGAATAGATTATGAAGAGCATTCCGAAGTTGGAACGTGAAAAATTTTAAGATTCTAAAGAGCACCTGGAAGCAAAGTTTGAATGTGAGAAATATGGAAACATTCATCTTTCAAGTACTCAAACTGAAGATAATGCTGTTTTGAAAGATGATGTGGTTTGGGAAATTAAACCCAAAGCAGTAGCATTTCATATTTGGATTCAGCCAACCAAAGTGCTATGCTTTGTTGAATTCATTGTTCCTGATATTCTGGGAAGTCCAATTTTTCTTGTTTTTTCTGTCACTACTTTTTGTCATACCTATTTCATTAAGCTGGGCTTTTCTGTTGCTTCCATACGTCATACCTTGACTTAACTCACAAAGATTGATGAAGAATGGGTAAAGAATATAAGGACTGATAGAATGGATTTTATTTCTGAACAAAAAGTTAGGGCCCGTTTGGTACACTGGAATTGGTTTTGATGGAAATGGAAATGGAAATGGATATGTAAATGGAAATGGATATGGATATGGAAATGAGGTTTAAAAGTATGTTTGGTATGCACATGGAATTTGGCATAATTTTTATTTAAAAATACTAAAATACCCTTCTAAATAAAAAAAATAAAAACTCCAAAGTCATCATCTTTTACCCTGAGACTTCCTCAGCAATGCAGCAACCATCAAACATCATGGCACCAACCATCAAAAAAATCTCAGTACAGTATGTTTCTGAATCTCAAGGGCACAAGAAAAATTTAAGAAGTGTGTAATGCTAGCACTCAAGTTAAAAGTCAGCAACGTCCATACAAAAATGATGCCAATCCTTTTCTCAATCTCAAGCACACAAGAACAAGGGATAAACCCAGATCTAGATGCGATAGTCAATAATGGAGGTGAGACTTCTTAAAGCATGATGAGAAGGAGAAGGAGGAGGGTAGACGATTAGGAACAAGAGGATTGGGTAGTGATGAGGGCGCGACCAATGGGGGCTTCTCAGTGAGGAGAGGTGAAAGAGAGAAGGCGTCGTGAACGGAATTGGTGAAGGTTACTACTAGATCTAGTGCTCCTACAACCTAGATTTGCAGATCTGAAGCTCGAAATTCCATAACAAAAATCACAAGCTTTATGGTGGGTGTTGTTCGTTCCAGAAGAAGCGCCGTTGCTCCTCCTTGCCGTCGTCTGCGACTTGCCGGCGGTGGCGTGGGTGGCAATGGCTGGTTGGATCTCACAGGTGGTGTTCGGTATGGTGGCTGGAAGACGGAAGGGGTGGGTGAGGAGGCTGCAGCAAAAGAGGAGGGTAAGAGATGGAAATGTGCACATGGAATTATAAATCTTGGCTTTTAACATGGAAGCCATCTTTATGGAATTGACCCATTTTTGCTTCCACATGGAATTGGAAAATTTTCCAATTCCATTGTACCAAACAAACTCTCTCATGGAATTGATACCCAATTCCATTTCCACCTCCTCCAATTCCAGCGTACCAAACGGGGCCCTAGGCTTTACTTAGGGATACTCTTACTTTTGCCGTTTTGTTTCAGGCAAGTTTTCCTTGGCTACAGATTTGTTGGGGAGTTTTTTAATTGGATAATGGATGATATGTCACTGATAATTTTCTTTCTGTTTCTTTCCCTTCTCCCTTTTATCCCTATTCCTTCTCTATTTATCTCCCTTTCACTGCCTCCTATCCCTTTTTCTTCTACTAGCCCCTCATCGCTCAGTATACTCTTGGCATATCTAATCTTCATCATTCTTAGTCATATCTGATTTTATTCTTAGTTGAATAGTTAGTTTTCAGAAGCTAAGAAGTTATCTTTACAATACAACTTTTGCTATATACTCCATTTAACAACCAAAGCTTATGTCAATAAGAGTTGCCTTTGATATGTGGTGAATATAACTTGTTATATAGAATCGATATAGCTTGTTATATTGAGTAAGCGTAGCTTGTTTTATAATGATATGGATCTGTTTCTTCTTTCTCGCACCAAGACTTTTTTTCGTCACTAAATAGGTAATTTATTGAATTGTCTGGAAAGGGGATATACTGGAATATATCAACACAGATTCCCAAAATTTTCTCTCCTTTATACCAATAGTGCTTACATATGATTGTGGTGTTTGTTTTATGATCTGTATCTACCAGTTATATTTTACTGTAGTTTCTTTTCACCGAGGGTATCTTGTCATCCTTCCTTGCAATCCTTTTAACCTTCTAACGAAGCTGTTTTACTATCAATAAATCACCTCACTGCATAATTTTACTCTGGGATTCTCCAGATTTTACTACAATAAGAAGGCTAAAGTATCTAGCTGGGAGAAGCCTTTCGAATTGATGACACCAATTGAGGTGAGTTGTCCAGCTGATTTTTCTTTCATATTGTTGAATGTCTTGAGTTATGCCACTGGATTTATTCGCTGTTCTTTTGGAGGTTAGAGCAAGTGCACATCTGTTTTGGTTCAAAACAATTTGAATTGGGCTGAACATATTCTAGTTTCATTGTTATATGCTTCCTCTTTGTCCAATTGTGCTGAAAGTAGCCTGCTTCATTAGCTCATTCATTACTGCTCGGGTTTTCTCTCAGGCAGGCATCCATCGGTCTTGAGTTTTACATCTTACTGTGAGGTCAGTGTTGTGACAATTGAGGGGTGGGCTGTCTGTTATTAGCTTGCTTTTTGTGGATGATGCTGTGGAAGAATTTTCTATTTCACATAATGGTTCCTTTGATCTCAGATAAAGTTTTTCTTGATAGACCGAGAGAATGGGGGAAAAGATAGTTGGTGCATTTCTTAATAATAAAATCTTTTTGTGTTTTGGATTTTCATTCCTTGCCTTGTTGGTTGGGGTTTTTGATATTTAAAAAATATTGACTTTTCTCCTGTGTTTGCATTTATACATTATATAGAATGGTCAATTTTCCTTGTTTTGGTTTATATTTATGAAAATAATTTGGCCTCCTTTTATTTCTTCTATTGTGATTGGGTTCTTTCTCTTTGAAGTGTGATTTTCATATAAGCTGAAGCTATCTTCCATTTTGATGAACACTTTCAAATGTCATCAATAACTAAGAAGCTTAGATATTAATAGGGAGATGTAACGTGACACTATGGATGCTAACGTGGAAAAAAATATGTAGTGTTTAACTGCAATGTTTTGTGGTGTATTTGATACAAGTTGTGGATATGTATCAGACACAATATTGTGCCTTCGTTGAAGTATCGGTGCTTCATTTGTCAAGACCACAAATTGTCTGGTTAAAATCATTAGAGTTCTGATGGTAGACATACTGTTTTTATTCATTTTTAATCATGAGAAATGCACGTCAAATTCTTGGGCAATTTCCAATGACATGTCTCTCAATTCTCATTCATCTACCATGAGTTAATGTCTTAGGAGGTTTGTATTGGTAAAGAATTTGAGCATATGACGTCATGTGCATCATTCCCAGCATTTCAAAGCTGATGATGTCTTTAATGCCTCTGGAAATTCACTTCTTTCGTATGATTTATCCAAATCTACATGTGGGACTTTCATAGCTTTAAAGATGCTTACAGGTACCTGCCGTGCTACTCTATTTAGAGGTAGGATATGCTGTGGGTCTTTGCTGCTTGCTCTCTCCTACTATATTCCTTGAATGTTAGTAAATTCTATCATTGTATTACCATCTTGATCATTAATTTTTTCGTTTAAAATTTTCTCATGACTTACAAATGAGTACTATAGTTTGTAAATCTTGATTTGCTAAAGAGTCACCGGTTTCATATATCTTTCTCATCACTAGATTTAAATTGGATGTCCTTGAATTTTTTCCTCCCTCCAAGAGTTTTATTATATTTTCTCATTTATCATAATAAAGTTGTTTGGGTCTTTATCTTTTGGCATGCTGGGTCTGCACCTGAAAAGCTGGGTTTTCTGACAGTAGCAACTATTGGATTGTCTTGTATTTTGCTGTGTTCACTTTACTTTTGTGAACTATATGTCTGGTTTTAGGATAAAATAATTGGTACACAACAAATAATGCATGTGAATGTAGTTTACTGGAGATATTTATGGATTTTCGTGTAAGTTATAGTGATATACCTAACAAGCATACGTGCCAGTACTCAGCCTCCACCTTGTTACAAGCTATTCACCATTCTGATTTCTAGAAAGTATTGTGGGTAACAAGTTGCTTGATAGGATGCTGGTGAAATGGTTTGATTCACTTGGATATTATGCTAGAATTTCCCAATGAGAAATTTGTTTACATAAATTATGAGCTTATGATCATATTCTTGATACAAATCACAAATGCTTAGAAGATTACAATATATAGAGGAAAAAACAGAAACAAAGTAGATGAAAGTCAAAGAGACAGAACGGTGGGCAGGTGAGTGATTGAAGGAGGCATGAGTTAGAGTCAATTATCTCATGCTAATCAAATTTTTGGTGCTGACATTTAACACTCCCCCTCAAGCTGGAGAGTATATGTCAATCATACCCTGCTTGCACAGAAACTTATCAAATTTAGTTTTGCTTAGTGGTTTTGTCATTACATCTGCAATTTGGTCTTCAGATATGATGTAGGACAGATTCATGATGCCTGCTTCAATTTTCTCTTTAACAAAGTGTCTGTCTATCTCAACATATTTTGTCCTATCATGATAGATTGGTTCTTGACCATTTCAATGCTGGCTTTGTTGTCACACTAAATTTGCATTGGTCTCTCATGTAGAATTCCCAACTCCTTCAGTAATCTAATGACTCAAATTCCTTCACGTACTCCATTGTTAACAGCTCTCAGTTCAGCTTCCGCACTACTTGTGGACACCACAGTTTGTTTCTTGCTTCTCCATGTAACCAGATTTCCCCACACATATGTGCAATACCCTAAGGTTGATCTTCTAGTCTCTCTATCCCTTGCATGGTCTGCATCGGTGTATATTTCGATATTTCTGGTAGTGCGTTTCTTAAAGAAGGTTCCCAGGGTTAAGTTTCATATAGCTTTGAATTCTATATACAGCCTCCCAATGCTCTTCCTATGGCTGATGCATAAATTGACTTACTATTCCAACTGCATAGCTAATATCAGGACGTGTGTGGGTTAAGTATATCTGTTTTCCCACAAGTCTTCTGTATCTTTCTGAGTTAACTGACACACCTTGAGGCTTGACTTCTAAGTGACAACCTTCTTCCATTGGTGTCCCCTCTGGTTGGACACCCAACATTCCTGTCTCATGTAGCAGGTCTAGGGTATACTTTCACTGAGATACATTAATGCCCTTTTTAGTTTTTGCCATTTCCATGCCTAGGAAATACCTCATTTGTCTAAGATCTTTCACTTGGAATTTAGTTGACAAGTCTTGTTTTAGTTGAGCAATGGATTCTTCATTTTTTGTAATGACCATGTCATCAACATAGACGATCAAGATGGTGACTTTGTCATTAACACGTTTGATGAACAATGTGTCATCTGCTTGTACCTGAGTATACCCAAGTTCTTTTATTGTTTTGGTGAATCTACCGAATCATGCCCTAGAAGATTGCTTGAGTCCGTACAATGACTTGTGAGTTTACACGTGGAGTTGTTAGGGGCTAAAATTCCATCTGGAATCTCCATGTATACTTCTTGGTTTTCATTCAGAAATGCATTCTTTACATCTAGTTGATGCAATGACCAATCCAAGTTGGCTGCAATTGATAATAGCAGTTGGATGGTATTAAGTTTGGCTACTGGAGCAAATGTCTCCTGATAATCAATTTCATATGTTTGGGTATATCCTTTTGCAACAAGTCTTGCCTTGTATTTGTTGATTGTATCATTAGGATTGAATTTTGGGGCGAAGATCCACCTGCATCCTACTGGTTTCTTTCCTTCAGGAAGAGTTGTAATCTCCCACATTTTATTTTCCTTGAGCGCCCTCAACTCTTCTTTTGCAGCCTGTTTCCAATTTGGATCAGTCATAGCTTGTTGAAATGTGTATGGAATTTTTATCTGTGCACTGTTTACAACAAAGTTTTATATTTTTGCAAACAGATTACCGTATGAAACAAAACGTTGAATTGGATGCTGAGTACAAGATCTTACCGCTTTTCTTAATGCAATAGGCCAACTCAGTTTTTCAGGATTTAATACCGGATTGGAGTCATGGTCGTTCTTTTGAATGGGAGAGATAGTTCTACCAATGTTTGATTCATCTAGAACTTGTAGTCTGGATTCTCCCTCTTGTCGTGATTCTGCATTCATCCTTGAATTGATTTCAACATTTGTTTCCAGTTCATTAGGTGAGGGCTCAGGTTGAGGTGGATTATGTTTAGATTCATGATCAAGTTGGATAGGACTAGGTTGGTTTGTGGGAGGTGGGGAGTCAATGATGGGTATAAGATTAGGTTGTGGTGGTGATGGTGGTAGGTCTCTAGACTCATTCAGAATTAGCCATTCAATATCAGTATACTCCCCCTGAATGGGTAATTTGGGATAATATGCTTCTTCCGAGAAGATTGTATCTCGGGAGATAATAAGCTTCTTGGAAGTAGGACAATAGCATTTGTAGGGAGTAGCCAAGAAATAGACATTTGTTAGCTCGAGCAGCAAATTTGTTGTCATCATTTTTGTGGACAAAGACGACACAACCAAACAACTTAGGAGGCAATGGAGTGATTATTGAGCAATGTGGAAAGTGTTCTAGGAGTTTTTGGATAAGGGTGTTGTATTTGAGGACTTTGGATGGCATGTGGTTAATGAGATAAGCTGCAGTGAGTACGGCATCACCCCAGAAGATGTGAGGAGCATTTTGTTCCATTAGTAAGGTTCAGGTTACTTCCAACAGGTGATGGTTTTTTCACGCAGCTACTCCATTTTGTTGAGATGTGTATGGGCAGGAAGTTTGGTAATGAATTCCTTGTTGATCAAGATATTCATTAAAGATGTTGCTCATGTATTCCTTGGCATTATCACTTCGTAGTTCGCATAAAGGTATAGAAGTTTTGAAAGACCTTGGCTACTTCGGATTTGTCTTTGATTAAATAAACCCATGTGGTTCTAGTGTGGTCATCTATGAAAGTAACAAACCATCTAACATTGGTGAGGGTTTTTATTCATGTAAGATCCCAAATGTCACTATGGATTAGTGTGAATGATGAGGAAGGTTTGTAGGGTTGTTTGGGATAAGAAGCTCTAGTGTGTGTTGCGATTTGGCAAATTTCACAATGAAAAGGAACGGAATTTTTAATGAATAAATTTGGAAACAATGTTTCATATAATCAAAACTAGGGTGGCCTGAGTGATAGTGCCACAAGTGCACATCATTATTTTGAGAGTTGGAGCTAACCAGTGCCCTTCTTGCCTTCCTTGCATCTTTTGATTTCAAGTTCAATCCTTCAAGGTAGAACAGTCCATCCCATTCTCTAGAAGTTCCAATTGTCCTCCTCGATTTTAAATCCTGAAAAACACAAAGATCATTATCAAAAATGACTCGGCATAGTCGACCTTTAGTTAATTTAATCAGATATAAGATTGACAGTAAGTGCGGGAACAAATAGAACATTGTGAATTGTTAGGGAATTAGAGAGTATGACTGTGCCAATTCCTTCAACTGTAGCGTACAGGCTTTTAGCAACTTTTTGACTCGAAGATTCTCATGAATCAGTTTAAGAGTTGCAAACAATGTGCGATTACTAGTCATGTGATCAGTTGCTCCTGAATCAATAATCCAAGTATTCTCAGTAGCTTGTACAGTATTGAGAGCTATAATAGAGTTACCTAATTGTACAAGGTTGATACTGGGTGTAGAGTTAGACTTATTATGTTTGTCTAGCATCCTGCGAAGCATCTGCAGTTCCTCTTAACTTAGGGAATCATTATCTTCAGTCTCTGGCCTAGTGGCAGTGAGATGTCTTTGTTTGTTAATTGCTAGCTTTCCATATAGTTTCTAGCATTCTTCTTTGGTGTGGCCTTCTTGCAATAATTACACCATTTATTTCGTCGTTCGTCTTGTGGTCGTTTTGCTGCAAGGGCTGATCGTTCAATTGAGCTTGGGTTGCTTGGATTCAAGAGTTTTCTGCTTTCTTCAAATTGCACATGGTTAGCTACTTCAAACAGATGTGGCAACAGTTTTAGTCCCATGATTCGGCCTCTTATCTCTTCAAATGAATCGTAGAGTCCCAGAGGAAGTCATACACTCGTCCTTCTACTATCTTCTTGTGTAATTGGGCATCTTTGACAGTCTCCCATGGATGTGATTCGAAGAGATCTTGTTGTTGCCCCAGTTTATGTAAGGCATTATAATAATCAGCAACTGTCGAGTTACCTTGTATCAGATCTTGAGTTGTCGTTTCAGGTGGATTAGGGCAACAGTGTTATCAAGGGAAGAGTAGGTTTGTTTTGCTTCATCCCAGATTTCTTTTGCAGTGGTTGCTAAGAGATAACCTTCACTGATGTTGTCAGTCATGGAATTGCACAACCAAGTCATAACTTGATTGTTTTCGGCAAACCAAGTATCAAAATGGGGATCATCAGGGGCAGGCTGAGGTGTTGCTCCATTGATATATTTCTCCTTTCGCTTGACACGAATATACCTTAGCACGGTTTGGGACCACTGGAGATAGTTTCATCCATTGAACTTGTGATTAATAGTCATAATCTGACTATCAGAGAGTTTTGGAGCAATCACCGTTCTGCTAGTAGTGGAGGAATGAGAGGAAGATGAGTCTTGAGTCTCAGGATTTGTACCAGACATAAGTGCCATTTGAGGAGCCCCGGTTATAGGTGGATTTCTAGGAAGAGAGCTGAAAACAGGAGGAAATTATATTTCCGGAAAAAGGTCGCCCGAAACCATCTTGAGTGGCGGCGCGTGGGGCTCACTCGCTAGTCAGACTGGCGGCCCATGGGGTCCACACGCCAGTCAGATTGCCGCCGCTTCTCTGGGATGCGCCAATCAGGGCCTTCCGCCTCTGTCTGGGTAGGCGGTGTGCTCTAACACACTGTTGTTTGAGAGATTGGAGCACACTGTCCCTCCCTTGTTTTCTTCTATCTCTCGCGTCTCTCTCTCTCTCTCTCCTTGCCGGCTCTCTGGCCGCCAGACCATTTAAGGTTGGCTCTGATACCAAATGCTTAGAAGATTACAATATACAGAGGAAAAAACAGAAACAGAGTAGATGAAAGTCAGAGAGGCAGAACAGTGGGCAGGTGAGTGATTGAAGGAGGCATGAGTTAGAGTCAATTATCTCATGCTAATCAAATTTCGGAGCTGACATTTAACATAAATACAAGTTCAAAAGCCATCCAAATGCAATAATTTCTGGAGTTTCTGCTCCTTAAGATGGCCTTCTTCCTCAATTAGTCTGTAGGGTTTTGTCCTCCCTGAAGCTTAGAATTCTAAAGTCAAGGGGTGCCAAAGCAATGGAGAATACAATTTCACAAAGTCATTTCTACACTTCTTGCTTGGGAATGAGGAAAATGAAAGGATGGAAATTTTATAGGCTTGGTTTATTTGTCATGTGAGTTGGCTTGTAGTGTTGATTGCCTTTTAAACTTGCATCTTAATACCCTGAATCTGATGTTCTTTGTTTCCCATTCTTGCTTCAAGGAAATTTTTACAAGATATGAACTTTCTTTGTGTTTTTTGGAAGGATTTCTCTTGTGAGGTTAATATTCTTACTGACCTATCTGATTCTTGTCATTCTGTCAGAGGGCAGATGCATCAACCAACTGGAAGGAGTATACCAGTCCTGATGGAAGAAAGTGCGTTCTGGTTTTTTAGACGAGTCATTTATGTTGCTGTTTTATAGTTTGTTGCTAACTTTTGTTTTTATGAACGTTCTATAGGTATTACTACAACAAAGTCGCCAAGGAATCGAAATGGACAATCCCTGAAGAACTGAAGGTTTCCTCCCTTGAAAACAATGTGATGTTTGACTGCTCTATTATCTTGTCTCTTTTTTTATGACCCACGTTCCTTTTCTGCAAATTTTATGCTTGAAGTTGGCCCGTGAACAAATTGGAAAGGCTGTTGTTAATGGAACAGAACCCATTGCTGTGCTGCATTCTCATGCACAACAGTCAACATCTCCCACCATAGTTGAAGCAACACCAATGGCAGATAATTCATCTTTAACTGGTCAAGGAGAACCATCAAGTCCCATTTCAGTTGCTCCTGTTGTTACAATGGCTTCCAGTAATCTTCTAACTGAGGTGACTCCTGGATCATCTGCTTCTCCTGCTGTGACTCCTCCGAACAGAACAAATGTGGATGAAGTTGAGGCACCTGCAAATACCGTCACATCATCAGATTCTAATGTAGATGGAGCTTCTGTTGCTGATATCAATACTGCTAGAACGCCAACGTATCATTTATCATACTTATTTTTCAGCCCTCAATTTCTATTTGTTTTTCATGTGAAACGTCATTTTAATTTTTCTTCTGATAAATATTGTAGGAAGGATGCAGACAAGGTTTCACCTCAAGATACTCTTGGTTCTGCTGATGGGATTCCAGCACAGGATAAGGAAGTATGCCTTTATTACTGAAGTTTTGAAGTGTTTCTGATGAATTCTGCATATGCTAGTTAGCAATCTGATCCATTTAAATATTTGTAGGATGTCAAGAAAGAACAGTTGGGGGAGAAAACAAATGAAGTTGCTTTGGAAACAAAAGCAGTTGAGCCAGAACCTTTAGTGTATGCCAATAAGATGGTATGAAAGTAAAATTCAATATTTTGGTTCTCTCTCTTTTTCATGTTGGTTTAAGATCGCTCAACATAATTCCTTTCTTTATTAGGAGGCTAAAAATGTTTTTAAAGCACTTTTGGAGTCTGCAAATGTTGGATCTGACTGGACTTGGGATCGGGTATGGTAGTCATATTGATATAATATACTGTCACTTACTAATTGTTGTATTCTTTCATCTGTTAAACTTTTGCTTCTTTGTTTCATTTGCTTGTCACTGATTTATCCTTGTTTTAGGCCATGAGAGTAATAATCAATGACAAAAGGTATGGTGCCTTAAAATCACTTGGAGAGCGGAAGCAAGTTTTTAATGAGGTAATCCTTTACACAGATAATCGATGTAATGTTGGGGTCATAATACATTTACTGGGGTTTTTCTCCTTTGTTTTTCTTCTTCTGTTAAAGATGTTCAGCTGTTGTATGATGATAAGAGCTATCTCTAAAGAAGCCATAGAGAGTACTCTTATTTCACTTTGGTTTACTACTTCTATTTCTTCTTCTACGAAATTGACTGATTATAATTTCTTTTAAATTTTTTCTTTTACTAATTCTATTTCTTATGTGAAATTGAACGAGTTTGTTTGAAAATTTTATTGTTGTGAGGAAACTGTATTTTGCAAAAGGAAAAAATGCAGCTAGATAATTGCCCTAGTAACCTTATGCATTACTTTTGCTTTTAAGGGTTGATTGTGTAGTAGTTACTTAATCTGACTGAAATCAAATTGTAATTTAGATGTAAATAAAGTTTAGACACGGTACAGTGCTAAATTCTGCTTTATAATTGTTGATGGCCTTTATACATTGGCTGAATCAACAATTCACTTTTGACTAAAATGTTAACAAGTGATTTTTTATTTCTCAGTTCCTAAATCAGAAGAAAAAGCAGGAAGCTGAGGAAAAGCGTATGAAACAGAAAAAGGCACGGGAGGATTTCAAGAAAATGTTAGAAGTATGTTTAATCTACTTCCACGTTTTTTCTCAATTATGCTATACATTGCTTCCTCTGATTTTACTATTTTCTTTTATGCTTGCACTTTTCCAGGAATCCACAGAGCTGACATCATCCACAAGATGGAGGTTTTCCTTTCTTTTCTTAATTCTTAATTCATGATATGTGATTTTTCCCATCCCCTTCCCTTTCTTAATTAAAAACTATCTATTGATATTTTTTATACATGGTGGTTATATTAGTCTTAATTTTTCTCTTCAATTTCATTTTTTTGATAATTACTCAGCAAAGCAGCACCTCTGTTTGAAAATGATGTCCGTTTAAAGGCTGTGGAACGAGACAGAGATCGAAGGGATCTGTTTGATAGTTTTATGGAGGAACTGCTAAACAAGGTGCGATCTTGTTCCTTAACCACGTAATCATTATTAAATAAAATAAATGCATGCTCTGGACAGTGTCCCTGTCTTCTTCATTTTTCTCTCCTATGGTGAATCTAATTATATGTCAGCCATGTTTTCTTCACTATTCACTGATGAATTAAAAAATTTAGCCTATTTATGATTCCCCCTTATTAGCGCATATCTAGAATTGAATTTATACTTTCAATACCATTTACTTTTTAGTGATGAACGATGTGTGGAGTATAAACTCGTAACATTAGTTTGACTGAAAAAAATGTCATTACAATTTATCATCAAAAAATGTTGTTGCAATTTACAATAAAATTGATTGATAGTAAAAGCTTTGTTTAAAAAAGGAAATTGATGGTGGACACATCAATAGGAAAACCTAAAACATTATCCAATATATGATGATAACACCACAAATATACCTTAACACATATTACAGTGTAAATATTGAGGCCGAGGTGACAATATCAGAATCATTGTTGTTTATTATTTATATCGGATGTTTTGGGACCATCTAAGTGTGGTAGTATTATGTCCTAACTTGTGCTGGCTGTTAGTTGTAATGTAAGTTGCTGGAGTTTGTTGGTCTCTAAATTCTCTGAGCTGGAGGGGGGATTAATTACGTAAAAGGCTAAGGTGTTGAGGTGTAGAGTGCAGGGAACAACTTTAGGGTTTCCATTTGAGTGACAAACTCTTGATTATTGATGTTTTCTGAGTTGTGTAAAAATCATCAGATGCTCTTATTTAGCCTAAGCGTTTTCATAATCTCACTTGATCAATTGTTTGATTGAAAAGATTATTTGAATCTATTTATATTAGCTTGTGAATACAAAAATTGCGTATAAATCTTAGTTTCTTCTCTTCAATTGTAATTCATTTTTATAAATTTAGGAGTCAGCTACCATGATCAATAAGAAATGAGGATCATGACTGATGTTCTCTTCCCTTGAGCAACTCAATAGTGCAATGTTCTTGTTGGTTATTGAATTGTGCGATTTTGTTCAGGAACGAGCAAGGGCACAGGAGGAGCGGAAGCAAAACATATTGGAATTCAGAAAGTTCTTAGAATCTTGTGACTTTATTAAGGTATTTGTTTTGTTTAGGTTTCATTTGATTTCTGCAGGTTTTCCATGCCAAAGTAATATGCTGATCTATCACTCTGTCACTGACACAGGCTAGCACTCAGTGGCGAAAAGTTCAAGACCGCTTAGAGGCTGATGAAAGATGTTCCCGTCTCGAGAAAATTGATCGCTTGGAAATATTTCAGGCAATTCTCTAAACCACAGTCTTAAATTATTAAATTTGACGGTCATGTTAATTTATATGTTGTCTTTCAGGACTACTTACATGACTTAGAGAAGGAAGAGGAAGAGCAGAAGAAGATACAGAAGGTTCTTCCCATATACCTTCTTTGCTAGTTTAGTTGATTTTCCCTTTCTATCCTCCTTTTTTGTACAATTTTACTCATTCCACTTCTCAATAAAATAGGAAGAATTGAGAAAGGCAGAACGTCGAAATCGTGATGAGTTCCGCAAGTTTATGGAAGAAGATGTTGCTGCAGGCACTCTTACAGCAAAAACTCACTGGCGTGATTATTACTTGAAGGTTAACTGTCCATCTTTATTACCATATATCATACCGTTTTTATTTTCCTTTTATAAAATTGGAAAAATAAAATACCGTTTTGTTACAAAAAGTTATTACATCCTTGTTGTTTCTTCTTTGCTGATCTGCTCCCTTGCTCTATTTAATCGGAGGACAGGAATGATGATTTTGTGTGTGTGGGTCTTGTAGGTCAAAGATTTACCTGCTTATGTAGCTGTGGCTTCAAACACCTCTGGTTCAACTCCGAAAGACTTGTTTGAAGATGTTGCTGAAGAGCTTGAAAAACAAGTATGTGCACTGAGTTTTCCTTCCGCTTGGTTTTGAACTTTGTTTCCTGATATCATTGGATATCTAGTATTCCAAATGCCAAATGACAAGTCTCTCTGGATAGCTTATTGTATGAAATTGTTGCCCAATGATTGCTTTGGGCCTGTTGTGGGTTTAAGTGTTTGGTGGGTATTTGGTGGCAATTTATATTTTGGCAAACTTTTTCCCTGTAGTAAAAGAGCTATTATTTCTTGAACTTCTAATATGCCTTGTAATTGTTTTTTGTTGGACTTTAAACTTCCTGATTTTAACATTAGAAACATCCGCTTCCAATTGTGTTTCTATCTACCAAGATTGGTTATGGATAAACCACTGCAACTGAAAATCAACTAGTTCAAAATTCAAAGAGAATGTTATCACTCTTTATCATGCTGAGTTTAAATAATCTTTCTCTTTTCTAGTTTTGTAACTTAAATGAACTGGAGGACATCCAACATGACATAGATGTCATACCCAATTTTTTTTTTTATCTCTTCAGTTAGTGATATACTTCCAAAGTAACATATAGTTAGCATCATCCTGTATCCTAAGCACCTTGCTTTAATAGTTTAAATGGGATTTTGATGGGATTACTCTACCTACTCAATACCCCCGGGCTTTATGCTGGTGTTTGTATGGATGTCAAACACATGTTAACATTTTGGGCTAATGTTGGTTTCTGACATGCCAACATGTTTGAAAATAAATGTGCCATGGCAATTTCAATGTTGGACACATGTCAGATATGCTAACATCCTTAAGTGTATCTACTGTATGACTTTCTGAATACCTATCCGCCTTCTTGTTATGTTACAGTATCATGAAGACAAGGCTCGCGTAAAAGATGTAGTGAAGTTGGGGAAGGTATGGCGTCTTAAATCTTAATCTTCTATGGTTTCTGATCCTCACTGATTCTGATGTATACAATATTATCATAACTGCAGATTACATTGTCATCAACCTGGACATCAGAAGACTTTAAAACAGCCATACTAAAAGATATTAGCTCTCCACCCATATCTGATGTTAACATAAAGGTAGATACTTTCTTCCAGTGCCTATGAGTGGATTTATTTTATTTTTGCGTGCATGTGTTATCTGCCTGTATTCTGCATTACACTTTCTAATGTTAACTTACGCTTTCTAATGTTAACTTTTGTGTCATGGATGCTTATTGGCAAGTTTTTTTTTTTAATCACAATGCTCGGTGCATTAAACTTTTCTACCACAACTTTTATACACGTATTCATTCTGGAATCCTCTCCTCATTACTTTTGAGGACATCCAAGATATGTTCACAATTTTTTTGGCCGCACATTTTTTTTTCAAAACTAACTTTATTCCATTAAAAAAATAATCTAACTTTATAACTTAGATAATCTTAAACATTATTTTTTACAGCTCTGCAGTAATAGCAAAAACTTCACTTAAAATATACAGTTAATCTGTATTCCAATATATATATACAGTTAATCTTGCTTAATATGGGTTTTCTAATTTTAATGCCCATCTCTAATTTTTTTCACTACACATTAATGGAAAAAACTGATCTATTTAGTTGGTAAGTTTGATGCTAACATAAGAATGAAGTGGGTTTGGGAATTTGGTATCCAAAACCAAAAACTTTGCCTTTTAGACCAAATGTTTTTTTTTCCCTCCTTCCCTTGGGAGATAAATTGTTTATAGCAGAAGGCTATTTGAAGTTATTACGGCATAAATTTGGATGGGTGGGATGCCTGCACTCTGGTGAACGTGACTCACAAGTCATTGGTTAAGAACATGCTTTTCTTTTGGTGTGCCTTTCAACTCAATGAACTGGTTTGATGCTGTATCACCTTGCAGCTAGTGTTTGATGAGCTACTTGAACGGGCAAGAGAGAAGGAGGATAAAGAAGCTAAAAAGCGGAAACGTCTTGCAGATGATTTCTTTCATTTGCTTTATTCTATCAAGGTGCAGTGTTATGAACCTCAACTTATAGGTGCTGCTATGTTCTGGTAGTTGGGCAGTAAGATATTGTATTTATACTATTGTAACTCTTTCTTCCTTGCAGGATATTAACTCCTCTTCAAAGTGGGAGGACTTCAGATCACTTTTTGAAGATTGTCAAGAATTCAGGTCTAAATGATTAGAAACTTAAGCATAATACTTAATGTTATGTAAATGGGAGTTGTCATTTCTTTCTTGTCAGACTTATGGACTTGGAGCCATCAGACATTATTTGGTGGCCTAATGAATCTCTCTGAGATGTGTTAGTTGTGCTTATTTCTTAAGCTGGACGTGGTAGTTTGGTTTAGAACATACTTTGTTCTGATGGGGATAAAAATGAATACCACTTACTATTATTTGGTGATAAAAATTAATACATGATATTCTTATTTATTTTCCTTGGGTGTATTTGCATTGTTTAGATCAATCGGAGATGAGATCTACTGCAGGGAACTATTTGAGGAGTACGTTACACAGTTGAAAGAGGAGGCAAAAGAGAGTGAGCGAAAGCGGAAAGAGGAGAAGGTATGAATTATTCCCATTGCATTCAGTATCATCTATCATCATCATCTTTGTTTTCTTATTATTACTATTGTTTTGTGAAAATTTTCTTGCAAGCATTCTGATATATCTGGAATATTTATATTCTATTTCAAATGCAATTGGGACTCTTGGAATATCAATAATATGCGTGATGGGTAATTTGGTCATCTGTTCGTCTAAAATTAAAACTTTTGAAAATTGCTGTTAATGATAGAGAAGCATCAAAATTATTAATTACGGTTAGCAGTCGACTTTATAAATGGAACAATAAACTGTTGCTGGAAATTGAATTTTTACTATTTGTTCAATCTATGGGATTGCTATTCTGAAAAACTAAATCCATACTGGTTAATTTTCTTTTTAGGGGAATGCTCCTTGTCCCCCAGGAAAAACAATCCAAACCAGATCCATAACTTGTTCTCCACAGTTGGGGTTATCAATTTTCTCCTTTTCCTTTGGTGGACAATTAATAGGTTTCCCTTGAATTGGCCAAGTTTTTACCTTATATAATTTGTATGCGTGCAAGAAATTGCATCTTAGAATAGTCTTCAAATGTACAGCTATTGAGTTCTAAAGTCTTGCTTACAGCAGGCGAAAAAGGAGAAGGAGAGAGAGGATAGGGAAAAAAGGAAAGGGAAGCAAAGAAGGGAAAAAGAGAAAGAAGAGGCACATAAGAAGGATAGAGCTGATAGTGACAATATGGATACAACTGAGATTCAATCCTCCAAAGAATCGAAAAGATCTGAAGATGATGGTAGAAAACAACGAAAGCAGCATCAAAGTCCTGAGCATATTTCTCATGAAATTGACAAAGAAAGGATTAAAAAATCTCGTGCACATAGTGGGGACCGCAAGAAATCATCACGGGTAAGCAAATTTACTAGCAGTTTCATAAAGGAGTGAGATTTTATTCACTTTTTATTTTTTTTATTGTTTGTTCCTTACATTTTCTTGGGGTGAATGGAGCAGCATGCATCGGGTCATGATTCAGAAAGTGAAGTGCGACACAAAAAACACAAGAAAGACCACCGTAGTAGTTCTCACAGAGATGGTGATTATGGAGAGCTTGAGGATGGGGAGTTTGGTGAAGATGGAGAAAGATGGTAGTCATATATGGTCATCCACTTCCTCTCTGTTTCGCTCAATCTCATGTATTCCAAATACAAGAACGACATCGCCTGAGAATTGCCATTTTATTTATGTTTTAGTCAGAGAATTTGACTAGGAGGTACGTCTAAGCTCCCAGCTCGCATGATTACTTACATCAATCGACATGTTCTTTGATGTCAGTGCTCAGTGCCCCTTTTTTGTATATTTATTATATTCTCTTAACATTTGACACCATGTACCTCTTATGCCCATGGTAAATGAACATCACTGACTAGGTTAGATTGCTTCTGTCAATGGCTAACACCTAGATTCATGTCTGAATTTTCTCCTTGTCACAATGTCATCTCGAGATTTCAGATAGACTCAAGTTTACTATAAGATTATGAGCTAAATCAATCTTAAATCTGCATATAAATATGCAAGAGAGTTTGATGCCAAGTATGTTTTCATGTCTGTGTATATTAGACCTGGCTGTGCGTGAAGTGAAGAAAGACTAAAAGCTAATTTGATTATGTGAAGCTGGATTCAGGTTGGTTACTTAGTTCTTGGGATAATACTGAACCTTAATAGTGTGTGGGAATTAGAGGAAGTAATTTTATAGTTACTTATGATTAGCTTTCAGATAATCATTCATTCTGAGTTGCTGAAGAAGCGCTTCTGCATCTTATCAGACAATTTATCTCACATATTTAACTCGTATATGATAATATCCTTTAAAATAAGCTGTTTCAAGCAGCATCTAAGTATAGTTCATCCCCAAAAAAAATTGGCCAAAAAGTCCCAGCGATTCAGTGGGAGAAAGTTTGAAGTCAGACTGAACTCTCAAATAAAATAATGAACAACATGGACATCAATATCATTTATTTCCATCGCTCAATAAAATATAGAATTTATATAAAATTATGCTATTCACAAAGCATTAATTGCACTGCTCCTTTAAAAAGAAGAAACGTAAAAGCCAGTATTCAAGTGTCAGGGCAGAGTCTAATTATTTACAAGCACAGAAAGCATTTCTTTGAGAATGTCATCCATGATAGCATCTCCAATCTCATAGTGAATGTCTCTAATTGGTCTCTGCAAATTTGTCCACTCTTCTGATACCACACAGGACTCTGTTTGCAACAACTTGGTTATTTTCTGAGCCTCTCTGCAATATTGTTTCTCCAGCAACCAAAATTTCCCTCTTCTTTTCCCTTTATTTTCTTTGAATTCTCTGGCGCTTCCTACCTGATGTGCTTTTTTGCTTCTATGAAGTTTGTCTCTTTCTGTCCGTCTGAATTTGAGAATGTTATTAGGGTTTAGGAGTAGCTTTGGAAGATAGGTTGAGAAGAATGGTTCTGCTTCAGATTTCTGTGACAAAGTGTAAATAGCTGTTCCTGGCCCTTCATCACTTTTGAATTCACACACTGTTCCATAACAATCAAATGATGCAACTTTAAACTAAATTTTAATGGATGTATACTATTTAAATAATACACAATGTATTTGTTATTTTAAATACTTTGTGGGATGCTTTTAACACTATAATTTAATAAAATTAATTTTATTTCACAATGATTTCTTAAAATGTTAAATTATTTGTCTTTTTTTATTTTCTCATTAAAAATTTGTCTCATACATAAGTTCATATTAAAACCTACCTTCATTTTAATTATTTATTGTCAGATTTCTAAAATAAAATCATATTATGTAAAATATTGACTTTCTTTAGCACAAAAGAAGTAGAACTATAAGATGAGGTTTTTGAAAGGAAAAAGGGTTAAGGGGCATCTAATACTCTGAAGTATTTTTCTAAGTGTATCCAGTGACTTAAAACAGTTTGTGGTGCACATAAAACCTTGAAGTATTTTTTTTCAAGTGCGTCTAGTGTTATAAACTATTTTTGTGGTGCATTCAACACTCTAAATTATTTTTCAAGTGTATCGAACACCCTAAATTATATAAATTGTTAAGTGCAAAATTGTATAAAGAAGTACTTTACGGTGATTGATGTACATGAAAAAAATACTCTAGAGTGCTGAATGTACAACAAAATATTTTAGGGCATTGGATACACATAGAAGTCTCAAGTAAGTAATATAATTATTAAAAGATCTCACTTTTACAAAATGTCACATGATAACACCTAAATACCACATATTACCAAGTAAAAGGGACTAGTTAGTAATAAAAACTTTCTCTATGATTTTCCCATTTTGAATTTAAAGACTAATTATTTTTCTTTAAATATATAATGTAAAATTTATAAATAGTAGGACCTTCTTAAACTTTATATAATTACATAATTATAGAGGAGAAAACCAAACCTGAATTAGCTAATGGTTGTTCCAATTGCTTCTCTAGTGTGCTTATCCAATTTGGGGTTGCAGCTGCATCCACCTGTAGTTGGCATTATCATCAATAATAAGATCATTTGAATTTGAAAACTCTAGCCATCTTGAGAGATTATTACATTCAACTGGCATATAAATTTCCCTTCTATTAATATAATTATAAATCATTAATTTCCCATTTTAAAAACTAAAATTAAAGTCCATAAACTTTCACCGTTACATAAATTGAATTTAGAAAGAGACATTGTTCCTCCATCAAATCCAGGACTAAACACAAATTAATGATGTCGTTTCGGAGCTAATTAAGGACACTTAGAAAAATTTAAGTAGGTAAAAAGCTACACACACTCACACACTCACATATACGAGTTGTTATTTATACAAAAGAATAGGAATTGGTTAATTACCTGTAGTCGTCTCAATTCAGGGAGTGTGCAAGAGTGAAACATGTTAACAAGCTTTGGACTGTAATCATGGAAATCTTCACCATCTTCACTGGTGTAACGATCATCTTCAGAAGCTGCATCAATGGCGACCCAGTTTGTTGCTGAGAGCTTGTGATCATGATTCTGATCATCATCACCAAAAGGAACGAACCTGTAAAGAAGAGACCTGAGGATGGAGGAAGCATGCAAGAACCTTTTTCTGAACTTGTGCTTTTCATAAGTGATCCACCACTTCAGGGTTTTCTCTGAAGAAGGAAGGTGGTGGTAGCCATCAATAATATGATGGGAGCTGAAATTCTTGAGAAAGAATCTTCTTTCAGAGAGGTAATTATGAAGTGAAAAAGGTTCTTGCTGCTGTTTGAGGTGTTCTTTTAGCTGTTTTGCAGACTTGGATGCCTCCATTTCCAAGCTATACCAAAAGGGAAACTGAACAACACTAGGTTGTGAGCACTGTGTGAGAAAAGCTAATATAATATGACCTACGTGTGTGTGTAAAGTAGAGTTGGGAGCTTTGGAGTTCAAATGAATTAACATGAAACAACACTAGTTTTAACTTTGTTTTTGAAAATATTTTAGGGGAAAAAATCATGAAAATGTAATTCTTCTTATAATAAAATATTAGTATATGTTATATGGGATTTATTTTTAAATTTTAAGATAATTATTAAATAATTTTGTTGTAACTTTTTAAAGATCCAGGTTAACGTTTTTGAAAGCTAATTATTAACCTAACATGTGTGAGCTCAAAAAAACAAGGTAACAAGTCAAAATGTTTAAGTTAGTGATCCATCAAAATTAGTATTGTTGTCCAGAAATAGAAAAGACGAACCACTTGATTAATTAATACTCTAACTACTAATAAATTATCCTATTAACACTTAATGGCAGGAATTAATATATGAGTTTCTTCTTCGATCAAATTGATTAGTTAGTGGTACCATCTCTGTCTTCTATATATATATATATATATATATATATAAAGAGATTGGTTAGAAGCAACGTCCTTGGATGGCTTTTGGTTCCATCTTACAGGTTAAGAGTAGCAACATGTAGGGCATATTCTTTTCTCTTTAGAACGTTTAAATCAAAGGCTTCAGTTTTTTTGGAAGACGAAGGACACTTTTATCACTCTGTCATGTCCTTCATTTTCTTTTAATATAATAAGATATTTAATTTGTTTAATTGTATAATACCAATCGATGGATCACGTGGGTGGGACTTGCACAGATCAGAAGCTACATTACTTAATAATAATAATAATAATAATAATAATAATAATAATAAATGGTTAATTGAGAGTAAATTAAAGAAGAGAGAGATAGGAATTCAAATCAAGCATGGGGACATCATCTTGAGGCACATCGTATACGTTATTTCTTGAAACTGTCAGGTGACCTTCAAAGTCTGGCAAAGTCATAAACTAATTCAAAACCAGAAGAAAATGGTACAAAAATATTCCAAACTCTTTAATTTGTTTCCTATATTTTAAATCAGCTTAATTGGTTTTGTTATATATATTCTGATTTACTTGTATCAGCAAAAGAATTACTTGTACTATCAAAATCAATCTCTTATGTGCATATAATATATATCAGAGAAAGCAATGTAATAATTGCTTTTGTGAATCTGAAAAAGCAAATTTGGGGAATTGCTTTATCTGACATATTGAGAAGTGGTGAGCATAAATCATAATGATTAAGCTCTCTGATCATATTTCTGAGACATTGGGCTGTCCTGCAGTACACACAAAGAGGCATGCCTGACCCCTTCATGTTTTTTTTTTTTTAATTTTCCCTCCCTCTAATTTTGTGTTCATTTTTTTTTAGGAAAATCATTCATAGGTCTTAAGTAAGTAATATATTATCAAAAAGGTCCCTTTTTACAACTCTTCTGTGTCTATTCATAATTTGTTGAGTATGTTTTACAATCTTGAGGGACCTTTCTGATAATATCTTCTTTCCTTAAGATCCAGAAGTGATTCTCATTTTTTTCTTCTTATCTTTATCACTTTCCCACCATTTTCTTGCAGGCTGCTTTAAATTTCACCGTCAGTGGTAAATACGGATTACTGCCACCTTTATTATATGATGCGATCTCATTTCTCTAGGCATTTGGACCCTTTTGTTCTCCCTTTAGCCATGCATATAACTTTATGTGCTTGAAATTGTACAATTCACTACTTAAATTATATTAGATTTGAGTGTTTGGAATAATTTATTTTTAGGAAATAAATATTTATTATGTAAGTTGAGACAAAACTCTTCTCACATATTTATTTCGTAAATCACAAATTATAAATATTTATAAGTTAAAAATAAGTTATCTCAAATGAACACTTAAATTATCTATATATGGATAAAGTAGGTTCCTCTCATTGTACTGTTTGGTCCTATTTTGATATCTCAATGAGATAAATAATACGAAGTATATAGTCTATCAGTTTCAAATATAGCATCCAATTCACTAATTGGTGGAATTTTTCTTAAAAAAGTAGTTATATTAATTTTATTAATTAATATGTAGAGAATTTCTGACATGTTTAAATAATCATGTCATTTAATGATTAAAAGTTAATACGTAGAAATAACAATATCTTAATAAATATGGATATTATAGGAAAAATTTAATGAAATACAAGAATAATGAGACGTTAAATTTATGACCAAACTAAAACCCTTAAATGGCCCTTACAGTTTAAGATAGCACAGAGTGTGCGTCGTATTTCGCATAGAGGGTATATTATCAATTCAATTCCGTTAATTACTTTATTAATGTTTAATGAATAACATGTAACATGTTAAAGCAGTATTACGTTCGTACTTATTAAGAGATTATTATCTGCTCAAATATCAATAATGGGACTTTTATAAGAAAAAAAATAATGGGACGAATTGGTTGATTAAATGGTTTCTCTTTCTAAAGGTCTCGATGCTGCCACAAGTGGCAAGCATATTCTCTCTGGTCCATAATATAAGTTACTTTAACTAATTCATCAAAATCAAAAAATGGTAGTTAATTTATTAAATTTATCTTAAATTGAAAAAAATTTCTAACTTTACCTATATTAAATGAGATTTTGAAGGAGAGAGAAAAATACAACATTAACTACATTGGTAAAATTGACAAATTAATACTAATTATTCTCAAAATAAATTTATATTATGGATCACGTCATTTTTTTCTAGAACGGCTTATATTATAGATTGGAGGGAGTATGCATAATGGGAAGAAGGAATGCTCTCAGCAATATGTCGGATAGGATGTGCATGTAATTGGTTTGGATCAATTATAATGTTGTTTTGTTTGTTTGTTGGGTTTTGTTTTTTGCCTTTTTACTATTTTTTTGTCTGATGCATAAAAACAAAAGGATCTAGAAAATAAAAGCAAGAAGAGTCTTAAAATAAATATATAAAAATACATATAATGATAAACTAATTCGATTTTATCCACTTAAATTTATTGTTGAATTCATTGTTTGGAAATGTATACTACTAAATCTATTCATTAATTTCAATATTTTTTAATATATTAGATTTAAATATGGGAGGATTTAAAAAAATACCATTTGAACTTTAAAATCCTATTGATAAGAAGCGTAATGAGATTGACAAAAAAAGTAATAGGATTGACAACACAAATTTTTATCAAATCATTAATTTAGGATTTTAAAGTTCAAGTGGTATTTTTTTTTAAATTTTCTCTTTAAATATTATTTGGTCCAAAGGATGATATCAATTCCAAGGTGATATTTTCCCTCCACGATATAGGATTTCTTAGCTTGCCAATAAGCGTTAGTCTCAATATAGAAGAGGATTTGATCATTTAAGTAAGTGATTTCGAGTTTGAGTCCATATGAATATAGAAAACATTTTTAAGAGAATTACCCCTATTAAATTCTCTCAAATCTAACCAGTCAGATCGATATCCACATACAAGAAAATTGATTCTCGACTTTATTTAAAAAGAATCATATTCCTTCTATTTGACTCATCTATCAACCTGATAATTTAATTAGATTGATTTTAAATAGTTGTAAATCAAAAACTTCTTTTATTACTCTTGTTGGGGGTTCACAAGGACACCAACAAAACCCCCCACAAGGTACCAATAAAAGTGTGTTGATCATGTGTGTACCCCTCATTGCTTGGAGTTGCTAATGTTGTCTTTCACTTAATTACTTAACAAAGAAGATAATTATGATTAAGGAATTAGTGTCATCTTATTGGTAAACACCAACATAATTATTAAGTTTCCACGCAATGAGGTTCATTAATTAAGCATGCCTCTCGTGTGAGCATGCCCTATATATCATCATCTCGTAAGTGACTTTACACAAACGCCCAGCAAAAATTCTAATTATTCCCTCCTATTTATAATATATAACACTTTTAAAAGGAAGACATGGTTCAAAATATAAGTCACCTCCTATTTAATTAATGCTCTTTTTCCTATTCTCCCTATAATTAATACTTACTTTCCAACTTTGCCCACTCATTATATCCCTCATCTTTCTAAAATAACATTCCCAGTGTAATTAAACACATTTCTCAAGAAGGACAAAAATGAAAAAAATTTATATTTTAGGATATATTAAATGACTTAACTATCATTTCTTATTTTCCGTGATATAATTGAAGTGCTCTATATTATATACTGAAGGAGTAATTAGTTTTGCATCATTACAGTTTTTGTTTTACCTGAACATTTCATGATTGTTTGGCAACAAAAGTTAAAGTCAAAGAGCTATTAAGAAATTTTATTCTTTACAAAGGAAAAGTTGCAGAAACTTAGCTTAGGCAGATTTATATTATATGGACACATTAATTACACACACATCGTGCAATAATATTGCTTATATATATACATATTTATCCAAATTTCTTAGGACATGATATTTCAATGCCCTAGTTAGGTGAGCCTACTTTGGTTTTGGACGTGTTTGTATGTTTAAAATTTTGGTAGGCTAATGCGCGAACGCGTTTTTTTTTTTTTTTTTTAACATAATGATGAAATAGCCAGAGTAGATAAAACTCGTGTGTGTGAACGAGTTAAATACTACCACTCTGATTCTATTTATAAGTTTAAATTAACTAACTCTTGTTATGAAATCAAGAAAGTATAAGAGATTGAGATGAAGGGAATGGAGAAATACAAGAGAGAAATAGAGAGTAAGGAGGGAGTAATTCTTATTCATTTGGATGCCAACAAAGTGTAGTACATAGTGCTCTATTTATAGGCCCTCAACCACAACTAAGAGTTATACAAAGTAAATAGCAAACTTTAATCCTCATGAGTGCACACATTGTAACCTTTGAGTTATGTGCATGAAAACTCCTAAAGATCATTCATTGAAGAGATTATATGATGTAGAAAATGAAGGTCAAGAGTTGGGAGCTCATGGACATCCACCTTAATTAGTATTTTACAACACTCCCCCTTGGATGTCCATAAAAAAATATTGTGCCTCATTAAAACCTTACTAGGAAAAACCCAATGGGACAAAAACCTAATAAAGGAAAAAGAGTACACAATACAAATCGAAACTGTCTCATTAAAAACCTTACCAGAAAAACCCCGTGGGACAAAACCTTGGTTAAGGAAAAGAGTACAGTATGGTCTCTATTTCACACGATGATAATATTGTATTTACTCCCCCTGATAATAACATCAGTTTTACTTCCCTGATAAGAACATCACTTCTAATGTATTGTTGAGCATATCATTCTTTTAGCCACCAAACTATGAATGATACATTGTCACCAAATATTCTGCTAGATGTATTCCTCTTACATATCTTCTAGATATGCTAAAATATCAGTATATTATGCCTTTATCTTATTCATCGTGAAAACAATAAAGAAAAATTATTCTGAAAATCATCAAAATATATCTTACATCCACATATTCAGTTTGTTTTGAACAAAATAATATTATATAATATGTTAATAGGACTATCACACCAAATCTCATTTTTGTTATCCACTGTGCACTTGCAAGAACTAATTTTTATCAATAAAATCATAATAGATACAATATTAGCATAATACAAAAATATTCTCATAAAGTATAAGGTACTTCTAGACCATTAAATTCAATGTATCTTTACAAGAAAATTCACCACGGTAAAATATATGATTTTAAAATCATTGATGCATTTGATAACTTGATCTACAAGTCAAGTAAAATGTAAAATTACTCATTTTTCAATCAATTATATATGCTTGAATTATTTTCAAACTCGCACAACATTTTATATATAGAATGATTTTCTTGTGTATGCTTCTGGCATTTTAGATCCTTCAAAGACTCTCATGTAATATTCACTATCTATATGCATATGCTATATATAATGATATCTAATAGATGCATTATTTTGTTTGCATATACTGCCAGACTAATAATATATGCAACAATTATTGTATTCACTACCAAATGTTATACCTCATCATAATCATCATTAAACCTTGTGAAAATATTTATTTTCACATGAATATTCATATATCACAAATAACTTTATATTTCAAATGTTTTGGACTGCAGGTCCATAAATTTCACATATTGAAAGAATATTTTTTATCTCGTCTTATCCCCTTTTTCAGTTGGCCAATTACCTTTTTTTTCTACCGATATATTTATATATAAGATCCTCATTTGATCATGTGATATTATTACTAAAACTGTTGTCGACAACTTTATCTTTTCAGTTCCATTTTTCTTGTTGTGACATAATTCCTTGAGATATCTTTATTACTTTCAGGTACCTGAACTTCTTTTGAGGGTTCTGCAAGTAGTTATGTATTGACCTCTTCTGGAGTGTCTGCCTCTTTAATATGATTATCTTGATTATTTGCTTCTTTCTTTTTTTCTTTTGGAACTGATTATTCTCTCATACTTCGGGTATGTCTCACTTTCATTTATGCTGATTAGATCACTTATAGCTGGAATATGAGATTTAGTAATTCCCATTTATTAGGTCAGTAATTGCATCTGGCAGATTTTATGTAATATTTCATGAATGCAAACCAAATAAACTTCTGGTTCATATTGTTATATTCGAGAATCTATATTTGATAGTAATAATGCATTCTTTTTCTTTTCTTTTCCAGCTATTTAATTTCTCCCCCTCATATTAGGAAAACTTTGTCAAATGACAATTGACTAATCATGCAGTATAAGTCTCCTAAATCCATTTGTTTCCATTAAAAACATCCCTTTGTTTCATTTAGAGACAAACAAGAATAAGAAGGTTCTTACCTAACATTTATCTTAACTTCCTTTAAATATCCATCTATGTGCATTGTGGTGAATTAATAGGAATGCACATTCAAACTTTTTAAGATGGAATATACCTGGCTCCTGACTAAAAGCCAATTATATTGGGAGAATTTGGTTGGCTAATATAAGTGCTGCAATATGTAAGATCAAATATGTCAACACTGAAATATAAATTTTGTTCTCATAAGTATTAATCTAACTATTTATGGAGGCTTCAATGAATGAATCGTATAATCTGGAAATCGCACTAAACATAATAATATATTCAAACGTTCTTGCAAACTTCAGGTTGCAAACTAATAGTAATATCACATGTAACCATCTTATAGATGCATCTGTCAAAATTATTGAACATTGATATGATTTACATGATATTTGAATGGGCCCATACATGAGTTTATTTATTTCCAGAAATATAGAGATCCATTCCAAATCATAACTTGTGATACTCTCATAATCAAATTTCTTTGAGAACAAGCAGCACATGATAACTCTTGAATTATATAATATGTTGGCTATTTATGAAGAATCTTCTAGTTCTTCAATGGATGTCACACGTAATCTTTTATATATGACTCGAATGAATTAAACAAGTCATGCCAACAATATATTTGTTTGGATCAGTAAACTGCTAGTTTACTATGACATGTTGCTTAACCAACAACAAAACTTTTCAATTTCCATAAGTATTGATATAAAATGTCAATATGACATCTATTATTTTTGGGAGCTCAATAGGTTTTGTGAGGAAGTATATAACTAGAACTTTTCAATATTAACTCTCACTTATATTCTAACAATCTCCCACTCAAGTGTAAGTCATATAAATACATTTTCTTTATTTCTATATTCTAAAGACAAACTAGTATATAATAAGCGAATAATATATCTTTCATTTAAAAACTCAAGTACTTTATAACTCACAACTAATCATGTATTTCAGTCAATTGGGCTATCACTTATACTCTTTAATAGAGTGAAACTCTAATGTAAATCTATGGGTCATGACTTTTCTTAATCAATTCTTTTTCTGCCCATAGAATTTAAGAAAAATCTATATTAGTTTTTCAGGAACTATATCGACTTTGTTATATTTATGTTCTTCAGGAACTAATATATATTATTGCATAGTTATATAATTTTATTACCCATTAATAATATACTTCAATTTACTTCATTTGATGCATTTTCAATTAATGAAATGTTTAAAATTTTTCATCATATAACCTTATTTATCAACCACATATTCTGTCAATATCCTTTTATTGAAGAACACTACTTCCTTTTAAATATATTTTGAAACATCTCAAAACTTAGTTATTGAATTTACCAAGAAATTCAAGAGAAATTTAAAGGTATATAAAAGGATTAAAATCAAAATACATAAAGATCACAATACAAGGATACATGATGTTAAAGGCTTAAAGTGAAATGATGAAAATTAAATTAAACATATCCATTATTTCAGAAATATTTCCCAATATTATATATAATCATCATTCCTCAAGACCTAAAATCACATTTGAATCACCCATGCTTTCAAATCAAATTTAAAGCACTAAAGTATTATAAATAATATCCCCACAAATAATAACATTTATCTATAAATGATTAAATTTTCATACCTCATGTTCATTCACAATGTAACAACTAATTCAATCTATATATCACCTATAACGTCAACATTCCAGATAGATGATGAAACCATGCGTTGTTTTTCATTTTAATAGAGACTATAAAATTTACAAGGGCATTTAGATAATAGCTTCATTTCTAAATGAAACCCTGACAAAATTTTTTTTTTTTTTTTTTTTTTTTTTGGAAACCCATCTCCAGAACCAAAACTTAACTTTGGTTCCTCACAAACAGATTTTATAATCAATTTAATATAAACATTAATCAAAAACAATAACCTCCAAATGATAGAAACAAAGTTAATAGCATGAACAGTATGCTACTAGTGGTTCTTAAATTCATCAACGGATAGAATTCAACAAATTATGTTATTAAATTTACCAATATAACAAAATAGCGTTATACTAAACGGAGTCTGGACAGTTACACACAATGGTTTCATAGTATCATTTAATATATTTAAAACATCAATCCTCAAATAGTTTCACAACAGACATTACAAAAATGAATTTAAACACAATGAATTCCTATCATTTCACATGCCAGATAATGAACCTCAATTTCTTTAATAATATCCACGCTGGTGTTTATTTTGAAAAACCCAAATAATGCCTTTGGCTCATAAACACATGAAATCAAAATCTAAATTACTAGTACAGCTTAAAGGGCTTAACCTTTAAATCTTCACAACTATTCCTTTTCAGCCTTAACACTTCACTACCACAATAATGCTTATTAAATCAGAAGAACATGTACCTGTGGCGAGATCAGACCAACAATCACGTGCTCGATTAAATTATCCTGGAGGAAGCATTTTCAATAGTGCATGGAACGTCTGTTATCTCTGCATAATATAAGACAACTCCAAGTACCTTGCCACTATCTTGATATTCGCTCTGGTACTTACTATCCCCAATGTAGTGTCTATGAGGTTTTAAATGAATCCGATTAAAGAGGCAAATTTAGCATTTGGGGTTCATAACCGCCACAGCCAACCGTAGGCTGGTTTAAATGCTTCATGTGTTGAGCAAGAATCTTCATATGATTTCACAAAAAAAAAAAAAACCTTAGGGTTGAAATTTTTAAAGTCTGTTGATGTACTTAACTGCTATTACAAGCATATATCTATGAGAACCTTACATTTATGTTCTGCCATTGCTGTAACACAGTAGGCTATAATTAGCATATGAAATTGGAGGATAATAAAGTTGTAGTTAAAGAATAAGAAATATATATATATATATATATCTTAGGATCCCTTTCTTAGTAAGGAAATCATCCCGTGGATCTTTGTATGGTAATCAGGAAATGAGCTCTACTGAACAGAGAGAGCACAAAAGTAAATGCAAATACACACACGAAGTAACAATATTTTTTTTACTCAATTTTCATATCACCTTATTTCAATTAAAATTAAAGATGCAACTAAAAAAAACATGTTGTTATATGTGTGTGTATGGAGAACTAATATATTGCAATTGAATTACCTCATATTTTGTATGTATAAAAAACTAAAATATTATCATTATAAAATATGAAATCTATACTAAGTTACATTATTTTTTAATTTATAAACAGTGTTTGTACGGATAGAAGGAATTTATTTATGTGTGTATATAACAATACCAAGATCATCTCTTCCACAATTACCCTCTAATATTTCAACTTTTCTATGATTTTTTCAAATGCAAGCAATTATGGCACCAAATTTCGACTTCAAGCGGAGAGCTATATATACTTGCCTCTTATCATGTTAACTGGCGCGTCCTTAGTTGGAATTGAAGGAGGAACAATGGGCCCTTTGATCTTGTTTTAGCAAGTCCTCCATTGCCACTCATAATTTCCTTTGCTACCAACCAAAGCAATCGAAGAAAACCCATCATGCCATCTGGATATCTTCATGATGCATTACCACACCATCTGGATCTCTTCATGCAATGAACAAGAATATACATGTTTCAACAAGATGCCATGAACTAGTGATTCAGTAGAGAGTCGTGCTGATAACGTGTTATGAAATCAAGAAAGTATAAGAGATTGAGATGAAGGGAATGAAGAAATACAAGAGAGAAATAGAGAGCAAGGAGAGAGTAATTCTTATTCATTTGGATGCCAACAAAGTGTAGTACATAGTGCTCTATTTATAGGCCATCAACCACAACTAAGAGTTACACAAAGTAAATGGCAAACTTTAATCCTCATGAGTGCACACATTGTAACCTTTGAGTTATGTGCATGAAAACTCCTAAAGATCATTCATTGGAGAGATTATAGGATGTAGAAAATGAAAGGTCAAGAGTTGGGAGCTCATGGACATCCATCTTAATTAGTATTTTACAACAACTCTCTTATATTAAAGAGAGTTAGTTAACTCATTAATTATGAGCTAAATTTCTCATTTTGCCCTTATTTATGATTAGTTCTAAGAGTCAACATAAATAAGTTCTTTTTATTTATTGCAATTAATAGGGGTAAAATTGTAAAAAACACATTTATTACTCTCATACTGGACTTATAATAAGAATCAAAATTTTTAGTCAAAATGAATTTATAAATAGGATCAGAGTGGTACTGAATATTGTCTATAGATGCATGGCAAAGAATAGTGGGAGGAGTAGTGTCTCCGTTGTTATAAATATTGTGTGTGGGTGCGTTAAAGGAAGAAATCTCATATAACTTAAGATTGAGAATGCTTTAAGGTATAATAAAATGTAAGCTTGAGTTAGGAAAAAAGCTGATAAGAAGAGTCTTCGAACTGACCGTTAGAATTTTTAATTGACTAATTTTAATGACATTTAAAAGATTTTATTACATTAAATTGTCATTAACACTTATTTTATAATTATCATTAAATTGTCTTTAATCTCCATTATTGCTATTCAACGGTCACATTATTTTTGCCTATAAAAGGCAATGTACGAACTGAGGTCATCATAGGACTGACATCGGGTGACATCTAGCCCTATCCCCGAGCTCTTCTCCTCTCCCTTCTTTTGAGTTATACTATTATCTTTTTGCTGTTTTATCACCCTGCTTTTTGCAGGAAATGTTTGTTTTATTCTGGGAAGTGTCATTTCTTAATTTACTAGGGGGTTATAGAATATCTTTTAAGGACAGTGTCCTTAGGCATGACTCAAACTATACTTTTATTATGTTTCTATAGGTGCTACTACCAACAATTTGTACGGTGTATTGTGTTGACGTCAACATCCATTGTTCACTTTCTTCATTTTCTCTCCATTTAGTGTATCTATTATTAAATCAAATTTTAATGGTTGAGATTTATTATTTTTACCATGGTAGACTTTTATTAAATTTAATGTTACAATAATAATATTTCTATATATTATTATTAAATCCCAACCATTAAAGCTTAATCTAATAATAGATATATTTAATAGAGAGGAAATGGAAAGAACGATCAATGAAGACAATAAAGATCAAGTGTATATACATTTAGTTCCTAAATTTTATTTTAAATTTTGTGAATCAAATCTAACGAAAAATATATTTCATATAAATAGGGGCGGGTGCGTATATGATGGAGCAATTAATAAAAAAAAGTTGACAAAGTCAAAAGCTTTGCATATTCACCAAAATGCATTTGACGATATGCAATTAGAGTGGAGATTCAACCCCCAACCTCTATTAGGTCTTAGCCTCACTTCATCACATTTGGATAATTCCACTCATTGACTTCCATCAATTCATGGCCAAGTCAAATTTAATCATAATTCTATTCCTAACAATACAACATAATGAACACTATTTTTATTGTAGGCTTAGGTTACCACTATGGTTCTTATAATTAATAAATCCAGTTAGACTAGATCTCAAGAAAATGGAAGTTCAAACATATTAATATATCTTAAATTGATTAACTTTTTAAAATATGCCCTTATTTAATAATGAGTAATTGAAAAAAGATACTATACACACATTTTCTCTCATTTACATTTTCAATAGAAGTAGACTTGGAAAACAATCATCATGACTCTAAGCGATAACTTATATTTAAAATCAAAATTTTTCCGATAAGCTGAAGTTATAATAAGGAGTAGACTGGTGTGGGTGTGTGTGTGTGTTACTTCCGTTGCTATTTTATAACTTAGATGAAAGATTTGGTTAAGACAATAAATATATAAAAAAATATAATTGATTTTTTGAAACACCTTTATTTATGGAGAGAGAAAGTGAATGTGAGAAATAGAATGAACAAATTGTTAATTAACGTAGTGAGAAGTAACCAATAATTGAAAGGGGCAGAAATAAAAAATGATACATACAAATTTCACATAGGATATTACTGTCTCTTATAAATAAGTTCATGCCAAAAATTCTCTTATACTCCCATTGATCCTTAATGTTATAGCTGCATAACTAATTTGTATATATTAATTAGTTATTTGTAACAAATATAGTTTTTGGATTCTTCAAAATACCCTCTTTAATCATAACTAACCATGGATGAAAGTTTGCTAATGTGAGCAATTAATAAGGATACTTTATATGAAAAACATATAAATTTAGAAGGATCAAATGAATTGAGATTTTATATTTATGATTAAATAAATACAACCCCACCAACTAACTTCTTTTTTTTTTTTTAATATTATCATCCGGTTCAAAGTTTGTAGTCACAACCTCTAATACAAATATCTTTTTTGGGATTCGAATTTAAGGGAGTATATAGGTTGAGCCGTTGAGGAGTACAACGAGCATCTATACAACAGAGAATCCAAGGAGTAAAGTTCCGTTTGTGGCCTGTGCTCCCAATTTCAACGCGCGCAGTGTGGCTATATATATAAGCAGTTACCATATTCTCATTTTAAATGTGTCTCTCATCGAATTTCAATTCGAGCACTTCTGCAAATTCTTCAAAAAAAAAAAAAAATGGCATCATCTAAGCAAACACTAGCTTCTTCTCTTTGCACGACAGCTATCTTCTTCCTCTTGTTCTTCAACTACTCACTCGCAATCCGACCTATTATTCCTGCTTCTTCTCCTTCTCCTTCTTTCTCTGTTACTCCAACTGATCAGGCAAGTGATGATCAGTTTTAATTTATATGTATTTTTGTTTCAGAATTGCTTCAATTACATTTACATGAACTTCTGTTTTCTCTGATTGAAAGTTATTGTTCATGATCAGCTCACCATGGATTTGACTTCGTCCCTGAAGGATTTGGAGGTGGAGAGGATCAACAACGTAGAAGAAAGTTGTGAAGGTAATATTGGAGAAGAAGAATGTTTGATGAGAAGAACACTTGCAGCTCACTTAGACTATATCTATACTCAGAAGCAAAATCCATGATCAGATCCTTTCAATCATCCTTATTCTCTCATTTAATCCCTGTTATACCCTCAGTTTCCAATTATATATAAACATATTAGGGAATACTTAATGATGAAGAACAATATTATTCAAGCAAGCAAATCTTGGCCAATATTTATTGTACTTATGTATGAATATTCTATGAATACCAGTTAAATCCCTAGTTTTTCTCTCCAAGTTCTTCAACTCTTAATGCACAGCAGATGCAGGCAGGATTTCTTTTCATTAATAATAATTAATGTACTCATATATGATTAATTTTTTGTTGATTTACATATTGTAAACCAAATTATATATATATTTGAATTGTGGTAAACTCATACAAAATATAATGGAACAAGGAATGATGAAGATAAGCATATAGCTGTAAAGTTTCCAGCTTGCTTGGGAGAAAACCAACAAAAATGGACCGAAAGTTACTTTAATTTTCCAAAGTGAATAATTATTACTTGTGTGGGGGATCATGACTTTTTAACTTTCTTCATGTACAATCAATCTTAAAGGTTTAGTACAATTAAAATTAATTAATGACCATGCTGATCAAATTATTCAAACATACACTACTATATATTAGGATATTTTGATGTGTTATTCTGTTTATTACATAATGGAATTATAATGCACTAATATACAGGTCATGGTAAATATTTGTCGATTTACACCGCACTTCAATAGTAGTCTAGCAAAAAAAAAAAAAAAGTCTAGCAAGCCTGAAGATATAACAAGTTTTTTCTTAAAAAAAGTTGTTAAACTAGATTACCCTAAATAAAGACATATTAGAATTCGTCCATTAGTAGGTTACAATACCATTTTTTTTTTCCTATTGTTTTTAGTCTTGTTTTTACAGATAGCTATTTGTAGATTAATCTCTTAATTATTAAAATGTTGAGCTTTTATCGGTTTATCTTCTTTCTATCTAGAATTTAATAGCAAAATTAAATCTAATAGTTTTGTTGATTAATTTGGGATTACCCATTTTTATGGTGGCGCACGTAAATCACAGCACCTCAAACATGTAATCCTAATTATAAGTAAATTTTTAGATTTAGAGTTAAATTTTAAATGGAAGTAAGAGATACAAGAGCAACATGACAAATATTTAATGGATTAAATTAAAAATAAGAAATATTGGGAAAAAGCCTCCCATTGAAAATTTGTAAGTGAGAATAACCTAAACTAGAATATCAGCATTCTGTGCATGCAAAATTTACAGTACTTTTTGCATATAAAAATTAATTAGATTCTTTCACTAATAAAATTTTCAACTGGGGACTTCCAGCTAGAAGGACTTGATATAATTTTATACGTACTGGTACTCTGTTAGATTTTATAGATAGAAAGTATTAGTGTTCGAATTCATGTCATAGTGGCCAACAATATCAGTTCAAAAAAAATATATCAAACTTCACACATTAGTCAGAATCAACATAAAATTTTCCTGTTTCAAGAAGAGAAACTCCCTTCATAGAATAAACAAATTAATAAAGACTCAAGTATCTTGGTATACCCAAAACATGCATATGGCCAATTGATGCGAATGGATTAAGGAAATAACAATATAATTACCTGAGTCATCAATAATTAGTCATCTAGGAATTTGATGGCATTGTCTCATACATATATGACACAAAAACAGACCAAATTGATCTATTTGTCAGTTGTTACAAAGATTAACCAATATATAAACTAGACATGATAAAACTGCTACACACAGACACACATATCAGACATCCTCATTTTACAACCCACAAATGAATATCTATGAGGATATATCATCACGAATTACATTCAACATGTTAGTGGTAAATATTTAAAAGCATTTAAAAACAATGTTTGGTTTAATTTCATCATAAAAGCTATTAAAATAATGTTTTAGTGATTCATGACATGAAACTGAACACATACAATTACATTTTGTCATGCGTACATAAAAGATTTTTTTGTAATTCAAAAATCTGTCCATGAAGTTGTAGAATACCACATAATATAATATATCTTCCATATTTCTTTTTCCCTCTTTTGGTTTTTATGGGTGTTTACTAAAGGACTTGTATATATGTACTCTGATATTGTTGTTCTTCTTCTTCGTGAATTGATCTATGCACTGCTTTATATTGTTGGGTAACAAAGATAATTAATTAATTAATTAAGTTGGCCTACAACCATGATTGTGACGCCTTCATAGTTGGTCATCACTGATGGTGTTTCCCTCTTTTTTTCATAACACAATGATCAAAGCACCACTTTCTTTCTTGGTGGATTAGTCAATAGAAAATTTTATTATAACTTATGTTCGTTGAAGAGGCTGTTATTTTGAGTGTGTAGGCCCCGTTTGGTTGGCATGATTATTTGAATAAAATGAGAATGAGATGAGAATCATGTTTGGTCATGCAACATAATGAGAATAAAAGAATATATGAATGTTCAAAAATCAATTAAAACAATGAGGCTCAGTGTATTTGGCACTTAGCTAGGTTTCTTGAGCAATCAAGGGTTTAATACCAACACTGAAACCTCTTCGGGAAGTTTACGATGTGAGGGGATTAATCACCACAATCATCAGTGAATACCTTGTGTGTAGCAAAAAAAAAATCATTTAAGATTTCCTCCATCTAATGATGGGATGATATATGAATATATGACTGTTCTTAGGAATATTGTGAAGCCTCGTCAGTACAAAAACTTTCGGCAAAAAAATTGTATTTTGTTATAGGTAATTTGAATTATTCTTTCACAAATTCAAAAGTTAGAAAAGAAAATTTTAATATTTTAGTAAGGATAAATTACACATAATTCCTTGAACTTTGAGTCAATTGCTTATAACCTCCTTAACATTCAAAACTTTAAATTTAACCCCTAACCTTTTATCTTTTTATTATTAACTTCCTACCGTTAACTGGCCGTTATCTTTTTAGTGGAAATCACTACGTTAGATTAACAGATGACGCATGCTATCCTATGTAAATCATTAATTTTATGAAACCCCCTAAACTTTGATCAGTCACAAATAACCCCCTTACATTTCAACATTTAAATTTAAACCTCAGATAGTTACTTTTAACATTTTTGTCTAATAAAATAGATTTTTTGTATGACAAAAAGTAGAAGAATAATATTAAAAAAATATAAACATAAATGTCGAACCCCTGCCTATTATAAGTCAAAATTAAGGGAGTTAAATTTAAATGTCAAAATGTAAGGGGTTATTTGTAACTGATTAAAGTTTAAAGGAGTTATCTATAATTGATCAAAGTTCAAGTGAGTTTTATGAAATTAGTGATTTACATAGGATGCCACATGTCATTTATTAATCTGACATGACAATTTCCATTAAAAAGATAATATTGAGTTAATGGCAGGGGGTTAACAATAAAAATATAAAAAATTAGGGGTGTTAAGTTTAAATTTTTAAATGTCATGGGGTTATATACAACCGACTCTAAGTTTAGGCAGTTCTTTATAATTTAACCTTTTAGTAAATGTATCAAATATTTTGAACAAAAAAAAAATGTATCAAATATAAATATTCCATTGGGTTTAAGATCTATGTTTGTTTCTTGCTTTTGGCCAGACATGTACTAATTTTTACTAGCTTCTTAGATTTTCTTTTTGTGGAAAAGGAAATCTAAGACTAAGAATATTTTGCCGTTGACATTGGGGTTACAAGTGCCTTACGGAATGTTCTGCTTAATGTTGAAATCAACTATGAAGATGTCTGACTTGACAACTTGTGCTTAATTGTGCTAATCAACCAAATCATTCTACTGCTAATAATGTACACTCTCATATTTTTATGCCTTTCACAAATCAAAACCTGGTTTCAATAATCTGATCTTTACAAAATAAGTTTTGAGGAGAGGGGCCAACATCATTTACTTACCCATAATCATATTTATTGTTGTTTGCTAAATTTAGAGCTAATATAATATTTGGTACTTATAGTTTATATTCATTTTGGTTTTTATCCCTATAATTTCAAGGGAAAATCCCTCAAAAAGAACTTTAAAATTAGGAAAAGACAAAAAGGTGATCCGAAATTGTATATTCCATATAAGTGCGAGTGCCTGAACTGGAATATTACAATTGGAGATAAAATGACAGATTCTGCCATGTGATGATAAAAGAAAAGAAGTTGGTGACAAAAGAAGAAGGTGACGCGATATAGGGTCAAGGTCAACACGAGAGGGAACGTAAGTGGGAGCCAATACAAACAGGAGTGAGGTATGTACTTTATTGAGTCGACAATGTTCTTCCCCCATGTGGTCAAGCTGAAGCAAAACTATTTTCATCATCATTTGGGTGGGAAACTTTGATTTGGGTGTGGGGTATTGGGGTTGGAAGGATGTGAATGTTGATGAGTGGTATCGGGAAAAATGTAGATGATGCCTGAAGCTGGGAGGAGGTTGGAATGGTTCATGACGTGAAGTTTTAGGGTTGTGGTTGAAGAGAATAAACAGGGTGGATTTTATAGGAAACAATTAAGATGAAGTTGAGAAACTCTAATATAGATTTGTGAAAGATTGAGGTAGCCATTTAGTTTTGTTTTTCTAAACTAACAGTGTGTTATTTATTTATTGCAGGAGGCATAAAAAAGATGGATAGTAATATTTGGTCAAGCTATGCAAAGGAGTTGTTTTGTTATTTTCATATAGGGGGAAATTTGAATGTAATAAGGACAGTGAAGTTAAATACATTGGAGGCAATGTGAAGGTAAAGCTAATGAAAGATGAGATAAGAGTGAAATATTTAAGAGAAATCATATCAAGATTGACAGGTCATGAAGGGAGCAGTCGTGACATTAAATACACGGTAATGTTTGATGAGAGGACATTAATTGATCTCGACAATTATGGTGAAATTAAAAATCTATTTGGGTTCAATGAAAGCAGTGTGCATGTGTTTGTATCCCATATAGAGAATGCCAATGAATATTTGACAATGAATGATGCAGTTTTGTAAGTTCGTAATATTTTGTTCATTTCCAAGTTGATAATAAGTTATAAAGTGTTATAACTATTGTATGCAGGAGCCACAGATTCTTGCAACGGTCACCGAAAGCAGAGGTATCTCCCATGACACATGGCAATGATGTTGAGGTTGTGTCATTTGAAATTGGTGGTGGGTGTATAACTTATGATATAGAACAAATAAATTGTAGTGACACGAGCTATTTGAAATGGTCAGGAGTAATTTCCGGGGTCGGTCAGCATTTTGCTCATGCTGATGCATTAAAAGAAGCCTTGTACAAGTATAGAATTGCCTACAAGTTTGCGTATAAATATGATAGGAATAGCAAGGACAAGATGTATGTCAAGTGTAAAGTAGAGGGTTTGTAATATCCCAATTTGGGATTAAGGGCTAATGACTTTAAGATTAATTATAATTGTGTAATTAAACACTTTTGGAATTAATGTGATGTGAATTGGTGTGCATGTGTATGGTATTTAAGATCAAGGGTTGAGATTCACTGTTTATGGGTCGGAATCCTATGCTTTGTGGTTGTGTGAGCTTATAGAGGGAGTGAGTGGATGGTGACAAGTGGCATTGGATGAGCCACAAGAAGACAAAACACCACTTTTCTCTCTCCTTTCTCTCCTATTCGGCTAGGTGTGTGTGGGAAAGGGAAAGGAAGACATCATCATCATCTCCTCCATATCTCTCATTTTCTCTCTCTTCCCTCCATAGTTTCCAGCGATCAAGGGAACAGGAAGAAGAAAAGAATCTTGAAAGGTGGTGATTTGTGTGTTAGTCGAAATTGGAAGTTTGAGAATTAAGATTCTGAATTTGGCAAAGTGAAGAGGTAAGCATTTAGTGCATTTTGATATATTGTTTGTGCTTTTTGGATAAGTTTGGGAAAATCTGGAAATTTAGCCTTGAGTTTGTGTAAATGTTGAAAGTATGGATTTCATTGTGATTAATGTTGGGATTGGTTCATTGTGAAGATATTTGAGTAATGGATTTAGTTTGGAATGTTGGAAATGTGTTAAGAGAAATTGGGATATTGTGTCATAGAGACCCAAAGGCATAGATTGTGGTTAAAAGGGTTTTTGGGGTGTGTGAAAGGTTACCAATGTGTTCCCTAGTCAGTGCTAAGTGTGTATGAGATTTTGGTAGAGTTTGGGAACCATTGGGTATGAATTTGACTATCTGGTATTTTCTATTGTTTTCTGCGTTTCTAGTTTCTGATGCACAACACTCGAGCAGAGAAAGATCATGCTCTAGTGCTGTGTGCATTTTCCCTTTTCTGCTTTGAGTTTTGGTTTGGATTCTTTGGATGAGGCTCGAGCGCACTTCTTTATTCTCGAGTGAGGGAAGATCATGCTCGAGTGAGCTTGGGCTTGCTCGAGTGATGGTGTGAGCCCAGGGTTGGGGTTGCTCTCGGGTTCTCACTCGCTGGCCATGGTTCAAGAATGTGCTTTGACACTCGCAAGCACGGCCGTTTCACCCGAGCACTGGAGGGTATGCTCGAGTGAGCTTGTCCCACTGATGGTTGCATGTGCTCTCGGGTTGTCACTCATGATTTTGCACTCTTGGGGACTCGAGCATATTTGGAGCCATCACCCGAGTGCAAAGTTTCATGCTCGAGTGATGTGAGCACGTTCTGGTCACTGTAATTGTTCACTGTCAAACTCTCACGAGTGGGAATCGTTCTCACTCGAGCACGAGTTGTTCATTACTCGAGTGAGGTCATCTTCACTCGAGTGATCCAGTATAAAATCTGTGTTTTGCCTTCCGGTAAGGGGTCTTCAGGGTAGCTTCTTCCAACCCTTTAGGCATATGTTTAGGCCTCTAATAGTCGCCTAAAGAGTCCTAAATGATAACCAACTTAGAGTATTATGAAATTAAGAACTTAGAAAAGAGATTGATCGGTTATCCCTACTTTGGTTATGGGATTTGATATCTGTCAGACACGTGAGCCCATTATGCCAAAGGTTGTCATGAAAGATACAGGTAGTGACTTCTCTCTTATACTTTGTGTAAATGTATTGTATGTTTGCCTATCATGCATTGTGTGTTGCTGCTGCTGCTTTGTGCCTTGTGGAGCTTTGTGCATTGTGGAACTATGTGCCTTGTGATACGTTGTGTTTGTGATACCTTGTGCATTGTGGTGCTGCTGCATGGTGATTACCGCGAGAGCGGGCATAATGTTCACAGCGAAAGCTGGCGTTGAGATTGCAGTGAAAGCTGTCATTGTGATTACCGTAAAAGCGGGCATAGTGCATTGTGATACAGTCGTGAGTGCTGTCGGTTGTGGCGTGAGCCATGACTCATAGTGTTGTTGCTGCTCATAATTAACATACATGCTTTGTGTTTATATATTGTATGAGTGATCTGTTACTACTGGGATTCTTTAGAATCTCACTCTATTCCAAATGACTAACTTTTCAGACAGGGCAAATGGCTTGAAAAGGAAGCGTCCAACTAGGAGTGGTTAGAGCTTTAGGGACATGTTGTATTTTGGATGTTGGTTATCTAGTTGGGATTTGGGATTATCATTTGTATATGACATGTAAATGATGATTTTGGATATGTAATCCCCATTTTGGGAACCTTAAACCCATTATATGTAAGTAACCCGGGGTTGCCGGGATTTTAGTTTCCGCACTCTGATATTTATTATGTGATTTGATTTCTCAAGTAATTATATCCGCAAGTGAATGTGAGACCACGAGCAACTATGTTTTGAACTGATTTTTGGAAATACCCCATCTCATGATGAGGGATTATAAATTATTGATTTCATCTTATTGGCCTCTATTTCACTTAAATTTCGTAATCCGGATGTAATTACGATGAGGGGGTTACAAGGTTGACCTTGGAAATTATGTGTGTCTGTAGTGGGCAGGAGTTCTGGAATACTGTGTGTGACCAAATTCATAAAAGATCATGTTCATTCAACTTAAGATCATTTGTAAGTGAGCGGCCATGGTGCAAGATCTACTTTGACATCATCAATAATAATCGACGAGGTTAGGAACCATACTGAGAAGCGTCCAACTGAGATTATGAAGACACTGCAAAGGGAGTATAGTGTGAAGCTAACATATAAACAAGCATATAGGGCAAAGGAAAAGGCAATGGAAGATATACATGGAAGACCGGAACAATCATACATGTTAATCTCATGGATATGCCAAAGGTTGAAGGAAACTGATGATTAAACATTTACTGAATGGGTAGCACATGGTTATAGGTTTAAAGAGTTTTCATTGCGTATAGGTAATGTATATAAGGTTTTATGGGGGGTGTAAGACATGTACTATATGTTAATGGAACTCATTTAAGTGGGCCGTATAAGGGGACTCTACTTGCAGCTTCAGTCTATGATACGGATAATGAGCTGTTACCGTTTGCCATATCAATTGTGAGGGGAGAGACACTGGACGATTAGACTTGGTTCATGCATATGATTAAAAGGATTGTTGGTTTCATGGAGTTGATAATTGTGTCAGATCATCACAATGGCATAATAAATGCTATGGCAGCAATATTTGGAAGGCATTGTCATGCATTTTGTTATAGACATGTTAAGGATAACTTCAGTGCAGAGATACTAAAAATAAACAAAGGCAAGAGAAAGACTAGTACGCAGTCCAAGGAGGATGAACTGATGCTTCTTGACAAGATTGCATATGCAAGGCTTGTCGATGACTTTGATAAAGCAATAGAACAGATACGAGAACACTGTCAAGAGTTATATGAATGGATTAAAAATCATGGTGATGTTGATAGGTGGGCTCTTAGCAAGTTCCCATACAAACGATGGGATAACATAACAACCAATATTGCCGAGTCATTCAATGCATGGATGGTGAAGGAGAGGAAGTATAATGTAGCCCAACTAATTCATGATCATCGTGAGAAAGTAGCAAAAAAGATGCATGCCTCTTATGTGTCAATGACTAAGTGGAAGAATTGTGTTAGGCCAAATATAGTGCAAAGGTAATGGAAAATGTGAGTAGATGTGAGCATATGTGATGTGAAGATTATGGCCATGGTCGATTTTGTGTGCATACAAGACATGGAGACCATAGGGTTGACTTATGATCACGACAATATAGTTGTGGGGCATGACAGATGAGTGGGATTCCATGCACATATGCTTGTGCAGCTATCAAGGTTGTGCACGAAAACATCTACGACTATGTTGAGAAATGTTTTAAGATAGAAGCTCAACAATAGATTACCATCACAACATGATTCTGGTTGTGACAATAGACATGCCTAACATCAATTATTATAGGCATTATACCATGGAAAACATGTCTGAAGCTACGTTCCTCTACCCTCCAATCGCAAGTCGACCTCCTGGAAGACCAAGAGTAAGGAGGCAGGAATCACAGTTCCAAAATGGAAAGATCTACCATTGTACACGATGCCATAAAGTTGGACACAAACGAAGGACGTGTAAAAATCTCAACCCATATTGAACTCTAATGTTCATCTTTGATGCTTCATCTTTTTTGTTATATATATATGTTTTGGTTTAACCCTTTAGTGTTTTTTTGGAATGAAGGGATGAGGTACATGGGAAGCTGTTTTTGTATGTAGTGTCATGTCAGTGACAAAAGAACATTAAGAGGCAGTAAGATCTTAATGTCCTGTTGTCATTGAAATTTTATGGTATTTGGCCACTGCTTTTGTACTCTACTCTGTTATTGATTGTCAACACCCATTTCCATTTCGATGATCGAAGAGTAATAAAGACAGAATTCAATAGGCATACAGAAAAGTACATTTATATTTATAAAAATATTCATTTACAATTTCGATATCATTCATTGACGAAAACAAAAAATACAGCAGAAACTTAATATTTATAATTTCCTCAAAATGACAAAACATAGGCTAAATTATAATCACGTTCTTGACCTTGCCTAGAGACACGTGCCACTCACTTTCCTACTTTAACATCTTTGCCCTTTGCCCCACTGGTACCCACTGAGGTATTTGTTTAAAAATAAGGTGAGATTCCGAAGAATTCCGATAGAGACATGATATCGTTCATAGATAATGTGAAAAGTAGATATGATATATGCCATGTATGCACCAATTAATGAACATTATAAACATATCATATTCATGTATACATGAGTAGGGCCCAGCCCCACTATTCTACACCGATTGGGTTTTTACCAACTCCAGTGTAAGTGCCTCTGACACTTCTGGCCCCTCTCTGGGCAAATCATATTGATTAATAAAGTGCATTTACAAACATTGGCATCCAAAAAATCATATAACTATGGCATAATTTATAAAGGATAATGTCCCTACCTCAACGCTTTATAATCATCTGTTTAACGGTGTCTCGTAAAGCGTGCCATTCTGGCTCACGACTCGGTCCTAAAATATTAAATATACAAGAAATAGGTCATAACCTATCCAAGTATCATTTTAGACTCTTCCATAGTGTTTCTTGTGGTTATATTAGTCTATGATAAAAATCTACTAAAATGCCCCTGGGACCCCGGCCTGGCCCCGCCGTACCCAGCTCGATAGCACGTTGTCTCAAAATTTTGACTAAGTTTATTCTGACTTAATTTCGCCCAAGGAATCCATTTCTGAGCTCGAAATCACCAAATCTATCAAATTACGAAAATACCCTTGACAGCCCCTATTTAGGGATTTCAGTAGCATTTTCGTAATTATGCTTTTTCGACCTCTACCGAAAAAGTGCCCAACTGTAACCCCACCTATTTTTGCCCACTGAATCCAATGGAACCATTTATTTCATGAAAATCAAACTTCTACTACCAGTTCTGGTGCTGGCCGAAAATATTAGGAAAAAATGGAAAAATGAGGTTGTGTTTTAGCTCCCAAAACTTGTACTTTTCCACTTCTAATCCTTGATTAACTCACTTAAACACTTCTTAATCATGATTTAAAGGATTTTTGGCCAGCATAACCCCTTAGGGTTATAGCTTTTATAATTTTACAACTCAACCCAAAAATCATAAAAACCAAACAACAATTACCAACAATAGCTCAAGAAGGCAAGTTCATGAAGTTACCTTTTTTAGCTTCTTGGTTTCCTCTTACTCTAGGCTCCTCCTCCCTCTCTTCTTGATCTCAAAGTGTGTCTTCACCACCATAGATTCATGAGAAACAAGAGTTTAGAGAAGGATTCTAAAGGAATACCATAAGAATAATCAAAGAAACCATACTTACATTAGTTTCTTGCTTCCTCTTGCTCTCTAACTCTCCCAAGAACTCACAAACTCACTCACTCTCTCTCTTTTTGCTTGTGGTTGGCCGAAATGATGCTTGGAAGAGGAGGGAGTAAGTGTTTTATTAGTTTGTCTCTTGTTGCCTCTTAGCCCTTGATTTAAATCAATGGCTCCTAATGTGACACTTGTCACAATTCCCTTCTTCCTCATAATTTCTTCATTGACTTGCACTAATTGAATCATTGGTCTTTCCCTTTCTTGCTCTTCAAATTTCTGTCCCTCTCCCTTTCTTTTCTCCTACTAGCCTATGCTTCTTTCTCTATGTCCATACTCTTCCATGCAATCATGTCTTTCCTCTTCCAAGCAGTCAAGTGTTTCACTCCTTCACTCAAGCTTCTCCTCCCATTCTTACACTCAACATTTAATCTACCAACTCACTCAACCATAGTCATCATTTCCTTCTTCTTGTGGCATGTGATCATGTATTTAATATTTTTCCCTTTTTCTTTCATGCATGGACGAAATTAGAAGAGAAGAAGAGGAGGAAATTTTGCATTTCATTAGTCTCGTAATTTACATAATTGAATTATGTATAATCCCCCTTAATTTCTCAATTCTTGATTTATTCCACCAAGAATAATCTCATTATGCATTTTTCTTTATTTTCCTTGATTAATTGAAATTAACTCCAATTAATTGGAAAATAATTAATCTTGGGCTAAATTGGAAAAATTCTTATTTTGCTATCACCTTTGTAATTTAATTCATTTCTTGAATTAATTTGCTCATTTCCTTATGAATATGAATATTTCAAAATTCACAAGATCCAAATTTATGAATATTCACCATTTTATTGAATTACTCAAAATAATTACAACATATTTTTGGTAAATAAAATTTGGGGTGTTACATTGATTATGTATATTTTGGTAGCTAACAAATATGTTCTCTTCTTTTAATCAATATGCAAACACAAATATATAGTTTGTTGGATTGCTGCTGCTGTGCATGAATTAACATGAACAAGTTTTATATGATATTAAGAAATTGTAATAGTATAGTGATAATTTATAATATGGAGTTGGTGAAATGGTATGTGAGTTGGGAAATTGGAATACAACCACAGAAACCACAAAAACTAGTAATGTGCACATAATATAGCGGAATTAAAAGTTGTTCCACTATACAACAATCTATGACTTACCATAAACCATGCATAAAAAATATGGCGCTTGGGATGTCCTCCCTCCAGGTTGAAGTCATACATTAAAGCCTTACACACCACCGACATAACCTACACCAGCAAAGAAACCATTGCAATGTCTCCAAATCAAATTCACCATAACTTAATGAAACCATTATCAACGTAAACCGTTATCCATACATACCATCTTACTTAGTTTTTGAAATCCCCTAAGCGTATACAAATGATCTCGACACAGTTCTTCATCCAAAATGTCAACCAACGGCCTATCAAAACATTTGAAATACAATGCCAGTGTGTTCATCACTTCCCGTGTTGTGGTAATATAATAACAACATAACAATCATTCAATCACAGGATATATATACTTACACTTCAGCCTCTGCACCTCTCGCCATTGTGGAAACTATGTCGAATAATGTTTTCTGATCATGCATTGGTATCTTCCTTTTTCGACTCCCATGCAACTGTATAAATAGACAAGTCATCGCTTTCAGTGGTTGCCTCTTTGATCTCCATAGCTGTTGAGGCCTCTGAAGTGCATGCTCATCTGTGGGGACTTTTTCCGCCACCTCAGGTCCCTCTGCATCATCATCTTTATCTTCATCGTCATCAACAAAATCACCTTGTGTGTCTGCATCATTAGAATCTAAGTCGTGAGAAGCATCTGTCGCATCATCATCATCCTCATGTGTATGTTCCTTATCTATTGTCACACCAGGGCCGTCTTGTTATGCTTTATCCCTAGCCTCCCGTGCTAGCTGGACATTCAGTAACTCATGTACCACCACGTTTACAAGCCTGTTTCAATTTTCATCGATAACTTTCACCAACAGCGCATAGACCTCCTTCAATTCCTGCAGTGACAGCACATCTTAATTTGTCAATTAAATGAATAATTCATTTTTGAATATTAAATTAGCTTACACAGACAAATACTGGGTCTAAATAAGGGACATGATATGTGTCCTCATTCCCTGCCCTAACTTCAGTGCCTTTCACTTGATACAAAATGCCCGTATTGCTCATCCTCTTGGTGTTCACCATTTCGTTTATCTTTTCCTTAGTCCAGAATTCAATCGGTGTGGTGAACTGTTAGCGAACACTTTGTTTTAAAGGGAGATTTTTCCTAAAGAACAACTGCACCATAGAAAATATATGGATCATTATTTTCAACTTGAATGATAGCTACACATTAATGTAAAGAGTGACATACCAGTAGTAAGTACAAGCAACCACCCACATTACAGCTCCCTTCCCCTTTCTTCTTCTCCCTGTACACTTTCACATAATCACCTATTTCCTTCCACAAGTCTTTCATCATGTATGTTGCCCAGTCATAATGTTCAAAACGGTCCATTGTGCAAGACATAACTCTCAATATCCAGTTACTTATAAGTCCACTTGAGGTAGGGCATAACAAAGATCCTAAACTGTACAACACAAACATAAACTCAAATTTATCACCAACTGACCCAGATTTTATGTGCTTAATGTTCGTATATCTTTTCTTCCCATACTCCCTCTTCAACAACTGATATGTTAGATCCGAATCCTCCATATCCACCTTCACCTCCTCTCCTAAATCAGGTATACCAAGCAACTTATGCACATGTGATGCTTCTATTTCTTGCGTCTTCACCCTAATCCTGAATTGATGTGTTGTTGGGTCATATGCTCTAAGCATCGACACAATGAGGTCATGGGGAGTCTGGTCAATTGCACCTTCAATAAATTTCCAAATTCTATTCTCTTAACCCTCTCCTTCAAATGTTCATTATCGTTCACAAACTGCACCAACGATGTAAATCCTCCCAGTGAGTAGCGGGTATGAAATGACACTTCCCTTTTCTTCATCTTCTTTTTCGGTCGTCCTTGCATAGCTTTAGTAGTGTACTCTTTCTTCTTCGCCTTTGACAACTCACGCCATGCCTTCCCTACGGACCTACTTTTATCTGCCATCTTTTTCTTGGTCTCCCCTAACTTGGCCACATACTCGTTTCTAAACACCATAAACCTACTCATCACTGGTTTACTCTGTTCACCATCACCCTTTACTGCTTTGGACTATACACTTTGTCTCATTACTGCTCTATTATTGACACTTTTCCCCTTTACTTGTTCTGCCTTTGATGTCTCACCTTTGTGTCCCGCCATCTCCTTTTACCTGCTTAAAATTTAGTTTACACTCATCAACTATGGATTTCAACAGCTTTAATAACGTTTTTATTTGCATATGACAAGTTTACACATTTAAGCTAGGTTTTCACAAGTTCTCATACCATTTTACAACCTTTCGATCATAACCACGACAATTGGAAAAATCTAATTCCCCACAGTTAAATAAGGTCTCACAACTTATGGAAAAGCATTCACAAGTTCTACATAAGGATTCACAAGTTCTGCTATGAATTTCACAGTTTCCTCACCTAAATTGACCTCTACATAGATTTACCAACTTTTCATTAGGTTTTCACAAACTCTTATAATGTTTTCACAGAATAACATTCAATTTTCACATGTTATCTTCAAGGATTTAGAACTTCACTTAAAACAATCGACACTATGCATAACATTTTCACTACTATCAAATCGGCAATTCCTATATCTACACACCATCTCACAACTTCTACTCACACATCCACAACTTCATATGCTGTTTCACAAGTTACCAACGTGTCATTATGTTTTCACATATTCTTCTCTTGTTTTCACAACTTAACATGCGGTTTTCATAGGTTTTGTTTCACAACTTCACTGAAGCCATTCGCAACTGTACGTATAACATTCTCACAACAATCAAATCATAATTTCCTATATCTCAACACCATCTCACAACTTCTAGTCGCCAATTGACGAGTTCATATGTTGTTTCAATGGTTTAGCAATTTCAAAAGTTGCAATTCAAACTTTCCCACTTAATAACAGAGTTTCACAACTTCCCCTAAATGATTCGCAACTTTACTTAAGAGGTTCCAAATTAAGCACTCACCACTTTGCACCAATTCATAGGTTTTGTTACTGTTACATTTTATCCACATTTCCTAAACGTATTTTAACCCATGCACATTGAACCGCCATTCTAATCAACTGGAGAAGTTAACATGAAATACATTTTTAAACATAACCACTTACCGAACTTAAGCACCGAAGCTCGATTTTGCATCTGAACACCGGTACCTCTGCAATTGTCCAATGCCTTTCACCACAACCTCTCCTCGCCTTTGCTCCTCCTCAAATCCACCCCCAATTTGCCCCACAGTGTCGCTGCCACTATCCTTTCTCAAGGCCAGGGAACCAGGGTCGACCAATAGCACCGACGACGCCAAGAGGAGATGAAGAGTCCCAACCGCGTTTTCACGTAATTCCACCCTTATCACAGCTCCCTCAATGTTTTTCAATTTAAAAACTTCCAGGGTTACGCAAATCATTTTGTCTCAAATTGTAATATTCAAGTTCAGGTACTCGCACTTATTTGGGAATATGCAATTTCATATCACCTTTTTGACTTTTCACAATTTTAAAGTTCTTTTTTAGGGATTTTCCCTAATTTCAAACTATAGGTTTTAATCTCTCAAAAGATAACGTGATTCAGATTTTTATTAAAATACATGGACTAACAACCAAGAAGCTGTTGGTTGAGGTGATAAGAGGCCTCACCTACGTAAGAAAAAGAACACAAGTTTGAATTCCAGAAAGTGTACTTATTTGAAAAGATGAGAACCCTTTGCTCTCTAAGTCTCCATAGGGAAACCTCACCAAAATCTATGATTTGAAATTATATGAATTAAAACTAAAATGAGGGCAAACTATAAATACCAAACATTATATTAAACCCTAAATTTATTATGGGAGAAAACCAGGGTTACCGGTCCGGTCCAGAAACCGGCAAACCTGCAGATAGACCGGTCTTGTCCTGTCTGGGTTCCTATTTTTAAAAAAATATTTTAAATTTTCTTTAGAATTTCATATTTATAAGCATAAAATCTTCAATTTCTCACCGATTTAGCCCTGATTTAACCTATTGACCCTTAACTCAGTACCCCGACCAGTTCAGTACCCGGTCCAGGTTCATGAATCTTTGAGAAAACAACCTTACTCTCACTTGGTAAAATGATTATAATATAGAAATATAAAATGTAATAAATTATAGTATTCTCTTTTTTATCATATAAATTATAATATTAAATATAGGAGTTAGATAAGGAATTTACTTTGATCCTAAATATAAGATTTTAGTCAATTTGGTTTCCCAAATTTATAATCTTTTTCCCTTCAAAGTGTCCTTATTGATTGCATATATTAAAGGAGGATTTTTTAATTAGTCACAATAAACATTATTAAAAAAGATATTTTATAACGAACATAGAGTTGGTTTAATGGTATAATACTTTACTAGATCCCTCTGAGTTTCAAATTCGAGTCCAAGAAGAAACACTTGTATTGGGAGGGGCAACCACATTTTACATCCAATCCTTAATATAAGATCCATTTTATTTAAAGATTCCGGATAATAATATCAAAAAGATATTTTACAAACTTACACATTTTACATATGATACTACCTTACAGAGTATTATTCATGAATTACAACTAACTAACTTAATACAAATAACTAAATTAACTCATGCTGATTGGTTTTTTTAATACCCCCTTTTACAGGTCATCAATTTATCAAATCCGACCCCAAAAAAAATCAATATATCAAATGGGTCTAATTTTGTCCTATTTGATTGATTGGGTTGGAAAAATTTAGGGCTGAATATGAATTGAAAAAGAAAAAGAACCCAAATTTATTTGGGTCGGGCCTGTTTTGGGCTGGACTTCGTCATAGCCGATCATGGGCTGAGAAACAAACGACCCTGGTTGGCGCCAAATTTTAGCGCCATAAATAAATGGCCTTTCAGAGAGGAAAGCGAATCTGGCACCAAAATTCGAGTGAGAAAACTGAAAAATCAAAATGGGGAAATCGAAGCAGTACTTCCTTTTGAAGACAGAGCCATCGGAGTGGTCATGGGAGGACCAAGCCTCCAACGGAGGCATCACCAAATGGGACGGCGTCAAGAACAAACAAGCCCAGAAATACCTCAAGTCCATGACCCTCAACGATCTCTGCTTCTTCTATCACTCCGGCGCCAAGGCCCGCCGCGTCGTCGGCGTCGTCACCGTCGTGCGTGAGTGGTACACGGAGGGTGAAGACGGCGCCGTGGACGTGAAGGCGGTTGGGGAAATGAGGAGGCCGGTGGATTTGAAGGAGATGAAAGGGGACGGAGGGTTGAAGGACTTTGCTCTGTTCAAGCAGCCTCGGCTCTCTGTTGTTCCGGTCACGGAGGAGATCTGGAAAGGAATCTGTGATTTGGGAGGTGGCTATGAAGGAGACGGTCAAGATGGAATGGACGGTGAGGATGATGAAGGGGACGCTGAAGAAGACGAAGAATAATTAAGGTTCTTGGTGAGATGGCATGATAGGTGTTTGTAGATTTGCGTGTTTGATCTGTGTAGTTTAGGCTTTTGCTAGGTGTTTTAGAAATGTAAAATAGGGAACAAGAGGGATCTGGGTAATATTTTTTGTTTGGTTTGAGGGGATGAAATTGCTTGTTGGATGGGTGTTTGTATATATGCCTCCTCATTGATCCCTAGTTTGGTCTTTTTCTTGTTTGGTTTTGTAAGAAAATGTGTTTCAAGAACATCGTTTCTATTTTCTGTGGTTAGGCACATATATGCAGGTATTGAAGATAATCTTGTGGTTTGAAGATAATCTTGTTAAGTATTATTATGCAGTAAATATAGATATATATATATATATATATATGGGGATTTAATCCTTTATTTGTCATATTATAAGGAACTAATTTATTCTACTAGACTTAAAAGAGGGAAAATAAACTAGCTCGGCTTGAAGGTTCGAGCTTAAACTGGCCAGCCGTTCAATTCCGGTTAACATAAATATATCATATTTTGAAGCAAACTTTTTTACTCACAAGTTCAAATCCGCCAGATTCAAACCTGTTTAACAAAAAATGTTAGTTTTTTTTTTTCATGCAAAATGTTTTATATTTTTTGATAAATTGAATAAATGATCATTTATTTTAAAACAAAATTCTTTATGGGGTAAAGATTTTATCTTCTCATTTTTCAATGTATGATATTGGCTTTTCTTTTTTTGATAGACTGCATAATATTCTAACTTTCTCAAATGCAATTTAAAAATTGTTATCTTTGTTTATCTCACATCAATAAAAAATTATTCTCTCAATAATTGTGTTTGAAAAAAAATTGGAGCTATAAAAAATTACTAGCTGGACGCTGGGTTTGAAATTCAGGATAAGGAACCATCTTTTTCAACAATTAACTAACTATATTGTCATAAAAAAAACCTTCTCTTAACTTTTTAATAATAATATAATCAATTTTTATTCTTAAAAAACATACAAATAGCAACACCATATGATCTAAAAACACATTTCCAATTTCAAAAATCATTACATTTAAGCAAAACTTAACTTATAGTAACTTAATAAGAACAAAAAAAAGGACCGGTTTAAACATTTCAACCCAAGGCCTTGCAGGCCAGCTCTTATAAGTCGCGGCTCTATAAAACTAGCCTTTTTAATTCTTGACTTCATTTGATGGTATTAAATCATGAGCCCAATCTTTTATTTAAATGGGTTGCCCTGTTTTTCCTCTTTATTTAGACCCAACCCCATGTCCCCATGGATAAAATAATCATTTTTAGTTTGGCTAGATTTGTTACTTTCCTTTCCTGCGATATTAGATTGCTCCATGGCGACAAGAAGAACCAAGAAGGGTTTGCGTTCCGTACTGTCCAATTTTGGGGTTATGTATGGGTTGAAGGGCTACCTTAATTGGGCTACTTTGATTGGTCTTATTGAATTTTAGTGATGGGGCTAAATCAGTGTTAATTGACTTAGAGGTAGAGCCGGTAATTTGGGCCGGGCTAGCGGGTTGGCCCGTCCAAAAAACCCTTAAACGGGCTGCCATTTTGGCAGCCCGTTTAGCCCGGGGCCTGATGCGGGCCGGCCCCCCCTTTTTTTAGTTTTTTAATTTTTTTGTTTTTTTAAATAAAATAAATTTTAATACTTTTATTATTACCTTTCATTTGATGCCGTGTTTAATTAATTTCTCATACTTTTTATTTGACATTTTTATTTTCATATTATATTTATTTATTCTATTATTATTAAATTTAAAAGAGATGTTTTTGTTATTTGAGTAGATGAAAACAAAGGAAAGTAAGAATAAAATTGACTTCATAACACAAATGTATAAAAAAAAAAAGTGTGATATGAGCGGGTGAAAGTGAAAGAGAGTAAATATTTTTTTAAAAAAAAAGCAAAATTAAAAAAAAAAAAAGAATGGCGGGTTGGCGGGCTGGCTTGGGAAAGACTCCAGCCCGCATTCCCAGTACTACTTAGAGGTTGAGTCTAATAAAGGAGTTAATTTTTCAAAACCTATTTGAAGGGAAGTTGAATCCACATTTATTGTCTTACAATCTCTCATGCAGGATTGCCTCTATAGTTATTTAAAATAAGCTAAACCAAACACCTTCTAATCTCAATTCTAATACCATCATTAAAAGAAACTCACTGTTAAAATTCAAAGGTAGCAAGAGTAAGAGAATTTAAAAAGTTGTGCTCATAAAATAAGTAATAACTCCAAATTTTAAAGCATTTGTAAAAATTTCAAGATATGGGAATTCCCTCCTCGAGACACAAGGCTAAGGATAAAACATGCTTGAATTGGATTGTTAATGTTAGTAATGTTATGAAGATTTAGAATTTTTTATTTCTTTATTGTAAATTATGTATTTCAATGTTACAAACAGGATTTTCATTATATGTTTTTTTTATAATGTAATATAAGAAAAAATAGGGTGGATGAAATAGGCAAAATATTGGGGAGCTGACCTGCATTTCAGCTCTCACCTAAAACTAGCATGTCTGATGATATTATTCAAGGGAGAATCATCATAAAGTCTCAATAACAAGTGAGCAATATTTACCTATTGTCATTTTGTATAATAGAATTTGTCAATACATACTGTTAATTTGTTATAAGATTTAATTTTCCATGATTACATTCTTTGCCTGTGATTAATCATGATTCTACCCTTATTCAAATCGGTTGTAATAAGTCACAATAGGCCCGGTTAGCCTAGAGTGGTTCTATTTTCTTCAAGCCCAATCCTAGAACATAACAGGCTTAAATATATAAGTTGGCCTATCAGCTGAACTCAAATTACCAGCTCTACGTAGTGGATGCATGCAACATAACATAGAGATTCATCCCATGACAAACACACACATTGCATCTTTAATTTGTTAAAATGAACTCGCCTTGAAAAGTTTGTATTGACCGATTTAAAAAATTTGTTCTTTTTAAGACTGAACCTATAATCGATCTTAAATGTTTCTTTTTAAACCAATTGGTTTTAAAAAGCTTTAATTTATAATTAAAAAAAATGCCAACTCTTTAGACCAAGCAATTTCATACTCGATCTAAAAAGTGGGCAATTTTATTTAAAAATAGTACGTTTTATTTTGTTTGACAAAACCTCTGTTGGATATAATTATATCTAAAAGTTATTATGCGATATAAATTTTACTGATAGTCCTAAAAATATAAATGCAATCGATATAAAAATAATTATAACTAATAATTATAAATCTAATCCCTTTAATATTAGATAATTATTGAATCTTAATTCTAGCATTTGTTTTTTCAAGGTTTACTTCTTTTTTTTCTTGCATTTTCCCCACCTCCAAAAGAGTTAGATGATTTTTTAGTCTTGGATTTAGTGGATGCAATTTTAGGCCTGACATCTATATGTTGTTGATGCATGATTCATATTGTAAGTATCCCTAAAGTTGAATGTTGCTACCCATGGATTGGGTGCTAAGTTATCATACCTATGCTTTTTGATTGTTTTGTACCTCAAATATGAAACATGGCTCTACTCTACCCAGTCTCAGGTGATAAAGGAGAAGATTCTTATTTAATGAAGCTGAGTATAATAGAATAATATATAAGTATGAGAATTGGATTTTGTATGTATGAATATGATCTCGTTAAGAGGTCTTGGTTGAGAAGGAAACCAAATTGAAGGCCAATAATAACGAAGTAACTGACTACGTGGATATAACACCCCAAATTTTATTCACCAAATAATTATAATTATTAGAAATAGTCAATGAAATAAAATGGTGAATTTTGGAGAATGTGAATAGTGCTGCTAGTGAGATTTTCTGTGAGGTAGTGAGGTTGTCATGTGGTTTTGGATGGACATATGATGAGCAAAAATTATGAATTTTTACGGGATGAAAGTAAACATCCTAGGCTTTAATTTGATAGGTAATTGGTCATTTTAAGAGTTGTATACAAAACATTATAAATTTTTGAATTTAGTCCAAAAAAACTGTTGATTTTCTAGAACAGCATTCAAATAATTTAATTCTAAGAATTTTGTGCTTCTAATTGGCAAAGGGCTATACTTTTCTTTGAAACTAGACTCAATAAGGCTTATATAGCCTTTGGAATCACTCCAATACGATGTCTACAAATTTAGTTATGATTTTTCAAAATTTGGGCAAAAAATCTGCTAGAATTTGCATAAATCCCAAAATGGGGATTTTGGAAATTAAATAATTATGGGATAATTATAATATATTATAAAGAATCATCCTCCCCTTCCATGCTCACATTTCAGTCAGTTTTGAGCTTTCAGAGAGAGAGAGAGAGAGATAGCTTGGATTCTAGAGAGAAAAGGAGAAGAAAACCTGCAAAAGTAAGTTGATTTCTTCGGTAAATTGGTCCTTGACTTGTATAATCCTTCTCCTAAGCTTCTCCTCTATATGAATTAAGGTGTTTGTGAAGCAAAACTCAGTTTTTGGAAGCTAAGGTTTTTGGCCAAGGAAGGAAGAGCCAAAAGGAAGCTAAGGTAACTTCCTAAACTTCAAATATTGATTGTTCTGGTTATTGTGGATAATTTAATAGGTGAATTTATGCTGGATTTGCTCTGATTGTAAAATTTGGGAAAGGTTGTGCCCTAGGCATTATGCTGCCAAAATTGAGTCTAAATGGTGGCTTTAATGTAATTAAATTGTTAACAAAGTGATTAGGAGTAGAAATGAGTAAGTTTGTGAAGTCAGAATTGAAAAACCCCAATTTGCTCTGAAGTTGGATTTTTGATGATCTGATGATTCCATTGAGTTCAGGAGGGAAAATTAGGTGGGGTTACAGTTGATCGTTTTTCCAGAAAAGCCTTAAAAAACATAATGACCATTAGGGGCTGCCAAGGGCATTTTGATCTTTTGGCAGTAAATTTGATAATTCTAAGTCGGGAAATGAATTCCTTGAGTGAAAATATGTCAGAATAGCCCATGTCAAAATTTTGGAAAAAGTACGGTCGGACCAAGTACGGCGGGGTCGGGCCAAGTCCCCAGGGGCATTTTGGTAATTTTTCAATATAGACTCATATAACCACCAGAAATACTATGAAAGTGTCTAAATTGTACATTTGGAATTTTAGGACCCGATTGATAGCTCAAGTTGCGGCACAAAGTTTGAGGAGCCTATTTAAGGATAAAAAAGGGTTGAGGTATGAGACTTACTTTACTTGTATTTGATATCTCTGCTTGTGTAGTGATATATGTTATTGCTTTACTTTATTGTGTAGAGCATATTTGAATAAATGAAGCTCTGTTTCTGTCTTCTCTGTGGCCATAGTTTTGTTGCATGAAACATTGAGCATGTAGAAATGTCATTATAGGGCATACATCTAGTTAAAGCTAACATGTCATACACATAATATCTATCATGCATGCATTATGGTATCTGTTTCCTACTGAGATTCTCTCGAATCTCACCCTCCCCTACCAACAATTTAGATAAGTGAAAACAGGAAGTGTATTGAAAGCAGAGAAGAGAACTACACATGAGGAATGCAATGGTGGAAAGAAGACAGGAAGATGCTTCCATTTTATTGTAGCGGGTTTAGATACCCTAGTAACCCCGTAAGACGACATCAATTGTAATTATCATGTACGAACCCCTATGGAGAATTTTTGTAATCATGTTCATATTATTAGTATATTTATGCTATTCATGTGTGCCCACCGAACTGCGTATCATTTTCCTCAAATACTCTGAAAAAGGTGAAAATAAGATAAGGGTATGACAGTAGAAATACTAGTAACAAGGTGAGGATTAATAGCTCTAAATTAAAAGATAAAAAACATTAGCTGGATGATCGTCACTTGAAAGGATAAATTTGTTGGACTGGATGGTAATCTAGTTCAACGAATTTTTCCTTGTAAGCAAGGAACGAAAAACCGGACCGGGCAATAAACCGGTCACAGCACAGGTTCAAGGGTTAATAGGTCAACCGGGGTCTAACCGGTAGTTGAACCGGTTATTAAAATATTATAATTTATTAGTGATAATATATATTAATATATTTTTAAACTTCTATAGATAAAAATAAAGATTTTTAGAGAAAAAAATGTTTAAAATCTATTAGTATTAGTTATAATACCTATACTTATGCAAAGATATCTCATTTCCTATAATTATTATATCTTTTTAAATAATCTTTTTAATTATTTTCTTCATTTTTTTAGATTTGTTCTTTCTTTATCTATTTTTCTCTTCATTTTAGTCTTCAACTTTCCATTTTGCCCTCAAAAAACACAAAATAAAAATTTGGAAAATTTTTTTTTAAAAAAGGAAGAAACCGGGTCAACCGGTTGGACCACCGGTTTTACCGGTCCAACCGGTCTGACCGGTTTACTGATCAAACCAGACCGGACCAGGAACCGGTTCCCGGTTCAACCAGTCGAACCGGCCGGTCCGGTCCAGTTTTTTGCACTATGCTTGTAAGCATTGATCACCCGACCTATATTTTTCATCGTCAGATTTAGATGTCTTAATAATCAACCGTCACTAGTAACTTTACCTAGTTGGGTAGCTCTTTTTTATTGGCCTTCACTTTGATTTCTATCTCAACCAAGCCCTCATCACATGACCATTTCAACCATACAAATTAGAATTCTCAAGTTTGTATATCAACCATGTTAGACTCAACTTTATTAAATAAGATACCCCATCTTTATCGCCCGAAACTGAGATAGGTCAGAGCCATATTCCATCTGAAGTCTCAAAAGAGCCAAAATACCTAAGGACTATGGCAATCGACTATAAGGATGGCCCGTGATATGAAGCAGGCATCAATAGCACCCTCAGGGGTTAAAATTATAATTGACACTTCCACCCAACGCTCAATAATGATTTAAGCCCTTTCAAGGAGGGGGCATCCAAACAAAAAAAACTTGAAAAGAATAAAGGTATGACAAACAAGATTCAATTAACATACATGTATACAAACTTTTGTCCATTGAATTCGTGATGATTGGATTTGTGAAACTTGCCATTATGAGAATAATACAATGACTTTGCATTATTGCCATAATCACAAGTTTCACAATCCTAACCACAATGAATTCAATGGGCAAAAATCACATGCAATAACTACATTAACTACAAAGAATATCGAGCAAGTAGAAAATGAATATCATATTTATACCTGTTAAAGGAAAGCTTTTTTTTTTGTTTTTCAAGTCCTACAGGAATGGCTTGCTGGCTTGTGTCTACAACCTCCAACTCCCTGTTTTCAATCACACAAATTTACATAGTAGATTAGATTATTTAATGCTCTTCACATGTCTATAAAAACATAAATGATAGCTACAAATCCATTATGTAATTGCTCTTCACTTGGCATTCTTCACATGTCTTTTCGACACTCTTCATACTTCGTTATGTAATTAAAAAGAATAATTTGTAATAAGCAAATTAAATACAAATCCGTTGCAATGAAAGTAAAGCCTTTGACTTACTCATGAATATATGGTTTGTTTGGCGCTCATCCAGCCTCTGTGCTATGTATGTATGTCTTGGTTGGCTAAAGTTAATTGCTATTATATAAAATTCTTACTTGCACTAATACATATATGGTTTGTTTGGCACTCAACTAGCCTTTGTGCATATTTCCATTGCAGATGAACCTTGTGATGTATTTGGTGGTATTGGCACGCCTGAATTAATGACAACCAAGTGTTTATGGTATATACCCCAATCAACACCATTACATATATCACAAGGTTTAATGTGCAATGCAAAAGTGCAAATATTTTTTACAACAACCTGATAGAATATAGATCAAATAGAAAACCTTTATTTATGTGGATGTAAGACATAGATATATGGTTTATTTGGAGCTCATCTAGCCTTTATGCTATGTATGCATGTGTTGTGTAGATTTCCATTGCAGGTTAAACCTTATAATATATGTGGTGTTGTTGGTAGGCTTGAATTAATCCTAACCAATTGATTCAGGAATATGAACCAATCAACACCATCACATATATTACAAGATTAAACTACAATGCAAAATTGCAAATATTATTTGCATCAAGTGAATAGAAATTCATATACAATAACTGTAACAACCAGAGAGAATATCAATCAAGAAGAAAACTTTTATTTATATGGATGCAAGACAAAAAAAACTAAACTTTCAATTAGAGTTTTGACAAAGAAGTAAAAAGAGTAAGCATAAGTGTTTCGACAAATAAATAAAAGGACCAAGCATCAGGATCAACCGATTAAAACGTCATTGCAAGCAAAGACAATAAAAGAGAACACTAACAAAGGAGGGCTATCGAGGGTTTGTGACAAGCAACAATTTTTACCAAACGCGAGAGCAAAACAGAGACAATAGAGAGGGAGATCCCAACAGAAAGGAATACCAAGCCATCCCAACGGTAGAGACACAAATATCACGGCTGCCGGAGGGATGAAGAGAGGAGAGGCTAGAAATGAAAACTAAGCGCGGAAGTGAGAATATATAGTAGGGCAATTTTTTCTAGACCGATTCTTGATAAAGACTGTCTACATATTCATAATGAGAACGGCTTTAGAAACACCTAGTCTCAATATGTTAAAAACATTTTTAAATCATAATGAGACTATCTTCTAAATCAACCGCTATAATTTGTAAATTTTAGAAATAGAGAAATAAAATTTTATAAACCAAATTCATAAACCAGAATTTAAATGATTTGAATGCTCATATAACACGAGAAGATGAAGATCACCATCAAAAAGGAAATAATGTTAACGTAACATATTAAAAGACATAAAAATATTAAACTTTTTCATTAATAATCTTTACCTAAAGGCAACAATACATGCATGAAATCAAAATTACGTCAAAATATTATATATGAAGATGATCGAGTACAAAATCAAAATTACATATCAAAATATATATACAATAGGGAATTCTTGAAACCCATACCTTCAGATGATCATTATCATTTAGGAGACAATGATCCCTTGTCTAAACTGTTGACGATGTTATTTAACACTGCCATCAACTCCTCCAATTGTTTAGAGAAGCAATCTTGCTTCGCCATGACCTCCAAAATGGGGCCGTGAAAGTGGCCTCAACATTTCCTCCAAGGTTAGAGGTGGAAGGGGCTGCAAAAAGGAACTGCAAGTGGCTGCCACCGAAGGAAGAGGGGGGAATATTGCCGCTTTGTTCTTGTCATTAGAAGTGTTGCTGCTCAAAGAAGAAAGAAAGACCTAGAAAGGGACTTTTGAATTTGAACTTCAGAACTAAAGGCAACTTGGTATTTATGATCGGGAGTGATGGCCTGAAGCTTCAAATGATATTGATGAGACATGATGGTATGCGTTGGAAGTTGAGATGTTACGTATTTAGATTGGCCGACTTTGAAAATATAGTCTAAATAATAATTATGAGACTAGATATTCATCTTATCTGGTCTAAGCAAAATGTGAAAGTTAGAGATTAAACGATATTTAGACCGGACAAGAGTTAAATAATAGTTAAGATTAACATATTTACACCATGTGCCACTACAACCGGTCTAAATGTAATTAAATTATATATTTAACAATATTTCAGATAATATAATTTACTAATATTATATATATATATATATATATAATAAAATCAACTTATCAAGCCAAAGACAGAAGCAACAAAGGAACAAAGATACAAGAGATGTTCAAGATCAAGATTAATATTAGAAATATACATTTTTCATTAATATTATAATTTTTTTGCTTCCCAAAGGAAATAATACACTGATTAAAAAAATATTTTACATATTAAAAAAACCCTCAATCTTCCTCATCATCGCTGGAGGCGGCGGAGGAGGAGGAAGAGGAAAGGGAAGAGGGTGCATCCGAAAGATTGTACTTGACATCATAGACATCGAGTAAGAGGTTTAACTTCTTGTTGACAATATGCAGCAAAGTGAAGAGCCTTCCGAGGTTTCTCTCCATGCAAGCCACCCTCACATTGAGGTAGTCAAGAATCTGCCTTGCTGATGGTTGTAGAAGAGGTGGTAGAGGTCGTAGAGGAGGAAGAGGAACAGGAGGACGAATTGAAGAAGTCTAAATGCGTCTCATCATATTGATGTTCGAGTGAGGAGAGAAGAGGGAGCTGGGTCTCAAGAAATAAAAGGAATAAGGAGTTTAAATTGATAAGACGAATGAAAGTTACATTTATTGAAGTGGTTTCAAATTTCAAAGAGATTCATAGTTAGTAAGTTTACCTTGGAAGTTGAAGAAACTCTGAAATGTTTAAGACTAGGTATAAAAAATGATGGTATCTAAAAGGATATTTAAACCGGATGTATAAGCATTCGGTCTAAAAATAATTTTAAATTTTCATAATACTTAATACTTATTGAGACCACATTACATTACAATCAGTCTAGAAAATATTATTTAGATTGTGCGGAAGCGCACTGGTCTTAAGTTATATCAATATTTACAAAAATGTTATCGGTCATACTTTTTAAACCATCTTCGCCTATAGAGGTCTAGATGTGGTGATCTTGTATGCCTTTGTTCTAGTAGTTTAAATGGGCCTAAGGATTAATTTGAAATTGTGAGGATTAACCATATGAATGGAAATAGAGGATGTTTTAGCAGTTTTACCAACAAAAATCACCCCCACGGTCTAGAAAGAAATATAGATTTTTAATAAGGTGATAATAACGGCACAATGAAGGCATCTTGAAAAGTATCGATAAAGTTTGATGAAGGGGAAGTTAAAACCAACTGCAATATATTCATTTCTGCACCAAAGGCCTTGTAGCCTAATAGTATAGATACTTCTCCATTAGTGGGAGGTTGAGGGTTTAATCCTGCTTGTTGTCATTTTAGCCATTAGCGCTTGTCATTGGAATTCACAAAAAAAAATATTTGTTTCTATAAAAATGACACATATGAGACGCAACAAAAACTTTTTTTGTAGGCCTAAGGTATCCACCACCAGTAGCGGTGACTAATTCCCTCGCACCAGCAATTCCCTTCCAAGTCTCAAATTGGCTCCTTTTCTTTTCTTTTCTTTTTTGCATATTTGGGGATATTTATTTTCTCCATATTGATATTTATTCCTCAAGCACCTTACCTATAATGCATCTAGTTTGGTGAGTATGCCCCAACATAGCTTTACTATGAAAGCTACATTTTGGCAATGTAAATCTTTTATTCCTAAACGCCATTCCATTTGGTCACTTTTGATCTTCTTCCATGAAATCAAGTGCATATTCTTTTTTTATCATTATGGTTTCAGAAGAAATCTCTATTTAGCTTCTCTACTTCTGAAAGTACTACTTTAGGGAGCAATATCATTTGCATTTAGTAGTATGGTAGTGCAGATATTACTAATTTGATAAGAATTTTTTTTCCTGCCAAGCTTAGAAATTTTCCCTTGCAACTAACAAGTCTAGATCTGACTTGCTGAATTAGAAGTGCAAAAGTTGTCTTCACAACTCTCTTATGCAATAAAGGTACCCCCAGGTACTTCCCTAAGTCACTTGTAAGGCCAATGCAAAGAAGTTGACTATATTCATATGCCCTATTATAGTAGATGTTATGAGAAGTAAAAATCTTAGACTTCTGCGAGTTGATTTTATGCCCTAAAATTTGCAGAAAATTTCCATTGTGTCTCAGATTTCCACTATTTACTCACTACTTGCTTAACAAAATACTAAGAGATCTTCTCCAAATAATAAGTGTAAGATTTTGGGGCCTCTACTACAAATGTTCATTGGTTTCCTCCTTCCATTATCATAGATAAAGGCTCAAGGGATCATCTTGCCTCACTCCTCTTAATTGTTTGAAGCTTCTTGATGCAATCCCATTCTAAAGAACATGCATTGTTGGTGAGGATACACACTTCATGATAAGTTTGACAAAGTCAAGAGACAATCTCAAACCAAATAGAGTGTGTTCCAGAAATTTCCAATCAAGTCTATCATAAACTTTCTTCATGTCCACTTTCACTGCTACATATCTTTTGGCACCAGTTTTGACTCTTATTATATGAATAGCTTCCTGAGAAATGATTATATTGTCACAACTTTGCCTTCCCTTAATAAAGCTATATTGATCCTCCTTCACCAATTGGTTCATAACTCCCTTCAATCTGTTGGCCAATACCTTTGAGATAATCTTAAAGCTTATATTACAAAGAGAAATTGGCCTACATCGGGTGATCTACCTTGGGAATTAAGACAATGTTTGTGTGATTAAACTCCTTCATTGTTTCCGGATGATCGACCACCTTTATTATCAGTTCACAAATTTTTGGACCCACAATTTCCCACTGTGTCTGAAAAAAGTGAGGTTGTAATCCATCCAATTCTAGCGCTTTGAAAGCTCCCATTGCAAATATAGCATTTTTTATCTCAGTAAGTGAGAATCTTTTCTGAATTTTGTCTAGTTGTTAGGAGTTAAGAGGTAGAAAGTTTGTTCACCATGAATCCACCCTTTCAACATTTGGATCAGCCATATACAGCTCTTGGAAAAACTATTGAGCTATATCTTTTAAATTATTCTGATCAAATACCTAAGTCCCATTCTTGTCTTGCAAAGCTTCAATCTTATTCCTCTTCCTTCTCATCCTTATAGTTGCATGAAAATAACTAGTATATTTGTCACCCCATTGAAGCCACTTACATTAACATTTCTAAAATCAAATCAATTCTTCTTGAGCCATTAACTTAGAGTACTCACCCCACAGCTGTTCTTCTAGCCTAAATAATTCATTCCGTGAATCCACTTGTTTCATTCTATCATTTCCTTTAAGTCTTCTCGTAAGTTCCTTCTTTTTCTTTACAACATTGCCCTCTAGATTTTTGCTCTAATCTTCTACCACTTCTTCAAAAATTTCCCTCCCTTCGAGCCAAGATTTATCTCTCCATGCATCTTTCACAATAACTGAGAAGCCACTTTTAAGGCACTATGCAACTTTGTGAAGACTTTTGCTAGTGGGAACGAGATTTCCCACTCAAAATTTCCAAATACCTAATCTAATCTCTCTTTTGTCTCATTTCTCTCCCATGTGAAGCAATTTCCCACAACATCCACTTTCAACAATCTACAGGCATTAGTGTAAGCTTGGAATGAAGACATCAAATTTGGTGCCAGCACAACACCTCCTAATTTGTCTAAAGATTCCAAGAAAGCATTGAAGCCACGTAATACACACCAGGCTGATTCCATCGAATTTGAGATTCCTTGTAAAGACTGCTATAAATCTCTCTTTTGATTAATATTTGGGTCTCCATAAACAAAAGTGGCAAACATACTTTAAAAAGCTAACTTAGATATTTTACAGTAAAGTAACTGTGTTGTAGAGTGGATATATTTAACTGAGATTTCCTAATCATTCCACAAGACCCAGATACCCCCAAGCAAATCATACAGCTTCCACCCTTAGTCAATTGTTAAAACCCAATTTTCAAACCACTTTGTTTGTGCGTTCACCACTAATTCTAGTCTCCACAATCACCATAACTTTTATTTCATATTTCCTAACAATCTCTTTCAACATTCATGGAAAAGTCCGACCTCCGGCTCCACAACAATACCAACATGACACAATCATAAAAACATATTGGGGAAATTAAAGAAGTCGAGAAGACTTACTGATCTAGTGGTTTATTTTCCTACCTCAACACCAGCTCATTTTACTTCGTACTCCTTCTCACCTCCACCATATTTAGCACTGTTGCATTATGTCCTTATGTTGTTTGATCTTTTCACCTCAGAGCTCTATTGTCTACATAATCCTGGCCATTTAAGTGTGAGCTTGGGTTTGTCCCACTGGTATGCTCTCTTATCCTGACCCACTTCTTGAACTTTTCAAGTTAACTTGGACCCATTGGCTTTCCACCAAGTTGGACTTCACTTCCTTTTGACTCCCTTGCACCACATTATGTACTCTATGACCTATTACCCTTTTCTCTTAGCCCATATTCTGTTGCACTTCTTTTTTTTACTCCTTTTAGAACTTCAACATTTACCATCTAGCCACTTCTTGATTTCCCATGAATATGGGTTTAGCATTCTCTTTTCCCTTAGCCCACTTCTTCACTGAGGCTCCATCCTTCTTTGGACCCTTGTTATGTGGGACTTTTACTTGTTTGGCTCTCTTTCATGACTCCTTTTTTCCTTATAGATTACTATAGCATTTTCCATATCCCTAAGATTATTTTCCTCATCCCCATTTTTAAAACTTGATTTAGGTGTCCCATCAGCCATCTCCCCAATGTCTGCAATTGCTACAAATTGGGTTGTCATCCCTCTGCTATCCCCTTTCTTCTCTGGCCTCGAAAAATATTATTTCCCATTATTTCTGACACCTTGAACCTCTTTCCTTGGCATCCAAGCATTTCCCAATTTCTAAACAAACATCCATGAACCAAATTGATCCTACTCCACCAGAATACTCAACATCGACGCCTTCCTTTATGGTGTGGGGTTTGTTTCCAGCAACATCGAGGCATCAAAGCTTGTTCCCTTAGATTTTTTCCATAAGCATTCTTCCCTTTTGTGGCCATTTCTTCCACAAGAAAACCAGATGATCCCTAATCCTTCACATTCAATATTGAAAAGGGAAGATGTGCAAAATATTCTTGGAACCAATCTTTTCCTTAAGTCCAGTTCTACACAAATCTGAGCAAATGACCCTCTTGTTACCTTTGCTCTGTTATCTTCTGTGTTTGCTATTGTGTGCAAGTCTACCTTGATTGTTCTTCCTATCATATCTCCCAATCTCCATATGTACCTGTTTGAGTACTAATAAAGAGGAATATTAGGTATCTGAACCCAAGTAGCAATTCTTCCCATTGGGTATTGAATGGATCAAAATAAGGAGACTAGCACTGCACCAAGATACTATGTTGAGCTACTACCCATGGCCCTTCAAATAAGACCCTCTTGTACCTATTTTCACATTTTTTGTCATTTGTAATCAAACCACAAAATAATTGTTTGGTAGGTTAATGAGTTTAAAGTCAATAAAGCCCCAAATCCTACAAAGATGTTCTTTGAACCGGTGTAGATTAAGCTTAATGCCCAAAATTGTTATTACCAAAGCGTTATTCTATGGCCAACATTCCTCATTAAACTCCTCTTCCATTATCGGCACCGCCAGGTACACATTCATTAGGTGCTTCAATTCTACCGGAGGTTCTGGCAGTTTCCATTCTTTATCAATCAAGTCCGACAACAATGGATTTGGTTCAATGTTTGAGCTTCCATATACAATCCCATTAAAGTCTGTCCCTTTATATCCTAGCAAGGAATCCTAGGTTTTGCCTCTCTATGGTTGTTCATTTTCCTCAGTAACAGGGCTCATATCATGTCAACCTTCGGCATCTTCCATGCTATCAGACATCATAACATCTTCCTTAATCTCTTTTCTAGACTTTTTTGGATAGACTTTCACCTTACCCTCTTCCAGTTGCCTGTCTGGTGGCACTTTCTAGTAGCAAGGATATTCCATCAGAGTAGTCTTTTAATAGGGGTGTTCAAATCCCGAGACGGGACTGAGATCACCCATTCCAGGTTCTGTCCCAGGGGGTAGCCGGGAAATTCCCGATCCCAGTCCTAGGAAATTCTCGGTATAACCGGGACCAGGATCGGGAATTCCCGGTTTCAATAATATTATTATATTAGTTACATTTTTTATAATTTAGTGTTTAAAGTGATTATTTAACACATAATAAGGTCATAAAAATCACACAAATTGAGCTAGAATTGAATAATAACATCATATTATTATTATTATTATTATTATTATTATTATTGTTATTATTATTATTATTATTATCACATTCATCATTTTTGTTATTATCTTTATACATTATATAGTTAGGATTAGTATCACGATATATACGATTTAACTCTAACTAAATATGTGATATAAATTTTATCAAATGATAACTTAATTTATAAGGTAAAAAAATACAAAAATAAAAAAATAACTTATTTTTTAAGGGAAAAAAAAAGCCAGGACCGGGACGGAAAATTTTCGAGATAAAATGTCCGGGACCGGGTCGGGACAACTGGGATCGGGACACTTTGAACACCCCTAGTCTTTAAGTGGCATGAGTTTTAATAGAGATAAACCTAGACTAAACTCTTTGTTTCATCTTCGACACACTCAGGGTTTGTTTCATTTAAAACTCTCACACATTGCAACTTTAATTTGTTAAAATGAACTTGTCTTGAAAATGAATGTTGTTTTTTTTTTTTGGAAAATTTTTTTACCAACTATAATTTACTCCCTCTAGTTAGAGCTGGGAATCAGGGCCGGCCCTAAAGGGCTCGAGGTCAGGAAAATTACAGTTTTTCAAAGCCCGACCCGAGTGCATCAGAGCCAGGGCCGACCCGCAGGGTCAAGAAGTCTTTTTCATAATATTTAACTATTTTTCCTACTATTTTCTTTTAGAGAGATTTACAAAGTTTTAATTTAACACATAAATGTTGTCAACATTAAAGTTTAAAACATGTCTCACGCAAGAAACAAACACAGTTACTAATGCATAATCAAAAGTAAAATCATGCCCATAATAACTCACATAAAGACCAAAGCATAAGAAGGCAAGAAACTAAACATTCTAACCTTTACACAACATTAGTATGACAACTATCATTTTCATCTTCTTCACCACTATCATCAATTTTAAGGACATTTGATTGTGCTTCACTTTGTGTAGTAGGCTCTACTTGAGGAGTACAAATTTCAAGAATTTTTGGACAAGGGGTGATTGGACAAGGGGCAGGGAGGGGTAGAGGAAAAAAAATTAAATGGGCCTAACGGGCCGGCCCTACAAGGCTAGCCCTTTTAGGCTCGACTTCCTTTGGAGGCTCCAATTTACAAGCCCAACCCGAGACTTAACAAGGCTTAAACAGGCCGGCCCGACGGGCTCAGCCCGATTTCCCGGCTCTACCTCTAGTCCTTTTTATAAGAAACCAATAACCAAGTTACATAGTTTAAGAAAATAATTAAAATTTGTTAAAAGTAATAAATATATAGGAAATGAATTAATTTCCAGGCAAGACTTTATTTATTGGGGGGCAATTAAGAGAGAGAAATAGAATTAATATTGAGAGAAAATATGAAAGAGGATGTAGTATGAGAAAAATATGAGAGAGAATATATTTAATTATGGGGAAAAATGATAATAACATATTAAATGTAGAGACAACCTAAAGTGATATCTTATAAAAAAGACTAAGGTTATTTAAATTTCAGGTTGTTATAAAAAGGATGCCAGGAATATTTACATATTGATAGGTTAACCATAGCATGATTTTTGTATGTTTTTGTACTTGGATGTCGATGCTAAAAGCCTAAATATTGAAGTAGTTTTTTCCTTGAGAACACACATCGTGGAAAAATAAAGCAATCTGGAAATAAAACAATCTTTATTTTTATCTATAGAAGTTTAAAAAATATATTTATATATATATATTATCACTAATAAATTATAATATTTTAATATGATCGATTAGACCCCAATTAACCTATTAACCCTTAAACCTGTACCGTAACCGATTCATTGCCTCGTTGGTTTTTCGTTCCTTTGAAAATAGAACAAAGCACTGTTTAATCTTCTAGCGCTCACTCTTTTCATCACTACTCAGCTCAATCATGGAGGCCTGGTTCGTCGCCGTCGTCTCCCTTAGTCTCTGCCTTCTTATAAGAGCTTTCTTCAATCTTCTCTCTCCCTCTCGCTCTCATCCTCTCCCAACAGGTTCTCACCAAATTCCCATCATCGGCACTTCTCTTCTTCTACGCAAAACTCCGCTCCTCTCCAACTCAAACCCATTCTTCGGGATCTTCATGCCAAATATGGTCCCATCGTCACTCTCCATGTTGGTTCACCGCCTGCAATATTCATAATTGATCGATCTCTCGCCCCCAAACACTTGTTCAAAACGGCATCGTCTTCTCTAACCGCCACCGTTAAGATCATCAACAGTAATCAGCATAACATCAACTCTGCTTTCTATGGTCCCACATGGCGCCTCCTCCGCCACAACCTCACTTCCCAGATGCTTCATCCGAACCGGATCAAATCCTTCTCCGAAATCTGAAGGTGGGTTCTGGCAAACTTGGTGAAGTATTTACATTTGCAACAAAGGGTTGTGGAGGAAATAAGAGAAGTGATGGGTGAGAGAGAGCATAAGGAAGTGAAGGAGGAAGACTTGCACAGATTGCCATATCTCAAGGCTGTGATTCTTGAAGGATTAAGGAGTCATCCACCTTTACACCTTTTGCTGCCACATGCAGTTTCAGAGGATGTGGTTTTGAGTAATTACTTGATACCTAAAAAAGGGATTAAAAATGGAAGATCCAATGGAATTCAAGCTATAGAGGTTCTTGAACTGTGAAGCATTTGATATGACAGGAAGCAAAGAGATAAAGATGATGCCATTTGGGGAAGGAAGAAGAATGTGTCCTGGTTTTAATCTGGCAATGCTCCACCTAGATATATTGCCTTCACTCTCCCTCGAGCATGTCCTATATTAAAGACGGGAGGGAGTATATAACAAACAATTTACACCCACTTTATTAATTTTAAAATAAAGAAAAAGTGAGAAGTTAAAAGACCTGATAATATTATGACATGAAACTCTGTGATATTCTCTTAGATATATTGCTTTCACTCTCCCTCAAGTTGGCGCATGGAGATTATGAGAGTGCCCAACTTACTGGAAAGCTCTTGAAATCTGTCAGCACCGAGTGCCTTTGTAAAGATGTTAGCGACTTGGTGCTTTATCTAGATCTCTAATGGATAGATATCCTGATATTGGACTTGTTCACAAACAAAATAACAATCCATTTCAACATGATTGGCCCTCTCATAAAAAACCAGGTTCTTGGCAATATGAATGTCAGCTTAATTATCACAATATATTAAAGTTGAACGCCCTTGAGTCACCTGAAGGTCATGAAGGAGGCATCACAACCATACGACTTTTTTAACCATACCAGCCATTACTCAATATTTAGCTTATGTTATGCCGAAGAAAAATAACCACACGTTGTCTTCCTCAGGGTTAAATGAATGAAAACGGTACTGAGGATTAATTTAAAATTGTGAATGGAAGAGTGTCACGGCAAGGCGGGAGATAGCTGGAAAGGACGAATGAGTGAAGTTACTTAAAGAAGCAAAAAAGAAGATTGCTGATTTGGAGATTTTTTTTTTGCCAATGATTTGGAGAAATTAATGTCAAGCTAGAGTGTTCCTCACAATTGAAACTAATGTTTTAAAAGTCAAGTCGAACATCGAGTTGGAAAATCCAATAGGTCATAGTTCGAACGGTTGAAATAATCGAGCTGTTTGGTTGAACTGTTGAAAAAATAGTTAAATAAAAAATATTATATGCATGTATAAAATAATATATGCACTACCTCCTATTAAAAATATAAGAGCCAAATAATAAAATTATGTAATTCAAAAAGTTAATTAAAAATGGTTAAAGACAATAAATTTATAAAAAATATAACTTACTTTCTTAAAATGTTCCTATTTATGGAGTGTATGAGTGAGAGAGAGAATGAGTGGAAATATATACAAAAGGGAAGGGGTGGAAATAAATAGATAAGAGAAACATATAATTAATTATGGATAAAATTTAAAAAAAAAAACATTAAACGATGAGACAAAAGTAAAATAGTTCTTATATAAAAAACCAAACACCTCATAAGTTTAGCTTTTATATTTTGAACCAATATAAAAAATTATCTAAATTTAAATAATTTTATAATAAGTTCAAATAATCCAAATTCAATATGAATATAGTTCTACCCAAAAAATTTGAATATAAATTATTATTTATTTATTTATTAAAATTTATTTCAATGTGAAATACTATGTTCCTGGGTATGTAATGTTGGAAAAAGCAGAAAAAGGAAATACTGGTATTTTTTTGGGAGAATTACACTAAGATCCCAAGGAAGAAGAAAAATGAAAAAATGGTCCAAATAGATTGTAAAATAAAAAAATGGTCCCATGGAGTTGTTAATACAAACTCTTGAAGTTGTTAACGAGTTGTCAATACAGGCTCCTGGAGTTGTTAATGGGACCATATTTTTTATTTTGTAATCTACACTCTACACAGGGATCATTTCTTCATTTTTTTCCTTCTTTGAGACCTCATTGTAATTCTCCCTATTTTTTTCAATTTTCAAAAGAAAAAATAAATAGACAAATGCATGTTGTCAAAAAAAAAAAAAAAAAGGGCAAATGCATCAGTGAGTCACGTGGGTTAATGTGACTTTTGGCTTTGGGAAGAAGAAAAGTGACAGTAGCTCCACTCATTTATCCGATGAGTTTTTAGTAGGGTGCTATTTTTTATCCATTGGAACTAGGTAATTAAATACTTCCCTATAACAAAACCCTCTCTTCACTTGTTTTGCGGTCGGTGTCTCTCATTCCCAAGATTTACAAATTCAAACGCAGCTCCACTTACCTTTTCTTTTATTTTTCTTTTGTGCAGTTGAGATTTGTTATATTTTTTTTATCCTCGTTTCTTTTCTTTTTTGTCCGATCTTCACTTCCTCCTCTTGTTTTTCTTCTCACTGGGTTATTTCTGGGCACTCAAGCCGTCTGGCTATTGAATGTCTGGAATGGTTCCGGCCTAAAAACGATTTCCAACCTAATGATAGTTAAATAGTGACTTAAAAAAGCCTAACCCCAAAAACAACTTTAGTCCAAAAAAACAAGATGCTTTTGAGTTCGGTCCGATCCAATCTGACTCTCAAAATGTTGATTGGAATATTTTGTATTTAATATTCCTCTATTACTAAATATAAATTTTAAATAACTATTTTTTAATAAATAGTTAAAATCAATAAATATGTAAGTAATATATATTTTTTCCAATTATAGCCTCCCTCATAAATATAAATTCCATCCACCTTCTTAATTAATGCAAATCACCCAATCATTGGTAGAAAAATATGCGGTCAACAAGGGTAAAATTGAAAAAATATTCAATAAATATGTTGAGACAAAATTGAAATGAAGCTTATATTTTGATACGGATCTATTTTGAAGTTTATATTTAGGGATGGAGGGAGTAAATAATATAATGCATGTGAAATGCGCTGATGAAGAGAATAAATTATGCATACAGATAAAGATGGTGTGTTCTTGGTGCCTTAGCCATGGCTAACTTCTCTGATCCTATTTATAGTTTTGAATATTTAAAAAATCATAAAAAATTAAAAACACCTCCATTTTTTATACGTAAGATATCAAAATATTACTCACTTCATGTATAATATAATAATAACAAAACCCATGAAAAAACATTTAGGAAGGGTCTTAAACTTAAGGTTGTGTTTGGTTCAACGAGGTTATATTAAGTGAGATTTATTTAAGTTAGGTTAGAGGAGGTTATAATGTTGTTTGGTTCAAACAGAGGTTAGGTAGAGCCGGGAATTCGGGCCGAGCCCGTCGGGCCGGCCCGTTTAGGCCCGAGCCTATGATTTAGAGGCTGAAAATGGAAGCGGGCCTAAACGGGCCGGCCCGTTTAGGCCCGAGCCCGTCAAGGGCCGGCCCTGAAGCCCTGAGGGCCAGCCCTTTTAGGGCCGTTTAACTTTTTTTTTTTTTTTTAATGGCAACAAGACAATGGGTAGTAAGTATTGGTCAGAGGTAGAGTTAACCTAACCTAACCCTCATATAAAAAATGCTCTCACATTGATTCAAACATCATTTGAAGCTTCTCTTCTTTGATTTTCTTTTTTCTTTTTTTGCATGTATACGCCAAAATCCAAATCAGGTGTTATATTATTACTGACATTTGAAGCTTGTAGGCTTGTTTGATTGTGGCTGTGAACTTATTTAATTGGTTATGAACATTAATTATGGTTTGGACTTAAGTTTTAGTGTTTGTGTTCTATTAAACTTGGATAATATTTATATTTTAAATTAGTGTTGATGATATTTATATTTTAAATTAGGTATTTTAGTATAAGAATAAGAGGAAAAAAAGGAATTGCAAAAAAAAAAAAAAAAAAAAAATTTAAACGGGCCAAAAGCCCGCGGGCCGGCCCGCGGGCTTAACTTAAACGGGCCGGGCCGCCTTAAAAGGGTACGGATTCCTTCACGGGCCTAAACGGGCCGGCCCGTTTAGGCCTGAGCCCGTCACGGGCCGGCCCGTTTTCCCAGTACTAAGGTTAGGTTAGGTTTGACATATTGTTTGGTTCAGGAGGTTAGGTTAGATGAGTTAATTATTAGTGGACAAAAATGTCCTTCTACATATTTTCCTTCTTCTTTTATATTGTATTTATTACTTGAGGAGGCAGCGGCGGCGGCTGTTGGATCTATAGGACCCGAGACGACATTGGAGGAGTAGCGTGGTGAAGGAGTAGACTGCAGAGTTCGCAAACAAGATGAGAGAAAATGGGATTTCAGGTAGGAGAGGGAATTAAACAAAGTGATGACTTTTTACAGGGGAAGACAGTGCTGGAATTTTAAAAAATTGTTATGGGTAATTTAGTCACAATTGAAGATAAATATTCTCTCACCTAGGAAAAATCCCAATTTTGGAGGATTCACAACCTAGGTTAGGTGACCACTAGAAGACAAAAAAATATCCAACACCTAACCTAACTTCCTTCCAACCAAACACCACTGTTTCACCTTCAATCCCATCCAAACCTAACTTAACCTAATAAAACCTCCAACCAAATAAAGCTAACAGCATGATGTCCCGCCAAAGGCATGATCCCTGGCCCTACTTTTTACTCTAACGGATCGTTTGTCACTCTGCCTAGAATTTTTGCTTCCCTTTCCTGCGTGATTAGCCTGATCCATGAGTCAACTACAACATCAGATTCGGAGAACTAGTTACTAATCGACAAGGGCGAGGGCTTTCACGATGTCCCAATTGGGGCCTAGGTTTGGGCTGAAGGTCTACTTTAATTGTGCCCCCCAGCCCAGGTGGGTATTTTTCAACATGTGCCCGAATAAATTGTTGCATATTGTTGTACCAAAAACAATGTTGCTTATTGTGTTTTCTCCACTCATCTTCATCAACATGTTCAATTGTTGTTCCATTTTTACCTGTTTCTTTTTTTTTTTTGGTTATAAGGTTGGGCTAATGCATAATTTTAGCAACTAAGCTTTTTTACTGTAAACATTTAACACAATTAAGTTTTTAATGATATAAAGTAAACACAATATTTTAAAAATGATATAATTTAACAATTTTGTTGAAGCGAGAATAAATGAGTCCACGTTAAAAAAAAAAAGGACATGAAATTACTGATTATATCTACTTTTATACTATTTAAAATTTAATTGCGTCAACTGTCAATGACTCAATGCGCTCTACGAAAAACTGTGTATAAGGTTTAACCCAACAAAGACACAAGGCTATGGAATAATGATTTGTTTGGGATAGTTTATTTTTAAATAATAAGTATTTATAATTTGTGATTTACGGTATACAAAATAAATATGTGAGAGGAGTTTTATCTCAACTTATATAATAAATATTTATTTTTTAAAAATAAATTATTCCAAACACTCATTAAAATGATAGAACCAGTGACCACGTTTCAGAGAAATATGACAAAAACAAAACTAGCCCCAACACTATGCTCCAAGTGTCTACAATCAAATGGGGAATAATATCAAAGGGTACATGTCACTTGATGAAACCCATCTGCGTCCTTTCCCTTCAAAGGTGAAATTGCTCCAAATGCAAACCCTACCATGCGCAAGACTTCGTTTTGCACGAGTTTTAAATAGCTCATGCCTCAGAACCTTGAGCGTCCGAGCATTCTCGTCATCTGATTATGGAGAACAGTCACGTGGCGGCCTCCCGCGGTTCTTCTCCGAAGTTCTTCCTCCTTCCAAGGCAATTTCTCCCTCCTTTATCTATTGTGGTGCATAGTTGGCTCACGATATCTGTTCTTGCTACTTTCACTCTGCTCACGTAACTGATTGGCTCTGTTATGCCCGTTCTCTTGAATGCTCAGGGTTTATCCTGTCCAAAACTTAGACTCGTTTTAGTATGTGGTGGCGTTCTCTGAGGGGGTTATACTTTTGCATTGTATTAACTTCTTAGGATTTTCTTATGATCTAGTACTTTGAGTCATGGGTCACTATTTTGAGCTTCTAATATTTCATTTCAGATGGCTATATTTCTTGTTGTTTCTCTCCGGGTTTATGGGATGTTTTTGATTCAGATGTAAAGTTGGCTTTTTTTCCTTTTTTTTTTTTTTTTTTTTGCGTTTAGCGAATTACATTCATTTATAAAAATCATTGTGGCTAATCTGACTTATGTTTGATTAAATATAATGATATATTTGCTTCTACTTTGTAATAATGCAGGGTAATATTGTGCATGTACAAGGTGATGAATTCTGGCACATGACAAAAGTTTTGAGATTGAGCGCCAATGATAGGTAATTTTTAATGATCATCATTTATGAATGGCAGGATGGCTTGACTCTCAAATATGGTTTGGTTCTATAAAGCTAAATGATATGGTGTAGATGTCAAAACTTTGAGCAAAAACACATCCAATGAATTGTCTTAAAATCAGCTAAACAACTCTCCCTGTAAATCTTGTTAAGGTGCCAGTTGATAGTTTGTGTAGACTGAAAAGAAAAGGCTGAGAGGGAATTTTGCTCTGGCGGTGGATTTCAATTATTTTGGTCTTTGGTCAGCGTTGTAGCATTGCTATCTAGGCCACCATTTATTTCTGTTTGTGATTCAATGGAAAAAAGTGGAAAGACAGTTCTTTCTCATCTTTTTACATGAGGTGTGGTGTATCAATGCTTATTTCTAGCACTTATTTATACAACAACAATAAAGCTTTTATCCCACTAGATGGGGTCGGCTATATGGATCGTATAACGTCATTGTGCTCTATTAAAAACCATATCTTTAGATATATTATTAATCAAAAAGTTTCTCTCTATTACCTCATTGAGCGTTCGTTTCGGCATTCCTCGACTTTGTTTTATAGGATTCTATACCGCTTGATCAAGCCCCCTCACCGTAGCATTCAATGGCCTTCGTTAAACATGTCTAAACCATCTCAAACGACTTTCTACCATTTTTCCTTCAATAGAAGCCACTCCAACTCGTTCACGTATATGATTATTACGAATTTTATCTTTTCTGGTATGACCACACATCCATCTCAATATCCTTGTCTCCGCTACCCTCATTTTATGTTCATGTTATTCTTTAAAGCCCAATACTCGTTACCATATAGCATTACTGGTCTTATAGCAGTGCGGTAGAACTTCCTTTTTACCTTATTTGATACTTTTCGATCACAAATAACTCAAGTAGCTATTCTCCATTTATACCATCTAGCTTGAATTCTGTGATTGACATATCTATTAACTTCACCATCTTATTCTATAACTTATCCTAAATACCTACATTTTGTCACTTGCAGAATAACTTGCCCCCCCAATTTAACTTCCATTTCACTTCGACCTTGTCTCTTATCATACTTGCAATGCCTATATTCAGTTTTGCTCCCACTCAGGCAAAAGCCCTTCGATTCCAAAGTCCGTCTCTATATCTCAAGTTTAACATTCCTCCCTGGATATTCATCAGAACTATATCATCCTCAAAAAGCATGCATTTAGAGATCTCCTCTTTTATAGGCACAGTTAGAACGTCTACCATTAGATTAAACATATAAGGACTCAAAGCTGATCCCTGATGTAGGCCAGTCCTTATAGGAAAGTTCTTTGTAACACCTCTAGGCGTTCTAACATTGGTTGTAACCCCCTCATATATATCCTGAATGGCTTTAATATATGCAACTTGCACCCCTTTCTTTTCCAAGGCTTTCCATAGTACCTCTCTTGGTACACGGTCATATGTTTTTTCCAAATTAATGAAAACCATATGCAAATCTCTTTCTTTGCTTCTATACTTTTCCATTAGCCCCCTTAATTAATAAATTAATTTCTAGCACTTATTTATGATCTGGAGAAAACTTCTTGATGATCAAAATCATACTGTGCAAGGGTAGAGCTCTTTAATGGGAAAGGTGGTTTAGTTGAAGGGTGCATACAGAACATTGATCGTACGGGACTTGATTTTGTAGCTTTGAATGATCCAAAGTTAATACCTCCACAAAACACTCAATGGCATGTGTTTGCAGGCTTTGGTAAGTTCTTGTAGTTTATTATTAAACCAACTATATACTTGTGGTACTATTTTGAAGATTTGTATTTTTCAATCTGTTTTCTCACCTTTTGAGATTCTACTCCTTTTTAGGTACTCTGAAAGGTGGTCGGGCTGACTGGCTTGTAGAGAAGTGTACGGTATGTTTCAGTAGCATATTGAGATGTTACTTGGTTAGATTTAGAATTTCCTTGTGTCATGGTGTTTTATTTTATTCATATTTTTAACTGCCATAGGAACTTGGAGCCACTAGTGTAACTCCTCTCTTGACTGAACGATGTCAGTCAATATCAGAAAATCGGGCAGACAGATTGGAACGCGTCATTTTAGCAGCATCTAAACAATGTAACTACATTTTTCACTTGTATCTGAGATTAAAACACATTTAACTTCTAGTAGTAATGCTTTAGATTTTTGGGCTTCATTTAGTTGGAGAGAGTTTTCTGTAGAGAAAAGAGTGGAATGAAGATTCCAACACCCAACATGTTGGTTCATTCTTTTTTTCTCCCATTCCATGTCAATTGCAATCCTTTTTTCAGCTTTAGAGGGATTAGTCAGTCTAGTGAGGGTGGGTTCATTTGATTTGTGGAATATTTTTACTTACATTCTCACCTTCTTGTGTAGGTCAAAGGCTGCATGAAATGGTCCTGAAACCTTCAATAGAGATTGATGACCTTCTGCATCTTGTAAGTTCTGCATTTTTTTTAATACCAAGGATTTTCACTCTTTCAAGTTCTTTGGGAAGAACTTGAACCACTTTTATGGTAACCTCCATCTTATTACCCAGTGCTAGAATTATAGATATTGGAAATCAAGATTGTTGCGTACTTTATTTGTCCTTTATTTCTGGGTATTCCAATCCATAAATAATGGTTCTAACTCCATTGTGTTGTTTCTAGTCTGAGGCTACATATTGACTTTATGTCAGAATCTAATGGCATTTGAACTCATTTTCTACTCAGTAACTGGATCAACCTATTTGTTGTCCCTTAGATTGCACACTCCAAGCTTTCTCTCCTTGCAGCAGCCAAGGCAACTCCTGTTCTTGGTGCATTGACATCATCACAGGAAACTAGTGGCTTGATCATAGTCGGACCAGAAGGAGGTTAGTTTGTCTATTTGGTTTCACACTCTTTACTACATGTCTGAGCATCAATGGGCATTTTGAATGATTCTTGATCTATTAAGTTGAGGATAATTATTTGGTAAATTTCCACTCCCTCTTTATATTACAATTGTTAAGATTATCTGAAACAATGCCAATAGTTTTTATGGGATGAACGTCAAGTTGGGGCCTGTGCCTTGGCTTGGCTTGGCTCGGCTCGAGGGCTTCTGACCACTGGGCTGAAATGTGAATCTGAGATACCTATGATCTATCATCAGCTAGCTAGAGAGGGAAAAATTAAATAATTGATTATGCTTTGTTTTTACTATGGAGTATTGTAGACTTCACAGAGAAGGAAGTGAATATGATGATAGAAGCGGGTGCTACTGCTGTTGGTCTAGGGCCACATCGACTACGGGTTGAAACCGCAACAATAGCACTTTTGGCAACGGTCATGTTGTGGTCTGACTCTCAGCAAGATTCTGTCTTTTGACTCATCACAACAGGTAGTTCATACATTTATTTTCTAGATATAAACATATAGCTCTGTTTTCCCCTGTCCTTGTTGACTGGAAAACACAAACAATGCTTAAAAGTTATGTAGACCATGGCCCTCTATCACTGGGCGGATTCACTGAAGGTCTTCATTGAAACTGTCGATTAATCATATCCAAAATCCACGAACATCAAGATACAGAGTAGAATAGTCCTGTTCAACCATATTTGATGTAGTTGATGACATCATGATCATTTATTTCCTGCCCTAGTGTAATGGAGATGCTTCCACCTAATTGTTCTACTGTTATGGAATTTTTGGGACTGAATTAAACTAGGACTTTTCAATGCGGAACACACATGAATTTGGAGGGTGTTTAGATTAGTTTTTGAAGAATAGCTTTTGGAGAAAAAGTGGAGAATAGCTTCTGGAGAATAGATTCTGAGCATAATAGATTGAGAAAAAAGTGATTTTGATCAAATGAGAGTGTTTAGGTATTGTGGTCAGAATAACTTTTTTCATGGTCAAATTACTAAAAAAGACATTAACTTTTGTAATAATTACATATAATGAATAAGATCTTATTTTATGTATTATTTAAGAGTTAAGGTCCAAATTTAACATCAAAGTTTTTCTTGAGGGGCGTCTGGTACAAATAAGTTCTGGAATATGCAAAAATAACAATGAACAATTAAAAAGGATGTAAATTTAACAAAATCGTTAAATTTGACCTTATGGCATTAAATTTTAAGAGAAGAAAATCCTTAACGGCATTAAAAAGGATGCATCTTAACCCATTATTTAACATTAAATTTCATAATTAATACCAAAAATGAAATAAATTTGTCTATATGTAATATTAATTAACTTAACTAATTTTTTTAATATAATCAAATTAGATAAATAGGTTTTATATTGAGGATAAAATGAAGTATTAAAATTTTAAAATTCTTTAAAAAAAATAGGGATTGACGAAAAACGGTGAAATTCAAAAGAAAAGAAGAGAGAGGGTGTGGCGTGGGGCCCACATTATTGAAAAAGGACCAATTAGAGAGAGATGGTGGGGCTCACATAAGAAAAAAAGGCAAAAAAATTGGATTTTTCCAAAACCATGGTTTTAAGATCCAAACTATGGTTTGAGATCAAAACCTTGGTTTGGCAAAACTTGGGATGTTTGGATTTTTTTTGTAAAACCATGGTTTGAGATCAAAATCATTATTTAGCAAAAGTTGGGTGTTTGGATGATTTTTTACAAAACCATGGTTTTATCTAGAAGGGAATGAAATATGTGATTTTGTAAATGAGAAATGTTTGATGTGTTCCTCAATGAGAAAAATGTTAGAAAAAGATAGTTACTGGTAATCAATGATAACAGGGGGAATTGCTTAAGGCATAAGAAAGGGATTTAATCACCTAAAAGTTTGATGGAAACTTAAGGGCATGCAATGACAAGTTCTGGTGTAGGAAATGAGAATAGGTTTATGTTATTCACTTTTCATTGGGACTTTATTATTAAATCCATTTCTTGGGACCTCATGGTAATATGGGTATAGGAGATATTATATATCATGATTTTTGTGCCAAAGAAAAAAATAACTTTGTCTTGTAATCGTACAGTACATAGTAATTTGAACACCCCTTGCAAAACAATTATATCTCTCTTTCTTGCAAAATCTTGATAATTGTTATCCTGGTAACATGGAAGCCTGAAATATAGGAGAAATTCTTAGGTAAGAATAATGCATAAACATGTAATTATGTTGAGTTTCAGTCCTGTTGAAAAGTATTCCTGATCCTGATATAATATATTTAGTCTACTCACCTTTCATAAACCGGGGTTTACATCAGATAACTTTTTAAAAAGAAAACCTTGGGAGGATCTTGAAACTTGATAAGATCGGGAAAATGAAAAAATAGATTATTGGCTTTGAAAGGAATAGATTATCTACCTTTTTTCTTCTTCTCCGACCATTATTGATTTAGGCTTGAACTGAAACAATGGTTAAAGAAAACATGTCTATGTCAGACCCAGTTACAATCTGAGGCAATTCTCATTTGAATGATGAAATTTATGGCATCTAGTGTTTTGTCCTTGTTTTGCCCTCAGGTTTTGAAAAATAGATAGCCTCCTTGTTACTTGCAGCGCAAGATTGCTGATTGGGGTACCCTAGATCTCAAGATGTGTCATCTTTGCAGGCTATACTTGCCGAAGCTTAATCTTTTGGCACGATGGTGTCACTTAAATTCTAGCTCTCTCTCTCTCTCTCTCTCTTCCGGGAAATCTCTTTAATGGCTTTGAGCAAGATCAAGTCAACCAATCATTGCCCATGTCCTGCCCGAGGACCACATTGTGCAGCCAAGTTATGTGTACTTTTCAGTTTCATGTGCCATGTCCTTCGTAGATTATAATTATCACATGGGATGTCTTTTATTTGCCTCCTTCATGTTTTGTGCTCTTATCATATAGATTACGAAGTTGAAATTTTTGATGAAGATGGGATATGTCTCTTGCACGTGGATCTTAAAATATGTTGCTTCATGTCTGCAAGTTTTCATTTTTATAATGGAAAATTTTCTGCTACGGATTTCGAATTCATTACCAAGACTGTTTTAATTTAAAAATTAAAAAAAAAGAAAAGAAAAGGAAAATCTATCCTCTAAATTCTTAGCTTTCTCCCCTTTTTCAATTGTAGAAGTAATGGTTTTTAGTTAGTTGGCGTCTAGGGGGATCATTAGAATAGCACGGTTTAAATCATAGTAAAATTTCTATTTGATTTAGCTCATTTAAAAGTTTGTTTTGATTATTATAACGTGCACGCTAGTAAACAAAATGGAAGTGAGTTTGACCCTATAATGTAGAGTATGAGATTAATACAATATTTAGTCCCTTATTTTAGTTTTAATTCTTCAAGTTTTATTCTGTTTAAATATTGGTTTCTATAATTTAATAAAAATATGAACCGTTTTGTCTATTGAGATATTAAAGCCCATATTTTTAAATTTGAGAAATTAAAACCAAAATCAGAGTAAATTTGAGGGAGTAAAGATTATATCAATCCTAAATTAATTATATTTATAGTATGAATAAAAATTGAGTTTGAATTCAAGCTTCGTTTATTTTTCTACTAAGAAAATTGTCAATGGATACTTCATATGTAAGAAAGTGAATATTATTATGGGGTTAGGGTCCCTGAACTAAAAGATGTGTTTGTTTGTGGTTAGGCTTTTAGGCAATATATAAGGATGGTGTTTACTGGGGAAGGTTTCTTTGTGAAGTGGTATTATTAAGTTGCAATCACCAATCAATGACGTAGAAATCAAATAAAATTTTACAGTTTAATATTCCTAATGTTTTCATGTTAATTCTACTTTAAAATACTACTATTACTTATAATTTACGCATCCTTTTGATATGCACCATGCAATGTAAATTATCAAGTGTTAATGGGTATTTTTGCCCTTGAACTATTCTCCCAAGAGCCCTAAGTAAGTAGGTATATTCAATTATCAAGTGGCCCAATGTTGCCTTACCTTATGTTTGGATGGAGAAAAAATTAGTGTTGGAAGAATAATAGGAGAGAAAACTCCTAAAAATATTACTCCTCTAGTCCTATATTTATAAGTTACTTCTAGTATATTTTATATAGATTAAGAAAAACTTAAAACTTCATTAACCCTATTTTAAAATTCAACATTTCAATCTTACTCTTATTTAATATATATGACTCGTATACCACATGAGAACAACATTAATATAATATTAAATGAAGGGTAAAATTACATATTTATATGTAAATTTCTGTTTCAACTTATAAATATGACCACAAAAATTCTTTTCTTTCTATTTTATAAACAAGACTAGAGGAGTGATTTCTTTTTACTATTTTTAAAATTTTTCCTTTTTTAATATTCACTCCCATTATTTTTCCCTCACTTTTCTCTCCATCCAAATGTAGCCTTGAAGTAGTAAAAAGAGTGCAATATTTCCCTCCGTTAAATATTTGTTATCTTCACCGTTATTGACGGGGAAATTATGGAAAAGGCCTCAGAAAATTAAAAATAAAAACCTACAAGAAAATTAATATGAATCGAGTTTCAAAACACTGAAGTTATTTATTTCGTATCCATGTGAAACACCATTAAATCAACCACTTTGACTGACTATTAGATGATTATTGAATCATCATTGTCAGCAAGAACACTGAAAAATAATTTTAAAAAAAATTATGTGTGAATTAACCCCTAATCAACTCCTACATTTAGAACCGGATATGGGTGAGGCTTTTATATGTCTATATTATGTTGGATGGACTGGATTTCTAAGGAGTACAGGAAGAAGAGATGAAGAAGAAAATAGTGCATAATGTATTCAAAGAGTGGGCAACATTTTCCTTTCACCAAGTAGTAGTTACCATACCTTTTTCATATATGTCTTTAAAAACTAAAAAGACATCACCTTGATGACCTTTAGTGTAATAATTCCCTTCACAACCATTCACATAGATTTTTTAATTTGTAAGGACATGATTTTTTAACAAACACATCTCTTCATTTTAAAATATTCCAACATATTCTCTAGTAAATTTAAAATAAATATTTTTATAATAAAAAACTGGCTGATTGTTAAGATAGATAGATTCTTCATTTCCCTTGTTTCGATGCTGCCAGCAGCTTATCATTAATAAGTAGTAATAATTCCGGCAAGTGATTAGTGATAAACATAGCTCCATCTTTTCTTAGTTGCTGTGCTAATAACGACAACTCAAATTTAGGATTAGAAATAGACATTTTCATCATTACCCTCAAGAACTAATACTATACTCATTGGATCTCACCAAATAAAAAAGGACATTTTGTATTTTAATTTTTAAGGCATTTGTTATCACAACAAATTAATAAAACTGTATATTAATATTTAAGGTATTTGTTATCATTTTTTCACTAAATAAAATTAATATTTAATGAATGTGTTTTTTTAGATTTGAGTATTGTACAGTTAATAATTAATTATCTTCGAAAAAAATTGTCGTGTACTATTATATTTTGATTAAAAACTTAACAGTAAAAATAATTTGATCAAGTTTAGTTATAACATATTATAATAAAATTATTATATTGGATTATAGTATGTGGAAAGTCCATAAGTAAGGTTTTGTAAGTCATATATTTTGCGCATATAAAAATTGTCACCTGGAGAGCCTTACAATCATATGATCTAACAACCCTAGTCTGAATTAGTCAAAAATTAATGGGTTTTCTGAAAACTTACGGGTCTTCTTTTATAAAAAAATACCATACAATAAAGTTCAAATAAAAAATACCCTTTGACTTTTGATTATTACATGTTGAGTATATGAATGGGGATCAATGAATAGGGCGCTGAAGGTTTGTGTTTGCAGCTTTTAAGTTTTGTGTGATTGAAATAATTAATTGGACTATTGACATTTAGGGGATTCAAACAAGGAATATAGTTGGTGGTTGAAAGATTATTGCGCCTGACAAACACTGCCTTGTTAGTTTTTAATTGCATGAATGTGACAATATGGTTCCTGTATAATTACGATGCCTTCCAAAGTCAATATTTTTTGACCCACCAAATCTATTTCACATTCAATGAGTCGAAAATTCTGCTAAATATAGATACATGAGTACGTAGGGGTGGAAATAGATTAGGCTAGACTAAGCTTTATCAAAATAGGCCTGGGCTTGCAATAGAAATTTAAAGCCTGAGCCTGTATGTAGGCTTTTTTTCTGAGCCTGGGCGTCAAAAGACTTGAAAAGGCCTGAAGCCTGCTTAAAAACCTACTTAAAATATAGGCATTTAAATAGCTTTTAAAACATATGCATCTAAATTCATATATAACTTCATTCACGCTTATTTAAAATATTACATTATGTCTTAAAAGCTTAGTACTCATTCTCGTTGTAATGTAAAGGCTTAGTAAGAAAAAAAAAAAAAAAAGAATTTCTAGTGACAACAATTGTTTGAGTAAGTAGGAATTATAAAACTAATGTTCACTAACTAATGAGATATATTTTATAAAATTGACTAAGCATAACAAGTAACATGTAAAATTAGATTTTATCTCTTTTACTAGTCCCACATAAATTGAGACCAACTCCTCCTAGTAAGATTATAATATTTCATTTGGTATTAAAATAAACTTATATAAATTATGATGTTTTAGTGTATAGTACAAATCAAGGGAGAGGGAGTGAGTTAGAATTGCCATTTCGAGCAATCAGAGAGAAGAGATGTGGGGGGTTAATGATTGATGCGAAAGTAAGGGTTGAAAGTAATAATGATGAAATGTGAAACTTAGAATTAAGGTTAATTTGATAAATTTATAAACCATTTATACAATTATTTATATGACATTATATATTCTTATGTTATAGCATAAATTAAAAAAGTTAAATAGGCTAGGCCTGTAGGCTTTTTTTTTGCCATACTGTAGGCTTGTAGGTTGGGTCTTATGAAAATAGGCCTGGACTATTTATCTAAATAGACTTGACAATAGGCCTGAGCTTGAGCCTAGCCTATTTACTAAATAAGCTAAACTAGTGGCTTTATGTAGGTTATGTCATAGGTCCCTGTTAGAGGCCTGACCTATTTCCATCTCTAAGTACATTTGAATTTTTATTTTTTTAGTTTTATAAATATTAGGAAAATTGTACATTGGTATTAGAGACTAATCGATTTTCCTTTAGGAAGCGGAGAATAAAAAGTAGATCCATTTTAACGAGATTTTTATACACAAATTTTAGAATTTGGCCTCCATCTACTTGCTTCAATACCTAACTCTACACACTTAGCACAATTTGAATTCGTTAAATTTTCTTAATTATGTTATAGAGATAACTTAAGAAATACTTCACTCAACACAAATTAAGGTGTTGGCCTTCAATTAAATCAAGGCAAATGAATCTTTTTTACATTTATGCTATAACAAACTCTTTTTATTATATTATCAACTTGTTAAACTTCACTTGTTTTGATTTAATACAAATATACATAAGTTTTTTTCATTATGTTATTACATTATTATTTGAGATGCTAAGGCCATACATAAATTAGAGGGGAAATTCTAGAACAATACCTTCAAAATATCAAATTAATTTTGTTTTCTATAATAGTTTAGGTATGAACTACACTTGATTAGCAATTGACAACTCATTTTAGAAAAAAATCACTAATTTAGGATTTTCAAATTTTGAGGATATTTTTCTGAATTTTCCCCTAAATTTTAGAATATTTTAAAAAAAATTAAAGAATTAAATACAACACTCTCATGTGATTAGTTAAAAGTAGATGCATGAATCAATAATACTCATTCAAGGTAAAAAAAAAAAAAAATCAATAATATTCATTCGAATAATTGCTATCTTAAATGTGACTCTTGACGGCAAAAAAAATGTGACTCTTCAATATTAGTAAGAGTCAAAATATTTAAAGAAATTATCAGGTACAGAGTACCGCTTCATCTATATAATGCTCCCTTATGTTTTTCATAAGGAACATTATCTCTCATCGAAATGTTCCTTATTAATAAATGGAACAAATCTTTTTGTGTGAAAATTATGTCACTCGTGATCTCTCTATAATAAATTTTCATCAATTATCTCTCATATACTCTATTTATAAACAAGAGTATAAATGGAATGAGAAATTCATATCCTACATATATATTTAATTAATATTTTTAAATACATGATTTTGATAATTATTCTTTATAAAAAGGATCAGAAAGAGCATAGACACAAGTCAGACATAGACCCCTCGTGTTTAAACTTGTAAAACTTCTATTTAGGTATATGACATGTATATACTATATGCCTATATCTCGTTATTAATATAAAAATGGTTGACTAATTTAAGTAGATTAGGCTAGAAATTAATGTTAGTTTTTTTTAAGCAAATTTATGCTAATTATATATAACAAATATAAGTTGGTTTTCTTAAAAATATCAGCTTTCATAGCTTTAGATAAAACCCTTGATATATGCAATCAATAAAGATAATTTAGAAAAAAAAAATTATAAATTTAAGAGGTAAACTATATTAAAATTTTATATTTAAAATTAAATCCAATCCCAAAATAATTCTTATATATCAAGGGGAGGAGGTAGTATACTATACGTCGGTCAGATTGTAAATAATGGGATAGTACGTAATTCCTAGAGAACTTGATAATTCCTCATGTGTTTGGTAGACATGTCAAGGTTTTTAGTAATTGTCTCACATTTTTTCTTTCTTACCATTAATTAATCCGCTGCAAGCAGAAAGATTCCTCCTTCCACAAATCTGTCCTTTTATTAAATTTTGCTTTAAATTTTTTTATTCAATTCAATAATCGTTGGTTACAGCTTAAATTTTATTCTTGAGATAAAAACGTTCCCCCCTTAAATTTTGAAAGAAAAATAAGGATGAATTTGAAGTCAAAGTCAGCAATGTACATGCTTCATAAATTTTGGGGAGGGGACTTGTCCTATACGTTGGATGACCTACATTTACAATATTGTCCTGGGTATTATTCCGCTGTTTTATTATTATTATTTGGTGTGTGATTGTTTGAGAAATGTTAAAACCGTGGTTTTAGAAATTATTTTTTATAAATTAAAATAAAAATTTTCTTACATACATACGTTATAAATTATAAAAATTATTTTTTAAAAATTAATCCAAACATACATTAAAGATAGCAACAATTTGGCCAATACATTAACAAAAAGGGATCTAAAGTTCTAAACGCCTGGTCTTCAGGTGTTGGGTCCTAAGGGTATAAATATGTTGGTGCATACGTGGGTTTATGTTTAGTTCTCTACTATCTTCGATCTTAAATATAAGATAAAGTTGATTTTTTTGGAGACATTAATGAAGTTAAATAAGTTACTTAATCATATCATATGTTATGTATCATTAGATTATATATTAATTTATCAGTTAAACTAATTAGTTTGAAGAAAAATAAAAATATAAATACCCTAAAATAATTTAATCAGCTTCCTTAATTTCTTCAAAAAAATCAATTTTATCTTATAATTAAAACCGGAGGGAGTAATTACTTTTCTTTTCAGTGCATATAAAAAATTAGGGTTAATTTTTAAAAATACTTATATACTTTTCCCAAATGTGTGCTTGACACTGTACACATTTCTTGAGTACAAATTTGCTCATAGACTCTTTAAAATGAGGCAAAAATGCCACATTCGTTAGATAATCAAAACAATTGTTACTTTTTAATTCCATGAGCCCCACATTACTATTTTAAATGATTACTACCTCTCGTACTAATTATCTGACGAAGTTGACTTTTTTTTTTTAAAAAAAGGAAGTTAAATAAGTTACTTAATCATATAATATGTTATATATATATATTTAGATTATATATTAATTTATTAGTTAAACTAATTAGTTTGAAGAAAAAAATAAAAATACTCTAAAATAATTTAATTAACTTCTTTAATTTCTCTGAAAAAGTCAATTTTATCTTATAATTAGAATTGGAGGAAGTATTTTAAATGATTGGAACTATCAAGAAAGCCTCAAGGCTGCCCTGATAGTTCCAATCCATTCTTCCTTAAATAGGCATACGAAACGTCTCTGGATTCATCCACGAATTTGAGTGGCCTTTTGACAGAGCAAGAAGGTGAGAGCATGGAGGAGGGCTGACGGGGGTGAGCGGGAGGGAAGACGGGAGGAGAGAGAAGGTGAGAATTTTTTATTTATTAAATTATCAGTTAAAATAGTAATGTGGGGCCCATTAAATTAGAAAGTATCGGCTGTTCGGATTATAAAGTTTGTATTTTTACCTCATATTATTGAAGAATTCATGGGCACATTGCGGCTAACAAATGTATATAATGTCAGGCTCACATTTGACATAAATACATATGTATTTTTACATCTTTATCCTAAAAAATAACATTGTTCCCCGGTTTTATTTTTGTTGACCAACTTCGTCTGCCTCACATGTGACTCGATGATGCCGGGCCAATAAATTTGCTGACTCAAATGTCTCACAATTAATTTCTTTGGGGACTTCCCTTTCAAAGTTAATTTCATAGTTGTACACTTGTACGTTGTTTCAAAAAAAAGGCAAATTATTTGTAAATTTTAAAGTTTTAATCATGAAGAAAATAATTTTGTTATTTTAACTATAAGCAGTCCGCCCCTCCAAAAAAAAAGAAAAAGAAAAGAGAGAATTAACTTACATTACTTTTTTTTTTTGTTGCCATCAAAATTAACTTAGGGCCCGTTTGGTTCGATCCCATTACACCCTGCGGTGCAGTGCAATGCGATGTAATGGTAATGCAATGCAATATTAATTACAAGGGTAGTGTTTGGTTTGATTTTTAAGTAACGTGCAATGAGTTAATATTTTAACAATTATTTAAAATTAATATATTACACAAAGTCTATTTTACCCCTTAATATAATCTTTGTAGAAAAAATAGTTATAAGCCGGCGACGGCGGGGATGGAGGAGGCGGTGGGCGGTGGCGGTGGGTGGTGGGCCGGGGGTGGCGGCGGCGGAAGAGGTGGTGGTGGTGGCAGCGACGGGGGTGGAGGAGGAGGTGGTGAGAGTGGTGGTGGCGGTGGCGGGGGTGGCGGCGGAGGAGGAGGAGGTGGAAGAGGTGATGGTGGGCGATGGGCCGATACCGGTGGCGGCGGTGGGCGGCCGACAGGGGTGAGGGTGGTGGGGGGTAGAAGAGATGGTGGTGGGCGGTGGGCCGATGGCGGCGGCGGGCGGCAAGGTTGAGGGTGGCAGCGGAGGAGGAGGTGGCGGCGGGCGGAGGGTCGGTGGAGAGGCCAGGGGTGGAGGAGGCGGCGGCGACGGGTGGAGGTGACGGCGGTGGAAGAGGTAGTGGCGGCGGCAGAGGGTGGAGGTGACGGCGGTGGAGGAGGTAGTGGCGGCGGCAGAGGGTGGAGGTGACGGTTGTGACATGATGCGGCAAGTGAAATTAGATAAGTGAAACAAAGACAAGGGAAACAAAAGGGTAAATTGGACTTTTAAGACCTTGCAATGGGATGGTAATGAGGATTCATAGGGGGGGAGGTATGAATGAGGATTACCAATTTTTTGGTAATCATCATTACCATGGTAAACCCTATTACCATGTTAAAGAGCAACCAAACACTCTTCTCTTGGTAATGCAATCATGATTACCATTGCAGGCATGCAATGTGGTTGAACCAAACGGGCTCTTACTTCATGTAGAGTGGCAAAATCTCTAATGAGAAAATGTTCTGTTTGAGTCACGTATTGGGCTTTTTTGAATTAGCATTAGAAAAGTATATTTATGCAAATCAAAACAAAACTTTTCTTAAATATTTACTTCATACACTATAAATTATATTGGAGAAGTAGTTTTTACTATCAATCCAAACAGACACACTATCCTTAATAGATACTCCCTCCGGTCCTAATTATAAGATAAAGTTGACTTCTTTGGAGAAATTAAGGAAGCCAATTAAATTACTTTAGAGTATTTATATTTATATTTTTTTTCTCCAAACTAATTAATTTGACTAACAAACTAATATATAATCTAAGGATACTAAAAATATAAACACTCTAAAATAATTTAATTGGCTTCCTTAATTTCTCCAAAAAAATCAACTTTGTCTTATAATTAGGACCGGAGGGAGTATTTCATAACCCTCTCAGTTGATAGAAAGCGTCACTCCCCTATAATTAAACGAATTTTTCCTATAAGGATATAGGATGACAAAATTGGCGGAAGATAAAATAACTCAGGAAGAGATAACTGAGAATTATTATTCTCTACTTCTTATGATTTGCAGATGGGAGTATTTGTAGATAATGAATTAATACATTGAAGTGATGTCTCTTGAAATATTATACCTCTTCAAGTAAAAGTTTTGTTAAATTCATGAATCAATACAAATGATTTAATTTATTAAGACATGACTTCTCAATATATGTCTCTTCATTTTAAAACATTTTAATAATATTGGAGAGACATTTTCTTTGACACATCCTTACACAATATTTACAACAAAATATACATAATATTACTTAATGGGTTAAGGAGCAAATTTATCAACAAAGTTTTAAGGAAGGAGCGCTTGGCATAATTATGTTTTAAAGGGGGTAAAAATACACATAAGAAATTAAAAGTGAAGCATCCAGCATAAAACCGTTAAATTTGATCTAACGGCGTTAAATTATAAGAGAAGAAAACCTCTAATGATGTTAGCTCAAATTTAACGGTCTTATACTAGATGCTCTACTTTTAATTTCTTATGTGTACTTTTTCCCCTTTTAAAACATAATTGTGCCAGACGCTTCTTCCTTACAACTTTATTTATAAATTTGCTCCTTAGCCCTTACTTGATTTGGATTAGCCTAAATTCCTAAATTTTACATTTTTTATTGATAGACAAGATGCATTTTTTGGACTAATCCACCGGGCATCTAACACTACTAGTAATTGATTAGCCTGGTTCGCAGAAATATAGGTCTTATCGCGGCTGTATACCAGAACTCGAATATAAGACCATTGATTAAATTAGAACAATCAACAACCAATTGATCCAAAGGTTTGGTAGTCAAAATACATTTTCAAGATGCCTATATCAACTGATTTTTTTTAGAATTTTCTCGTCTTATTTCAAATAATTAAATATTAGATTTTTTTTTTTGTTGGAAATAAATGATTATGGGTCAGTAATTCAGTGGAAACGGCACACAATTTGCTAATTTAATATTTTTACGCCAAGTGACGCGGGAAAGTGAGAACTGAAAGAAGGCGGTGATGGCATTAGTTCGTAATTTCGTCTAAAGCTAAGCCTTTTTATCAAAAGATGTCTGAATAAAATGGGAGCCTCTGGTTTCAGGGTGTTCACGCCCGCTGAACTCCTCAACTGTACTAGCGAAAAACGGAGTTAGGGAAAATCCAGAAAGCGACGTCGTTAGCAATAGGCATAGCCACAAAGGAATCGAGGAAGGAGAAGAAGAGATACTAGGGTTGTGAGTGAAAGTACTGAAATCGATACTAGAAAGAAACATAAATTTGAAGACGACGACGACGACGACGACGACGATGGCGAACCAGTTGGAGAATCTGGTGGAGAGCATAAAGTCGAAGGTTCGGTCGTTGAAGAAATCGAAGAAGCCGTATGTCAAAATGGACAAAAGCGCGAGCGTGAAGGTGGAGATCCGAAGCCGGAAGGCTCGCAGGCTCATCGACAAGACGTTGAAGACCGCCGATCGCCCCCGCAAGAACTCCATCGGCTAATCATGGCTTTTAATTTTCAATTTATGATGATTCAGTCATCTCTCTTTAATCCCATTGCGCTTCCCAATCCTGTGAAGACAGGTTCTTGTTTCTATACAGTTTAGTTAATCAAAAAGCAGTTTCTGTAATTTGAAGTTCGACTGCGCTAATTATAATATAATATTGTTATAACTTTTAGTTGTTGTCCAGATTTTTATTTTTTATGGCCTGACAAGTTTTTCTTCTGGTTTTAAGAAACTGCAAATACTAACGTTTCGGATGCATGATTCATTGAATCTTAAATTTTGAGTTGTCAGCTGAAATGAGGGAGTGTCGAAAATAGATTATATATAAGAAAAACATATTCTAACAATAATAATAATAATCTCTTTGCTCTTTTAACACCGTTATTTACATTAGTTAGTATCTCCTCTGTCTAGATTTTTACGGGACGAGAATTATTATGAAAGTTTTATCATCGACTCTAAACTCAGTTTAATTGTAAGTAATTTAAAATAAATTAACAAGAGAAAATAGCATAACTTATATAGTTATTACGCTCCACTGACGGAACAGTATTGAATGATTATTAAAGAATAAAAATGAACTATGGAAATGAATCAAATGATGATAATAATGGGGACCAAGAAGCAAGAATGGGAAGAGGCTTGCCTGTTGGGTCGGTGTATAATATTAATAGCCTATCTTATCACCCGTTGACGTTTCCCATTTCCATTCACCATGGGTCCCCGAAAAAGTTTTTGTTTGTATATTGTTTGTTATTTTTTGGGTGTGTACAAATCGTGCTTCTCCCTTTTTTTTTTTTTACTTGCAAAACGAGGAGATGGGGAGAATCACGCGGCTGGGTTACAGGAAATGCTAAAATTATGGTTTCATGCGTTATATTCCATCGTCTTTGAATATAAACTTCAAATAGTTTATTTGTGTTTATCAATAAAACAGTTCAAATTAGTTAAAATTAATGACCACCTATTTTTTGTAACTAAGTTTTTTATTTGAAAAGAGGATAAGTAAAAGAAACAATAAATGCAATATACTCCCTCCGGTCCTAATTATAGGATAACATTTAGGAATTGATCTTGGTCCTAATTATAGGACGAAGTTCTAATTTTTGTCAACTTCTTCCCAAAATAACCCCTATTGATACTTTCTCAATAATAATTAAACATAATAATAATTTAAGAATACACTTATGTATTTTATAAAGTGAGTAATACTTACAACTCACTAATGCCACATACACCCCCATTTTACTGTTTTTTTTTAAATTTTAAGTTTTAAATAAGGGCATTTTAGGAAAATAAATATGATTAATTAATTTAACTACTATCCTTAATTTCTCCAAAATTAGGTAAATATATCCTATAATTAGGATCAGAGGGAGTATATAGTCAATGGACAAAGCTGGAAAAAACGTAATAAATGTTGTGACAAATTTAAAATAAAGCTTATATTTTAGGACACACACATTTACCCATTTGAAGCTTATATTTTGGGATGAAATACAATATTGGCAATTAAGGGTGGCGATGGATCCTAGCTTTTCTATTCAAATCTTATGGCTTTGGATTTGGGAAAGCTTGATGGTGATGGCTGAAGACTCTTTGGGTAGTTGGGCTGTCTATGTTCGAGGTGTGCTTCTCCCTATGTGATGGCGGTTGTGTGGGGATTATGAATATGCTCTTATGGTTGCAGATGTTTTTTCAAAAATGATGGGACAATTAGGATGGTTCTTTGCAGTTGCATATCTTATTCCAGTAATATTGCATTTCTATGCCTTTTTATTTGCGGCGGAGGCTCGTGGCTCTATGTCTTCGGCCTAGGGTTAAGGTCGTTTGTGTTGGTAGTGTTAATTGAACTTAAGATTAGGTTTATGTTGTTAGGGCTTTATTTTTTTTTATGTATGGAGCGCTATTCATGAACTTTTAATAATACTCACGAGTAATTGGAGGAGATTAATAGAGTTAAATATAAATTACTTAGTTATAACATATGTTATATGATCTTTCTAATATACTCCTTTATCCTTATTTGTAAAACCTTATTTTTTGAGTAGGCACTGCCATTTTTATAAGGTTCTCTAATTCTCTTTGAATTTTTTTGACTAATAAATACATTTTTACCTTCAATTTATTTCATTTATTGCATTAATTAAATTTTGTCTTATTCTCTTTATTTTTTCACATAATCTTTCCCTATACATTCTTTTTCATCATTTTTCTCATTATTACTCTCCCTCTCTTACTTATTCAAAAACAAGTGAATGTTTAAAAAATATATTTCCTACATATTTATTACTATGAACTAATTTTAATTATTTTCTTGAACAATGCAATTCAGTTAAAAAAATCTTATATATAACGACAGAGGAATACATCATTTTACAAGTAAAAAAAATTAGTTGCGAAAAAAATGATAAATATAAGATATAAAAAAAAAAGTTTTACATTGAGAAACAAATTCATGTATAAACTAAATTCTATATTCAGTTCTGGAGGGAGTATAACTTGAAGACGTTTGGGTAAAAGTGAAAAAATGCCTATATATTTTTCTCAAAAAAGTATATAGCTCCACAAACTTTATTTAAGTGGAAAAGTGTTTATAAACTTATGAAAATAGAGTAAAAATACCAAGTCCATTAATTTTCATAAACATCCATTATTTTTTGTTGAGTTTGCCCCATGTTGTTAATTTTAAATGATCATTTTAGGATTGGTTATAGTCCTCTTCTCTTACTGTTCTCTTCCCATCTTTATCCCCTCCACTATTTATTTTAGTCTTTATATTAAAATATGAGTGGTTCATATTTAATATTTTATAAAAATTTAAAATTATTAAATTATTTTTTTTAATAATTTGATATTTTATTAATATTTTTATAAAATATTAAATTTAAACCTTTTAGATTTCAGTCTAAAAATTGATATGAGTAATGGCCAGTGGGGTGAGGAGAATGAAAAAATAACGGTAAAAGTAGAGAACAATAATCAATATTTATTATTTTAGAAAAAGCTGCACACTCGCTCTCCACCCTCCTCAGCCTCCCTGTCACCCTGTGCACGTCCCCCAATTTCTCAACTCTCCCTCTCCCAAAGAGATATCATCAGTTTCAAACACTATATCACCCATAGCAGATTCTGCCATCATAGCAGATTCTGCCGAGACCAATTTATGACTACCATCGACAATCCATCCACTATGATCTCTTATTACAAAGCAAATTGAGGCAGATTTTGATTCAACTGTAAAAGAGCCATCAGGATTAATTTTCAGAGTATTACCACTTAGCATACACCATTTGTGATTTGAAGACACAGTCTGGCCAGCAACCGGAGCCACCTCCTCAGCATGTATTGCTCCATCCATTACCATCCCAAAATTCTTGTAGCCACTTTTCTGCTTGCAAGAAGACAAAAGTAGCATCAAGAGGTTGATCTTCAAACAGATAAGCACATCGCTTCTTCCAAATAAACCACATTATTACTGCAACTAAACTCTTTGGACATACAGAACAACTATCATGAGTAAAAGGCATTTCCAGCTATGATTTTAAATTAGAAGCGATAGAATCAGGTGTTCGGAGGGCTAAAGAACTCCCAAACCACACCCTTTTCACCGACTCACAATGTAAAAATAAATGTGATTCATCTTCCACAGAATTTTTACAAATCAAACATAACTTTGTTATGCTACAATTCCTCTTGAATAAGTTCTCCATAGTAGGAATAGCTTTTGACAGCACCTTCCACATGAAAAACTTCATTTTCTGGGGAACTTTTAACTTCCATACCTGTTTCCAGATCTTTTTGGAATTAAAGCAAAGGGATCTCGGGGATGCTGGAATCTGAACCGTTGATCTGTTTGACTCATCGTCCCGAGTACAATAACATGATAGAAAACTAGACATCCCCATGAATGCTATACCACAATATCCATAAGGTACATGCACTCGTATTAACTAGCTAGTTAATATAAAAATATAAAATAATTGAAAGCATATATATATAATTATTTCTTAACAGCATAATACATATTTTACACGTTATAAATTAATAATATAAGGAAGGCACTATAACAAATATGTGCTGAGATATAAATTGATTTGGTTACATGATCTCCCATGCATATAAATCATTATTTGTGCTTTGGTCAATTAGCTTTAATATAATTATGACCTATTTCCAGCCATTTTTAGCCCAATTAAACCATATCTATGAATTGAAATTTCTACTTCTTGAACTGAAATTGCATTGCCCTAATCCTTCTTAATTATAAGCCAACATGATGTTGGCCAGTTACATATATAGAGCAGTATAATAACATCCAAAATCATATCAAACTAAAAGAGTACAGTAATACATATAGTAACATGTATAATTTATTCATCCAACATTTGTATTTTGTTAAACTCACCATAAATACATCTGTTTATTTCTAACCAAATGAGTAAATTATGTACGAGGGCTTTTAAGTTTCATCATCAATATCAAAACACTATTGTGAAGAGGGAGGAGGCTTCCTGGCCTTAGTGGATTGCTCAAAGTCAAAAGCAATCTCAATGAGTTTTGGTTCACTTCCTTTTAAGCCTCCGAAACATATCCCAAAGCGCATGTCAGATTGATCAGACCCACCTGGTAGTGTGATTCCTGGATACCCTCCAATCGCTAGCACTGCAGCAGCATCAGATCCTAATGTCACCAACCCATCCAACTCATTCTCCTCCATTATCTTCTCAAACCCTTGTGCTGATAACTCTTCCATCTTCTTTATAGCCTGCTCCTCTTCTTCACCAAACCCATTTGTCATCTCTGATTCCATCAACCTTTCTTGCCCATACTCTTTTGTCCTCTCCTACAAGTTCATTTCACCACTTATCCCTAAATCAAACATATTATTTATTACCAGAGAAATAATGACAGAGAGAAACCAGTGATGATAATTATGAGCTTATTATACCAAATGAGGATGATGGATGTTGAATTGAATAATGTCAGCCTGATCTGACGGGGGACGAAATGAGTTCCTTCAGATATTTGTTGATGCCCAACTTGAATTCTGCTAAGATAAGCACTAATTCGCCACTCTCTAAAGGATTTTGAATGATGCTGATATTTGGTATTTCTAAATCATCCACCACAGTCGCACCCCTTGCCCTTCAATTCAAACAAATCACACGTTGTAGCATTCATATGTAATAGTAATAATCTGGCTATATGAAGATTACAACTCATACGAATGAAAAGAACAAGTATTGATTGTGTTAGCACCTCATGGTGTTGAGATGCTGTTCAAAGACAGAAATGGCGAGAGATCCATTATTATAAGGATTGGAAAATGGATTCCTAACAACACCCAATCTCTTTCCTCTGAGTCCTTCCTTTCCGAGGAACTGCCTGTAACCACCTTGAGGTATATACTTAGAAGCAGAATGTGTAGCTTCATCTCTGGGATCAAAACCCACAATCACATCAAGCACATGCACCGCATCTGACACTGTTCTGCTTATTGGCCCATCATTTTCAAAGTTTCAGTTAAAACCAGGCAAGAATAAATACATTATGATCCTTTTACTTCACTGTGCAAGAAGGAGAAGATTACCCGATAGAGTCTTCACGGGGTGAAACCGGGATGACGCCGGCCCTGCTCGTGAGGCCGACGGTGGGTTTGATGCCGACGACGGAGTTATGATCAGCCAGGCAGACGATAGAGCCATGGGTTTCGGTGCCCAAAGAAACAGAAACCATGTTGGCAGCCACTAATATGGCTGGTCCAAAGCTTGACCCACATGTATCCCCTGTTTCTACATAAGGATTCTATGTACACACAGAGGGTTCAATTTCATATTTGTGGTAGAATTAATAACATTTGTGAATCATATATGTCCACATTATTAATTCCAATGAATATACAGAGAAGGAAACGAGAAGGGACCAGAGCAAAGCCACCTCTGGCGCACCAATTAAGAGGCATGAGGGGGGAGCGATTGCCGTACCACTCCGTCATGGAAGCTTTGCCAAGTATGACGGCGCCGGCTGACCGAAGTTTCGCCACCACGTGAGCTTCACGTGGAACCTTGGAGCCCAGCAACGCCAACGACCCAGCGCTGGTGTTGAGCTTGTCGTCGGTGTTGATGCTGTCCTTGAGCAGCACCAGTATCCCATGGAGTGGTCCCAGTGAGGACGCACACACTGGATCCCACCTCTCCCGATCGGCCTCCTCCGCTTGAGCTCTCGCGTCCGGGTTCAACTCCAGTACGCTGCGAAGTATGGGATTGAGGCTGCTGATCCGTCAACCAGCCGTAAGGAGGTGAGCTTGTTGCCTGCAAAAGCCCTTTGGATGTCATCTATGTTGGATTCGCTGACCCTGAAATCTGAGCCGTTGACTATTTTGACCAAACCTGTCAGAATGATCACTTTTACCACTACAACAGCGAAGCTCAGGCATGGTGAAGAATGCTTCGTTCTCATGTTGTTTGATTGTAACAAGCACAAATTCCCGTCGCGCTTTGCGCGGGTGCATCAACCACATAGCGCGGGTGCATTAACCACATGACGTATAAGCATAGACGAACATGCCACTCATCCAATGTGACAAGCAGAAGAACAAACTCATAATGGAATAACCTTCCTCCGACTGCCAACAACATTACATTACAACATATGTTCAAAAGCAAACGCTTAGGAGAGGTTAGGTTTTTGTTACTGAGCAATATAAGTTTGAACAGAATTCGCCATGGCTTAAGCTCAGGCATGAGAAAAACACATCTTCAAGTACACATGTAATGTAGCATATCAACTTACATGAAGCATATCTGTTGTACTTCTATCTTCCCATCAGCATGTGCATACACAAACTTACATGCAATATACATCAATCACCAAAACTGCATCATATGGCATAAATAGTCAAATCTGTTACACATCTCCTTTCCCATGAGAAAAAATGGATTTGCAATACAAACTCATGAGGTCGTATATAGGAATGTTGTAAATAGCAATTCATCTTAATTGCATTCTCTATCCAATGGATTAATCAAAATGAAGTCCAAATTCATTTCTGTTTCAGCTTGTAGAATGTAGATATCAATATAATAGTCATTTCAATCACAGTGGGCACAGAGCACACTGGAAGCTACATTAAGTCAGGTCGGTGTAATTGTCAATAGAGTCACGAATCTTCAAAATCTATGATGCAATGTTTACAATATTGTGATGCATTTACACAAAGTCATGTAGAAGATATATGGCAGACCTTGAAATTAAAGGCAATCTCCTTCATGATAATTTTCAAACCCCAACTTAAAGACAAAGTCATGTCAGCCTATAATAGACAGATCCTACACATTGTGCTGCATTTACAAAAGGTAAATGGAAAAAACCTTGATCATGACACCTTAATTGACAGGCATTGTAGTTATGCTCAGTGATATCATAAACAACTAAATAGTCCATCGACATTTAAGGGATTGCAATACCTTGTAAATAGCTTATACTAGGAAAATGACCCATCTTCATTGAATCTACTTTTTCTTTAGTTCACTGAGAGCAAATAGAAACAACATATGAGTTAAGAAGGCCTTACATGGAAACCCATTGAAGCCACAATTAATAGCAGAGAACCTTTATTTTGATATTCTTCAAATTAATCGAATGGTTGAGTGGTTAATACCTAATTTTCATGAGTATAAATCAAAGGCCGTTTACCACGTACTTTGTCAATGTGCTAGGTACAAACGAAATGTAAATACCAATAAGTGACTTACTTTAAACTATTCAATTAATTATTGACTAATAACACCACTCAGAATTAATGGACCTCCAGAATAGACATAAAACAAAATGGGTCTAACTTTGATAGCCCTTTATTTCGAAGTCAATGTTGCAAGAAATAAGTCCACTTTCACATATTATGTCTATCTAGTCTATAATATGTAGAAGCTACTTAGGCAACAAAACCAATGAAAATCTTCACTATGAAACATAGCAGCAACGTATTTTAAAATATGTTAGTTCAATATTTTCCAAATGAACTACATGGTACAAAATATATTATGAGAGCACCTACTACAAAACTATTAAGAAACTGATTTCAACCTACACTTGTATAATTTATTTAATTATTTAATTGAGAAGGCATATATTTGTTTACTAAAAAGAACAGAACCCATAACATTCCATCATATGACTTGTGAATGAGTAGTATATAGCCCCTACCTTATTTTTTTATCCTATCAAATCAAGGAGAGCAAGATATAAGTCCACTCTGACATACAACAATATATCTATCCAGGCTCTAATATGTAGAATCTAGTAAGGCAACAAAATCAATGAAAATCTTCCACAATGCAACATATCTGCACCGAGATTTAAGGGATTGCCATACCTTGTAAATGGGTGCTGCTAGGAAAATGACCCCTCTTCATGGAATCTACAGAAGATATTATGAGTACACCTACTGCTTAACTATTAAAAAATTGAATTCAACCTACAATTGGACACAGTATTTAATTGAGAAGGCATATATCTATTTACTTAAAAGAACAAAACTCATAAAATTCAATAATATGACTTGTAAACTGGTAGTGTATAGCTTCTACCTTATTTTGTTGTGTATTCCCAACATCAGAACTCATCTTCCACATAGATCAGGGTTGTCAAAGTAAAATGATTCGTGTAAACCTAATCAGTACGACTCAAAAACCCTTATTTATAATTACTGAACACATATGCTTATTCAGAAGTGGCATACTATATCATGGTACACATATACCATATCACTACCTGACTAACAATTAGGAAATGGTACACTATCAGAAAATGAACACACTTGCAAAGCTCCACTCAGTAGTATCATCAGGGGAAAATATGTTTGCATCATGCAAAATGGGTAAAATATTGAGGAACCATATTCATACTTTTAAAAACTATATTTGTGACACTGTCTCAGCCCTGAAAATTTTGTTTAAAACATTCTGATAGACTCTTGAATACACTTAAGGTAATTTAAAATGAACTTTCCCTTTTATAATGTAAGTATTTGACAACAATGGCATTACTTTATCATAGTCATATGGTAAGCAGTTCATGAGACCTTTGAATATTATAGGCACCTTCTTATAGGTAAATATCATTCATAACAAAAGGAGCTACATCACAGAATATCCATAAAAGGTCTGATATAGCAACATTATTTTATTATGTAGGCACTAGACATTAGGCATTTAATATAGTGAATTTTCGTAAGTATTGACATCATGGTCATAACAAACATCATGACCATTAGTCATAAGGCATTAAGAATTTAAAACATGTCAGGAGAGAGTTGGAACAGTTCAAGGGCAGGTAACTATTCATCCCTACTCCCATGTGGAACCGTCTGCCACCTACTTCATTAGCCATCATAGTCATATACTAACCCTTCTGGATAGACCATACACAGTATGAAGCATTTAGAACAGATCTGTGAGAAAACCTTGATTGTGACACCTTGATTGACCAACATTTAAGTTGACCTCAGAGAAGGTACAAAGAATTACATACTACACCAAGATTTCAGGGATTGCCATACCTTGAATAATGCAGAAAAATGACTAGACTTCATTTAATACCCTTTTTTGTTAGTGCATTCTGAGTAAATAAGGCAGAAAATATTAGTTCAAAAGCCTATGTATGAAACGCATTGAATCATACTTTAATAGCAAAAAAACTTGATAGACTTATTCGTCACTTCACTCAAACGCCTTTTGGTTAGAAACATATTTAAAACTCATTGTACAGCTATCTACTGTAATCACAATTGTTTTGGCTGTCTGTTGACGTTTAATCAAACACCCTTTACCATTTTCTTCCAAATATTTCACCAGTATGAATAATATTTTATTGATCTAAAGAAGTTCATATTCTTAAGTAATTAATAATATATGGTAGTGGGATGGATGCAAGAAAAATTAGTGAAGAATGAAAATGGGGCAGAACAATTTCTGAAACCTGATAATAATAATTCAACAATATCCATTATTCGTCACTTCACTTGAACTCCTTTTGGTTAGTAACATATTTAAAACTCATTGTACAACTATCTACTGTCATCACAATTGTTATGGCTGTTTGTTGACGTTTAATCAAATACCCTTTACCATTTTCTTGCCTAATAGCACTACTCATAATGTGTGGGCCTCCATACATACAAAAAAGGAGCATAGTTTTAAGTTTGATACTGCAATATACATAACGCATTTTTGAGTTGATAACAACATGAGTTAAAATGCCTTTTGGTATTATATTGTACCAGATTATAACATCATTGTAAATTTGCCCACTGAATTTAGTATTCAATTTTCTATGATGGATTATATGCCCGTCGAAAATCCAATTGTGTAAAAATTCATAACTCATTACGGAATTCCACTTTCAAACTAATATTATACTACTTAAAGAATATATCTACAACAACACTTCTTCAAATGACCTCATACCAAACATATAGTCATTTCAGTCACAGAGAACACAGAGCACACTGCAAGTCACAGTAACTAAGCTAGGTCTAATTGTCAATGTAGCCACAGATTTTCAAAGTCCATGATGTAATGTTTAAGTACAACAATACCCATTATACAAATAAAAAGAGAGATTTTCCTACCAAACATTGGACTTCCTATTAAATCAAAGAGTAAGATATAAGTCCATTTTCACAGACATCATTACCACCATCCAGTCTATAAATTTTAACAATTACCTACTCCAGCCCAACTTTAAGGATTTGAATAGCTTAGTAATTGCATGATCTACCAAAAATGACTACCCTTCATTAAATCTACTGGTTGCTTAGTTTATGCTGACAGAACAGGAACAAAATGTCAGTTTAAATGGTATTGATTGGAAACACATTCTATCCAAGTTTTCAATAAGAAAATGATCAAATTCTTGATGGTCAAATCCATAAGTTAGTATTTCTATCCTAGTAGATACAACTTAGCATTAGTGTCCACATCTCGCAATTAAGCTCACAATGTAAACAAACAACAACCTGATGAACATTGATAAAACTTAACAACTAATTTGACTTATATAAAAGAACTCAACTCAACATGTGCATTCACTTGTGACATGCACTTCAGTTGATTATTAGTATATTAATCTGCAAGGGATTAGACATTATGATATAGTCTTAAGGCATTATTCATCACTCATCAATCAATAGGCATCTTAAACATATCAGAAGCAGGTTAGAACTGTACCTTATCAAGTAATTGTTCATACAGAAACCCCTTCCAAGGCATCACATTCAGAAACTACTTGTCATATCATGTAACCCCTTCTGCATTTAAAACATATCAGGGAAAAAATCTTGAGCTAAAATCATTAAATTACATGCATTTAACTTGGACTAAGTTAAACTATAACAATTACCTACTCCAGCCGAGCTCTAAGGATTTGAATAGCTTAGTAATTGCATGATCTACCACTACAACAACAAAGCTCAGGCATGGTGAAGAATGCTTCGTTCTCATGTTGTTTGATTGTAATTTGGGTTTGAAGATGGCTTTTAATCCTTTATGTGACATTTTAAAGTCATTTACTTGTAAGAATTATAGAAATAGTCAACGACATTAAAAAAAACTAAAGAAGTAGTCAAAGACTCAAAGGCTATCACTGCTAAGTGTTTGTTTGGAGTTTTCAAAAGCAGCTTTTCAATTATGATTTACGGTATACAAGATAAGCATGTGAGATGAGTTTTGTCTCGATTTATGTGAATAAACACTTTTAGGAGTCTCAAACGTGATCCTAAACAAACACGTTACGTTGATTTAAATAGAAGCTGCTATGATGGTACTGTTAGTGCAAACGTTTCACCTAAGAAGGGGGTGAATTAGGTGGTAATAAAAATTTAAACTAAATCAATAATTAATAGAAATTAAACCAGAGTTAAGCAATGTTTTAAAAGCCGGACCGGAAGACGAGCCGGACAGGATGGCGGGTCACGGTTCAACCGATCGAATCGGTCGAACCGTTTGGTCGAACCGGTGACATAATATTAAAGGAAAACAATTTTACATACAAACATAATGATATAAATGTAACAAACACATGCATACCAATATGGAAGGAGCATTAATAATGTAAAATAATCATCACAAAACCTTATATGAATTGATTAGGTAAATATATTAAAAATTCACATTATCATATTACATCCCAATATCCATAATCAAATATTATAATACATTAAATTAAAATATCTTAAATAATATGTGATAAATAATTTAAATGAGAATATGATAAAATAAAGTTGATTAAACAAACTGCTATTATTATTTTTATTTAATTTAAATTTAAAACTATGAATTATATTTTATTTTATATCAATTATTCATGTAAAAGATTATTATAAGAATTATAAAAAATTAAAAGTATAATATGAGTAATTTTTTTTATTAATTAATACTAGTGATATGAATATAGTATAGAAAATAAAAAAATGCATTGCTTTTTTTTTTTTAACGCGCGGGAACACAATGCATTATTGAAATATAAAGTAATATACTGTTTTTTTTAAATATTAACTACCATTGTTTTGCCGATAAAATAGTAATATTGATAATTGATAATTAAAGTTCATGGGTGATTGTGCTGATGATAGCTTCAACTTTCAATGCCTAGGAAATTTTGTTTTTGCCACGTAATGCCTAGGAAATATGAATAAGGGAAAATGTGTAAATTCAAAAAGTGGAAACATATGTCAAATTCTTCAACAGTGGGGCAGGTGAAATGTAAAAGCAAATCTCATATCATACACAGTTTTTTTTAATATCCTTCTACCTCTTCATTTTTTATCTCTCTCCTCTCTCTTTCATCAAGAAACTCCCTCTGCCTCTGGTTCCCACGTCGTCATTTTCACTGCATTTTCTCTGGCATGGAGCTTAAATCGTTCATCTCTCAATGGCCTGAAAAACAATGGTATTTTTCCCATAATGTTTTCCCCCTTTTATATCCCATTCTTTCAAGCTTTTTTCTGCTCTGATTGTTTCCCTCTCTTTCCCGATCACCTTCTTTTTCTTCTTCTCCAACCCGTCCGGCTTTTGTCAAACCGCGCCGGTTCCCAAATAAATTCCGGCTCCCGGCTCAAAAGCCGGCTCTGGCAGCTCAAAGTGGCTCAACTCTTCGAACGGTCTAGAACTGCAAATCAGGCCGGAAAAGTGTCCGGCTGATGGCCGGACCGTCTGGTCCGGTCTGGATTTCAAATCATTGGAGTTAAGAGTTAATAAAAATATCACCGAAGTGTACACCGGAGTTTATACTAGTTTGGTCACAACCTCTTTAACTTACGTCTAGTCCTCAGAGCGCCTCTGAGATTTTCACTATAGCTTCCAAAATTCAGTAGATTCTTGGCACTTTAGTACACTTGCAAGTTCCTTCACTGAACACTCGCTCCCCCTTACACAATGTAAACCAATACCTAACTTAAGGTTCTACAACCTTAAGTTATCTCAATAAGAAGTATTGAGTTTTTGATATATCTCTTTCAAAGAGTGAATATATGATCACTGAAGTACAGGTTACAAAGAGAATGAGAATGCATGAAAGACAGCGTACTTAAAGCTAAATTGAATGTTTCACAGTTCGGTGGTTGCTCTGCTTTGAATGCTTCCGTATTTTTAGTTGGAATGTAATACATGACAGTTGTGAGCATTTGATTTGTCCGTTAGAGTTCCGTTGCTTCCATTACACATTCTTTGTCTGTGGTAAAGTAGCCGTTGGAGCAGAGAGAATGTCTTATTTCAAATCCCGCTCGCATTTAATGCTTCTAACACAAAATCACTTTTTCTTCTCTTCACATGATCTTTTCATTTTTCACCTAGAAAAGCCTTATACACTAATGCAATGAAGTATTAGAGTGAATGCAAGTTGAAAATAATAAATTATATAATTATTCAGTGATTTTGAAAATTTAAAAGAAGATGCTCTATTTTTCTGGAAACCATCACTTGAGTGATCATTTGAGTGATCTTGACTTAGCACTTTCTTATCATGACATATCACTCACTCAAGTGTTGTGCTAGTGAACCACAAATAGCATCTCTCGAGTAGTCATTCGAGTGATCTACAATGGATCACTTGATGTATCACTCGAGTGCTTTACTAGTGATCCACAAATGACATCTCTCAAATGATCGCTCGAGTAATCTTCAATGGATCACTTGATACATCACTCGAGCGTCTTGCTAGTGATCACAAAAATGGGATCACTCGAGTGATTTTATACTACTTAGAAAAAATTTCCAGATGAGATCACTTTCGGGATTATTGCAGTATTGTGCTAGTGATACTCTTTGGCACATCACTCGAGTGGTCACTCAAGTGATTCAAAGTCATCACTCGAGTGATGTCTTTCAAAATCTTTCAGAGTAGCATTTCTAGAACGGATCACTTGAGTGGTATGCTAGTGATAAGTTTGAGCTGTCACTCGAGTGATTTTGGACCATTACTCAAGTGATCACTCGAGTGATTTCCCTTTATAAACTATTTCCATTGTTCTCAAAATAGTTTTTCAATCACTTGATAGAATTATTCTTTGAAAGGAACTCTTATCTAAAGCTTTTACCATAGTAGTCTATCAGAGACTCCAAACTTTGATCACAAAACTATATCACTCGAGTGCTCACTCAAGTGATATAATCATTTATTCCAGAAAATTATCTTTTACTTGTTAAACACTTTTGTTTATTATTAAAACCTTTTGTAATATCTTTTTAAGCTTTGTTATCATTAAAACATGGGCTTTAACAGGTACTACTACATCGTTTTGTTATGTTAGGGTCTAAACTCTAATCTATGGTTGGATGGAAGAAATTATGGTTTTATGCATTATACTCCCTCCTTCCCTAAATATAAGCTTCAAATAACTTATTTGTATTTATTAATAAAACAGTTAAAATTAGTTAAGAGCAATAAATATGTATTTGTTTTCCAACTATACCCTTATTTTTAAAGAGGATAAGTGAGAGAGACAATAAATACAACATACACAGTTAAGGGGTAAGGAAAAAGCGCAATTAATGCTTTGACCAATCTAAAATAAAGCTTATATTTTGGGATACAAGTACACAACTATTCCCCAATAATTTGAAGCTTATATTTGGGAATGGAGCGAGTACAATATTAGCAATTAAGGTTGGTGATGGATCCTTACTTTTCTGCTCAGATCTTATGGTTTTGGGTTTGGGAAAGCTTGGTGGTGATGACTAAAGACCCTTCGGGTAGTTGGGTTGTCTATGTCCTCGACGGAACTTCTCCCTATGTGATGATGGTTTTATGGGGATTATGGATCTGCTCTTATGGTTGCAGATGTTTTCTCAAAAGGGAAGGGACTGTTAGGGTGGTTCTTTGCACCCAGATCCCTTGTTTCTGGTGAGATTACATTTCTATATCGTTTCAGCAGTGATCGCAGCTCATGTGGTTCTATGTTTTTGTCTTAGGGTTACGGTTTGTGCTGGTAGCATTAATTGGGCTTAAGATGAGGTTTATATTGTTTGAAGTTTAGTCTTTTCTTGGTTTTTTTTTAAAATTATGGACTATTGTACTATGCTTCCGTTTATATTAATATTGATATCTTTGTTCGAAAAAAAAATTAACACACACACACACACACACACATGCGTGCTATTCATGAACGACTTTTAATAGCACTTATGAGTAATTTAAGGTGATTAATGGAGTTAAATATAAATTACTTAATTATAACATATATTATATATTTTCTTTAATATACTTCAATATAACATTTATACTCCTTCCGTCCTTATTTATAAGGCCTTAGTTTTTGAATAGGCATGTCAATTTTTATAAGGTTTTCTTTGAGTTTTTCTAACTAATAATTACAGTTTTACCTTCAATTAGTTTCATTTATTTCATTAATTAAACTTGTGACACATTCCCTTTATTTTCTCACATCATCTTTCCCCATAAATTCTTGTTTATCAGTTTCTCATTATTACTCTCCCTCACTTACTTATTCATAAATAAGAAGGATATGCTTTAAAAAAAATATTTCCTACATATTTATTACTCTTAATTAATTTAACTATGTTCATGAACAATGCAATTCAGTTAAAAAAGCCTTATATATAAGAAAAGAGGGAGTATATCATTTTATAAATTATGAAAATTAGTTTAATAAAATGATGAATATAAGAGATTAAATAAAAAAGTCTTACATTTAGAAATAAAATTCACATATAAACTAAATTCTATATTTAATTCAGGAGGGCTTATAACTTGGAGAAGTTCAACTAGTGTTGAAATGGAAAGGAGTCTAGGATGACACATTTTTGGGAAGCTCCTAATCCTCTCCATCCAAGTAGGTGTCACCCAGATGTGTGGGGCTCACCTTAGCTTGTTGTTTGGGATGGCTTTTGAACCTCCCAAAAGTGATTTTTCATGTAAATCGAGATAAATCTCTTCTCACATACATACCTTATATATTATAAATCGAGACAAATCGTGCTTGTTTGGCAGAGGTTCGTTTCAAACAAGCACGAACCTCTGCCAAAGCTTGTGGATGCATTGAGGGTGGCTTCGCTAATACTGGAATCTGGACCGTTGATCTGTTTGACCCATACACCCTGTTTGACTCACCGTCACCACCGGTAGAATAACATAGGTAGAAGATTAGACATCTCCATGAATGGTAGACCACAATACCCATCAGCTACATGCACTCATATTAACTAGCTAGTTAATATTAAAATATAAAATAATTGAAAGCATATACATATACATATTCATATATATAATTATATTTTAACTGCATAATACATATTTTACACATTGTTATAAATTAATAATATAAGGAAGGGACTATAACAAATATGTGATGCACTACTACAAAAAGGGGTTTTAACGTCCCAATTTTGACACTTTTAACATCCAAAAACTAGGGGATGCTATGTGAGGGGCGTAGTATGTTTTAAGAAAAGACGTCCCAAAAAAATGGGACATCTAAAGTAAGACTTTAGACATCCCAAATCTCAATCTGGGACATCTAAAGTCCTCCGCATGGGGACTTTAGACGTCCCAATTCTTAATTTGGGACGTTAAAAGGTTTGACTTTTTTAAAAAATGATTATTTACATTCTGTATTACCCAGCGAATTCAAACTGCAGAAACAGAATAGAAAATGGATTCATAAACCACAATGTCCGTTACAAAATGGTAAGGATATCCAGCACTATAATCTTTACTATATATACATACAATAACAACTCATACAACCTACTACTATATATATGTATAATAACAACCAGAAAGTGTCAAAACGCTGTCATCACACAACTACAAATTGATATAAATAAAAAGTTTACTGCTCTATAGGTTGAAGAAGATGTCCAGTTAAAAGGTCTCTAATCAAATTAAGGTCTTCACGTAGGTAGGCATCTTCATTATCAAAAATCTGAAAATTAGAAAATAAGCTTTGATGAAATGAATTAAGCAAATGAATTAATTAGCATTTCAATTAGAACACCAAAAATATTATTATTTGAGAATGAAGAAGTGATTACCTTTTCAAAATCGCTAGTAATTCCACTTTGAGTGATGTTATACATATAAAGTATAACATAATATCCACATTCAGTGTTGCCAGGTTGTTGAGGGCACTTTAAATCAAAGCCAATTGGTTGTTAAAATCAATAAAGATATGTCTAAAATGACCGTCAATGAAACAATTAGAATCGAAACTACTTACTATTAGATAAAACCACTTTGGGTTTTTAACAACTGTACCCTCGCGTGATCCGCCTAGGACTCTATATGTTTGACAAGCACTATCATGAAAATCAAAATCAACAGAAATTAGAACTATTCATTTTTTTTAAGAGTCAATAAAATACAAACAGAATAACTTAAGTGCCGAAGACAGATTTTATATCTTTGTCTAGCCTTTTATGCAAGGGATCGAACCAATAGACTACGTTGCGGCGAGGACATATAACACACAAAAATCCAGTGGTAACTATAACAACATGTACAGATTAAAATGAAGTTAGACGACAAGGAAATTATTTATTAAACATCTTAAATTGACAAAGTAAAAATACGAACCGTTGAACAATGGGTGCTAGATAACAACGAAGTTTGGTCTCTCCCATTGCGTAGCCGACATAGTGAGTCCTATACGCCACAGTATTGGTATGCCCTGTCGTATTCGCAAGGCATAAGAATCCATACCAATCACGTCTTTCTATGTTTGTGCAGAGGCTGTGGAAGATGCTATAATAGAATTAAAATAAAGAATGAATTATTGAATGTATGAAATCAAAAAACCACTAAATGAATTCTATGGGAGAATTGAAAAAAAACTTACCGGATTGCAAATTTCACCCATCCTGCATCTATCTCCTCCAACTTGATAAACTGCTTGAGATCTGTATTGTCAATCGTGTAGGGATACTCCAATGTAAGGCCCACAATCCCTTGAGGCATCTTCAATTCAGCCCTTGTAGATCTGTTGCAGCCGTGCTAAGTAGGGCTATTTCCTCGCATCTTCGTCATCCTTTTAGAACATCAAAAAAACAATTTGTTATTAGGATGCCAACAGATTTTCAGTAATAGTGAGGTAATGCCTACCATTGGAGGTGTTGCGTCTGAACCAATAAGATTGTGAGGCCAAAGGATGAAAGATCCTATCGCCTGATCTAACGTGCCAACCTCTGGATCAGGAACAAGGATGGCTGTACCTTCTTCCCCCTTTCTAACACTCGTCACATTCACCCTACGAAAATCCTGCAGAATTTGCTGATGATGGTGGGTGGTAGCACGTGTGTGAACGAGAGCATCGGCAACAACACGCAACAGTGGATCATCCAAATAGAGGGTGGAAGGGTCTCCCGACGCTGGAGTGGGAGAAGGGTCGCCAAGTAGTTCCTCCAGAGGGTTGTAACTTCCTTTGGTGCTATTGAAGGCCGAGGATTCCTGAGTTCTATGCTCGTTCCTTGCCCTTTGCGCTTCGAACATCTTTGCCATTTCAAGTTGAAGCTCTGGCAATAGCTCTTGTCAGAGCTTGTAGCAAAGGTTGGCCTCGAGCTCTCGTTCGAGGTCCTTTCAAATTTTGGCCACAAGGTCCCTACTAGGTCCAGCTTGTGACGAATAACGTGAGTCTCGTCCAAAATACCTCGCGGTACTAACTCCCTGTGTCTCTCCTTGAACATGACCAATGTCATCTGCCTTCCTAATAGCCGTTGACAAGATGTCATCCGTCTCCTTGGATTGAACAAACCTTGGCTACTATGATCTTCCAGTTCATTCTGTAGCATACAGTTTATCGTAAATGTATCGAAACCACTCTCGATATGCAAAAAATTAGGTACTTATGGTATAACTACTTATAATCCTCACAGCAACCTTGACAACAACTGGATTTATGTACTTCCCACCATTAAACCTCCTTGCTTTCCATTTTTTGTGATGTGGAGGAGGTGTCGGGGCCTGGATAACAATGCTAGGATCAGATTCCGCTGCTTCCTTCATTTTCTCTAACTCTTCTTGCATCATTTGCTTCTCAAGCTTCCGATATCTACCACGAGACATGTAATATTGATATTTATTTTCAGCTTGCCTCTATGCATTTGCTGCACGTAATTCCTATGAATGAAAAACAACAAAAAATAAATCAACAATATCAAGTATATGAAAATTAAAAGCTTTATATCATGATGACAGAAATCTTACAAAAAACTGAGGATCTTCCCGTGATGCCGCAAACAACCTCCAGTCCTCTGGAGACAAATACGAATAATGTGTACATGGATCCTCACCCCTTTGGGCCCCTCAAATGTACCTTGCTATTAGCTTGTTCTTGAAACCTTTCCATCATAGACGAACCTTATCCATCCAGTGCCTGTACATCTCCCTGGTGTCTGGGACATCGTATGTTTGCTGCAAGGTAAAACATAAGATAATTATATTTGAAACAATAGGAATAAAGCTATAATTATCATAGATGTATCAAAACTTATATACCAAAAGTTACTGCCAAATCATGTCTTTCATTTTTGGGGGAACCAATCTCCAATTATCGTAGGTAATGCACTTTTTGCTTTGACCCAAAAATCCTATGTAGCTAATGAAATGGTCTTCCTTAGGACTAACTGGATTCAGATTGGCATCAAAGTCTATATGTAGCCTCTCTTGCTGATGTTCATGACGTGCAACCAATGCTCCCATCTTTGTACAGCCTTTAACCCTCCTTCTTGCAATGAGTTCATCTCTAGGCCTTTTGTCATCGCTAGGGCTTTCGTCATCTCTACGCCTTTCATCATCCCCAACACTTTGATTTGAGTCACTAGAGTTGTCCATATTCCTGTTAACATAAAAAGCATCGTTAGATACGTAAATAAATTGCAATAAAAATAAAATAAAATAAGCAGCAGTAAAACAAAAAAAACATAGTCCTCTTTTATAAATTAAGGTCTTACTCTACATTGTTTCCCATATTCCTTCACCATGGTCATTTCTTACAGCATATTCGTCATCATCTACCAATTCTACTTCATTTGTTCGAGGTGGAGTTATTGTGAAAGGTGGTGTGTCATCAAGGTTGAAGGTCGAATCACCATACTTCTATTTTTTACTTTTAAGGACAATGGATATGTTTTTGCTCACAGGATCTATGAAATAAAACACTTGTTTCGCTTGGCTTGCTAGAATGAAGGGCTCATTTCTATAGCCAACTCTTCGAAGATCGACTGAGACAAATCCAAATTTTTTATCTATTACCACAGCATTATTGCTAACCCACTTACATTTGAATAAAACAACTTTGAAATTGTTGTATGTAATCTCCCTTATTTCTTCTATAACTCCATAATAGGCTATAGACGCTAATATGGGGTTTTTGTCTCTCGAACTGGAAAAGTGCATGACTTCAGCTTCTATCATAACCCAACTATTTTGCATGGTACTTCTGTCATCTTGCTCTTTTTGTATAGAAAGAATAGCCATTTATATCATAACCGATTTAAGTAATGACCTGAAACGAAGGCCCCCAAGCTAGCCACTCGATTGTCTCAGACACACCAGTCTCGTGTGAAACCTTTTCCTCGAACCACTCTATGAATGTCTTGTTTTGCTTAATAGCAATCTGCATGTCATTCTTCCTTGGATTCTTATTCTTCAAAGTCTTTCTGTATTCATCTATGTAAGGTTGAACTTCTTCCATATTATTTAGGATATACAAGTGGTCTTGCAACACCTTTTCACGAGGAACATTCTTCACTTTTAGTCCTCGTGTTCCCTTGCTTCTCCCTTCTTCATACCGAGATTGTTCCTTCTTCCCTGACATATAATCTTTACAAAACTCCATAGCTTCCTCAACTACATATCTTTCTACTATTGAGGCTTCTGGTCGATAAGGATTTTTAGAATACCCTTTTAAGATCTTCATGTATCACTCAAAAGAGTACATCCACTTCAGGTAAATTGGACCGCAGAGCCTTACCTTCCTTACCAAATGAACTATCAAATGCACCATTATATCGAAAAATGAAGGAGGAAAATGCATCTCTAGTTGTAACAAAATAATGTAACCCTCATTTTCCAATTCATCCAACTTTTCAGTGTCAATGACTTTGTTACAGATAGCATTGAAGAAAACACACAATCTTATTATAGTGGTTCGTACTTTATCTTTCATTATGCCTCTAATAGCTACCGGTAATAGTTATTGCATCAACACATGATAATCATAGGACTTCATTCCCACTAACTTCAAATCGTCCATTGAGACACATCTTCTCACATTCGAGGAATACCCTTGCGGTACCTTAATTTCATGCAAACACCCACACAAACTTCTTTTCTCTGCTTTTGATAGTGTATGAGCTGCTGGCTCCATGTATGCCTTCCTACAATCATCTCTTAGTTGTGGATGTAACCGTTCTCTTATTCCCATAGCAACAAGGTCTAATCTCGCACTAATCCCATCCTTAGTCTTCCCTGGTATGTGCAAAAGCGTACTGATAAGGCTATCACAAACGTTCTCTCCATATGCATCACATCAATACTGTGTCTCAGGTCAAGCGAACGCCAATATGGAGGATCAAAGAAAATGGATCTCTTCTTCCATATGTTCTTCTCACCCGTAGTCTTCTGATTCTTACCAAAAGTGACATTGATATGTTCCACTCTCCTGTAAACTTCCTCTCCGGTTAATGCCTTTGGAGTCATTCCATGCTCTGGTAAGCTGTTAAAACACTTTCTTAGCCTACGATACGGGTGGAACCGATGAAGAAACTTCCTGTGGCCAAGGTAGATAGTTTTTCTTCCATGCTTTAGTTGATGGAAGTGTGTGTCTGCTTCACATATCGGGCATGCTTTATGACCCTTCACATTATACCCTGACAAGTTTTCGTACGCAGGGAAGTTGTTTACCATTGTGAAAATCATTGCACGTAGCTTGAAGGACTCCTTCTTATAAGCATCAAACATATCTACGCCTTCCTCCCACAACTTCTTCAAGTCCTCAATCAAAGGCGCCAAGTAGACATCAATATTGTTCCCTGGCTATTTTGGTCCAGAAAGCATCATATACTTGCGTTTCATACATAGCCAGGGAGGCAAGTTGTATATTACAAGGAGAACTGGCCACACACTATGTGTGCTAGTAAGAGTTCTATACGGATTGATGCCGTCTGTACAAAGCCCAAGCCGAAGGTTTCTTGGCTTGTTACCAAATTGAGGGAACATTTCATCTATTTTTTGCCATTGTAGAGAGTCAGCTGAGTACCGAAGATATTTCCCATCAGATATTCTCTCATAAGAGTGCCATCTCAACTTCTTCGCTTTTGTTGCAGTCGCAAAGAAATGTTTAAAACGTGGTATTATTGGAAGATACCACATAACCTTTAAAGGTTGCCTAATAGTTGGCACATCGCCACAACCACCATCTTTTTTCACTTTGTATCATGCAATTTTACACTTATGACACTCACTAAGACCTCATACTCATTTATGTACAGTACGCAGTCATTAGGGCAAGCATGTATTTTTTTATACTCCATACCCATGGTAGACAGGATTTTCTTGGCCTCATACATACGATTTGGAAGTACATTATCCTCTGAAAACATATCACACAATAGTTCAAGAAGCAATGTGAAACTACTATTGGTCCACCCAAAAGTTGCCTTTAAGTTAACCAAATGCAATGTTCCTGTCAGCCGCGTGTACTTACTCCCAAAGTACAACAGTGTCTCTGCATCACTCCGCAAGCTGTCATACTCCTGCGACTACGCAAAGGATTCTACCTCAACATCGTGAATTATTTTATCCATTCTATCTTCATCTATGACATCCACATCTCTCGTCGACTCTCATTCAAACAATTGACACAATGACAAAAATACTTCCTATTTTTTGCTGGAGCATTCTTTCTAGCGAATTCAATAAATTCTTCTACCCCTTTCTCATATTCTTCACTAGTTCTCAAAGCATTCATCCAACTGTGATCCATTTTGTTACCACCTAAGCCATTCCCAATAACACACACGTTTAGTACAATTGTCAAAGATATACGATGGGATTGCCTTTTTTCACTTTTTTCAACAAAAACTTCGACAACATTTCCCCTTAAAAGTAAGACATCCCAAAATTTCAAGCAACCCTATCTCTCCACTACATGAATAATAATCATACTACTTACTATATTATATTAAGTAAACTACATTAATAATCTTACTAATCTAATCTTAAAAAAATAAAATCAATCATATTAAAAAAACAAAAATTACTCTGTTTAATTGTTGTTCATTTCATCAAAATCATTCAAAAGCTCCATTTATTTATAATAATATATATACGTATTTTCTCTCTCAATTCCCAACCTTCAAACATACAAAACAAACATTTCCAAGCTCCAAACATATCAGAAAAATAATATATTAACGTGATATTTCCTATTGGCTAGGCTTTTCAATTATTTTCACTAAAAAAATTAAACGTCCTGTTTAGCCAATATATAAGCACAATTAACAAACTCATCTCTATGTGAGCTAGAATTTATATTTCAAAAAGAAATTTAACGTCTTGTTTCACATTGCAAGTTTTAATTTAATTACTTTAAGTAAATTTATATTTCAAAAAGAAAATAAACTATTCTGTTAAAAAAAAGAAAATAAAATAACCTAATGAAGGGGGCGCCGACGGCTATGTATGGTGGAGAGGTAGTGAGAAGATGTTGGAGAGGTGTATGCACGGTGGAGGAGGTACGCCGGAGGGTGGAGAAAGCAAAGAACACCATAGTGTATGGAGGAGGTGTGGACGACAATGGAAGGAAGGAGGTGGAGGAGAGCAAAAACCAAGACACTGTGGAGGAGGGGGTGGTGTGTGCATCATCGTCAATGGAAAGGAGGTGGAGGAAAAAACCAAGAAGGTGTGGAGGAGGGGTGTGCGAATGGCCTACAATGGAAGAAGAAGGGTGGAGGAAGAGTAAAGTTGAAGAAGGGAGGGGTGTGCGTCGACGGTCAAGAATAATGAATGAAAGAGGGAGTTGTTTGGTCAAAAAGGAGGGAAGGTGGGTAGAGATTGGAGAAGACGCATGTCAGACACTTGTCTAACATGCGCAGGGACGCCTAAAGGTAACTTTAGGCCTCCCAAATGATTTTGGAACGCCTAAACCAAGACTTTAGGGGTCCCAAATATTTTTGGGACGCATAAAGTCTTACTTTAGGTGTCCCAAAAACATTTGGGACATCTAAAGTATGGGTTTAGATGTCCCAAAATAATTTTGGGATGTCTAAACCTAGCTCTTGGCGCTAAAAATTTTTGCAAAATTTATATTGCGCGCCGGAAAGAACTTTAGGCATCCCAAATTCAAATTTGGGACATCTAAAGGTTTTCCTACATACATATAATTACGAAAATGACACCGAATGCCTTTTTAACCACCCAATTTTAAATTTGGGATGTCCTTTGGGGTGGTCATATCCTAATTCTGTAGTAGTGCTAAGATATAAATTGGTTTGGTTACATGATCTCCCATGCATGTAAATTATTATTTGTGCTGCACATATATGATTTGGTCAATTAGCTTTAATATAATTATGACATATTTCAAGCCATTTTTAGTCAGATTAAACCATATCTATGAAGAATTTTCTAGCTCTTGAACTGAAATTGCATTGCTATGATCCTTCTTAATTATGGGCCATCATAAAGTTAGTCAGTTACATATATAGAGCAGTATAATAACATCCAAAATCGTACTATACTAAAAGAGTATACCGGTCTATTCATCAATTACAGTAATACATATAGTAACATATGTAATTTATTAACAATAGCTAGAGTCCTCATGGCTTGAGTTAAAATGGTCATGAGGATCTGGATTGAGTACCGGTACCATAAAAACATATGTAATTTATTCATCCAACATTTGTATTTTGTTAAACTCACCATAAATACATCTTTTTATTTCTTAGTTGGAAATCAAATGCATAATATTAACATTGTTAGATATCAATAGATACTAACCGAATGTGTGCCACCGAATATTACGGTGAAAGGGAAAATAACTAAATCAAAGATATTAGTTTGTCATTCATATCCAAGAGATGCGGAACTCATTCTTGTGTATATGTATTCATCCATATTAAAATAAAACACCATCTTTAGCTTTTAAGTTTTATCATCAACTTGAACATGGAAACATTACTGTGAAGAGAGAGGAGGCTTCCTGGCTTTACTGGATTGCTCAAAGTCAAAAGCAATCTCAATGAGTTTTGGTTTAGATCCCTTCAAGCCTCCAAAACAAATCCCAAAGGGCATTCCATATTGGTCATATCCGCCTGGCACTGTGATTCGTGGGTACCTTCCGATTGCTAGCATTGTGGCAACATACAAATCTGCCTTGGAAGTTTTTACTAAGGAACAATGTTGCCCTGAAAGATTTTTTAGATTCAATGTCACCCTAGAAGTTTCAAAACGTAGCAATGTTACCATATTACTTCAAAAAACCAACGTTGACCGCAAACTTTTTAACAGAAATGGGCAATATTGCTTCATTTTAAGACTTCTGGGGAACCATTCAACCTAAAAAACTTCCAAGACAACATTGCTCTTCAACAAAAACTTCCGGGACAAATTTGCACCTTGACCCAATAAAATAAGGTGTGATAAAATATAATTTTAAGGGTTAAAGAGCATTTTTAGCCTCAAAGTTTTCTCGAATGAATGTTGAATAGTTAGAAGTATTTTTTGACGTAATGTCACCTTATAAGTGCTAAAAGCGTAGCAATATTCACTACAAAAAAACATTGAATTTCTGACGGAATTTGCCACGGAATTCTACTTTTCCGATGGAATCCATTGTAAATAGATGCATCACAAATGAATTTCTGATTCCGTCACAAATTTATTTTTTCATTTTTTTAATTTTCAAATGCCTCGTGGATTACCTTCTTGATAAGCCACGTGTCACGTCCGTAGGAGGCCACCTCATCGCCTGCGGCAGCCACATGTCAGCTTTACAGTGCGCCACATGTCCCTTCTCACAATACGCCAAGTGCCCCTCCTCACATTGCCAATTGTCACCTCCTAGTGCTACCACATGTTTGCGTCTCTTAATTCCTAAAAATGCCTTTCCTCCCTTTCAAAATCGCCTAGTGCTCTTGCTCACTCACCTTTACTAGTTGCGCTAAAATGAACCTGCATTATATTATTACATAATGTTATATATATAATATTATCACACACACACATGTGCGCGCGCATATATATAAATATATATGTAATATCATTAATAATAATAATAATAAATTAAATAAAAATTTGAAAAAATGTTTAGGGTAAATTGTTTAAAAGGACTTGTTTCAGAAGTTTATTGCCCAATGATACCTCAAGTTTTTAAAAAGATATTAGTCCTTTAGGGTGAATAGATATAAGGGTTAAATGACTAAATTTCCCTTTCAGTTCCCTGCGTTTAATCCATCTTGCCTAAGTACAATATATCTTCCCCACATATAGCAAATATATTCCCTTGTATTACAAGTAAAGCAAGAATATGCAAATTACTCCCTACATTCTTTGTGCAAACAATCTTTCCTTAGTGCAAATGACCTTCCCTTGTGTGCAAATAATCTTCTATATATGCAATATATCTACCCTACATGAAAATTAACTTTCTTTATATGCAATCCATCTTCCCTTGTGTGCAAATGTCTTTCCTTGTATCTCAAAATTAAGTCATAATGTGCAAATTATGCTTTGTGCAAATGATGTTCACTTAGAGCAAATGGTCTTCCCTTGTGTGCAAACAATCTTCTCTATCTATAATATATCTTCCCTATGTGCAACTTAACTTTTGTTGTATGCAATCCATCTTTCCCATGTGCAAATGCCTTCCCATGTGTCTCAAAATTAAGCCAAAATGTGAAAATTAAGCTAGTGCAAATGATCCTCCCTTTGTGTAAATAATCTTTCCTTGTGTGTAAACCATCTTTTCCTATTATGCAAATAAACTTTCCAAGTTTTCTCTTCAGTAGAACTTCTATCCACTCACACCCATACCTCTAGAAATTGAACTCAAAGATCTAGATTTAAAATTAGTTGGTCAAACAAGGGTTAAATGAAAGGCGGCTACAAATTAGGGGTAGTGAGATAGGGTTACAGAGAAGAAGAAGAAATGAAGGAGATAAGTAAAAAAAAAAAAAAATCAAATTATATCGAAGGCTAGAGAAACCATCATCCTCTCGTTGGAAGTTGTCATTGTCGTCGTTCTCAAAGGAGGCTGCTCCCACAGTTGTTGGAGGAGGCTGTCGTCGCCGACATCAATCATAAGCAAGACGAGCAAGGAGAAGGCAATGTGAGTAAAATGAAGAGTGAGAAGCAACCATTGATGTGATAGAGAAAGGTGAATGGCAACCGGTGATCAGTGATTTGTCGAAGATGGATAGTGAGCGATGATGGGAGGGAAGAAAGTGCGAGAGCATCTAATTGGTGTGGCAGGGTCGTATGGGCATTTTAGTCATTTCATCCTCACTCATATATGCCCTAAAAGACCTAGGTCCTTAAAGTAATCTTAGGTTCTTCCAAGCAAAAAAAAAAAAATTCAATTCAAATAGGGATTTATTAGCAATTTTTCCAAATATTTATATATTTATGATTAATTAATTTCAAATTCAAAAAATTTTAAATCTTTAATAAATCTTCTTACAAGTATTTTTTAGCCAATTGTTTTAAAAAATAATTATATTTTTAATGAAAAATATTTAATAACTAATAATTTAATATTATAGATACTATTTTTAATATAAAATGATAAATATAATATTAATAACTAATAATTTATTTTTAAATAAAATTAAATAATAAATAATATTATAAATATTATTTTAGTAGAAAATTTTAAATATAATATTAATAACTAATAATATAATTGTAATAATTAAGATTAAATAGAATTAATTAATAACTAATATTTTAATGTTATAAATATTATTTTTATAAATTTATGAATACAATATGAATAAAAAAATAATATAATAGTGATTCCTCATTATTATTATTATTTAATTAAAATTAATTAATAATTAGTGTTATAATATTATAAATATTTTTTAATATAAAATTTAATAAATTTTTAATTTTTGCCACAAAATTAGCCACTTTCGTGGTAAAAAAAATTTCCACTGAATTTGCAACGGAATTCCGTAGGTAATTTAGCCGCGGAATTTTTTTGTGGCTGATTCTGTAGCTAATTTAGCCATGAAAAAATTCCCTTAGAAATATGTTCAATGGAATTTTCAATGAAATTTTTCACAAAAATGGCTAATTCGATGTCAAATTCTGTTAGAAATTGAGTGTTTTTTTTTGTAGTGGTGGTCCATCCTTAACAAACCCAAATAGTGAACATTTGTTGACCAAAATTATTCTAAGGTGGCAAGTTGTGTGTTGCTAAGTTGGACCTTGTGGCATTACCCACCTTAAATTTATCTTCCAAGTTGGCAAGACACAGCCTCCCTCAGCTTCCATTTTCTTCAAACATCAATATGTACACCATCATCATTCTCCTTTATCAATCAACTTCGTCGTCAATCTTTGATTGAATCTATTGTTGCACTTTGTTGGATGGTTATTGAAGAGAGAAGCTAGAAGATCAGGGTGCTCAAGTGCGGTAAGGTTTGAAAGTGCTTGGAACCCACCATTAATTTTGCAAATATGGCCTCTCACGCTGGTTGTACTAACAATGGTTTCAAAGGCTCGGACCCCACCAAGGTTTAAAGGTTTGCTTCCCCATCCTCCCCTCTCATCGAGAGTTTTTATTGCTTGGATGTGATGTTTGACAACTTGTGAGCTAAATGAGAACGCAGGTAACTCGAGGTTTTCATGTTTTGGCAAACCTTGTTTGGGTGTGATTAATTCTATCAATATAATGTGTAAAAATTTACTGATTGATAATGGTATATGCATAGAAACTGCTGAGACTGCGAAAAGGCGAAATGATTTTAATTGTGTTAATATGTGAGTGACTTGAATTCTTTTTAGGCATGTTTGTGTGATGTAGTGCTTTCTTTTCAAGTATATATATGCTTGGCTGTGATCCGTTGTTTGCTGTAATCCTTCTTAATTATGAGCCATGTTGTTACATATATAGAGCAATATAATAACATCAAAATCGTGTCAAATTAAAAGAACAATGGTCTGTTCATCAATTACATTACAGTATTACGTGGTATAAGAATATTCCAATATATTCTTAATTTATAGTGAAGGAAAATGAGGAGATAGAAGAATGCGCGAATTGGGTCGGATCCATGTTTGGATCCGGATCAAATCTTTTAAGCTACACTAGTTGAACAATTGACTCTCACACAGAGTTTAGGCTACTGAGTCTAAATTTGAGTGGCACACAGATCACTATACATAAGAGAAATAAGGAGAGAAGAAGAGAGAGCCAGAAAACTCAGGTTCTGTTGGGATTAGTGTAACCCCCTTACTGAGAAGCTTTAAAAATAGTTTGAAAATGTGTCATAAAATTAAATTGGAGATCCGAGAATAATTCACAACCCATTAAAGGTCCTGACCTCAGCACAGGGTTCAGTTCTGTTTTAAAGTGGGTTTTCAAGACTTTTCAAAATATGTTTCATGTAATCTCATTTCCGCTTTTCAAATTTGTTTGGCTTGTTTGGTGTGGTTCCATTCATTAATATCAGAGTGCTTAACAAAGTTTTCCGATGAACTCTCGGGTTACATTCATTAAATAATAGGGTCTATAGGGCCTGATCGCCCGTTCTTAGTTCCCTCACGGGGTTACATATGATATTCAGGTCTATACTTGGTATGTCCACCTTTACTACATTGTACCTACATTTACGTCTAATACAACATATACAAATTCTTCAAAAGTTTGATAACCAAAAAACAAAACCCTAATCTTCTATCTGTGTGCCGTATCCACCCTTGTTTACTTGGTTGTCCTTTGATCTGCTTGCCCTAACTGTAGATTGTTCATTGGAAAGAGTGAGATTTATATGAATCTCTATAGTAACATTTCACTTATATGACATACAATTCACAAAGCATGTAAGCAATCACATATAACAACATTCATAGTAGCAACACATTCTTGACATTCATAACATTCGTCACATTCATAACAATTCTTGACATTCGTAAAAATTGATGATATGAACATACATGCAAAGCATTATACATGATATAAGAGAAAGAGTCACTACCTTGTTCTTTCCGGTCTTGTTCTTGGACTGATCTCTTGCGCTCAGGGAAGATATCAAATCCTATAAATTAGAATTTAAGGACGGCGGGTTATTACCTATTCCAATTCTTTGATAACTCATAATACTTGGGTTGGTTATCCTTAGAGATATTTAATCAAGTCAAGTAAGGAGTTATAGGGGTCAATTAACCTAAAAGACCAATTTTCTAACCTTAGAATTCATGGTTATTACCATGTGCCATTACCTTTGAATTTTCACACAAGTGACCAAATTTGCCAGAATTTTCCATCAATTTTGAAAAATCATATCTTTATGTACAAAAATCAAATTGCAGTGATTCTAAAGGCTATGTAACCCTTATTTAGTATATTTTTGAGGAAAAAATCACCCATAGCCAATTGGACGCACAACATTCCCAGAATTGTCATTTATTGTACACATCTAGAATTCAACCTAGTTTTCATTACCTAAGTTCAAAAATTCATAACTCCCAATGTACAAGTTCAAATGACCCAAATGACCTATCAAATTAAAGCTTGATATGTCTAATTTTATTCTAGAAAGTTTCGCATTCATTGAACATCATTTGGTTATCCAAAACCACCACACCAATAAGGTACCTCACTGGAATCCTGTTTGTGCAGAAAATCCAGTTTTGCATTTTGAGTTTCAATGACCCAAAATTTACAACCCAGGGCTATTCTCACACCATTTTTCGTGTAAAACATAATGGTAACATAAAAATGAATAAATCTCCACTCATTCCCCATATCCTATTTTGACAGAAAAATCAAAATAAATTCCAACAATGACCAAACTTCCAATTTCAGCATCAAGCTTGTATCATATGGTTTCTAATTATCATAAAACACCAATAACATAACCAAAACACCATGAATTATCGAAACTCTTCTTTGGTTAAAATCAGGGCAGATACATATTTGCCAAAATACTCATTTAACCAACACAACCAATAGCTCAAATTGAAGTCAATACTCACCTCTTGCTTCTCCTTAACTCCTTTATTTGATTTTTCAGCTTTTGTTCTTGGATGATGGCTCAAAACACCTCCTCTTGAAATTCAAAAATCATAGAAATGAAGCTCTCATAAAGAGGAATAATGTTTATGAAGAGTATTTGAGCCATAGAGGTGATCTACTAGGTCAAAATCAAAGAAGAAGATCTCACCTTAACTTTATTCTTTTTTTTCTCTTTCTTCTTCCTTGTTAGCCGACTTGAGAGAGAGCTTGGAGAGAGAGAATGGTGTGATGAAATGATTCAACTTCATCCCTTCACATCCCTTTAGCTGACTTGGAGAGGAGAGGGGGAGGGAGTTGAAAGTTTGACTCATTTAATTATAATTGCTTAATTCATGTTGTGCCATGTGCCATATCCTTATGGCTCCTCCAAAAGTATGTAACCATTTACTCTAACCAATTTCATTAGCCATTTAGTCACACCTCATACTCTTTTAGTTAATAGTCAATTTCTTCTTTGATTGCTGACTAATTGGCTGATAAATTTCTTTCTTTCCATTTTGCCCCTGACTATGACAATTTTAGTTAGATTGCCACTTATTGCATTATCTAATTCCATTTCCTCTTGGCATGCGCCCACTAGTGGGAAAAGGGCTTTTTAGATCAGTTAAAATTGACTTTTTAGACCGGTTCTGGATCCGGTCTTGATACAGCCGGTCTTAAAAGTATGTCACTTTTGAGACCGGTTTGGTAACCGGTCTTAAAAGTCTAGCTTTTAAGACCGGTTCTATTTATAACCGGTCTAAAATCAACAATTTTAAGAACGGTTTTCATTAGCTCCGGTCTAAAAAGAACTCTTTTGTAAAGCGATTTATGTAACATTTTTAAGACCACATATAATTATAACCGATCTTAAAAGTTAGTTTATGACCGATTTTACATACAACCGGTCTTAAAAATGTTAATTTTAAGACCGTTTTTACATACAACCTGTCTTAAAGTTTTAATTTTAAGACCGGTTATAAATATAACCGGTCTTAAAATAACTTTTAAGACCGATTATCATTATAACCTGTCTTAAAAGTGTTATATATATATTTTTTATTTGTTTGTGATTATGTTAGTTACTAGAACGCATCCTTGAATTGCTACCTCCAATGCCATACTTATTAAGTGCCATATGGCGTTCAGTTTGCTTCCACTTACCATTTCGTTTTATTTTAACCTTCTCATTGAATTGGGAACTTGTAACATGTCATATATCCTCATGTATAATGTTTTGTTTAAAACCATCAAATATATATGTATAAATGGATTCAACTAGGACATATCATGCAACCAACAAGTCAATTCATCAAAATATACAAAAACCATGTTAAAACCAATAAACATGTCAAATCATGCAACCAACAATATAAATGAATTCAACCAACCAACATGTCAATTCATAAATGAACATATACAAAAAAATTCCTAAGCTTTACATACAAGAACTCACTGTTGTAAAAGTTCATAAATGAATTTAGCACAACAATTACGAATGTGCTCAATATCTTCTTCTCGAAAGGAGTTAGTAAGTTCAAACATCTGAAATGTAACCCCCTGCCTTAAATAGCGTAATTATAATTCGATATTACGTAATTAAATTGGTTTAGAGACCGTCGAATAGTTCAAAACTCATTTAGAACTCCCTGTGAAGTAGGGACTTTATAAAATTTTCAAGACTTCTTTCCTATTCCAGTCTCAAGTTCAATTATCGAATATAATCACCTGTGCAGTTAATTCACATTCATTCATATCAGAATATCTAATAGCAATCCCGGCAACCCCCGGGTTCCATTCATACACAAAAAGGGTTTACAACCTCCATATAGGGGACTACACAACTACGTTCAACTATTCTTTATAACCAACATAATATACAGACACCCTGTCCAACAGGTTTAACCAACATAACCAAAATAAATGTCCCTACAGGATTCTAACCGCTCCGGGTCGTACGCTTCTCCTTAGAGCCACTCGCCCTGTCTGAAAGGTTAGTTAAAGGAAAGAATGAGATTCAAGAGAATCCCAGTAGTAACAAAACATTTATACCACACATAAGCACACAGCATGTAAGCAAATCATCATACAGCAGCAGCACCACAAATCACACTCCACCCTCATCCCCTTTCTCCGCCGGGAAGGCACACCGCCTAACCCGAACCGTTGTTAGCTACTCAGGGACTATTGGCGTGGAAGTGCATACATATAGCCTTATAGCCCATACAGTTATTCAGCTTTCACAAATGGCCCGTCGGCCTCCACAAATAGCCTTTTGGCTCACATAATCACATATATCACACCTCATCCTCATCCCCTTTCTCCACCGGGGAGGCATACCGCCCTAACCCGAACCGTTGTTAGCTACTCAGGGACTATTGGTATGACGGTGTTTACACATATTCACAATGTCGCAGCATACGAGTTTATCACAAATCAATGATAATACACACATACAATGCATCACATATGGTACGAAAGAAAAGTTACTACCTCGTTCCTTTCTGACGTTCGCTGGCGTAGTTGGCTCACGAGGGCGGCAAATATCGAATCCTACAATTCCAAATGCACCATTTAGACACTTCCATAGTGTTACTTGGGGTTATATGAGTCTATAATGAAAATTTACCAAAAATACCCCGGGGACCCGGCCCGGGCCCGCCGTACCCGGTCCAGCTGTACTTTTCTTGAAATTTTGATATGGGCTATCCTGACATATTTTCGCCCAAGGAATCCATTTCCGGACTCGGAATTATCAAATTCAATGTTAAATTACGAAATTGCCCTTGGCAGCCCTACTTTTAGGGTTTTAGGGGTGTTTCCGTAATTATGCTTTCTCGGCCTTTTTTGAAAAAGTGCCCAACTGTAACCCCACCTATTTTCGCCCACTGAATCCAATGGAATCATCAAATCATTGAAAATCCAACTCTAAGACCCATTTACAGCCTTGGCCGAAATATACATGTTCTCCGGGAAAAATTGGGGTTTTACGATTTCGGCTCCGTAAACGCGTTCCTTTCTACTCCTAACCACTTTATTCACTATTACATTAGGTTATAACTACCATTTGAACCAAAATTGGGCAGCATAACCCTTAGGAAACTCAATTTCCAAAATTTAAAACCAATGGCAATCCGGCGAAATTTCACCGATTAAATTGCCCACAGCAGCCAGAATAAGCAATATACGAAAGTTTGGAACTTACCTCAAGCTCCCTCTGGCTTTTCCCAAATTTGGCTGAACCCTAACCTCTTTGAAACACCAAATTTTGAGCTTCACAACCTTAAAGAATAAAGAGGAGTAGCTTAGAGTCGGAGTTATACGCGTTAGGAGCTAGATCGTCGGAGAAATCGGCTTACCTTGCGAGATTTCTTCCTCTTTTTCTCTCTTTTCTCCAAGCTCTCTTCACGTCTTTTTTTTCTGTGAAATGGGTCGGGAATGGCTGATCAAGATGATGGAATTGCTTTTAATTCCATGTTGATGTCACCTTACCACATGATGATGTCATAATTTCTAATTTCACATTTTCGGATTTTCTGGCAGATTTTCTGCCCAACTTTGAAATATCATAACTAATTCTAGAAAAATCGAAATGAGGTGATTCCAAAGCCAAATGAAAGATATTTAAGTCCTCTTCATAGGAAAAATATTGGACATTACTGAAAATCACCACAAAATTCCCAGAATTTCAATCTTTGCTTACTGTTCCAGAAAATAATTAATTTCGCTGGGTAAACTTAAAAAATCCAAAACTCTTAGGTCACAAATCAAAATGATACAAATTATATGTTCATTTTGAAGCTTGACATGTGAACTTTAATACTGGAAAATTGCAGAATTTTTAGACACCATTTGCCTATTTAAAACGTCCATACAAATTGGCTGCCCTGTACAGAGTTTCAATGGACAGAGTTTTCAACTTTTGCACGATTGTTCCCAATGGTTCCAATTTCACAATAAACACTCTCCCCACACGAATTTTCACAAGGAAGCCATTGGAATCATTAAAATATCCAAATTCCCATCACACATTCTCCAAAAGTGTTTATTCAACAATAATTATATCCACTTTTAAAGTCATTAGCCCTTAATCACTTTTTGGGATATTACATTTCTCCCCCCGTAAAATAAATTTCGTCCTCGAAATTTGTCACACAACTTGAGCCATAAAATCTGGATAACGTCTTCGCATATCTGCTTCTGCTTCCCAAGTTGCTTCCCTCTGGGTCATTCCCTTCCAGATCACCTTCACAAAGGGAATGCTTCGGTGTCTGAGCCGTCGTTCTTCTCTATCAATGATCTGTTCTGGCTCTATCGCATATGTGAAGTTGTCTTGTAACTCAACTTCTTCATATTCAACAATATGAGATGGATCCGGTTGATACTTCTTCAGTTGGGAAACATGAAACACATCGTGGAGTCTGCTCAAGTTTGGGGGTAGGGCTACTCGATAGGCAACAGGCCCAATCCTATCAAGGATTTCAAAAGGACCTATGTACCTAGGGCTTAGCTTCTTTCTCTTGATCGCTCGCCCAACGCCCGTAACTGGTGATACTCTCATAAAAATATGATCTCCAACCTCAAACTCTAGAGGCCGTCTTCTCTTGTCAGCGTAGCTTTTCTGTCGACTCTGCGCTGCAAGCAACCTCTTACGAATAATCCGAATCTGTGCAGAGGTTTGATCAACCAAATCTGGCCCATAAAGCTTTCTTTCGGATAACTCATTCCAGCATATTGGTGATTGACACCGTCTTCCATACAATGCTTCATACGGAGCCATTTGGATGCTCGCATGATAGCTATTGTTGTAAGCGAACTCAGCAAGTGGAAGAAAGCGATCCCAACTTCCTTTAAAGTCGAGAACACATGCCCGCAACATGTCTTCCAACGTCTGGATTGTTCTCTCAGATTGTCCATCCGTTTGAGGATGATAAGCCGTACTGAATCTCAGTTGAGTACCTAAAGCTTTATGCAATGCTTTCCAGAATCTTGAAGTAAATCGTGGATCTCGGTCGGAAATGATGTTCTTTGGTATACCATGGAGTTTCACAATCTCTCAGATATAAATCTCCGCTAGTTTATCAGGAGAATAACCAGCATTGATTGGTATGAAGTGCGCCGACTTCGTTAACCGATCCACAATTACCCAGATCGCGTCATAGTTTCTGATCCTGGGCAATCCCACAACCAAATCCATGGTTACGCTTTCCCATTTCCATTCCGGAATCTCAGGACTCTGAAGTAACCCAGGCGGTCTCTGGTGCTCGATCTTTACCTTCTGGCAAGTGAGACACCTTGCAACATATTTGGTTACATCACTCTTCAAACCCGGCCACCAGTATACAGATTTCAGATTATGATACATCTTGGTCATACCAGGATGAAGAGTATATCGGCTTTTGTGTGCCTCATCTAGAATCTTCTGTCTCAACCCCACCTGAAGCGGAATTCAGATTCTCTTCTGATAGCAAACTAATCCACGAGGCGATAGGTCATACCCTGGAACTTCTCCCCGCTCAATTCGAGTCATATTGCGCTGTATCCAGTCATCTTGCCTCTGAGCTTCTTCAATCTCAGTTCTCAGATCACTTTCCTCTTGAGAAACAGTGTAATTGGCACAAATGATCTGGTTCTTCAAATTCAAATCACGAAAGTCTTCAATCAGTTTCTTCTCTTGTATCATCATAGCGGCAACGAGAACGGTCTTTCGACTCAGAGCATCAGCGACTACATTTGCCTTACCTGGATGATATTTTATTTCCAGGTCGTAGTCCTTAAGCAATTCCATCCAGCGGCGCTGTCTCATATTCAGTTCTTTTTTATCATACAAGTATTTGAGACTCTTGTGGTCGCAGTACAGTTCCACAGTCACACCATACAGGTAATGACGCCAAATCTTCAAAGCAAACACAATGGCCGCAAGCTCCAGATCATGAGTGGGATAGTTCAATTCATGAGGTCTGAGCTGTCGAGAGGCGTAGGCCACCACACGTCCCTGCTGCATAAGGACACACCCTAATCCCTGCCCACTGGCATCAGAATACACAACATATGTCAAACTGGGATCGGGCAAAATCAACACAGGTGCCGTAGTCAACCTCTCCTTCAGCTCCACAAAACAGTTTTCACATTTCTCATCCCACACAAACGGCTGATCCTTTCTCGTGAGCTTGGTCATCGGCAACGCAATACGGGAGAAATTTTGGATAAATCTCTGATAATAACCAGCAAGACCCAGAAAACTGCGTATTTCCGCCACAGATTCTGGCCTCTTCCAGTCCAGTACTGCTTCCACTTTACTAGGATCCACAGAGACCCCTTCTTACGAGATAACATGGCCTAAGAATTTCACTTCTGATAGCCAAAACTCACACTTGCTCAATTTAGCATATAATTGTTTCTCACGCAATATATTCAATACAACTCCCAAATGATGCTCATGGTCTTCTATACTCTTGGAGTATATCAGAATGTCATCGATAAACACAACAACAAACTGATCCAGGTATTGTCGAAAGATACGGTTCATGTAATCCATGAATACCGCAGGCGCATTGGTTAGCCCAAATGGCATCACCAAGAACTCATAATGACCGTACCGGGTCCGAAAAGCAGTCTTCGGAACATCCTCTGCTTTCACTCGCAGCTGATGATACCCTGACCTTAGATCAATCTTTGAAAACACACACGAACCAGAGAGTTGATCTAATAGGTCATCGATTCGGGGAAGAGGGTACTTGTTCTTAATAGTAACCTTATTCAATTCTCTGTAATCAATACACAATCGAAGACTCCCATCTTTCTTCTTTACGAACAACACTGGAGCTCCCCAAGGCGACACACTGGGTCTAATGAACCCTTTCTCAAGCAAATCTTCTATTTGTTTCTTTAACTCCGCCATTTCGTTTGGGGCCATGCGGTATAGGGCCTTAGATATAGAACCAGCTCCAGGAATAATGTCAATTGGAAATTGAACTTCCCTCTCAGGAGGCAATCCATTTAGATCATCCGGAAATATCTCAGGGAATTCATTTACCACGGGTATATCACTCAAAGTTTCACCAGTTTCCCTTTGCACTGAGAAAAACACTACATACCCCTGGCAACCCTTTTTAAGATACTTTTCAGCTTTAGCCGTAGAAAGAAAATTCATACCGGCATTCACAGCTTCAACCCTCTGAGAAACAGGATATACTATCCTCTTGTTTCCACAATCAAGCAAAACATTATTTGCCGTTAACCAATCAAAACCCAAAATGACTTCCAATTGGTAAAGCGGCAAACATATCAAATCTACAACAGATTGGTGCCCTTCCACAGTTACGACACAATTCAAGTAAGCTTCTGTGGTTAAAGCCTTAACACCCATCGGGGTTGACACTACTAAATCAAATGGTAATTTATGTACATGCAATCCCAGGCGCTTCACGCAATCATAAGCAATGAAGGAGTGACTTGCACCTGAGTCGAACAATGCTTGCAACAGATAGCCATTAATAGAGATTTTACCTTGTATCAACTCAGGAGATTTACGAGCTTCCTCGTGGGTCATAGCGAACACTTGTCCTCGGTTTCTGCTCGACTCGTGGTCGTTGACAATCTCGGGAAAAATGTCCTGGCTGCTTACAGTTAAAACAGACCAATTCTCCCCGGCAATTTTGGCCATAATGCGTTTTGTTGCAGCGAGGGCATTTCCACTCAGTCACAGCCCTCTGAGGCTCACGGTCTCTGGGCTGATAGGGCTTCTTATCACCGCCCTTGTATGAAGAGGATCCTTGGCCTTTCCGCTTCTGGGAAGCATTACCCTTACTGGGTTCACTGCGATGGCCAGTAGCTCTGGTAGGATTCAACTCCCTCAGATTATTCTCTGTAATTCGACATTGCTCCACAGCCTTGTTAAACTTAGTGAATTGGTTTATAACCAATCGCTTTCTCAACATCTTCATCATCTTTAAACCGGAGGTAAGAGGAGTACCGAGCCAACCGGACAAAACGGGACAAATAGTCGTCAAAGCTCTCTGTATCCCCTTGTTTGATGTTGAGAAATTCTGTCTCCTTCTCGAGCCGCACTGATTTGGGAAAGTATTTCTCGTTGAACTCTTGTTGAAACAGTTCCCAAGTCAATGGTGTTTCATTGCTCTTTAATGTCAGGGCGATATTCCGCCACCAACGACCCGCGTCCCCCTCGAGTTTATACACTGCCAACCGTGGCTTCACCTCCTCTGGGCAACACAGAACCTCAAATATCTTCTCCAGTCTGTACAACCAATCTTCGGCTGCCTGAGGGTCAAACCTTCCTCTGAACGCCGGAGGCATATGCTTGTAGAATCGGGTGACCCAATACTGAAGGTCTTTTTCCTCCCTGGGTGGCATCCCATATGATTCCTGATTCAAGGTGGCACGAGGTGGGGATTCCAGAGGTCGTGCTGATCCTTCTGCAGTGTCCTCATGTCAAGTCTCTTCTTGAGTCTCCTCCGGAGTGGATTGAACCGGACCTTCCTGGTTCTTCGCCTTCTCAGCTCTAAGCTCTTCCCTCAGTTCAGTGATCATATCTCTCTGATCCCGAATTAGACCCATCAGCTCTTGCATTGCATCCGGTGGGTTTTCATTAACAACCTCCACCTCAGGGTCTACACGCGGAATATTGGGGCGTCCTCTAGTTTTCTTCATTCTACAAACAACTTGCCCCATTAATTCAGCAGAAATAGTATGCACAATAGTCATAAAACCCATATATGTCCACATCAATAAACATACATGTGCATACACAACAATCGTTCACAGATAAGCTTCTATCCCTAAAACCAACTAAGGGAGCTATCCTAGCAACCTCTACCCTTGTCAGGAACTACAGCTCTGATACCAAAATGTAACCCCCTGCCTTAAATAGCGTAATTATAATTCGATATTACGTAATTAAATTGGTTTAGAGACCGTCGAATAGTTCAAAACTCATTTAGAACTCCCTGTGAAGTAGGGACTTTATAAAATTTTCAAGACTTCTTTCCTATTCCGGTCTCAAGTTCAATTATCGAATATAATCACCTGTGCAGTTAATTCACATTCATTCATATCAGAATATCTAATAGCAATCCCGGCAACCCCCGGGTTCCATTCATACACAAAAAGGGTTTACAACCTCCATATAGGGGACTACACAACTACGTTCAACTATTCTTTATAACCAACATAATATACAGACACCCTGTCCAACAGGTTTAACCAACATAACCAAAATAAATGTCCCTACAGGATTCTAACCGCTCCGGGTCGTACGCTTCTCCTTAGAGCCACTCGCCCTGTCTGAAAGGTTAGTTAAAGGAAAGAATGAGATTCAAGAGAATCCCAGTAGTAACAAAACATTTATACCACACATAAGCACACAGCATGTAAGCAAATCATCATACAGCAGCAGCACCACAAATCACACTCCACCCTCATCCCCTTTCTCCGCCGGGAAGGCACACCGCCTAACCCGAACCGTTGTTAGCTACTCAGGGACTATTGGCTGTGAAATGGGTCGGGAATGGCTGATCAAGATGATGGAATTGCTTTTAATTCCATGTTGATGTCACCTTACCACATGATGATGTCATAATTTCTAATTTCACATTTTCGGATTTTCTGGCAGATTTTCTGCCCAACTTTGAAATATCATAACTAATTCTAGAAAAATCGAAATGAGGTGATTCCAAAGCCAAATGAAAGATATTTAAGTCCTCTTCATAGGAAAAATATTGGACATTACTGAAAATCACCACAAAATTCCCAGAATTTCAATCTTTGCTTACTGTTCCAGAAAATAATTAATTTCGCTGGGTAAACTTAAAAAATCCAAAACTCTTAGGTCACAAATCAAAATGATACAAATTATATGTTCATTTTGAAGTTTGACATGTGAACTTTAATACTGGAAAATTTCAGAATTTTTAGACACCATTTGCCTATTTAAAACGTCCATACAAATTGGCTGCCCTGTACAGAGTTTCAATGGACAGAGTTTTCAACTTTTGCACGATTGTTCCCAATGGTTCCAATTTCACAATAAACACTCTCCCCACACGAATTTTCACAAGGAAGCCATTGGAATCATTAAAATATCCAAATTCCCATCACACATTCTCCAAAAGTGTTTATTCAACAATAATTATATCCACTTTTAAAGTCATTAGCCCTTAATCACTTTTTGGGATATTACATGAGACACCAAAGCAAGGCAAAACATTAAATTCACTTAAAAAAAATAAGAGTAATACAAATTTTTTGAAATATACATACATTTACCTCTTCAGTAAGTTCTATCATGCCTAGGGTAATAATATTATATATGTGCCTCATAATATACAACCCACACAAGTTGGACCCCGGTGGTGTCCTACGGGTCTGAAAAATAACATGATATCGTTAAAACAAGTATAAAATTAAAGCATGGCTTATTATTGAATACATTCTTAAAACAAACCAATATGTAACTAACCTTTGACAAGATCCATGTAGGGTCTTTTACCTCACGCATAGGCTTACCACAAGCAGTGTGTTGGAATATCCGTATAGCCCTATATCATCAAAATCACAAAGGTTACTTATTTTACACAAATTTCATAAATTTTGCACACGAAAGGTAATTAATAATGCAAGAAAACTTACGAGTTCAAGCTCTTCTTCAATTCACTAGTTGGCTTGTTGAGGTAGAGGAAGCATAAGAGGATGACAGAATAACTCTTCTTGCACAAAATAGCCAATTGCCAATTATCACTAAAAAAAGGGAAAACTTTTAAGCAAATATAAAATATTATGTATAGTATGAAATATAAATTTGTGTCTTACCCATGCAAATATGGAGCCAAGAAACACTCAATTGAGGTTTCACTAAGCCTGTATGATAAGTATGTGTGTCTGATAGCAGCAGTGGTCCCTTTGTCGTAGAGTTGAACTGGGCATAGGAGTCCAAATTTATCGGTTTTGCCAGAGTCAACCAACCTACGATGCATGCACCTACAATAATTCAAGCAGGGACATTAAATCAAAGTTTAACGGCGTAATTTGTAAAATATTAACTTCTAATTTGAGAAGATACTTACATAAAAAAGAACTGGACAATCAAAATTGTAAGCTGTTGTAGAGGAGCTACCAGGGACATTAAATCATCCCTCTCAAGATAGCATTGTGCCCCTGACTTGCCAACAGCTGACTCAGTAAGTCAATCTCTTATTCGAAAGGACGTATCATATGCCATCAGAATTACTTGCTATATGACATTTAATGGAGGCCGTGAAACATCTTGAGTGGAGAAAGGTGGAGGTGGAGGTGGCACGGATTCCTCAGCTCGATCAGAAACAAGGTTCTTTGGCCACAAGATGAAAGAGTTGATGACATTGCCTACAACCTTGAAGTCATCAACAGGGTTAGGGAGAGGTGCATCTGCAACGATCACCTCTTCAACTACCACTCTGACTTGATCATCCTTTATTTCTTGGTGGTGGACAGTTGATCCCAAGTTGTGCATACTCCCCTGTGCAACCAATCGTCTCAGAGGATCCTCTACAAACAAGTCACAAGGCTCACCAATTTCTTTTTCAGGACCCTCTGATGACTGACCAATGCAACTCCCTTTAGTGCTCTATTTAGGGTTTAGGGAATGAGCCTGGGGAGCACTGGTATCTGCTTGTCTTGTGCTCGTCATGATCATCCATTCCTCTTTCATCTTGCTGAACCTTTCTTCAAATCGTGCATCAAATGACGCTTCTGCCTCGGCCTTAGCTTCCGCCCTTACAGTGGCCAATATACGCTCCATCTCCTCCCTAGTCACCATACCACTTGAAGAACGGCATGAGGGTGCTCCAAAGTAATCCCTTATACCTACCCCTCCTCCAATCCCCCTAACAAGGCTGGGATGCTTAGGTTTTCCTGTAGCTACAATCAGGATGTCATTCCTCCCATCAGACCTAAACGATCCCTCGGCTTGTTTTTTTTGAAGCTCCTCCTATAAGACATAGATGACAAATGTTAGTAATGAAACTTCTTTACTAAATAATTAATAACAACAAGTCAACAACAATACTTACAATTTTCTCACCGACTATACGAGATTGTTCACTCGTATAAGACCCGCTCCTTTTTTGGTGAGCGAACAACCACTTTTGTTCGCGATGTATCAGAGATGGTGGAGAAAGAAGAATAGAAGGATCAGATTTAGCTGCTTCTTCCAATCTCTTCTGTTTGACCGCCAACAAGTCTTTTTCGACCTTCGCATACCCTCCACAAGACATTGTATGGGGGCAATCATTCTTTCTACCACTCTCTTGGGCCTTTTTCCTTTTTTCCTGCGAATAAGAAATCAAAATTAAGTCATTGTAAATCAATAAAGACAATTCATAATTCATAAGCAAATCAATTGCAAAATAAGTCAACTCACCAATGCTTCTGAAGTAGTCTGAAGCCGTCTAAATTCTTGCCAAGTTTGTTCATCAATAAAAGAATACTGATCTCACGGATTAGGAAGAGGCTGACCTTCTTCCACCTCGATATGCACGTAATTGTTAGCTAGATTTGTCTTAAACTTCCTCCAGCGTTCATCACAATATGTCATTGTCTTGTCATACAAGACTTCACTCTCAGGAATGTCGTAAGTGAGCTGGATAGTTTCTCAAATATGTCGCTTCACACCTTTATTGGCATTTCTCCACTACTCTATCAAGATGCTTGGCTTGTTGCGTGCTAGGAGGCCGACAAAACTCTTATACCGTCGGGCATTAGGCCCGGTTGGTTTCCAATATCTATCAAACTCAATCGGAATCTTTTCCCCGGTATTCCGATTGAGAGGAATGTCTGTTAATCGGGTGGCTCTCCTACCCCTTTGTCTAGGCCGGTTACGTGGCTCATTGTGTTCTTGGCTCGAAGCATTTCTAGGCTGGCTTTGATTTGGATTAGTTGGATTGAGAGTACCCTCACTAGGACGACTCATTGTCTAAAAACACTTTAAGGACACTATTTAAGGAAATTTTGCTACACGGTGCTTATTGTTATAACACGGCACTATCTATAAAGGCATCGTTCAAAAGCAATTCCCAAGTTATGCAACCATGAACAAATAATTAATTACAATGCACAAGTTGATAACCAATATCAACTAAAGCAATAATTAAGATGAAGGAGGAATGATTAATTGCAATTGCAAAAGCAATTCCCTAAAGCAAGTTTTCATATTGGTAAAGATTTTAAATTCAAATCACATGGCCGAATCAAAAGAAGGAAACCAGAAGCTACAAAATCAATATAACAGAAGCAACAAGCTTAAACCAAACAAAACAAAACCCAGTTTAGCAAAATCAACTAGGAGCTACACCGCTATAGTCTTCAACTAGGATCAAAATCAAACAAAACAAAACCAAACAAGCTTAAACCAAACAAAATAATATAACAGAAGCTACACCACTAGAAGCAACAAGCTTAAACTATAGTCTTCAACTAGGATCAAAATCATCACTACGACTCTCAAAATCATCACTTTCAAATGGAATAATTAACCCAGGTCCACTAGAAGCAACAAGCTTAAACTATAGTCTGTAATGCAAATGGAAAACCACCAAAATAAACCCAGGTCCATAATTTCAGAATAATTAAACGGTACCTTAAACCTTTACTTGAGGATCCTCTTCTTCCTCTGGATTTGAACAGTCCTTAGCCACTTGTGCAGGAATTGAACAAAGAAAATGGAGGCCAAGTCATCCCACAATTTCAATGAAAAACCTAAAAATGAAATGGAAATACAAACCTGATAATAAAAACGAGGTTGAAAACGAAACCAATCGGAGGGAACAAACGATGATAGCCTTCCGACTATGTATTCAACAGTAAATCTCCGTTGACGGCGGTGAAGTTAAAGACGGAGGAGAGAAGGGGAAAGGAGGAGCTGCCGCGAGACAATGGAGGGGTTTTGCTGATGTGCTTGAGTTTTAGATTTCAGAGTCAAATTTAGGCGCCTTTTGAAATCCAAGTCAGTTTTAAGACCGGTTGTCAATTACAACCGGTCTTAAAAGTAATATTTAAGACCGGTTTTATTTCAAAACCGGTCTTAAAATATATATATTTAAGACCAGTTATTAATTAATAACCGGTCTTAAAAAGTTTCAATTTTTAAGACCGGTTTTCATTTACAACCGGTGTTAAAAATAATAAACATTTTATTTTTATAATTTTCTTTAATTCAGATAATATTTTCTAGACTGGTTATTTTTAGAACCGGTCTAAAAAATATATTACATATATTTATTTTTTTTAATTGTATATATTTTAAACCCGGTTTTTGTTATAACCGGTCTTAAAATTATTTTCAAGACCGGTTTTTACTATAACCGGTCTTAAATATAACCGGTCTTAATATTTCATTATAATTACAAAAATGCCACCGATCATATTTTTAAGACCTTATCCGATATAACCGGTCTAAATGTTCCGGTCTAAAAACCCTTTTCTGTACTAGTGGCCCTTCCCTTCACTTTTAATTCAATTTAGGCTTTGTCAACATAAATGAGCTTAAATACTGGGTTTGTGCACTTTCTACTACTAATTCGGGTCATAAATCACCCTTTACTCCCTGAAAGTGTTCATCTAATGTTCATTATATTCTTATTTAGAGTCATGAGCCCTTATACATATTTTGGGGCATTACAATTAACGTTAGAGAAACACGTTTATGCAAGTTTGAGGCAAATTCCTCTCACATACTCACATAGTACTCTGTAAATCACATTAGAAAAGCAGTTTTTACTGCCAATCTATACAGACACTCAATGGATAGGCGAGAAGCAACTCAAGGAGGCATGTCCTATTTATAGGGTCAAGAAACCACTAATTAGAAATGTGTGGACACTCCTTGCTTGCCCTCTAAATAACTTTCAAGAAATTATTGTTGATTAAGGCCAGTTTGCTTCCTTTTTTTGGAAACAGTTTTTTGTTTTTAAAATTGGGAAAAAAAACTTTTTGGGAATTTATTTTTAGTTAGATGTTTTTTTAAAAAAAATTAGTAACTTTTTTTTTTAAAAACTAAAAAACTAAAACAATTTTTAAAAATTTTCTTGTTTTTGTTTTGAAAAATGAGAAAACTCTTTCTTCCTCTTTTAAAGGCTTGGGGCCGCCACCTATTGAGCATTGACACAACAACAAGCGCCAACAGCCGCCATGTCAAACAAAGTACTCCCCTAATTCTTTTTATGAGAAACAAGCCCCAAACAATTTCCTCTTCATAATCCAAGCTCACTTTAATAACGAGTTGATTCGTTACTTTCCCGTGGACAATGATCTTCTCCTGAAGGTCGATCAAAATTCGAAGAAGTATCACTGAAGCAATCAATGCATTTCCTTAATAAGGCATTAACAAGAGTGCAAGCAAGCATTGAAAACCCATTAAATATCCTGAAACTTAGACACAGGTGGAACCCAATGCAAAACACGGATATGGTTATAGGATATCCTGTCTTCTCTATGACCCAAACAAGGACTAGCCATGTAGGAGGATCCAAACCATTCCAAGAAACAAACTTGTAAGAGACCGAAGAGTTAACCATGGTTAGAACTGCATGTGTTAACCCCTTTGTTAAAAATTTCAAGAGTTAAAATAGCAAGTACAGCCCAAACTACATAAATAAGTAAATATTCTCAGGTTTGTGAGCTTATACGTCTCCTCGCTATCATTGTTACTCATAATCTTAATCACTTCATCATGATAAACTTGAATTTGACTCTTAAAAGCACAGCAAAAGGTACTAATTAAGCACACACTTGCTTTTCCACCATATACATATATTGCATCTCTCTTTTTGGGTTGATTTAGCTCTCTATGTTCAGTAATAACTTGATCAAACATGTGGTAAACATAACAACCTCTTTACAACTGTGAGGCATTGTAACTTGATCAAAATTCTAATCTTTTTTCAATGGATTTTATTTTTTCCTGTAAGCTTTATTGCCAAAATTTAAATTCAGTAGGTGCAATCAAAGCTAAGAGTTGATTCTCGTAAATCTATATTTTTTGTTATTTGCTTAATCTTATAAGAGAAGTTATAATATTGTGATTAAGAAAGTTAGTTAAATTTAGTTATTTTTTGTAAAATTTTGAAAATCACCTTCAATGAAAGCCATTAATTAGAGAAATTTTCTTAATTAGTTAGGAAGTTTTATAGTTAATGAGGAGGGAGTACTAGATAGAAAAAATTACTAGTACTCTATATTTTAGACAAAAAATGTGATACCAAGAAACATGCAGGTGAAAGGATGGAAGGTATGCTATATACGGTCTCTTAAATTAGATTAGTTTAAGTCATGTAAATAAATTTTAAATTGTAACTGAGTTTTGTAGTTGCATGATAACTCCGTTATTTCCAAGGTATTAAAACCCGTACCGGGTAGTGAACCGGTCGGGGTACTGGGTTAAGGGTCAGTGGGTCAGACCGGGACCAAACCGGTGAGAAATTGGAAATTTTAGGCTTATTGGTATGAAATTCTAAAGGAAATATAAATAAAAAAAAATTTAAAAAAAAAATTGGGAACCGGACCGGCCAACCGGCCGGTTCGCCGGTTTCCGGGCCGTACCGGCCGGTCCGGTCCGGTTTCCATAACCTTGGTTATTTCCAACTAGCAACAATATTGGATAAGGTTATTTTTGGAAAAAAATGTTTATCTATGTATAAATTAATTAACTTTTAATTGTCTTAATGGCGGCGAATCATTTCACCAAGAAAAATAACAAGAAGATTAAGTAAACGAAATCAAAGATAAGCACAATTAATCGGTGGAAATAATCTCTATATCGCGAATAAGTTTATAACTACTCTAGGATGAAGAACAAACTAGCCACGCATAACTTCAATAAATCTCATCTCAGTAATCACAACTTCAGAATCCATAAAATTAGAGCAAATGAAAAGAAAAATGACAAAACACTCTTAATGAATCCCCCTTCTCTTTTCCACTGTAACACAGTTGAAACTGCAACTCCTCCAAGAAGAAGACAACCTGTCTGTCGCTCATTCTCATCAGCTGGCGGGTGAAATGTCCCCGGAACTTAAATTTTACAATACTTTTAGGGAGAAGGTGCAGATTTACCAACGAACTTTTGTCTAAGGGGCGCCTGACACAATTATCTTTTAAAAGGAGCAAAACTACATATAAGCAATTTAAATGGGAGCATACACCACAAATCGTTAACTTTCTCATAAACGTCCGTTAACTGAGATTGCAAAGTGTGTATGTGGCATTCAAAATTTACAAACGTGGCAGTGAGAGGAAATAAGATATCTATTAGTTCACCCAACTCTCTGCAATATCAGGTACTGGATTTCGACGAGAAGAAGCGATGAAGTATTGCTGCGAGCAGAGGCATCGAGGAGCTGAAGCGAGGTCGAAGATCAATATTGATGGCTGCGTCTTCATCATCGTCGACGGGAAGATGTAGACGGAGGGTTGTATTGCTGCGACAACCCAGTCGCGAGGACGACTATGAAGGTCCGAGAAGGTATTGTCGGCACAGATTGGTGGCGCCGCGATGGACTGCTTGGACAGAAGGAAACCCAGGTCGGAGGTTCTACGGATGCCCATACTACTATCAGGTAAGCATTGAAATGTAAACTTGAAAGGTTGTGGGTGGGTGCGATTTCGAAGCTAACATTTATCGGTTATTGTGAACACAGGGTGGGGGTTGTGGATTCTTCTCTTGGCATGATAATGACTTCGGTGAGAGGGGAAATACTGTGATTAAGGAGCTATTAGATGATATTGACAAATTATATGATGAAAATTGCATTCTTCGAAAAGCAGAGGATAGGCAAAGGTTGAGTGAAGAGCTTGATGTAATACATTTTGAGTTGAGGAAGCTGAAGAGCAGACAAGATCTCAATGATGGGGAACTTAGGAAGGAGAAAACGAAGTTTAAAGCAACAATTTCTGTGTTGTTAATTACATGTGTGTGGTTATGTCTCTTGTATATGAGGATGTAATGTATGAGGGTTGTAAAGATAATTTCAGCTTTTATTTAGAGACCACGTTGAACTGATAATTCCAATGGGTTGAAACTTGTTAAAATATTATGTTTGATTTGCAACAAATTGGGAATAATCTATGTGATTTGACTGTATAATTTGGGAGTATGACCAAGAAACGAAACAGAACACACAAATATCCTGAAATCCATATTCATTCCGCATTTTTCTCTTATCAACAAATGAACTATTTATATATATATATATATATATCTTCAAATGGAAACTCAACTAACATCACAGAAAATATTGTGAGCTATAAAAGGTTGGAATTAAGAACTAGTAGTAGGCAAGGGAAAACACAGAAATTTCAAGTTGGTGTTAGAAGTAGGAAGAGATATTATTAGGAAGACTGAACTAAAGAGTATATATCAGTGACGTCTAGAACACATTCACTGTTCTTTTTCCACAGTTCTTAATTAGGTATGCATGAGAAAGAAGATAGTAAAGTCAGAATCTATCATTAATATGAGAGAGAGAGAGAGAGATAACTCAAAAATAATGAACTCTTACTCCAAAACTCCTAATCAATATATGGTTAAACTTCATTAAGTACAAACAAATCCTGTTCTACGTGCACTCAAAGTGTGTTTCACTTTCATCACTTTAGAACTTATAAGTAGTAAAATATTGTCATATATAATAAATTTGGCAAAGAACAACTGTTTTTTGAGATCAAAATAATATAGACCCTTTAAATTGAGGGGAAAAAACAGCAAATAATAACAGCAGCAGAAATCAATTTCTTAACCATTAATTTCGTTTTTGGCCTGACTTAACCATTTGGATATTTGACACTTCTGCATTATTTGGCATACACTTCAACCATTTGAATAAGGAGCATTTAATGTAAATATAACACATGTCTTGACACACTCCCCCACAGGCTAAATCATGGATGACTTCATTAAGGTTTGTGCATTTGAATATATCATTCCAATAACAAAGTCTAATGCACATCATGAGAGGAAGCAAAAAACAGAAACGAAACAGGGCATCTTTAAATAACAAAAGAAGGAGGTATTATTAATGACCATGTCATGTACAAAATGACCAAATACAGCAAGATGATTGTAATTGGAGTTAAATGCCTATCACACGCACAAAATGAACTATTTGGCATTGGCATAATACAAAGTCACAAAAAATGGTCCTCAATCCTCATCAAGTTAAATGCCTATATGTTGGATGAGGTCTTTCTCCTTGTCATCTTCCTTTGTGTTTGTAATTGGAGTTGTGAGGTACTTAAACTTGGGTGGCCCTTCCACATCAATCCAGGGGGTTTCACTGGAAGTTGTAGTTGCTGTGAAGCACTTGATTCTTGGCTGGAAAATACAATCTTCCTTGAACCCATTTGTGCAGAGGATGTTGAAGCTGCTGACATCCTTAGTTGTTTCTCATTTGGGATGGGAAATTTCGTTTGAAGCTCACCATATTGATGCATGTACTGTGGTGCAGTGCCCTCCTCAATAACAACTTCAGAAGTTAAACCAGGCTATTAAACAAAAATTCATACAGTCAGTTACTTAATTAACATACAAATACAAATGCAAACATTAAATAACACTCACATTATAAACAGTTCTACCAGTGTTCTCATCGATTGTTATTCCAAATCCAGACTGATTTCTTGGCTTATACACAGTACCCTTTTTTTGAACCTGGTTTGAAGTAGGAGAGTGGGTTGATGCAACTTGTGGGGTTGCTTGGGAACATGTGGAGGGAGTTGGTGGTGTTAGTTGTGCATTAGCCAATGCATTTGGTGTTTTACGTTTTCTACCAGGACGAGGGCTGTTTAATGGAGGTGCCTATAACAATAAACAAAAACAGAAATATTTAGTAACATCATATTATAATAATGCAGTAAGTTACAAATGAAAATTACCTCTGCACATGTGATTTTGTTGTGTCCCTCCTTTCTACACACACTACACCTACCAAGGACACCTTTTCTACTGAATTTTTCCACACGAGGGATTGCAGTGCTGTTACTTGACTCAGCAGTGGACATATTCAATCTTCTTTGTTGTTCTTCAGTCCTGATCCTTTTCTTAGGTGGTCTGCCAGGTAATTTGCATACAGGTGGGGGTAGCATTGGGGAAAACTTGTTTGTTTCCCAAAAATGTTTGCCTCTTACAGGTTCAAATTTTGTCCTGTAACTTGCAATATAAGTGTCCTTATGGTAATAACATGAGATTTGGGTGATGGGATCAATTTTCGCGTGATACATAGCACATATAGCGTGCTGGCATGGGATTCCAGTCAAATCCCATGCTCTACAAGAGCACATTTTCCTAGTTATCAACACTGAGTGCCTATCTTGCCCCTCACTCACCTCATATCCATCATCACCATTAAATGACACCCTACATTTGCTAGCCAAATACCTATTTGTCTCAAATAAGTCAAGACATTTTGGGCTAAAGTTTCCCTTCCATGTGGTGACATTTTGGTCACTACTAGCCCATTTCTCCATCATCTTTATTCTTATTCCATCAAACATTCTAATCACAGGCAAGTACCGATACTCGTAAATCCATGCATTAAAACTCTCACTGATGTTATTGTCTACGACCCACGACAAGCATCTATTGCTAAAATATGCCCTTACCCATGCATTTACATTATAGGTTACTGCTCCCTCAGCTGCACGCTTACTAAGCTTTTTCATTGCATCCAAGTTGTCAATGAATTGTTCAGGGAATGTGCTCCAAGCGCAAGAAAAAAACTTCTTCTTTAATTCATTACCCCTCCATTGCTTGCTCCAATTGGCATAAATATGCCTAGCACATAGCCTATGCTCAGCTTGAGGAAAAACATCACTAACAGCTTGCAATAAACCCTATTAAACAGTTTACATAAAACAACAACATTCAACATTTAAACCAACCTCAAAGAGTAAACAATCACATTAAACATTACAAAATAATCTATACCTTCTGCATGTCAGACATGAATGTAACATTACCACCAATATCAAGATCTAGAGAATTCCTAAGCCATTCTAGGAACCAAGACCAGTTTAGTGCAGTCTCCTTTTCGGTCAACCCAAATGCTAATGGGTAGATGGAGTCATTCGCATCCAAACCCACAGCAGTTAAAATAATTCCTCTAGCCTTCCCTTTCAAAAAAGTGCCATCTAGGCCAATAAATGGCCGACAACCAAGCTTCCACCCAACCTAAAACATAAACCAATCAGTCACATTTTAATGCACAAATAAACAGAACAATGGAGGGAAAATTGACATAAATATACCTTAGACGCATTGAAAGAAACATACATTCTTCGAAACATCCTCCTGCCTTGCTCTAAAGCCTCAGGACTGACCTCTACGCTAATATCATAACCAGGATTTGACACTTTAAGTTCATTGCAGTAAGCTTCTAATTTCGCAAATTCATCTACGTAACTCCCATCCATGTCCTGCATTATTTTCCTCTTCGCCCTCTTGCACTTATGTATACTCACACACGCATTCAACTCCCGCTGAACATCATTCTTCATCTCAGTAATAGTATACCGTGGATTCTCTTGTATTTTCTCCTTGAAATGTTCGGATAGCCATGAAACACTTGCTCTTTGATTCTTGTACACCCTAGCACACATATGCTCATAACGCAAAGTCTTCAACTTGTACCCAATATTATCCACATCTCTAGATGCATACAATCTAAATGGGCAACCCTCTTCACAAGTAGCTACCAACATCCTTTTATCACTTCTAAGTATTTTCACATTTACCCCTTTCGCAATTGCATACCTGTCAATAGCCCTTTTAAGCTCATCCTTATTCGAGAATGTCATACCCACTGTAAAGAATGGCCTGCTTCCAGACCTATCTAACTCAGCAAGACCACCCCTCTCATCTAGAGGCACACCTTCGTCATTATGACCCAATCCTTCATCATCCTCATCAACTTCATCATCACCACTGTCTTCACTAACTTCAAAATCATTCTCTAAACTCACCTCACTATCAGAAGGTCCTGATCTAGATTGGGCAATATAACTCCCATCCACACTGTCATCATCACAATCATTCTCATTTCCAACTCCTTCCTCTGGCTCTCGAACATTCAGATATGGACCTTCTGTGCTACTTATGTCCTCATCTCCATCAAAGTCTTTCAAAATATCCTCCAACTCATCAGCCTCACCTAAGTATTCTATACTATCAATAACCTCTTGCTCTTCTACATTTCCTGCATTTTCCCCTAGACCTCCCTCATTGTCACCCTTACTTGCCATTTGCCCTACTACAATTAAAATTCATAAATTTAAAACTGCTTCTGACATAAACCACATTCAATAGATGGCATCATCTTAATTCTGATTTCAATACATATATAAATGAAGGCACCAGAAGCATAGCAAAAACAAAACACAAAACCAAGAAAGAAACGGACAAACAAAAAAATAACCCAATTTCCAAGCAAGTCATGTTGCAGAGAGATCCCAAAAATAGGTTACACACTTGCAATTATTCAAAAAATAAATGCAATGCAATTATTCAAGCATGGAAATTTTTGACCCAAACATCAATTTCCTTCACATCATCTTGGACCTAAAACAAATTAACCAAGAAGATATTAAATTCACATTAAATGATGAACACATGTAAGACTTGGGGAAATACAACTCCTATTTTCTTCTTCCTTAGTATAATTGTTTTCTTTTACCAAAACTAAAAGGGAAGCAAGTATTACCTGTCCAGTATAAAGGATACCAGCAAAATAAAAAATTCATTCAGAAGCAAGCTCCAAGATGAAACAAATTTTCTTATGACTTAGGGATCACTTTTCTCCCAAAACCATGGATTATAATTGAGCTTCTTGAAGTATTCGATTTAAAAGAATTATAATTGAGCTTCCTACAAATAACCCAACATTTCCCTATACGCAAAAATTATAAGGGAACAAAAGTATATCTTCTGCAACTATCTTAACCAAAAATGGGGAAACGGTTCATCAAACACAAAAAATGACCTTCACAAAAGGGAATTAACAATGCTGAAATGACAATAGATTCAGAGGATATCCACTTCCAAGATCACAAACATACTCAATAGATTCAGTCATTTGCGATATGCAGGCATGGAAAGTCATTTCGCAAGGACAAATTACAATGCTCATCCACAAACTTATAGAAAGTGTTACTTCTGCATAATGAAAGCTAGCGACCAAGTTGGCGGTCAAAAATTGTAAGGACCTCGACAGCCGATACAAACGGACGGCCGATACAAGGACCTCGACGCAAATACACTATTCTCTCTACAAAAATACAGTTTTTTTAGTTTATCGAAGGTTACCTGTGAAGCCCCCTTCTTCGAAACCCTAGAAGAATCTCGCCTGAATACGCACAAGTCGTCCTTCCGTCCTTCACCTATCTCTCCCTCTCTCACTTTGTCGCTATCCCACTCTGAATCCCTAAACGAATCTCATCTTTTTGGTTACACCATCTCTCGTCGCCTCCTCGTCACTGTCGCCGACCTCCACTCTCACCGCTTCCCTCTCAATGTCTCGATATGGTGGTCTTCTTTCTCTGTTTTTTTTTTTTGCCTATGAGCTTATCTTATTTCCCACTGCACATGCCTTATTAAACAAAAGAAAAACCATTACTTCATTAATTCAACCAGCCCCTTACACGTGTCTGCCACATAATCAAGTCTCCGCCACATAAGCGTTAAGTCTTCGCCACATCACTACTTCCAGTTTCTTCCTAACAGTCAATCAGGAGAAAGTTAACGATTTGTGGTGTATGCTCCCATTTAAATTGCTTATATGTAGTTTTGCTCCTTTTAAAAGATAATTGTGTCAGGAGCCCCTTAGACAAAAGTTCGTTGGTAAATCTGCACCTTCTCCCATACTTTTAAATAGAAGCACATTTGAAAATTTATTTTATTTAAACGATGCATTGACAGATGACAGTTGAGTAGGGGGAATTTATATATTCATTATTTATTGTGGTTAGCGGGCAAAGTAAGGTTGAAATTTATTCTAAAAAAAAAAAAAAAAAAGGGTTCAAATTTATGCACAAGTGGGGTCCATTGTTCGTATCAATTCAAAGTCAAACGCGTTTTCTATGCACGAGTGGGGTCAATTGTACGTATCAATTCAAATCTAAACGCGTTTTCTTTGCACGAGTGGGGTCCATTGAACGTAGGACGTCAAAGTCAAACGCGTTTTCCCTTCTAGATTATAGTTTCGTTTGATCATTTAGAATAGCTTATTTTTGGGTAATAAGTGTTTATAAATCGTGATTCATGGTATATGAGGTAAGTATGTGAGAAGATTTTTATCTCGGCTTGAGTAATAAGGACTTATTATCTAAAAATAAGTCCAACCAAACACACACCAAGTGTTTGAAGAATTTATGAGTGATTTTTACATAAATTGTAATAAAATTTTTTTCACGTACTTGCGTGGAGCTTGTCTTTTTCTTATTGACAGGCCTACCTTTCTTTGTTTAACAGGGCTTTTTTGCTTGACGGGTCCTGGTCACTGAGAAAGAAGCCATAATGGGGTAAAAAGGCTCAGAAATTACCCTTAAAAAAGTTGGATCGAGAGAATGGAAAGAGTTCTGTATTGTTAGCCCATCTTTCGTTCCCTAGGCAAGGTGGTAAAGGGACTGCTACCTACCAATCTAGATTCTTCTATGAGTTGATCCAATCACATTATTTGAATTGATGTAGACACGTGAATAGGTCGTGTAATAAGTTAGATCAAACTTATCTTATATATTATAAATTAAAATTAAAAAATTATTTTTGAAGACTCCAATCGTTATTTCAAACAAATACTATATATTGTCAGTGGGCTTGACCTAGGTTCAATTTTTGAAGGCTTCTACCATTCCCTACTATCCTTAATACATCATAGCATATAATGGGTAAGAAAACTAAATATATAATCATAATATATATTATATATTATTAGATTATATAAAAATTTAAAAGTTAAAAAAATTAGTTTTAAAAAAATAATTAATATAAATACTATAAAGTAATTTATTTAACTTTTTTAATCTTTCTAAAATGATAACTATGTCTTATATTAAAGTTTGGAAGAAATAATAAATAAATTCTCTCTGCCTTAATTTGTACACGTTGATGTCATCTAGGTTACATTTTTATTTGCTGAAGAGTCTTGTTTTATGTCGTCTTATATTTAAGAAATTAGGAGCAGGGTTAGGTGATTTTGCTGGGGGAAAAAGAAGGAAAGGAAGAAATATGAAGAGGCAGCCAATCCTGACCCGAAATGCAAATTTCCACGAATCTACCCTTCATCTTCTTGTATAAATCACATCCAATAGGATTGCCGTAACATTCTTAAACCCGAAAAAGGTCCTAAAATGAATCGAGTCCATCATTTGATAGCCATTTAAATTATTATTTCCATTTCATTTCTTAAATGTTACTACAGAGCTGTCATCGGAATTGGCAGTGAAGGATGGGTAGCATCATAAAATGTCTTATGCTACTTGTTTTCTTGTTTCAAATGCTAATGCTTAGCGTTGCCGCTGAAGAGGATACAGATTTCAATTTCTTTTCCTACTCCTGTCACGAGTTTACCGATCACAAGCCTAAGGATACGTATGAAGCTAGTCTGAAAGACCTCCTCTCCAATCTCAACTCCAATATTTCCAACCAAGAAAATGGTTTTTACGATACATTTGTGGGCTGGGGAACCGCAGATTCTATCAGGGGACGAATTCTTTGCCGGGGGGATGTCACTCCCTCCACATGTCAACACTGTGCCACAGTCGCAGTCAATCAAACATTGCGCACTTGCCCTAACGGAACCAACTTCCTAATTTACTACGATCTGTGCATGCTGGGTTATACAAGCACATCCTTCCAGTTTGATAGCTTCCTCCCTAGCGTTGCTACTTGGTATGCTAACAAGACGGAAATCTCTTACAAGAGCCTTTTCAATCAAACAGTTTGGCTTCTTTTAGGAAATGTTACCGCAAAAGCTGCGTATTCAACGTTGCCCGATAAGAAATTTGCCACCGGCCAAATGCCAGTCACGGCCACACAGATACTGTACGGATTAGCACAGTGCACGCCGGATTTGAAGGCTTCAGAATGTAACAAGTGTTTTCAAACGGCCTTACGACTGCTTGAGGACGACTGCGATGCAGATAGAAGGAAGCGTCAGGCTTGTGGTATGGATAGCTTACGAGCAGAGGTTTATCTCCCCGGATGTAACGCTAGATATGATACGCACCGTTTTTATAATGTAAGTACGGCAGATGTATCAGACGTTCCTCTTGACCCCTCAGGTAACAAAAACGTATATGCACCGTTTTTCAAATGTTTCCGTCAAACAAGCATGAGGGAAGCAATCCATTTTTCTTATTGGGTTCTCTTAAACAGGAGGTGCCCTACTATTACGTAATTACGCTTTTAATTAATCCTATTCTCGATCACGGTTAACAATTTTATGTTCTTAATTAATCACTCATAAATAGTGACATATTCACTCTTGTTACGTGCTCAGAAAAACGACATACTGGATCAAGAATTATTGTAGTGATCGGTGCCCCCATAATCGTTTCAGCTGCGCTTTTTTGTTTGACCTGCTATTTGCTAGTAAGGAGAAAACTAAGGAAGAGCCAGCAAGCAATTCTTACAGAAAACTGTAATCTCTACCTTTTACCTGTAAATTTAAAATAATATTCAAATTCTGGCGTGCTCATAATTGTTTTGACCTCTCATATATTGGTCTAGTTGGCGAAGAAAGTTCGAAGCTCAAGTCCTTGCGATTTGATCTGACTACAATTGAAGCGGCAACAAATAAGTTTTCTCCCGACAATAGAATTGGCAAAGGTGGATTTGGAGATGTATACAAGGTACGTAAATTGATTTTATTGTCTTTTCTCCTTGTGGACGAAAGAATTCCATCTTTATTGATGAAACAACATTTCTATATATATAAATATATATTTCCTGATTGGCCTTGTGTTCAGGGAATTCTTCACAATGGTCAAGAAATTGCTGTGAAAAGACTCTCAAAAAATTCTGTACAAGGCGCATTAGAATTTAAGAATGAAGTTTTGCTGATAGCCAAACTTCAACACAGAAATCTAGTGACCTTGTTGGGGTTTTGCCTGGAGGAAAAAGAGAAAATTCTTGTTTATGAATATGTTCCTAATAAGAGTATTGATTTCTTTTTATTTGGTATGGTCTAAATACTTTCACCTTTTTTTTCCTCTTTTTTATTTGAAATTTCAACATTATGAAAGTTTCATATGATTACAATAATGATTTTCATTGATTTTCTCCATTTTGGCTTGACTTTGTGTAGATTCTAAAAACCAAAGACAATTAAATTGGTTTGAACGATTCAAAATTATTGGAGAAATTGCTCGGGGGCTTCTTTACTTACATGAACATTCTCGCCTCAAAGTTATTCACCGTGATCTTAAACCTAGTAATGTTTTACTAGATAGCAACATGAATCCCAAAATATCAGATTTTGGTATGGCAAAAATGGTTGCAATTGATCAAGATCAAGGAAATACAAATAGGATTGTTGGAACACAGTAAGTCTTACACCCCTTTCGTTTGCATGCATACTCGTGAGCTGCATCTTAAACTTACAAGTATTTGAATAAGAACCAAAATAACATTCCATATATCCTATGTGAACATTCCTTCTTCCTAAACTATAACTTTAGGATCCATCTTTCCTATTGTTTCATGTTTATCCACATTATTCTTCTTTGTTTCTTTTAGTTTATTATATTATATATACTAACATTTTTTTTCTTTAGTGGTTATATGTTTCCAGAATATTTAATGTACGGGCAATTTTCAGAAAAATCAGATGTATTTAGTTTTGGAGTTATAATACTGGAGATAATCAGCAGCAAAAGGAATTGTAGATCTTATGAATCGCACCTCTTGACTCATGTCAGTACTAAGTCTAAATTAATTCTTGTTTCTACCTGATTATATCATGCGCAATTAATATGAATGGGAAAAATTGAAGACGACCAGGCTGTTGATTATCAAATTATTTAAAAAATTATTGCAGGCTTGGAAGCAATGGAATGAGGGAACATCATTACAAGTATTGGACTCATGTCTAATGGAATGTTCTGAAACTGAAGTAATAAGATGTGTAAAAATTGGGTTATTATGTGTTCAAGACGATCCAGAAGATAGGCCAACAATGGGTCAAGTTGTTTCATATCTCAGTAATCCTTCCATTGTCTTGCCATGTCCAAGAGAACCCGCTTTCTTCATGCATAGCAGAGAAAATCCAAGTGCAAATATTGTAGCAGAATCACATTTGGATCAATCTTCTGCGAATCCTAATCTGTTCTCTTTGAATGAAATGTCTAAGACTGAACTCTTGCCACGATGAAAAAAGGTTCGTCTTTTCTAAAGTCATTTATCTTCAACAAGTCATAGATTTACAGAAAAACATTCTCTTTTTCCGTTGATCGAGAGTTGATTGTGAGTGTATTTTCTTATAATTTCTTGTTTCATATCTAACAGGACCAATACTGGGATCTCGTGCTTCGATGGCTGCGACCGGTGATTTGCCCGATACATAGGGGCATTTTACTATTTCGATTGGAGAGAAATTCGGTTAGATATAGACACCATAATTTGTTCATACTAATGGAGTCAATTACTTGATAATAGTTGGTTAGTTTCTACTTATTTTATAACAATATGCTGTAACTAATTTGTATGTATGAGTTGACAAGTTGTGTTTATTAGTTTGTATATATGTAAGACACACTATACACATTATGTATCAATTGAATGAGAATTATTGTCATTCTCTCTCAGCCTCTATTGCGTATTATGGTATTAAAGCACTAAATGGCTTCTTTTCTCTGATTTCCTTTCTCTCTCTTCTACTTTTGTCAGTGGATCTTCTTTTCCACTTGCTCGTTCTTTCTCTTCTTCCGCTTGTAAATCATCTCAATTCTTCTTGCTTTCTCTACAATTAGATGCATTGTGTGAGGGCTTCACTTGATTTGCTTCTGATTTCAATCTCCTTCTTGATTTGAGATCTTGATTTCTACAATTTTTGGATGGCTACCGCAAGTTCTTCAGATTTGTCACCAATGGCACTATGCCAAGATCTATCCAGTTGTTACTTCTTGCATCCAAGTGAGAATCCGTCACTAGTGCTTGTATCACCTCCCTTGATCGGCTCCAATTATCATCATTAGGCTTGTGCTATGATGATTGCACTAATGAGCAAAAATAAGCACTAGTTCGTCGACGGATCTTTGAAGATTCTGGCTATCGACGATAGTTTGTTTCCGACGTGGCAAAGGTGCAAAACTATGGTACTAACCTGGCTTTTCCGTTCAATTTCTCCATCGATTAGTCAAAGCGTTATTTGGCTTAATCGAGTTGTGGACATATGGAACAACCTAAAAGAGTGTTTTAGCCGGAGCGATGCATTCAAACAACTATTTAAATCATACAATTCAAAATGTTAGTCAAAAACAATAAGTGTACAACTTATGTACCTTTTTTTAAATTAAAAAGAGTTTATATAAGAGATAATGGATAGAAATTTATTGCAAAGAGATAATGAGTGTCATATATTTGATAAGGGTAAAAAATAGAAAAACCAATTTAACATTTTAAATAAATAGGATTTATTCCTTATATTAAAAACCATCCTTATGAAAAAGAATGTTCTTTATAAAAAAGAAAGGTGAGAGTGATATCAAACAAATTCATTTTCCCTTACCTGCATTTTTAACTTTTTGACATTTATTTCCATTTATAGTTTTTGAAAAAATCATATTAAATTGACTTAACTTATTAATCGCTAGAACTGGGAATTAGAGCCGGGAAATCAAGCTAAGCCCGTCACGGGCCAGGCTTATAATTTAGAGTCTCCAGAAGGAGGTGGGCCTAAAACGGCCGGCACTGTAGGGCCGGCCTTTTTAGGCCCATTTAATTTTTTTTTTAAATGGGCACAGGGAAGTGGGCAGCAAGCATTGGTCAGAGGGTAGAGTTAACCTAACTTAACCCTCATATCAGAGACGCTCCCACACTGACTCAAACCTCATTTGAAGCTTCTCTTCTTTGATTTTCTTTTTTCTTTTTTTGTATGTGTACATCAAAATCCAAATCAGGTGTTCAATTATTACTGACATTTGAAGCTTGTAGACTTATTTTATTTGTTGTGGACATTAATTATGGTTTGAACTTATGTTTTAGTATTTGTGTTTTATTAAACTTGGATAATATTTATATTTTAAATTAGTTTTGATGATATTTATGTTTTAAATTAGGTATTTTAGTCTTTAGGAGAATAAGAAAAAAAAAAGGCATGGCAACAAAAAAAAAAAGCTAAACTAGCCAGGCCGCAAGAAAACGGCACTTTTTTGAACTCGGGCCAAACGGGCTGGCCCTGCAGGGCTGGGTCAGCCCGTTTTCCCAATGCTACTGGAAATAAGAGCTGGCGCAAATCATGAAGCTCGGCCCTTATGCTATTGGGTCAAAGCCGGCCTATGAGCTTTAGGCCCGTTTAACTAAAAACACTATTTTTTTATCTTTTTAGAATAACTATCCAAACATTTTTTTTTTTTTTAAACTTGTTTTTAAAATCAATTTTATAATTGAAGAAAAAAACAATTTTGTAAAACAATTTTGGGAATAAAAAACATGTAGAAATAAACCGACCCTAATTTCCTAATACAAGGCTACTTGTTTCTCAACCACAAATGCACAATAAAAGATAATTTGTTTCTTATTTGATTATATTTTTCAATTTCTATTCAAATAGTCCGCCATATCAATTGGGCGGACCTGCATCCAAAGCCGAACATATAGTACCACATGTAATTTATTCATCCAACATTTGTATATTAAAATTCAACACTAATACATCTGTTTATTTCTCAACAAATGAGTAAACAATGCACGAGTACTTTTAAGTATCATCATCATGATCCAAACACTACCTTGTCTAGAGGAGGAGGTTTCCTAGCCTTAGTGGATTGCTCAAAGTCAAAAGCAATCTCAATGAGTTCTGGTTCACTTCCTTTTAAGCCTCCGAAAAAGATCCCAAAGGGCATTCCAGATTGATCATATCCACCTGGCACTGTGATTCCTGGATACCCTCCAATTGCTAGCATTTTGGCAGCATCAGATCCTAATGTCACCAATCCATCCAATTCATTATCTTTCATTATCTTCTCAAACCCTTGTGCTGATAACTCTTCCATCTTCTTTATAGCCTCTTCCTCTTCTTCACCAATCCCTTTAGTCATTTCTGATCCTATAAACATATCCTGCCCAAACTCTTTTGTCTTTTCCTGCAACATGTTCCAAATATATACAGCTCATTATGTATCTATACTGCAATATGTATAGAAGAATGAATATTTGTCTGATGATTACCAAATCTGGGTGATCGATATTGAACTGAATAATGTCAGCTAGTGACTTGACGGGGGAGGAAATGAGTTGCTTCAGATAGTTGTTGATGGACAATTTGAATTCAGCTGCGATGGCTGTCATTTCTCCACTTTGTAAAGGATTTTGAATAATGCTGATATTAGGTATCTCTAAATCATCCAGCACAGTTGCACCTCTTGCCCTTCAATTAAAAAAAATCACACATTATAACATTCATATATAATACTAACTACTGTCTTTAACATAAGATCTACTTGCCCTGTCGAAGGAGCAGATTAAGAAACTTAATTAAATTAGTCATTTGTCAAAAATATATATTGGTTTTCCTAAAATACCCTATTAAATTATTTGCATTAAAACTATTTCTTGATGCAAACTCCTTACAATTAATAGAGATTAATTTAGGGGAAAATGATAAATATGAGGGGCAAAGTGGATTGAGATATTACATTTAGTATCAAATTCATGCTAAGTAACTCTTATATAAGAGATTGAATGAAGCAGAAGAATTGATTGTGCTACTACCTCATGGTGTTGAGATGATGTTCAAAGATAAAAATGGCTAGAGATCCATTATAGGAATTGAAAAACGGATTCCTGACAACTCCCAGTCTCTTTCCTTTGAGTCCTTCCTTTTTGAGGAACTGCCTGTAACCACCTTCAGGTATATACTTAGCTGCACAATGTGTAGCTTCATCTCTGGGATCATACCCCACAATCACATCAAGCACATGAACTGCGTCTGACACTGTTCTGCATATTGGCCTATCATTTTGAAACATTCTTAAGTAAAAGCCAGGCAAGAAAGCAGCTGTACAAGGTACTCTCTCTTGTGATCACTATAATACATGTTACCTAATTTATTTAATTAGATCATGAAAGTTGATGAAATTAGTTAAATTAACATATATTTTCTAAAATACGTTAATCATTTTTCTTAAATCCCTCTTTCTCATTCCTCATTGATTGATTACCGGGGAGCATTAACAGAAATTAAAAAAAATAAATAAATAAGATAAATATGTCTTAGATACCAACTCCCCAATATCTCTTTTATTAAGGAGCTGAGGAGTATTGACATGACAGTTTTCACTTTGCAAGAAAGAGAAGATTACCCGATAGAGTCTTGACGAGGTGAAATTGGGATGACACCGGCCCTGCTCGTGAGACCCACGGTGGGTTTAATTCCGACGACGGAGTTGTGATCGGCCGGGCAGATGATTGAGCCATCGGTTTCAGTGCCCAAAGAGACAGAAACCATGTTGGCAGCCACTGATATGGATGATCCAACACTTGACCCACATGTGTCCCCTGTTTCTACATAAGGATTCTACATACACAAAGAGGGTTCAGTCTCAGATTTGTGGCAGAATTAATAACATTTGTCAACAATATTAATTCCACTTCCAATTAATACATACGTAAAAGGAAAAAAGGAACGAGAAGAAACCTGGGCATATCCTCCTCTGGCGCACCAATTAAAAGGCATAACGAGGGATCGTGTGCCGTACCACTCCGTCAGAGAAGCTTTGCCAAGTATGACGGCGCCGGCTAGCCGGAGTTTCCCCACCACGTGCGCGTCACGTGGAACCTTGGACCCCAGCAACGCGAACGACCCTGCACTAGTGTTGAGCTTGTCCTTGGTGCTGATGCTGTCCTTGAGCAGCACCGGTATTCCATGGAGTGGTCCCAGTGAGGGCGAACGCACTGGATACGTCCTCTCCCGATCGGCCTCCTCCGCTTGAGATCTCGCGTCGGGGTTCACCTCCAGTACGCTGCGAAGTATGGGATTGAGGCTACTGATCCTCTGCAAGTAAAAGCCAACCAGCTGTGTGGAGGTCAGCTTACGCTCTGCAAAAGCCCTCTGGATGTCATCTATGGTGGCTTCGCTGATCCTGAAATCTGAGCCGTTGATCTCTTTGACCAAAACTGTCAGAATGATCACTTTTACAACTACAACAGCGAAGCCCAGACATGGTGAAGAACGCTTCGCTCTCATGTTTGTTTGATTGTGATTTGAGTTTGAAGATGGCGATAAATCCTTTCTGTGACATTTTAAAATTTAAAGTCATCTGAGTGGACGGACTAGGCAGAAAGTCGAAGACTCAAAGGCTATAACTGCTACGCAGGGCCGGCCCTTGAGGGCTCAGGGTCGACCCTAAAGGGCTTGAGGTCAGGAAAATTGTAGTTTTTCAAAGCCCGGCCCGAGAGCATCAGGGTCAGGGCCGGCACTCAGGGCCGAGAAGTCCTTTTCACAATATTTAACTATTTTTCCTGCGTATTTTCCCCAGAGAGATATAATTAGTAAATAACAACGATTAAAGTTCTAATTTAATACATAAATGTTGTTAACATTAAGATTTAAATAACACGTCTCTTGCAACAAACAAACACAGTTACTAATGTATAATCAAAGGTAAAATCATGTCCATAAATAACTCATACAAAAGCCAAAGTATAAAAAGGAAAGAAGCTAAATACTCTAACATCTAAGCAACATGAGTATGACGACTATCATTTTCACCTTCTTCGCCACTATCATCAATTTCAAGGACATTTGATTGTGTTTCACTTTGAGTAGTAAGTTCAAGTAGTCAAATAATCACAACCTCCATCAAAAATCATACTCCATCAGGGAGAACAGTATATAATATGATTTTATTCTAAATAGGCAGAACAATATACTCAAAAATCACAATATGATTCAATTAGACAAAACAATATACTCAAAAATCATACTCTATACAATATGAGGACAGAGTGACATATAGATTAATAAGGCAATTCAAAAATGTAACATGGTTCCCTTTCCAAGCAAAAAAATAAAAGATAAACGGGCTTAAAGGGCTGGCCTGAGGCCCTCTAGGGCCAGCCCTTTTAAGCCCGAGGCCCTACAGGGTCGGTCCTTTTAGGCCCGACTTCCTTTTTAGGCTACAATTTACAAGACCGGCCCTTGAAGGGCCAGGTCCTAAAAGGGCCGGCCCGACGGGCTCGGCCCGTTTTCCCGGCTCTACTGCTACGTCGTTTTGAATAAAAGCATATGACTGCAACGTGGTTTTCTTATCCCAAGGTCTAAGTGCCCGTTTGGATTAGCGGTGGAGAAGTGACTTTTTTTACCACCTGACTTTTGAAAAAGTAAAGCAGGAAAAAAAGTCAGATTGTAAATGTGATTGTGTTTGGATTAGCGGTGGCAGAAGTGATTTTTTTTCTAACCTTGAACCTGTTTGGATTAGAGTTTGAAAAGCCCGTTTAGATGGAAAATGACTAAAAAGATCATAAATCTTATTAAATACTATATATATATATATATATTATGATATTTGAAGTTAAAAAATATAAATAAAATTTGATAAAATAAAAAAAGCTGAGTAGAAATAAAAAAGTGAAATGCTAATGTTAAAATTCTAAACCTCACCCCATTATTCTCCTTCACGACATTTTTCCTGCAGAAGTACTAGTAGAAATAGAAAAGAGAAATGCTTACATCAGTCCACCATTTATCCAATCAAAATATGCCATCTGTACTCATATCATCATCTACCACAAATTCCTTTCTTCATCCCATCTTCATTCACGAGCGACGGTCGTCAAGAGACGACGATAGCCTCTGAGTTTTCTGCGTTCTGCTATCACTGTTGGAGGCTTGGAGCAGTAGCAGAAATCATCCCATGGCCTTACATCTAACAGAAATTATAACACGGTGCCTTGCCTTATCCACTGCAAAACCAAAAAAGAGCAAAGTTTGGTAAGCGAATAAATGCCCTGCAAGTGCAACGGTCCTCTCTGCTCTGAATCTAACGTGACCGTGATGAAGAGAGAAGTCAGAAGCTACCAAAATGAGCTTCTAATATAAGCCACGTTTTTCATTAAAGCGCAGTGGAAGCCAACGCGTTGCCAAACGGTCTCTCCTAGCCTACTGAGCTTTTTTCAATTCAAACGTGCGGTTCACCCCCCTTATCACTTTGGCAAACAGACCCTAAGGCTAAACTTTAACGTATGTTTAGATTTGACTGGCAAAAAAAAATGTTTAGATAATTGGATTGAAGGAAAAGAGGGTGGAGTTAAAAAATTTACTACTCCTTTTGTCCTTAATATAAGTATTAAAATATATTTACTTAATTTGATTAGATTAAAGAATATAATTGAGTTAGTTAATATGACATGCATTTTCTAAAACACAATTATTTTCTTTAATTCCCTCACTCCTTCTCCTCCTTGATTATTGTTAAGGGGGTATCAATAAGAGCAAATTAGAAAAACATTGACAAATATAAAAACTCCGTCTTATATTTAGAACTAAAATTAACTCCCTAAAAATAAGAGATAAAATATGACTTTGTAGTTGGTGCATTGCCCGGTGGGAAAGTAATTTTGTATAGTGGATTCTATTTTTAGAAGTTTAATTTTTTCCAATTCAGAAAAAAAATAAAAATCAATAAAATAAGGCGTGATAAAATACATACCATGCTGTAGGGGCAAATTCAGAATTGTACTGAGTTCGCCGTCCGTGTGATTTTTTTCCCTCTATTAGGGTTTCACCGTTTATGTGATTTCCTTCAAGTGGGCGACGATCTCCTCCAGTGGCAGTTCGTCCCTAAAAAGGGTAGATCTCGTCTATCTCCGTAAGGTTGTCTCTCCGTTCCTGGGGGAGCTATTGACTACCCCTATGTTGTGGTTGATGGAGGCATTGGTTGTGAGTGAAACCGACAACGGTGGTGTATAGGGAAGAAGTGAGGAGAGATGCGAGAAGGATTTAAGGCCCCAATCCTTTGTGAAGCTTCTCGATGAGGATCTCCAATGGGTTCCCCCGTGGCTCCAGCTGGTGAAGAACAGGTTGAAGCGATGGATCTTTTTCCACCCTTGCGAAATGATGAGCTCGATGGAGGCTAGTAGTTGGGGATTTGCAACCAATATGAGTAAACCTAAGGCAAGGTCACAAATAGACTCAAAGGTACCAATTGGTCGATCCGTAGATATTGAGGTAAGTGATTTGCTTCAGGTTTCATCTTTCCCCAACAACGGCTTGTTAGGTTTGAGCTTTGCTTTTGGTAAGATCATTTTGCTTATGGTTAATTTCTCTATGCTAAATTTTGTTTGTTGTTCTGAAGTTTTGAGGATATTGGATGCAAATGAGTTTGTTTTATATGTTCAGGGGCTTCGTTATAGTTCACCTCTGGGCAATGGGGATTATAAGTTAAATTCAAGTATTCAAGATGCATCGATCTTAATAGCAATGGTGTGGAAGGTTTCTGGGGGGGAAAGAGACCAATTGTCTGATCCAAACTCAAATAACAGGGCTTTGAAGTTTGCTTCAAAATCTGGTTATGCTTGGTCAAGGGTATTGGTAAGGGGTTGGGGAGTGAAGTATGTTTTTGCTCAATTTTCAAACACTGGCTATGCTTGGTCAAACCATACATTCTATGTTACTGGTGATTTAGGTATGGAAGTTGAGTATGGTAGCATGGCCAGATGTATTGCTCTACATTGTTATATATGGTTTTTAGATGATAGAATTATTAATTTGAGTCTGGTCAGTGGGCTAGTACACACTGTTCTTCTTTTGATAGACATTTGCCTATTCAGTGCTCTTTGCAACACTATTCATATTTGGTTTCAATGTGTGCCTGTTCAGTGGGTATGGCGACACTGTTCATCATTGGGCTGGAATTGTGTTTCTTTCATTTATTGTCATACTAATTGTGCACTGTTTGCTAATGTTTTTATTGATGACCTCTTTGAGTATTATCTTGTCTCAAGGAAAATTGTCAGGAACCTCTTTTATAGATGGATTCTCATAGAAGCATATTTGATGACCATGTGGATTGTCAAAGCTTCTATGGATGGTCTTGCTCTTTGTTTTGGGTACCTCGACCTCTGCTGCAGTTGTGGGCCTTTTGGGCCTCTGGTGTTGTGGATGATTAGTTTGTTTAAGTTTTATGTCCTTGATACTTTGATGAACCTTTATTGGCTTATGTTCTTAGATTCAATGTCTATATGTTTCAAGTTTAACTTGTGTTTTTGGTTTATAGGTTGTTCTTTTCGGTTTCTAAGTGTTGTAATTTTCGGTTGATTTCAATATATTCTGTTCTTTCTTGGCAAAAAAAAAAAAAAAGATTCATAATTGTACCATGTGAACTGAATTTCATTAAAACTCCAATGCTTCATAATTCAAACCAAGTTTTGATCAAAAAAAGAATTCAAACCATGTGCTCTATTTTTTTTGTTCCGTTTACCAAACCATGTGCTCATGTTGACCAACAGCCAGTTTGCATTAGCTTTTTTAGAATAATTTTAAAAAAAATGATAAAAGTGATTTTAGAGAATAGATTTATAAGTAAAATAGAATTTGTGACAAAAAATAATTTTAATAAAATAAGAGTGTTTGGATTATTATTATCAGAATCACATTTTTTATGTGCAAATTACTAGAAAGGACATTAGCTAATGTAATAATTGCATATAAAATTCCATTTTAAAGATATTGAACATCAAATTTCATAATAAAATACCAAAATTTAAATAAATTTATCTACAAAATTAAAATTGTAATATTAGTCAAGTTTAATATTGATAAAATAGCTAAAAAATATATGTATTAATAAATTGTTGAGGTTTTAAAATTCAAATCGGACACTAAACAGGTCGAGGCAATAAGTCAAAAGTCAGTATGTCAAATCGGGGTTAACCTAGAGTCGGGTCGGTAATAATTAAAATAATATAATTTATTTAAAAGGTATAAAAATTGATATTTTAATTATGAAAAAATAATATTTCTTTTTCTTTTTTTGCCAATGAAAAAATAATATTTCATCCTTAGATAGACACTCAAGTTCCCATACTACAAAATTTTTATGTACCTAAAATTATTCCATTTTTTAATTTTTCTTCCTTCTTTTTTTTTCCTTTTTAAATTTTTCTCTCTATCTATTTTCTTTTTCTTTTTCTTCCTCTGTCATGTCTGTATATGTGAAGGCAAAATAAATCTTGAATTATTCCTTTATTTATTTTTCTCTGTGTCCTTTTTCCTTTGGGAGAATTGCCCAAAAATACCTTTAGGGCAAATTAATTGTTGATTGCTACCAAGCATGCAAGCGATGTTCCGTGTGTGCAAGCGATCTTCCGTTTTGTGCAAACCATCTTCCATGTGTGCAAAAATCTTCCATATAAACGTGCAAACAACATTCCATTGTGTGCAAAATATCTTCTGTTATGTGCAATAAATCTTCTATGGTAGCATTCAGTAATTAATTTGCCAAAAAGGTATTTATCAGCAATTCTCCCTTTTCCTTTTTCTCTTGTTAGAACGTTAAAGACTAGGGACTGACCAACATTTTTTTCCTTGTCTTCCCCGAGACACGAGAAGGAGTCTTTTTTTTTTTTTGAGTAGCACCCTACTGGGTGCGGGCTGGGATCGAACCCAGATATTGAGGCACTTAGGCCTCATGCCTTACCAACTGCGCCATAGTGCGCTAGGCATGAGAAGGAGTCTTTTGATTGTGGTGCAAAATTGTGTGTTTTTTTTTTTGTTAGGGTTAAGGGGGTAAAACTATTCTTAAACTTTTTTTAAGAGTTCACCTACCACCAAAAACATTTTTTTTTAATGTAAAAGTAACCATGAACTTTCAAAAAATGGGCAAAAGTGACACTACCGTTAAAATTAACAAACGACCGTTTACTCAAAAGTGTTTAAGGGGCAAAAATATCCATAAAATATTCTCAAAAGCACACCCACCACCATAAACTTTTTTTAGGTGCAAATATAACCATAAACTTTCAAAAAGGGGGCAAAAGTGACAGTTCTCTTACTGGGTTTAAATGTCATTTTTTAATTGTTCTAAGTCCAAAAAAAGAACACCCCAACTAATCTATCATAATTTTTCCAAACCAAAAATTGAAAAACTCATATTTAATGAAGATGATGCCGCCATCCTACTCTCACCAACGTACCATAAATGGAATTATTGAGATCTTTTCCCATCATCATCGCAACTCAGTGAGAGTAGGATGGTGATGTTATCTTCATTGGAGGAGGCAAGATCAGCGATGTGGTGGGGAGAAGAGAAGTTAGCAACCTCCCCCCCCCCCCCCCCCCGTTTCTCTATCTCTCTCTCTCTCTCTCTCTGTCCTCTCTCATTCTTCTTTTTCACTCTTGCTTTTCACCTCTTTTAGTTGTTCTTTAACTTTAATTTTAGCAACTGCGTTCACGGTAGCGTCGATCTCAACAATTCCATTTATGGCATGTCGGTGAGAATAGGATCGTGACGTCATCTTCATTGAAGATGGGTTTTTCAATTTTTGGTTTGAAAAAATTATAGTTGACAAGTCGTGGTGCTCTTTTCTTAGACTTAGAACAATCAAAAGATGACATTTAAACCCAATAAGAGAACCATTACTTTTGCCCCCTTTTTAAAAGTTCATAGTTACTTTTGCACACAAAAAAGTTTATGGTGGTAGGTGCACTGTTGAGAAAAATTTATAGGTATTTTTTCCCCTTAAACAATTTTGAGTAAACAGTCGTTTGTTAATTTTAACGGTAGTGTCTCTTTTGCCCTCTTTTTGAACATTCATGGTTACTTTTGCACTCTTTTTGAAAGTTTATGGTTACTTTTGTATAAAAAAAAGTTTATGATGATGGATTCACTTTTGAGAAAAGCTTAAAGGTAGTTTTGCCCCTTAACCCCTTTTTTAACCAAATTGGCATTAAAAGAGAAAAATTAGCTTTTTCAAAACTATAGTTTTGAGCCCTAAAATTATGGTTTTACATCAAAAAGTGCTTCTCAAATTTTTTTTGGTGTTTGGCTTCTCTTTTACTAAACTATGGTTTTGTAGCACAAAAGTGCTTGCTTTTTTGTTTGTTTGTTTACCCAATCATGCGCCAAATTGGATCTCTCACTCACTGATGAATTCAAAGCCATTTTATAATTTTATCAAAATATTTGGTTAGGACAAAGATCTTCATAAAGACAGTTGGAATAGTTTTTCAAAAAAATTTGCCTTCGAGTTTGAATATGCTCCTATATCAAATAAGACTATTTTAGTTAATAATGATCTTAATTGTGGCATAACATTTTTGAAGTGTTAATCATACAATTAGATTAAGAAAAGGCTCTAAGAGAGTTATTTCATTTTCCTTATTAATTTTCTTCATTATTTTCAAGTTAAGTATCAAGGAAAGGTTCTTGAATGTGGGACATTTTAATTTCTTATAAGGTTAAACTTTGTTTTTTTAGTTCATATTTATGGGTTTTTATCTAAATTATGAGATTATTTATTTCCAATTGAAGATCTTGAATTGCATATGGTTGTTTTGTTGGAATAATCTAATAATAAAGATTCCAAATATATTGTATAAATTTTATAAAAGAGAGCGGTAGTGGAAAACTTGATAAAATACCTCTAGCTATAGTGATTCTGCGTGTAGTATCTCACAATCCGTCAAAGAACCCCTAAGGAGCAAGTGAATAGGTTTTCCACGTTACTACTCTAAGACCTGGTTTATGCTATTTATAGCCTTCTATCAAGATTTGTAATAGCTTATCAGCGAGATAGGTAACCTTAAACCAAATCTCTATCCAAATCACGTGTGGGACATAATTGGGAGATATTTTATCCAAAATATATTAAACTGATAATATTTAAAGTAATTCACTAATATTCAGAATAACTTCATAATATTTAGAATATTCATTTGATCAAAATAATCAACTAGTATATTCTTTATATGATCAAAAAATAAATATATATATCTAGATATAATCTGAATAAACAAAAAGGTAAACTATTATCATTTTAATAAAATATCTAAAATTCTCCCACTTAGCTCGCAACCTAACGTCTTTTGGTAAGTACGATTCATTTAAGCAATACTACAGGAATCATGGCATACCTCTTTAATCAAGTATTACCTTCCATGCATCCAAGTAATGCTCTTACTTCATGTGTCAGAAACTTAATGAATGGACTCTAAATGTTTATTCAGCTCCAATTCAAATGTTTTCTAAGATCTCATAATTTAGGTACCAAAAAAATTGAGACAACACACTTCAACTTGAATTTTATCACTTAATAATGTCTTATCTAAATCACCAAATATGATCCATCCCTAATGAGATATTTGATCCTTTTGATTTCTCTAAAAAGCATGCTCTTCGTTAAAATGATATATGTTTTATGTGTTTATGACCCATTTGACTTTATGGTCATATAGTACCCTTAATTGGTTTGAATTAATTTAATAATTCTAAAACCCTATGATGAAATTCCTTAATTGACAATTTTGTAATTTGCCTTCAAGAATGACTAAGTTAAGCAATCAGTGACTGCTTAGCAATCTTATACTCCTCAATGATACAACTTATTCAGCAAGTATAAAAATGTATCATAATGTTAACTTTTCTATAGTTAACTCATCTTACAAAATTAAACAAGCTAATCATTCTACTATATATAAAGCAAGAAACTTAATGTACATTTAGTAATGTACCACATGATTTGTAGCTCTTCAGTTATTATTCAAGCAAGAATATGCTTGATAATCCTTCTAAAATTCCTTTCCAATGGCATTGCAGATTTGTGTGCACATTTAAGTAAGCCTACACCTTAGAAATTGAATTAGAATGAATAAGATAATATTATGAATCTATGGACAGTCTAATCACATTCTCATAATAGATGTTACTCACAACACCCACCATTATCCATGAATGTTCAAATGCTTGTGACTATATACTACCTATGATACTCTCAAATATTTTGAGAATAACCTCTTTATGTATTCTAAAAGAATATTACATCTAACTTAGTCATACTACAACTTTGAACAATGGTGACTTAGTTTTTGGGAGAATTGCTGATAAATACATTTTTGATAAATTAATTGCAATGCTACCATGGAAGATCTATTGCACACAACGGAAGATATTTTACACACAATGGAAGATTATTTGCACATTTATATGGAAGATTTTTGCACACATAGAAGATAGTTTGCACAAAACGGAAGGTCGCTTGCACACACAGAAGATCGCTTGCACACTTGATAGCAATCAGCAATTAATTTACCCCAAATGTATTTTTGGGCAATTCTCCCTTAGTTTTTTGTAACACCTTTAGTCAAATTGCACAATTTATAAATAAATCATCCTTTTGTATCATATAGATGACTCAACTCCCACTAATCTAGTGATATAAATGAGACTTATGACATTCTCAACATGATCCTGTATGTAATCACATCATGATACCTTAACTATCACTATTGTAAGACTTGCTTATGACAAAATGAAATCCTAATTTTGTTGACCAAATTCTCTTTATTATTTATGTGACAATCTGTACTAATTCACATATATCTCTCTCCTTATGTCCAAACTAGAAGATACAAATGACATCCCAACTCAAGATAGACATTTAATTACCATAAAAATATGGAAAAAGTTATACATGAATGTAGGAAAAAATACCTTACTAAATCAATTCTTTCTTTATAAAGAAGTTATAGCAAACAATTTTATTTGTATTAGTTAATTTTGCATACTAGCAACTTTACAAATAAACTTATCTTTTTGCTTACCTTACGTCTATCATGAATTAATGCCTACGTGTGTTTTTCTATTAGCTTTTGGAGAATAACTTTTACGATTTACGAGGTAAGTATGTGAGAGAAGTTTTGTCTCAGTTTACAGAAAAGGGATTTTAAAACTGTGATTTGGGACTTACCCAAACACAGCTTACATTTGGAATTCATGATCACTTCTCGATATTTATGTTTTAGTCAGATTTCCTGAAGAACATTAGGTAGTAACCGTGAATTGCTAAATTTTAATTACCATTGGTGTCAACTGAATCCATTGATAGATTGAAGACCAATAAGGTGAATACTATGTAAAATCAATGTTCTACAATTAGATATGGGAATCCTCTATATATGATCACTCTCAATGATTTTGATCACTCCCATTAATTTTGGCATTCCTAAATAATCTGGAATTTCAAAATATTAAACAAAAGTGTAAAATAAAATGGATAACTCACTTAAATTCCCAAGACATCTCTGAATTTTCACCAAAATATGCAAGCTCAAGATATTTTCCTTCCACACTCTTTCTTTTATAAAACAATTCTACATAAGAATATATTTTAAGTCGAGCTTCTAACCTTTAAGATTTCAAAAGGATTGAAATAGAAATTTTGTTGGAATCTCATTTAAAGTATACATGCTTATCTTTAGTGTGTCCTTTAAGAGGAAAACCGTATCATGCAAAATATCTATTAACATTATGTTTCTTCTCGCAAAGACATTAGTATAGCATGAATTTATCTCGAATTGATGAATCTAGAATACAGTTATATCTTCTAATACCTATGGGCTACTTAGAAAATATAATACCATTCTATTCTATCCTAATTAAATATCCAATTATAATTATCTACCTATGGGCAAAGACTAATTATAACTATATATTTAATTACAATTGATATTCTATAACGCAATATATGTGATTAAAAATGTGCCTGCAACAAGATTGAGGATGGAGTGGCTACTCCCCAAGAAACAAGCATGTTAATCATGAATATCATGTGTATTTAAAACATAAATATGCACCAATAACCTAATGAAAATTTAAATAAATAATTTAATCAACAAGATAGACTAAACAAATGGAATTCTCCTACTTTGATTAAATTAATTAATCACTTGTTGGAGTTGATGTTTTTTTAAAAAAATCCATAAGCGATTATTTACACATGCAACATTCACTACTAGAAAAAATGCTTTTAACATCCCTTTATTGTGTTTTTTAACGTCTGAAAAAAGGGGGACGTCTATCTATGGGATATAGAAAAAAATGTCAATAACGTTCGTAAAACAGGGAACATGTATGGGCATGACTTTAGACGTCCCCACTTCAGGCTGGGGACGTCTAAAGTCTGAGGGGCACTTTAGACGTCCCTAGTTTTCACTAGGGACGTCTAAAGGTGTAAAAATTGTACCTTTAGACTTCCCCTTTCCAAACTGGGGACGTCTAAAGTCACTTTAGACACCCCAGTTCATACTGGGGACGTCTAAACTAACAAATAAATTGTTTCTACATCCCTTTTTATTTTAAGGATGTTAAAATTTTTTTAAATGGTCTTTTTTAATATATATAACTGTCTGAAAAATTTAAACTGCAGAAATAGGATGGAAACAACAGAATGAAACAACAAAAGTTCAGCAGAATAGAAATAACAATATATATGCCGTTGTTATGTAATAAAAACAATCTATATGTACAATATAGAGAAGACATAGCTGCCATGACACACTCTTGCCTCTGTTATACTAATGGAAACAATGACCAGGGATTTAGTAGCTAGTTACACAGCTACTAGCAGATAGTAAGAGTAGCACACAAGCTCAAACTGGAGGAGTAATACCTTGAAACACAGTGATCAACCCCAAGGCTCTACATGCAATAACTTTAAGGAATAGCAAACTAATTAACTAACAAACTACACAACAATCTATATCCAACAACAACAATGCTAATTATATGTACAATATATAGAACCACCACAAAAGTATATCCTACATAAACTACTAAAGACTTTACTCTGGTATACATTGAAGAAGATGTCCAGCCAAAAAGTCTCTGATCATATTTATGTCTTCATATAAGTAGGCATCTTCATTGTCAAAAATCTGCAAATTAGAAAATAAGCTTAGATAAAATAATGAATCAAGTGAATGAATTAATTTGCCATTGAATTACAACACCAAAAATATTATCCTTTGAGAATGAAGAAGTGATTACTTGTTCAAAATCTGTCGTAATGCCACTCTGAATGTTGTTAAACATATAAAGTAAGACATAATATCCACATTCCCAGCCGCTAGGTTGTTGAGAGCACTATAAATCAAAAGCAAATGGATACAATCAATAAAGGCCTATCTAAAACGACCATTAATCAAAAGAACTCTATTTGAAACTCTGTACCTTTGGAAACAACCATTTCGGGTCTTTGCCACCTTTACGATCGTGTGGCCCGCCAAGCACTCGATACGTCTGGCATGCCCTATCATTAAAATGAAAATCAACATAAATTAGAATAATTCATTTACGTCAAGAATCAAGAAACAATGAAATACAAAAAAAATAACTTACGTGTTGAAGATGCTTTTTGTTTCTTTGTTTGGTCTTTTACTCAAGGAATCAAACCAGTAAACTACGTGGGACCGAGTACAGAGAACACACAAACTCCAATGGTAACTATAACAACATATACAGATTAAAAAAAGTTAGATGGCAAGGCAATTATTTATTAAAAATCTCAAATATACACAATTAAAATGTGTACCCTTAAACAATCGGTGCTAGATAACGACAATAGTCGTTCTCTCCCATTGTGAAGCCCACATAGTGCGTCCTTTTTTGCATTGTATTCTTATTCCTTGTCGTATTTGCAGGAACTAATTTTCAAGATAGAACGTAAGGGAGTATTAAAGTTATACTTGTATTTAACAAAAATAGAAACCAAAGGAAATAATCATGAATGCAACTTAACTAAAAATTTCAATGAAATATATCTATGGGGGAGGGTGAAATTATATGGAGCATACAAAAATAGAATCTCCTTTTTTCAAAAAAAAAAAAAGGGAAGAAAGGGGCGGAGGAGGCAGGGGCGCCAAATGGAGGAGTGTCGTGGCGGGGCATTTGCTTTATTTGCATCCCTCCTCACTCCCCACAGCCTGTTCAACTAAGTACCCATATTGACTTCCTAAATGTGTATATAATTTTAAATATTTCCTTACATCTTTTGTTTATGTTAGAATAAGTTTTACTATAAGTTTCCCTCTATGTATATCTATGATTGAACTTTCTAACTCTTCCTTCTCTTAGGCCTGGTTTGTAACTCTTTCGTTTAATTTTAAATACACAACTCATCTCCTTTTGTTTCATAACTTACCCCTATTTTCTATGAACTATACTCTGATTATCTTTTTTTTTAATTCAATTCTAATTCTAATTGTGCATTCTTTAAACAACATCAAATACTGTTTTCCAAATTTTGTAGTTTTTGTAATCATTCATCTAAGAATTAAGCGAATGTCAACTTTTCATGGTTTCTCATTATTATATATATAACACCAAGGAGTCAGTTGCGAGATTATAAACTATAAAGCTTACACATGAAATAATCGTAGTACCAAGCAACCATCCCTATCATTATTCTGGAATAGTAATTTGAAGACACTATATGCAATCTAATCCATTATCATTATATATCATTATGGGTGAGCTCAATAACGAACTTACCAAACTCTGAAGCAATACAAATATAGTAGTAATACATCATGCATTGCACAATATATACTGAGCCATATTTAATTCAGCAAAAAAGAAACTGCTTTAAGAAACCTAGACACAATGCACCTGATTTAAGAAACCCAGCAACGACGCACCTGATTTAAGAAACCCAGCGACGACACACCTGATTTTGAGATGCAAATGCAGCAAATATCGAAGACTCGGCGGGGTGCAGCGTAATTTGTTCAGTGAAGAAGAGAGTATGAGAGGTTAATGAGAATAAGATAACCGTTAAACAAACTGCTTTTAGATTTGAAATGTTGTGGAGGTGAGATGATGAGCTTTGCATCAAGGGAAAGTGAAAGACTTCAGGGAAAACTCACGGGAAAGGGAAAACAGGGGAGGACTCGACGAATGCAAGGGGAAGAAGGTAAAGCTGCTGCTACTACTGCATGATGGGACAGGTGACAGGCTCTTTTGCGTCCCCAGTCAAATTGGGGACGCTTAAAGCTCACTTTAGGCGACCCCAGTCAAAATGGGGACGCCTAAAGCTCACTTTAGGCGTCCCCAAAGATACTGGGGACGCCTAAAGTGCTGGTATTTTTTTTTTTACTTTAAATTCAACCAGCGCCAAATGCTGGCGCCAAATATTGAACTTTAGACGTCCCTAACTTAGAAAGGGACGTCCTTTAGGGTAGTAGAAAGTATAGTTTGTAGTTGTGATTGAGGATATTGTGCCTACTCCCCAAGATGCATGCTAATCGCAAATATCAACTTTGTGCACTTAAATTCCAAATATGCACAAACCTTTAATGAGAGTTTAATTGACTAATTTGGTTAACAAAATGTGACCAAATAATCATCATAGATAAATGCTCCCTATGCACATCTTAATGGAGGGATTAATATAAAATAATTAAATTAATAACCCTCCCATTGTTTTATGTATTTAAATATTGTTTAAAAAATCAATTTCAGCATATTTCAACTCAACTATAATTTTGCAAAATTCAAACAGTTGAAAAACTATCCAAAATTAATTGCATAAATAGTAAGGTAATTAAATGACATATCAAAATAATTTTGCAAAATTACCTTAATGCAAAAATAGCCAAAATTTATTTTCCCATATTTAAACAATTGAAATGCACATAAAAATAAACATTCAAATATTTTGATCAAGTAAACCAAACAATTCATCAGACATTTAATTTCTTGAAAAGAAGAGGAAAATGCAAAAGAATTGTGCCCAAAATGGAGTTAAGGAAATAATATTTAAAAATCAAACTTTAAGTCCTCAATATCAATAACTCAGTACATTGAACAACAACGGTTGCCCAGAATTAAAATAAATCTATACCTAGCCTAAAATGTGAATCAAAACTATACTGGGAGAATATATCCTCCCTTTTTTTTGTTACCTTAACGGCCTTAATGATTGAAAATGTAGTAGAGCCCATGCAGAGATTTAAATGTCCAAGAACAAAATAAATGAGTAAAAGGTGGCCCAGAAAATGAGGTCCCAATACATCATTGTACAAAAACACTTGAAATAAAAATAGTTATATGCAGCAAATAATAGAACAAATAAACAGGAAACCCAAAATAGCCTTCAACCCATATGCTCTTATTAAAAAAAACAGAAAAAAAAAAACCATTCTGCAAGACCAAAATATCACTAGTAAAACTCAGGCACTGAACGGTACCAAAATAAATTAGAATATTTATCCAAAAAAATCCAAAAGTTTTATTCGGCCCAGTTGATTTAAAAAGAGAAAAAGCCCAAAAAAAAGCGAAGCCAAGTCCATGCCTAATAAATGAAACGGCACGTTTCATCAGAGACTCAGGACACTGTCATTTTGCTTGCACGGAAGGCTTAGCCAGCATAGACTAAAACGACGTCATTTTGGCCTAAACCAAAACTGTGGTTTTGGCTATCTTTCCCAACGAATTCGGATTCCTGGGATCCGACCCATCTCACTTGTAAAAACCCATCGCAACCCGCGATTTTAGTCTGTGTTTTCTGGTGAACCTGATGCCGGAACGTGTCAATTATTCATGGTTGTGACCCTAGATAACGGGTTTGGGGATAATATGGACAATGATTTAACATATAATCTCAAGAATCGAAAACCATAGTTCGGATTTAAATCAAGAATAAAGAGATTACCGAAGGTGTGGCGGTAGCCATGGAAGAACAGTGGAAAAACTCGAAAATCAAACATATATACATAAATTAGTCGAAGAAGGTTTCTAATCTCATCCTTTGCCCGAACTCAAAAACGCATAATCAAAACCAATCTCAAAAGAAAGGATCAATATCGATTTCCACAGCGGTGAGTTCACAGAACAACTTTAAGACATGATATCGATAATAATCTTATCATATAATCTCAAGGATAGTAAACCCACAATCCAGATTTAAAACAAGAATATATAAAAGTTCAAAACATGCTTTGATGAGTAGAGTGTATAATTTCATCGAAGGAGAAACAACAAAATCCTCACGTGCAACATCCAAAATCTCATATCGAAGCAAATATGTGATAAAGAATAAATCATAGCGCACATATATGGAATAAAATATATCCCAAAAACAAATCATGGCCATATACCGCAAACAAAAACACATATTGATGCCAGTTGATTATTTTTCTAAATAGAAAAAAATAAATCCATATATGCATCTGCAGAAAATACTAGGTAGGGGGAATAAAAAACCTACTTTGGTACCACATGTTAAAATAATCTGTAGTATCTTACAACCCGTCAAGAAACCCCTAAGGAGCAAGTAAGTGAATTTTCCACGTTACCACTTTAAGACTTAGCCTATGCTATTTATAGCCTCCTATCAAGGTTTGTAACAACCTACCAGCTAGACAAGTAACCATAAACCAAATGTTTATTCAAATTACGTGAGGGACAAAACCGGGAGATATTTTATCCAAAATTCATTAAACTAATAATATTTAAAGTAATCTGCTAATATTTAGGATAAATTTATAATATCTAGAATATTCATTTGATCAAAATAATCAACTAGTATATCTTTTATATGATAAAAAATAAACATACACTACAAAAAAATGTTAAATTTTTTGATGGAATTTGCCACGGAAACCTATCAGAAAAGTTTCCAACGGAATTTTTTTAATGGTAAAATTTGTCACGGAATTAGCCACGGAAAATATTCCTTGGCAAATTCCTTCGAAAATTCTATGGCTAATTTTGCCACAAAATTTTCTGTGGCTAATTCCGTAAAAAAAATTAAAAAATTATTTAATTAAATTTGATTTTAAAAAAATATCTTTATAAAAATTAAAATTATAATATTATTAGCCATATAAATATTTAAAAATTAGGGTTAATAACATCTTTCATCCCTCAAGTTTTTCCTCATTTTGGTTTTGGCCCCTTATGTTTTCAACTATATGTTTTGGTCTCTGTAGGGGCAAAATAGTCACATAAAAATTTATTTATATATATTATTATTTATTAATTAATTTTAATTAAAAATAAAATTTAAATTCAGAAATTGGACAAAAATATAGTCATATGAAAATTTATTTAAGATGTAAAATTTTTTAATTTGAAATTAATTTATAGTAAAATATAAAATTATTTTATATTATTATTACATTTATATTTATTTTTTATAATAATATATATTTATGTATAAGAAACAAATATATATTTATAAATAATTGATTATATATATAATTGTGTAATAATAAAACGTCAAAGCATTCCAACCCAGTTGGCAAGGTATCACGTGTGTACAGATGAGATCATGGGTTCAAACCAACGGGTATCAAGACGAGTTGTGTTTTCAGAAAAAAAATAAGTGGCCACAAGTGGTGGAGTTGTGCGCCGGCGATGAGGTGGAGGCCGCCGGAGTTGAACATGGCTTATTTAAAATTTTAAAAAACTATTTGTGACGAATTCCGTTGGAAATTTGCGATGGAATCAGAAATCCGTCGGAAATTAATTTGTCACACTATTATCAGCGATGAAATCTATTCCGTCGGAAATCCATTTCCATTGTAAATCCATGGTAAATTCAGTCAGAAACTTTGAATTTTGTAGTGATATATATTGAGATATAATCTAAATAAACAAAAAAGTAAAATATTATCATTTTAATAATATATTTAACATGTTTCCCTTTATATACTGAATTGTAGCTAGTTAGTTTAATAGTTTTGGAGCAAAGGAGTGCGGTTAAACTTCAAATGGCATTTATAATTTCATTATTGTTAATTAAAATGCCAGTTTATACACTTATAAATTCATCTAGAAATTAATTGTATAAGTTGTTGTAAATTAGGAGTTGTAAATTTTTTTATGTGCACTAATAAATTTTGTTATTGTTAGTTGCTAAATAATTATATGTACTTATAATTCATTCATGAACATTTGTAAATTTTTGTATAAACTGTCATAATGTAAATCAAGAGTTGTAAATTTCTATATGTACACTTGTACACGGGCAAAAAAAAAAAATGTACACTTGTAAATTAATTTTTTTATTATTAATTGTTAAAATGCATATGTACACTTATTAAAAAAATGAGCGAAAGGAATTTAGAGTATTTACCATTAAAACAAAATTTCATTATAGTCATTTAGTACAGTATAGTATAACTTCATAATCTTTTGGTTTGAAATGAAGTCATTCATTCTCCTTCATGATCTTCTCGATCAAACCCTTCCTCTGATAACTCTTCCATCGCCTCCTTTTCTTCTTCTCCAAACCCACTTGTCTTCTCTGATGGCATGAACATTTCTTGCCCATACTCTTTTGTCTTCTCCTACATGTCACCTATTTGTGTGTGTGAAGATATTGCCCTGGCGAAAACACGCAGGTATCCATGTTTTGAACAAAGTCGTCGTAATTAATAATAATAACAGAGAAATCCATTGTAGTTTTATTCTCTTGTGATATACCAGATGAGGATGATGGATGTTGAACTGAATAATATCGGGAGACGAGATGAATTCCGTCGGATATTTGTTGATTCCCAACTTGAATTCTGCTAAGGTAGCTACTGATTCACCACTCTCAAAAGGATTCTGAATGATGCTTATATTGGGTATTTCTAAATTGTCCACCACAGTCGCACCCCTCGCCCTTCAATATTCGCAAAGATGACATAATTAATTGGATGTTCAAAATAGTAAGGATCTAGGCTTTATATGAGGCTCATGACAGATGAATGAAGTAGGACAGATTGAGTGTCTTGTTATTTACCCTCAGGGTGTTGAGATGATGTTCAAAGATAGAAATGGCCAGTGATCCATTATAGTGGATTCCTCACAACACCCTATCTGTTTCCTTCGAGCCCTTCCTTTTTGAGGAACTGCCTGTAACCACCTTGAAGTATATACTTAGAAGCAGAATGTGTAGCTTCATCTCTGGGATCAAACCCCACAATCACATCAAGCACATGCACTGCATCTGACACTGTTCTGCTTATTGGCCTATCATTTTCAAAGTTCGAGTTAAAAGCAGGCAAGAATAAATAAATTATGATCCTTTTACTTCACTGTGCAAGAAGGAGACGATTACCCGATAGAGTGATCTTGACGGGGTGAAACTGGGATGACGCCGGCCCTGCTCATGAGGCCGACGGTGGGTTTGATGCCGACGATGGAGTTAATGTTAATGGTATGATATATACGTCAAAGCGCATTAATTATGATGGAATGATATTCAACTAAGGTTCTGAAATCCGGACCCGGACCGGTGATAGGATCGATTGGGGTACTGGATTAAGGGTCATTGGGTCAGATCGGAGTCAAACTGAAGCTAACCCAAGGCTAAACCGGTGAGAAATTAAATATTTTAAACTTATTAATATGAAATTCTAAAGAAAAATAAAAAAAATTGATTTTTTTTTAAATTACTGAACCGAACCGGTTCCATACCCTATTCGTCAAACCGGCCGATCTGATCCAGGTTTCAAAACATTATATATAACCCACTTCATCTTTATTAGACATGATATATTAACGAGAGGGAAAAAAACAACAACCATACTTATGTTTTTTATATGTATTATATTAAGTTCTTCAATCATACGTGATCATATATTTTAGTTTTTTTATGTATAGATTTATAATTAAATAATAATATTTTAATTCTATTATGCTTCAACTGCAAGTTCATAATTCAACCCTGCGGACCGAATTTCATCAACTCCAATGCTTTAGAATTCAACCATGTGACATGAGTTTGCTTAGATGATACTTTAAAAAGTTGAGTTAATAAATGAAAATGATGAGTTTTATAATATATATATATATATATATAATATACACAATGATGAGGAAGGTCGATTAAGCAGGATGCAGTCTTCTAAAATAAGGTAGAGGAAGACCTAAGAGAACACTCAATGAGGTTATAGAGTGATAGGTTCATAATATATCTAAAGAGCTTGTTTTGAATAAAGTACAATGACATCATGCAATCCATGTAGCCGACCCCACCTAATGGGATAAGACTTTATTGTTGTTTTTGTATATATAATACACACATATACTTTCACTACTACAAAATCACACATATATAACGGCTATTATCGACCATATATGATTGTTTTGAACTGTCATCATATATAAAAGCGCTATATATGCTTGGCGTAGATAAATAACAGTTTTGAATTGTAATAAATTGATGGGCATACATAATGGTTCTTTGTTAATAAACATAATGTATTAGCTTTATTTTTTAAATTATATATAGTTATTTTTTATTATTTGTTTTTATTTAATTTTACTACTACTAATTATATAAGACACAATATAATTATTGATAATAACAAGATAATAATATTAAATAAAAACTTTAATTTATATTATTCAAAATTCAATATATATATATTATAGATAAACATCATATAATTTGAAAGAATTAATCACTAAAACACTCTCACAATAGAACACTTTCTTATAATTTTTTGAATTTAAAAAGAAAATCAATTAATAAAAAATTCCACTATCGCCAGTGCCTTTGTTATAGATGGTCCATAGATCACATATTAGTGCTCCAAGAGTTTCTGTCAGATATCTTTTAACTGCAAAAGGATAATATAAATATGAAAATAAGAATATATATATATATATATATAGCAAAAATAAGCAAATATAAAAACCTAAACAAATCGGAATATAATTATGAAAATAAGAATATAGTAAATATTGGAAAAATAAAATAAAATCTTGAACAAAGCTCAGAACCTGATTTAATAAACCTATTTCAACATATAGTTTGGGTTGCTAAATTTTAGGATATTCAACAATAAAAAAAATTTAGTATCATACCTCATTGTTTTTACCGTGATCTCTACTTTTTTCCAGTGTTGTTTTCCTCCCTTTTAATCATCAAACCAACTGCCATCATCAGATTAGATATCATAATCCCCATCGACAACCACCTTGAGCATCAACTAGCAAGCTCTTATTATATAAAAAATAAAATAAAACTAAAAACGTTAATTGAAAAAAAAAATAGAAAGAAAACTTACATAAGAAAGAATTATAAAAGGAAGGAGTTGCAAAATAAAAGCCCATGATAGTAGTAGAGGATAAGACCAGCAATGGTAGAATAAAACCTACGAAAGAAAAGAGTATGGGAGGTCACTAGGAAGCTCAAATGTCATCAACTACCTTCACCAGATCAATGAAGAAGCAGCAACAACTAAGAAGTCTCCAAAAATCATAAAACGTACCTATTTATTATTATTATTATTATTATTATTATTATTATTATTATTATTTGCACTTAGCTCCATTTCATAATTTGCATGAAGTGTATTTTTAGTAAAATATTGCCATATTGGTTCCCATCCAAATCATTTCAAGATGACTTAATTTCTATGAAATTCTTCAAGATTATTATGAAATTAAAGTGTTTTTATGAAATGACTTAATTGTCCTTTTGTAAAATATTAAAAAACTCCGCCACTGTATTGTATATATCACTGGTAACAGCAACCAAGCCGATAAAATAACAAAAACAATAAGTATCATTTTTTGTGAGCAAAAGATTAGGTGATGAGAATATTGGGTCTTGGGGCTCACTAGGATCATGCTCAAACAGCACTTACAAAGGTACTTACAAACTACTCACCAACAAAGTCCTTATATTATATTAGTAGGGTTTGAATTCATAACCTTTAGTTATGAGCTAATCTTTTTACCGCTGGACCAACCTTTATAAATGATAGTTATTACTTTGCTTTGTTATGGTGATGTAGGATTGTGTGTGTATTCCTATCTTAAGCATGAGTTATAACATTAAATAAATTTAATCATACACTACTCAATTTAAGGTTTGTTTTAATTTCCCTCATCCAGTTTTAATTAAAGTTCCGAAATCTTCTCTATAAATTGGCCAAAGAAACTGAATTGAGTAAACAAAGGTCTCAATGCAATCAACCGTCAAGCACGCAAGAGCGCGCGCGCGCACACACACAAAGAATAAATATAAGAGCAATATAATTAACTTAATTAGTAAGAAATCTAAGCTTAAGGAGATACAAATCACACTTGATTTTTATTTTACTTGTAATTAAAACAAGAAAGGAATATATAGTATCAAAAGATCCTGAAATCACACCGCAAAACTAGAAGACCAAAATAAAATTATGTTTTAATGATAAATGATGAGAGTGTTCTTCCTTTATACGAAGGACATCAAATCTTATTAACAAATGATCAACGGTTCAATTTTGCAATAACTAACAAAGTATACACATCATTCTCAAGTCTCAAAGGCTCATGAAAATAATGAACTAGAGAGAGGCAAGTGAAGAGGGAGGAGGCTTCCTGGCCTTGGTGGGTTGCTCAAAGTCAAAAGCAATCTCAATGAGTTTTGGTTCACTTCCTCTCAAGCCTCCAAAACATATCCCAAAGGGCATTCCAGATTGATCATACCCACCTGGTACTGTGATTCCTGGGTACCCTCCAAATGCTAACATTGCAGCAGCATCAGATCCTAATGTCACCACCCATCCAATTCAATTTCCTTCATTATCTTCCCAATCCCTTCTGCCGATAACTCTTCCATCTTCTTTATAGCCTCCTGCTCTTTTTCACCAATGCCATTAGTCTTTTCTGATAGAATAAATGTAATATCCCGAATTTTAAAATTGGAGGTTTGGGAATAGACCTAAATTAATCAGACTGCTAAGCCCCAGTGTAGCAAGTGTCTCAAACCTATTTCCTAATGTTTCTTATATATTTGGGGTATTAAGAAAGTAAAATGGTAAATTTTGGAGAATATGTTTATGCTTCCAGTGAATTTCCTGTTAGGCGGTAAGCTTGTCATATGATTTTGTATGACCGAATGATGAGTAAAAATTATAAAATTTTACAAGGTGAAATAGACATCCTGAAATTTAATTTGATAGCTCATATGAATCATTTTAAGTTATATGTAAAAATATATGAATTTTTGAAGTTAGCCTAGAAAAACTGAAAAGTTTCTGGAACAACAGGCAAAAATTAAAATTCTAGGAATTTTGTGCTTCCCACAAGCAAAAGACTATATTTTTCCTTGAAACTAGACTCAATAATGGTTATATAGTCTTTGGAATAATCCAAATTTGATATTTCTAGAATTAGTTATGATTTTTCAAAATTTAGGCAGAAAATCTACCAGAATTTTGTAAATATCCGAAAATTGGGAAATTGATAAATAATTAAATTATGACATCATCATGATTAAATCATCCTCCTCCTCCTTTCGCCAGCAAAAATGACACCCAAGCACAGCTGAACTAGAGACGGAAAGTTGAGAGAAGTTAGAGAGAAAAGGAGAAGAAAAATCGTAAGGTAAGCCGATTCCTCTGACGATTTAGTTCCTAATGCGTATAACTCCAACCCTAAGTTACTCCTCTTTGTTCTTTAAGGTTTTGAAGCTCAAAATATGTTGTTGAGCACTTAGGGTTTCAGCCACTTTGAGGAAAAGCTAATAAAAACTTGAGGTAACTTCTAAACTCTTGTATATTGACTATTCTGGCTGTTTTAGACAATTTAATTAGTAAAATTTCGTCGGATTGTCTTTGTGTGTAAAAATGGAAAATGGGTTGTGGGAGCTATTATGCTGCCCAAATTGGTATCAAATAGTAGTTATAACCTAATGGAATAGTCAATAAAATGGTTAGGAGTAGAAATGAGCATGTTTACGAAGCCGAAATCGCAAAACCCCAATTTTTCCTGGAAAACCTATATATTTCAACCAAGGCTGTAAATGGGCATTAGAGTTGAATTTTAAATGATTTGAAGGTTTCATTGAATTCAGGAGAGAAAATTAGGTGGAGTTACAGTTGGTCACTTTTTCGGTAAAGGCCGAAAAAGCATAATTACGAAAACGCCTCTAAAACATGAAACATTGAGCATGCCGAAATGTTATTATGAGGCATGTATCTAGATAAAGCTAACATGTCATACACATAATATCTATCATGCATGCATTATGGTATCTGTTTCTTACTGAGATTCTCTCAAATTTCACTCTCCCCTACCAACAATTTAGACAGGAGGAGACAAAAGATATGCTGAGAACAAAGAAGAGAACCGTACGAGGGGATTGCAGTGGTGGAACGAAGACGAGAAGATGTCTCTGTTTCAGTGAGATGGGTTTAGACACCCAAGTAGCCCTGTGTGGCTACATTGATAGTAATTATTATGTACAAACCCCTATGGGGGAATTTCCGTAATCTTGCACTTATAATCAGTATATTTATGCTATTCTTGTGTTGCCTACCGATCCACGCATTAATATTCCGCTGCAAGTCAAAATGAGATAAGGGGGTGTCAATAAACATATCCTGCCCGAACCCTCTTGTCTTTTCCTGCAAGTTCCAATACATTTAAAATCAGTAGTTATACCACCAAATCAACCATACGTCTGATTCTTAGTGCGTGCAGTATCCAAAAAGAAATTATCATCAGTGTGGTTGTGGAAACTATTCTGTGCAGATGACAGGTTGATGTTTTGTAAGGCCAATCAGGGGAATAACGTGGCTAAGAGAGGATTCATACAAACTTATGTGAGGATTCCTCTGGCCTAGATGTGAATGAAAGTAAATACTGTCGTGAGCTATGTTTATATATATACACTATACATTCAAACTCCGATCCTTAATATAAGATCTCGTTCGTAGTATAAATTACATTATATTTTAAAGAACATGCTTGCTAGATGCCAGAGCAAACCAACTTAGCTTTATTCGGTAGTGATGGTGATGGTTACCAGATCAGGATGATCGATGTTGAATTGAATAATGTCAGCCAGCGACCTAACAGGAGAGGAAATGAGTTCCTTCAGATATTGGTTTAAGGTCAACTTGAATTCTGCTAACATAGCTGCTAATTCACCACTCTTGGAAGGACTTTGAATGATGCTGATATTTGGTATTTCTAAATTATCCACCACAGTCGCACCCCTTGCCCTACAATACGCACAAATGACATAAATGAATGTTCATCATAGTAACAATCTAAGCTATAGAGCTCATAAAATGTGAATGAAGAACAATTGATTGTCGTACTACCTTATTGCGTTGAGATGCTGTTCAAAGACAGAAACGGCCAGAGATCCATTATTATAGGGATTGGAAAATGGATTCCTCACAACACCCAATCTCTTTCCTTTGGGTCCTTCCGTTCTGAGGAACTGCTTGTAACCACCTTGAGGTATATACTTAGCTGCACAATGTGCAGCTTCGTCTCTGGGGTCAAACCCCACAATCACATCAAGCACATGAACTGCATCTGACACTGTTCTGCTTATTGGCCTATCATTTTCAAATTTTCAGTTAAAAGCAGGCAAGAATAAATAAATTATGATCCTTTTACTTCACTGTGCAAGAAGGAGAAGATTACCCGATAGAGTCTTGACGGGGTGAAACTGGGATGACGCCGGCCCTGCTCGTGAAGCCGACGGTGGGTTTGATGCCGACGACGGAGTTATGATCGGCCGGGCAGATGATAGAACCATGCGTTTCAGAGCCCAAAGAAACAGAAACCATGTTGGCAGCCACTGATATGGCTAATCCAAAGCTTGACCCACATGTATCCCCTGTTTCCACATAAGGATTCTACGTACACACAGAGGGTTCAATTTCATATTTGTGGCAGAATTAATAACATTTGTCAATCATATATGTCCTGCTCCGCTTGAGCTCTCGATTCCGGGTTCACCTCCAGCACGCTGCCAAGTATGGGATTGAGGCTGCTGATCCTTTCCAAGTAAAAGTCAAGCAGCTTTATGGAGGTCAGCTTGTGCTCTGCAAAAGCTCTCTGGATATGTCATCTATGGTGGATTCACTGATCCTGAAATCTGAGCCCTGAAATCTGAGCAATAGTTATGCATGGCCATTATTTATAGGGAGAATGTCGGGAAAAAGAAATTTTAAAATTATAAAATTTTAAATGAGTTATTTTTCATAAAATGAGTTTTGAATTACTTACCACGTCTCGTCATTATCTTATTAATTATTGGTAATAAATTTAATTTATGATTTTATAATTTTAAAGTTCTTTTTTCTATCATTTTCCCTTATTTTTTATAGGTCCCCTATCATTAAAGTTTAATTATATAATTAGGAAAAAATTTAAAAAATACGATGGTATAATATATAACCTTTAAACGTCAAACGCATTAATTATGATGGTATGATATATAACCCACTTCATCTTTATTAGACATGATATATTAATTAGAGGAAAAAGAAAAAAGTAAAAGTAACCATGCTTACATCGAGTTTTTTTTTTTATATATTATATCAAATTTTTTAATCACACATGATCATATGTTTTAATTTTTTTTTATATGAGTTTATAATTAAATAATAATATTTTGATACTACTATGCTCTTCTACATTTCTTTAGAAGATTTCATACTGCTTAATCAACCTTCCTCATTACTAAAGAGCTTGTTTTGAATAGAATACAATGACGTCATGCAATCCATATAGCCGACCTCACTTAGTGGGATAAGATTTTGTTGTTGTTATATATATAACACACACACATATACTTTCACTACTACATAATCACACATATATTACGGTTATTATCGATCATATATGACGGTTTCAAACCATCATCATATATGAAAATGCTATATATACTCATCACAAATAAATAATGGTTCTAAACTGTAATATATTGATGAGTATACATAATGTTCTTTTTTAATAACCATAATGTATTAGTTTTATTATTTTTTTATTATATATATATATTTTTTATTATTTGTTTTTATTTAGTTTTACTACTAATATTTATTATATAAGACACAATATAATTATTGATAATAACAAGATAATAATATTAAATAAAAAATTTTAGTTATATTATTTAAAATTCAATATAATATAGATAAACATCATACAACTTGAAAAATATTAATCACTTAAACACTTTCACAATAAAACACTTTCTTATAATTTTTTGAATTTAAAAAGAAAATCAATTAATAAAAAATTCCACAATCTCCAATACTTTTGTTATAAATAGTACGTAGATCATATATGAGTGCTTCAAGAGTTTTCGTCAGATATCTTTTAACTGTAAAAGGATAATATAAATATGAAAATAAGAATATATATAGTAAAAAAAAGCAAATATAAAAACCTAAACAAATTGGAATATAATTATGAAAATCATAATATAGTAAAAATTGACTAAAATAAAATCTTGAGCGAATCTTGGAGCCGGATTTAACAAACCTATTTCAACATATAGTTTGGCTTGCTAAATTTTAGGATGCTCAACAATTAAAAAAAAAAAGTAGCATCATACCTCATCATTTTTCCCGTGATCTTTACTTTTCTCCGGAGTTATTTTTCTCTCTTTTAATATTCAAACCAATTACCGTCATAAGATTAGATATCATAATCCTGACCGACAACCACCTTGAGCATTAACTAGTAAACTCTTGTTATATAAAAAATAAAATAAAACTAAAAAATTTAATTTAAAAAAAAAAAAGAAAGCTTATACTAGTAAGAATCACAAAAGGAATGAGTTGTAGAGTAAAAACCCATGGTAGTAGTAGAGGATAAGACCTGCAGTGACAGAACAAAACCTAGGAAAAAGAGAGTATGAGATCACTAGGAAAAAAGGAGTGTTTCCATATCAACACATGTTTCCATTTTGAAAATCGAAGAGTAATAAAGATGGAATTCTATGAGTATACCGAAAAGTACAATTATACTAATAAAAGCACGTGTTTACAAATCTCAAGTTGTTCGTCGACAAAATACAAAATACAACGGAAATTTCAACAATTACAGGATTCCCCAAAATATCTTAAGAATAGACTAATTATAACCACCGTTTTTAACCTTGCCTCGCGACATGTGCCAATCACTTTTTGACATCTACGTCTTTGCCTTTCGTCCCACTGGCACTCGCTGAGATGTTTATTTTAAAAAAGGGTGAGATTCCGAAGAATCCCCGTAAAGACATACGATCGATATATAAAATGTGAAAATTAAATATGTAATGCACTATATTAGGCCAAAATAAAAGTTCGATTCGATTCACATGTAATTACCTCAGCCGAATCACCGACTATAGCTAGGATTTTCGATATACCTTGGCTGGGCACCGAACCACATTTAGGATTTTCCGATATACCTTCGTTGGGCACTGAACCACAACTAGGTACTATGCCTTTAGCACACAATCATATCACAAAATACAGTAACACATACATACAATTATTCCACAGTGTATGAAGGATGATAGTTTCTACCTCAAAGTCTTATCAAACTCATCCTCCCTTAACCAAGGTCGGGGGTTCGATCCCATTTTGGGTATAGAAAAATGTTCAATCTCCTGGCCAGCTCTCCCACCCTTTGAGGTGCCTACCATGGGCGATCAGGATTAGTCTGGGGCCATTGATGTGCTTGAAAGATGGCCTGCCTTGGGATACCGGATGCACACGCAAAAAAAAGTCTTATCAATCCCTTTTTAATGTGCCTCATAAAACGTGTCGCTTCCGGCTTTCAACTTGGTCCTAAAATATTAAATATACAAGAAATAGGTTATAACCTATCGAAGTATTATTTTAGACTCTTCTATAATGTTTCTTGTGGTTATATTAGTCTATAGTGAAAATTTACCAAAATGCCCCTAGGATCCCGGCTAGGCCCTGCCGTACCCGGTCCGATAGCACGTTTTTCCAAAATTTTGACCAGGCTATCTTGACATATTTTCACCCAAGGAATCCATTTCCGAGTTTGAAATTACCAAATTCACTTTCAAATTACAAAAATACCCTTGACAGATCTGATTTAGGGTTTTAGGGGTGTTTTCGTAATTATGCTTTTTCGACCTTTTCCAAAAAAGTGACCAACTGTAACCCTACCTATTTTTGCCTCCTGAATCCAATGGAACCATCTATTTCATTAAAATCCAACTCCTACCCCCAGTTCTCCTCTTGCCGAAATATAGGTCTAGGAAATGGGAAAAATTGGACTTTTGTGTTTTAGCTTCCAAAGTTTATACCTTTTCACTTCTAATCCCTTATTAAGTTATTTAAACACATATTGATCATGATTTAAAGAAATTTGGGCAGCATAATCTCTTAGGTTTAGGACTTTTCCAAATTTACAAACTTGACAAAATCACCAAATCTAACAACTTCATACTTATATAGATCTAAGATTTATGAAGTTACTTCTTGAGTTCTTGAATTTTCTCTCTCTAGGCGTCCTCCTCTCTCTCTTCTTAAGCTCAAAATGTGTCTTCTAAATCATGGATTCCATGAATAATAAATGTTTAGAGAAGGATCTTATGCTATGTTACAAGAAAATGCTTAAGGAACCAACATTTACCTTAAGCTTCTTCTTCTTCTCTCTAGCTCCCAAGGCCTCCAAGCTCTCTCTCTCTCTCTCTCTTCTTTCTCTTGTTTTGGCCGAAATGAGCAAGGGAAGAGGAAGGAAGAGTGCTTCATAAAATATCTCCCTTCATCCTACACCATTTGATTTCATCAAGGGATATTATGGTGACACTTGTCACAATCCACACCTCCTTCACATTTATGTCATAATTACTCCATTAGGCTTCCATTAGCATTGAACTAATTTTTCCTCCTCTTTGGTTAGCATAAAAACGTCCTCCTTTTATGTTGCACTAACCAAATTGCTTTCCTCCAACTAATCCAACCATGCACTCAAGTAGTGTACCATTATCATCATTAATCATGATTATTATGTCCATGTAGCATTATTTTAATGCAATTTGACATGTGCTCATCTAAATAAATCATAAAATAATCCCTCTCTATATGATAATGACACTTGGCATATTTAATCCCAAGAATCATTTCTCTCTCCATTTTCTTTGTGCTAGGCGAAAATTTGAAAGAAAAAGGGAAGAAAATTGTTTCAATATTTCCATAATTCAATTAAATGAATTATGCATAATTTCTTCTAATTTCACAACTCTTGATTTATTCCATCAAGAATATTCCAATTATACATTTTCCTTTATTTTTCTTAATTAATTGAAATTATCTTCAATTAATTGGAAACAATTAATCTTGTGCTAAATTGGCAAAGTTTCAATTTTACCATAATATTTGTAATCTAATTTTCTTTCTTAAATTAATTTGCTCATTCTCTCATGAATATTCATCATTTTATTATATTTCTCGAATAATTATAATATATTCGGTGAATATAAAATTTGGGGTGTTACACTCCACTAATCCCTTTCTCCACTTTCTCTTCACTTAATTTCTCCACCATTGTATTGGTTTTTAATGGTTGAAATTTAATACCATATTAAAAATATTATTGTAATATCATATATCAAATGATAAAAATATTTTTACAAAATAAATTTCAACTATTAAAAGCTAATCCAATGGTATATAACTTAAATAGAGAGGAAATGGAGAGAAGGATTAGTGAAGACACCCTTTTTCCCACCTACAACAGACCAAAATGAAAAAGAAAATAAGAAGAAAGAAAATATAATGAATCAATTTTCTACCTGAGGATCCTTATTAAATTAAATGAAAATCTTGGTTAAGTGGGGCATTTGAATTTTTTTGAAGGAGTTGAATAGTTTAATATTCATTTACTAATCTTATTGTTGCACTTATTACTTGCCAATCTTTTTATCATGTGAACGTTTAAGAGATGAGTATAATTGTTCAAGGTTGTTGGATTAGTGACCCATTTTTATAAGATATTAAATTGGACAAAATTTGATAGCATGATCTAAGTGTGGTAGTGTGCTGCTCTCTATTTAGGAATTTCATAAGCAATGTTTTTCTTATTCGAATAATGAATTTTCTTTCTTTTGCTTGAGGATGAGCAAATGTTTAAGTGTGAGGGAGTTTGATAAGTATATATTGTATAATTAAATAAGTGTAGATTCTGAAATATATTTGATTAAATTTATTAATATTTTATACTTATTTAATTATCGTTTATATATTTTTCTATCATTTAATTAATTATAGGATAAAAAGATATTTTAATATAAAATCTACTCATATCCTAACTTATTTCGCAAGATATATTATAAGATTCAAGTGAGAACAAATATCAACATAATATATCTATATTATGTGATAATTCATAAAAAAGAGAGAGATAAATCAAGATATCGTGATATAGACGCACACAGTGAAGCAATATACACCTATATATATGCTAGGCGTATCAAGAGAAATGTGTGTTTCTATTTTCCTTGGTTGGTAACAGCAACACAAGAGTTTAGAATTTAGATGGAGGGAGATTAAAGTTTGGAGATGCGGAAGGTCAACAACACAGATGAAAATTCGACATTGAGTTTTTGTTTCTCCTTTCCTTTCTTTTCTTTCTTTTGTCTTTAGTTAACTATTATTTTGTTTATGATAATGTTCAATTTATGTAGCTAAACCTTCATTTTGGATTATTTAGTTTGATTATGGATTAGTTGATGATAATTTCTTCTTTTAATTGCTTTAATATTATTTGTTGATTTTATTGTGTGTTTGGTTATCCTGAAACAAGAGAAATCTGATTTGGACTATTTTAGGTATTCTAAAGTAGCCTAGATATAGAGAATTTGGACTAGACTTTCAATTAAATCTTGTAAGATTAAGTTTTCTGACTTAATTTGCTTGTAGGATAGACATATACCTACCGACCCTACATAGTCTCATTATGCTTGCATTTTAATTAATCAAATTAAGTACTAATCACCTAAGATATTAGGGATTAACATAATTGAAATGCCTTTTGGTGGATCAAAAGCCATGTTCTCATACCTAGATCGGATCGGTCGGTTTGGACCGGAAATCGGCTAACCAGCCGATAGACCGGTCCAGTCTGGAATTTTTTTAAAAAAGAATTGATTTGTTTTATTTTTTTCTTTAGAATTTCATATTAATAATTCTAAAATCTTCAATTTCTCACCAGTTTAACCCCAAGTTAACTCCGGTCTGACCCACTGACCTAGTACCCTGGCCGATTTAGTGGCTGGTTTAGGTTTAATTACTTTGATCAAAAGACACTCTTAGGTAATTTAAGAGTCCTAGACTAATAAATATAACTTTAAAGGCAATTAAGGGGAGAAAATTAGACACTAAAAAGTAATCAAGGCTATAATAATCCAAATCACCACTTAAGATCTAAAATCACCCATATTCTTAACCTTAATTAGATTAGATTTTCTTTTTTTAGTTAGCTTTTATTCCTATTTTGATTCAAATTGTGTTGATTCAACTTAAGCAAAAGCGTAAAGTCATTACTCAACTGTATTGGTAATATCAAGTTCTCGTGAGAATGATATCCTACTCACTCTTTATTACTTGATACGGCCCCTGTATTTGTGGAGTCTGAGTTTCTATATTTTACCCCTATCAATCCCAATTTTATAATTGGCCTAACGTTGTCTTACAAAAATCTAGTTTAAGGTTGTCAAAACATCAAATATGTTTTTACTAATTTTACCTCTAATGAATATGCTTCCTCATTGTCTTTGTCCCATATACTCTCTTTTATCTTTCTCCTTACCATTTATCTCTGTCACTTACCCCCTTATAAGTAAGGTAATACTGGAAAGAAAAAAAGGGTGCATTTCTTGACTATTTATTACTTTCGACTAATTTTAATAGATTTATTAAACTAAATAATTCGGTCATTTTGATTTTATAGAAAGGACTAGAAGGGCATAGGTGAGCTAGAAAGTTATGAATTACAACTTTTTAATTTCTCTCGGATTTATTAGTTAGTGCACATTGGGTATGGAGAAAGATGAGAGAGATGAGAGATATATACCAGAAAAGGAGTAAGTAGCTGGTCCAAGTAGCCAATTAAATTCTGCCATGTGTATTAAATAGATAAATCATCCCTTAACTCCAGTTAATAACCCACCGTTATCTCTAGGTCTGCCGATTGTCAGGAAACGCAAAGGTAAACATGATTGCTCTCTTGTTTTTCTGGGATTGTTTGCCATTTTTCGTCTCTATTTCTCGGATGTCAATCAACCCTGCCTCACCAAAAAACCACAACCATTAACTAATAATAATCAGGTTTTCTCTTCGGGCTCAAGGGAACATGTATCCTCTCTAGTTATATCATCTGCTTTAAATTTCTCGATCCTTGAATTCTTTGCCCTATCATTTTCCTTTTTCTCTAAACAAAAATAGAACTTAGAGCTCCAAAAACAAATATGAAAGATGTAACAAAACGCCGCACATAACTTTTGATTCTTTAACGGTATTAAACTCAAATGCAAATGGTTGGAGCATAAATTACTTAAACAAAAATAAAAATTTCAATGTTGAGATTTAATCAGAAAATTGAAATTGCTTGATTACTGTAAGCTAAATAGTCACTTTTTGAAGAGGAAATAAGGAGAGCATGAGAAAAAAAATATGAGTGAAGCAAAACCGGTGAGGGAGGAATAAATTAAAGAAAGACTGAAGCGAAACCATAGAGAGGACAAAAGAATAGCAGAACAGAGAGATCATAACATAGAAGTATAGTGATCCCCGAATGACAAAAAAAATTTGAACAAAAACGTGGAAGAACCTGACCAAAGATATATCGACTCCAGAGGCATAAAATAAGGAAGAAGATACTCTCATTGTCCATTTTTTCATTATATTCTCATAATCTCATCTTCACATTTAGATTATGAAATAAATTGTTTAGATTTAATATTTTATAAAATTTATTATTATAATATTTTATAAATTAATATTTATTTATTTTATCTAGATTGTAATTATGAATGGTATAGATTATATTTTAAAAATTTAAATTTACTTATTTATATTTATATAAATAATTTTATAAAAGATTGAATATAAACCATTTATTGTTTTAATCTAACGGTGGATATAAAATTATAATAAGAAAATGTGAAAGAAGATAATGAGAGAAACCCAATCCATGAAACAATCAACTGGCTGTGCAATTTCACCGTCTCCTCATACAATCAGTTGACCTAGCTAATGGGCGCCTGGCTTCTCTCCCATGCAGTTCCTGTCCATTGCCTCTCCCTTACTTCAAGCGACGTCGTTTTACATGCAACACAAAATCTCCTTCAATGCTGAATCCAGTCATCCCCCACTTTCCTCTTACTGGATAAAACAAAAACAAAAAACAAAAAGTCCTCCACTTCCCTCTCAGACTCACCCATTTGATCAGAGAAAGGGTTGTAAAAATATATTTAAAAAACATTTATTCTTTTAAAAAAATTAATAAATGTCATGTTTTTTATTATTTACATGAAGATTGAGGAGTCACACCAGTTACTTTTTAATAAGATACTTGCAATATGTTTCAACAAAAGTAAAAAAACATTAAACCTCATTAAAGCTGCTTTAAAATTTAACAATTTTTTAAATATATACTTGTTTAATATACATTAATAATAAATGAAATATAAAATTGTACATCTATATGAAAGATTTAATGATATGACTTATAAATAAGATTCCTTGTGTCTTTTTTAATAGAATGAATATTTTTAATAGGGTATAATGTATAATAAACAAGGGTAAATTCGAAAATTTGTTAAATTTTAAGCCTGTTATGAATATTGTGGCAGTGGATGTCTATAGTCTCTTAGGATTCTATAATACATATATAACTTCTCATGGTTTTATGTAGTTTTATGGTGTACATAAAACCTTATATTTATGACATTGTAACTCCATCATAATGTGAGTTAATTCTTATATTTATGATATTATAACTCTTGAGAGAATTAGAGGCCTTGTAAAGGCTTAACACAAAGGATTGTATGTACATAAAAATGCTATATAAATGAGAATTCTCCTCCACTCTTCATCTCTACAATTCTCTCTTGTCTTTCTTTATCCCTTTATCTCAATCTCTTATATTTTCTTGATTTCATAACAAAGGCAGAGTAATAAGGTACAATATTATTTTAGTTTTTTTGAAACATATTGAAAGTTCTTTATGAATAGAATTAAATAAGTATCTTATTGACAAATAACGGGTGTGAATTCTCAATCTCCAGGTAAACCATGAAAAACATGACATTTATTAATTTTTTTTAAAAAAATAAATATTTTTTATTCTGATTACATGGGGTGAGTTAGGGAGGGAAGTGGAGGACTTTTTGTTTTCTTTAAACCAGTAAGAGGAAAGTGGAGGTTGACTGGATTCAGCATTGAACGAGATTTTGAGTTGCGCCTAAAATGACGTCGGTTGAAGTAAGGGAGAGGCAATGGACCGGAACCGCATGGGAGAGCAGCCTGGCACTAGCTAATGGTGGGTTAACCAGAGTTAAGTGATGATTTGTCTATTTAATACACATGGCAGAATTTAATTGGCTACTTGGACCTCCTTAACCTAAATTTGATTCTTTGATTAAAAGCGACTTATATTTTATAATGGGGAATATGTGGTGAGTAATTTTGTCAAAAGGGATTTTTTTTATAAGCACTTGTATCTTTCTAATAGAAGTTATCCTATTCAAGGCAAAAATTTTCAAAAGCTACCCTATAAATTGGCTAGAGAAATATAAAATTGTAAATAGAAAGAAAAAATGGACTGAATGGACACAGGTCTCACTACAATCAACAGTCAAGGATAAAACGCTTTTAAGAGCAATTAGCATAAAAAGAAATCTAAGCTTAATAACTACAAAGATTACAAATCGCAATTGATCTTTATTAGACTCTAATACCCTTGTTATGGAAAAAGATAAAATAGCCTCCAACTTCATTTTTGTTCACGAACCTCATCATCTCCCAGTCTGCATCTCTTATCTCCACGGTATATTAACTCAACAAAATCATTCAAGAAGCAAATCAATTAGATATATTTAAAGTGAAAGAAAAATAATTAAAACGGAAAAACAAATAGATCTGGGTTATGGGTATGGCTGCAAATCTGGGTTGCTCGCGACCCCACTATTGAATCATTGAACTCAGTCTTCTTAAATTGTTTTGCCCTTGTAAAAAAACCTAAAAAAGAGAAGAAAACCAAACATTTGAGAAAATCGAGAGGAAGAACTTGAGAACTGTGTATACATAATAAATAAAAAAAATCGTATAATGGGGATGATGGAAGTGACGATAACCATCCATTCAAGCAAAGCGAATTGTTTTCTTGTTGCGGTGGTGGGGAAATTGCCTCGTAATAGTAAATAGGAACCAGATGGGGCTTGATGACCAGTTCTATTCATACTTCTTGCAGATCCAGTTGTGATCGAGAAGCTTTGAGATCCAGTGACTGTGGTTGCAAGATAGGAGAGGAAAAAGAAGACGACCTTAGACCGGAGATGAAGGAGTGGGAGGAGAAGACGAAATGAAGAGGGTGAGGAGATCGACCGAGTGAGGAATATGAGGAGGGTATTTCAGTGTGAAAATTATTATAGACAAGGACAATTTTATCCCATAATTTTTCAACCTAGCACTGCTTCACCAATGCTAGGGAGTGGGGCTTCCAGCAATCTAATTTTTGTAGTACTCCTAATATCAAGTTATTCATAATCCATCATATTAAACATGGTAAAATGTGTAATACACTACTACAGAATATAGATACTGCTACTTTAAAAGACGTCCCTTTTTAAAATAGGGACGTCTAAAATATAGGCGGTGGCATTTTTGTAATTATGTGTGGGAACTTGGTAGCTTTAGACGTCCCAAATTCAATTTGGGACATTTAAAGTGATGTCTAAAATAAAAAAAAAAATTTTACACTTTAGATGTCCCAAATTCCATTTGGGACATCTAAAGTGTACAAAAAAAAAAATTTAATTTTTTTTTAACTTTAGACGTCCCAAATTCAATTTGGGACGTCTAAAGTTAAAAAAGAAAAATTTTGTTTTTTTTTTTGTTTTTACACTTTAGATGTCCCAAATTCCATTTGGGATGTCTAAAGTGGTACTTTAGACATCCCAAATTCAATTTGGGACTTCTAAAGTGATGTCTAAAATAAATTAAAAAAAAATTTTACACTTTAGACGTCCCAAATGGAATTTGGGACATCTAAAGTGTAAAAAAAAAAAAATTAAATATTTTTTTTTACACTTTAGACGTCCCAAATTGCATTTGGGACGTCTAAAGTAATTCAAAAATTTTCCCGTGATCTATATTGAATATAAGGGACGCTCGTGCCTTATATTAAATAAAGGGAAGCTTTCCTTCCCCTCTCTCTCTCTCGCTCCCACAGCAGTTTTCAATTTCTTTGATAAGAGTTGCAAAGAAAGACCCACATTCTATAGATTCAAATAGCTTTTTCCTTCGGTGTTTTCGCCATCGTCCCCCCTCTCATCATGCCCTTCTGTGCATAGCTTTTTCCTTCGGTGTTTTCGCCATCGTCCCCCCTCTCATCATGCCCTTCGATGCCTCTATTTGCGACGGTAACTCTCTCTTTATCACTTCTCAAATCTTATATGCTTGTATATTTATTATTATTATTATTATATAAGTTCCTCTCTTTTTTCACAATCAGATCTGATACAGTGCATCTGGGTAAAAAATGGATTTTTTGAATTTTAAAGTTTGACTAAAAGAAGTTTGAACAAAGCTAACAAAGTGGTGGAAGTGTGGTGATGCTAAAAAAGGAAATTCCGGAGCCAAAAAGAGAATGGAGAAAGCTAGCATTTATGTTCAACAAAACTATTACAGAGGATTCTCGTCTGGAACTTGTGTTTGCTTTCGTAATTGATGACCTCAACATCTACAGAAAATTTGAAATTCAAATGACTTTAGAAGTCCCAAATTGAGATTTGGGAGGTCTAAAGTCCTACACAGGGGGACTTTAGACGTCCCAAATCTCAATTTGGGAATTTAGGACGTCTAAAGTCCTCCCTTTAGACGTCCCATTTTTTTTGAACGTCTTTTCTTAAAACATATTACGCCCCCCACATAGAAGTCCCTCCAATTTTTGGACGTTAAAAGTGCCAAAATAGAAACGTTAAAACCCCTTTTTGTAGTAGTGATACCAACGCCAAGTCCAATACTAACCCCCTCCATTACCTAGTACCAAACATAGCATAAAAGTCCCACACTCTCCCACCTTGGCACCTCCAAATCCTAAAGAGAGAGAAACACAGCTTTCTTTCTCTGTCTTTAAACTAAATTATTATATATTGATTATTTAATGATGATTTGATGCTTTTTGTTAGTAAATTTTAGCAAATTTGATAACTTTATCTTTTGAATTGTGAGTTACGTTTTTTACTTTTTGTGAGTGAATTGATTGATTTTAAGAAGATAAATTTAATGACTCATATATATGCATTTCGAACTTTTAGTCATCTTAAAAAAAGAGGAAAAAAGCGTGGACATAGGTTGATACAGGCCAACCCGCAGGCTCTTTTTGAGATTCAATTTCTATCCATTAAACCTTTAGTTGACTATTAAATAATAGCATCGACCCATTATTTTGACCAAAATGCCCCTCCTCAACATAAATACTACTTAAATAATAATTTAAAACTAATTTGAATTTTATTTTCTATCAAAATTAAAACCGTCAAAATCATCTATGATATGATCTTTTTTTTAAACTTATATTTTTCACTACCATCAACATGATCATATAATCAATATGTGATTTAATTGTTTTTTTGCCATCAATATATGATTTAATTATTAACATAGATATTGATTCATTTATATCATTAAGTTTTTTTCCCATAATTTATGCAATCTGATAAAAAATTTTAAAAAAACAAAATAGAATGTGGGAGAAATTGAAGAATAGACTCTAAGAAGTTTAACCAAGAGTAATTTAGTAGTTTTAAATTTGATCATTCTAAATAATTACATTTTTTTTATGATCCTTTACATTTAATACTATTTTTCCATGATCCTTCTCCTTAATTTTCTCAATTAATAAATAAGATTTATTCTAGCATGGGTTTTAATTAAAAAAATATATTTCAAGAATCCATTTAGAATATTCTTTAATGATGTTAATGGTTTGGACTAAAATGTAAATTTTCAAAATAGAAGGGAAGTTTTTATTATCAAGGCAAAATAAAAAGGTTAGTTAAATATATTTCAAGAATCCTTTTAGAATATTATTTAATGATGTTAATGATTTAGACTAAAATGTAAATTTTAAAACAGAAGGAAAGTTTGTATAATCAAGGGAAAATAAGAAGGTTAGTTAAAGGGGAAAAAAAAAAAGAAGGTTAGTTAAAGTGTGTTACCCAACAACTTTAATTTACCCCTATTTAATATATAAACTATCTCAAGAGTAGAAAGTCTACCCAATAACAAGTAAATGAAGTAATTATATATTTATATAAAATATTTAAGGGTTAAGATGTAAAAATATTTATAAATTTTTTTTAAAAATATATTTAATATCATATATTTTTTTTGAGGTATAAAAGTACTGATAGAATAAAAAATTAGAACAAAAGTATCCATGCCGTGGTTTAAACATAACACCTGTTCACTTATTTTGGTGGGGCCCATGACAGTGTCTCGACCGCACAAACAAGGCCTTGTGAAAAACTCAAAAAAGTAAAGTAAAAATCCCTCTAAAATATATTGGAAATAGGGAAATCTCTGTTTAGTACTTTAAAATACAAAAATCTGGATCAGTCTAATGTCAATACGGATGAATAGTGCGGGCGGCGCCAAAAGACGATTTTGCCCTTCAGCCCTCATTCTCGCTACTTCAAAAATAATAACATGCGGTTCTTGGTTAACAACTCCGTATTTTTTATTAACAATTTCAGTTTCATCTTTTTTTTTTCACAATAACAACACTAGTCTTATTATTAACAACTCCGAATTCTTAATTAACAACTCCTCTTTATTCTTCCACATATTCGCATATAAAAAATATAGTGTTGTTAGTGTAAAATACGGTGTTGTTAATAAAGAAAGAGGTGTTGTTATTGACCCTGAAACTTAAATTACGAAGTTGTGAAACAAGAAATGAGAGTTGTTAATGTAGAATATGGTGTTGTTAATAACAAGACCGGTATTGTTATTGTGAAAGTAAAAAGATGAAACTAGAGTTGTTAATTAAGAATATGGAGTTGTTAATCAAGAATTCGGAGTTATTAATTAAGAGCGCGCGTTGTTAATAAAAAAAGAGGTGTTGTTATTGGCCTTGAAAATTAAATTAGGAAGTTGTGAAATAAGAAAGGGGAGTTGTTAATCAAGAATCCGGAGTTGTTAATTAAGAACCGCGTGTTGTTATTTCTGAAGTGGCGAGAATGAGGGCTGAAGGGTAAAATCGTCTTTTGGTGCCGCTCGCACTGTTCATCCGTACTGACACTGAACTGATCCGGATTTTTTAATTTCAAAACAATGAACATGGATTTTCCTATTTCTAGAGTAGTTTAGAGGGATTTTCCCAAAAGTAAAACTCATCGTCGTCTTCGTCACTGACCCTCACCGGCATTCATCAACCATGTTCAAATCAACAAAAACCAGTTCAACATATATCATCCAATATCAATAAACAGTAAACACACCCAGATGAAGTCTTAATCAAGTTGGAACCAAAAAAAAAAAAATCAAACTTCGATTATGGAGATAAGAAAAAAAAATCTTCTGATAATGTAGAAAAATCCTAGAATACCGAAGCACAAACCCCACCCTTAGAATCTGAGCCTTCGATTAGAGACCAAATTCAAACTTCTTGCTCACATCAAACTCGTTGGCAGAGGAAAAAGAAGAGAAGGAAGAGGAAGGAGAAGAATCACTCTCAACTTCTCTGAGAACGTTCACTCTTGGCTGTAGATCCATTAGCATTGGAGAACGATCACTCCCAGCTTCTTTGACCGGGCTACACCAACAACCCATCTCGTTGATTCCCCATCCCTCGTGTCGCCGTGATTCTTTGTCTTGTACTCCATCTGTCTTCCCTTTAGCAATGAAGGCACCTATGAATTCAAGAAATCAGAGAAAGTTGAAGGGGATGGAGAGGTTGCCACTGGTTATGGTGGCTTTGTGTTGTGCTAGGGTGAGATTTCTGCTGAGAGAGCACATAGATCCCAAACTTGGAAGGGGGCGATTTGACCGTCTTCGCCACCGCTTAATGACATCATTGGTCGGAAGAGAGGAAGGAGGAGAGGTACGGCGAGGGACACGACGGCGGGATGGTAGCTGGGAAGGAGGTCGGAGAGCAGGAAGGAGAGGCTGTGGTTGAAGGGACGGCGGCGCGAGGGAGGGGGAAAACGGGGCGCCGATCACGATATCAGGGGAGGTGTGGAGGTTTTTTAATTTTTTAAATATTCGAATTATTTATATTTTTTATACTTTCTTCTACTGCCAAATAAGACGTTTCTAACCCACATCAGCATCCACCTCACACTTTTCGGTCAAACTTACTATCATTGATAGTCCACATTTCCTACCTTGAACACAGTGGTATTTTTGCCCTCCATTTTTAAACTTAGTTAGATGCTTATCAATCAACTCAATTGGTGATTCAATGCAGTCCACTAACCTCTGTTCAATTTAGCTAACGAGATACTTTTTATTGCACATAAAAAAATACACATTAAATTCATAAATTCTTTATCGAGATAGTGACTTTATGACACATATTTTATGTTATACAGATTGATATTGATCGGAACTTTGAGTCTTCAAAATGGAAAGGAGGCTCGGATTACACAGAATCACAGATGGTCAGCATTAAGTTTGCATTTAACAAAAAATTAAAGCATGAAAAGCACTGTTTCAAGGTTTGAATGAAACAGGTAATAGGAACTAACAGGCGTCTAACAGATGAAGCACCAAGAGCAAAAATTTGCTACTGTTCTACCTGAATCAGTATCAATCTTATTAAAAAGTGATCAAAGGTTCAATTTCACAATAACTAGATTGACAAAGCATACACATCATTCAGGCTCAAATTAGTGAATGAGAGAGAGGCAAGTGAAGAGGGAGGAGGCTTCCTGGCCTTGGTGGATTGCTCAAAGTCAAAAGCAATCTCAATGAGTTTTGGTTCACTTCCTCTCAAGCCTCCAAAACATATCCCAAAGGGCATTCCAGATTGATCATACCCACCTGGTACTGTGATTCCTGGGTACCCTCCAAGTGCTAACATTGCAGCAGCATCAGATCCTAATGTCACCAACCCATCCAATTCATTTTCCTTCATTATCTTCTCAATCCCTTCTGCTGATAACTCTTCCATCTTCTTTATAGCCTCCTGCTCTTTTTCACCAATGCCATTAGTCTTTTCTGATCGAATAAACATATCCTGCCCGAACTCTCTTGTCTTTTCCTGCAAGTTCCAATACATTTAAAATCAGTAGTTATACCACCAAATCAAGCATACGTCTGATTCTTAGTGCAATATCCAAAAAGAAATTATCATCAGTGTGGTTGTGGAATATTCTGTGCAGATGACAGGTTGATGTTTTGTAAAGCCAATCAGGGAATAACGTGGCTATGAGAGGATTCATACAAACTTATGTGAGGATTCCTCGGCCTAGATGTGAATGAAGGTAAATACGTAGTGAACTATGTCTATATATATACATTATACATTCAGACTCCAATCCTTAATATAAGATCTCGTTCGTAATGTAAATTACATTATATTTTAAAGAACTTGCTTGCTAGATACCAGAGCAAACCAAGTTAGCTTTATTCAATAGTGATGGTGATGCTTACCAGATCAGGATGATCGATGTTGAATTGAATAATGTCAGCCAGCGACCTAACAGGAGAGGAAATGAGGTCCTTCAGATATTGGTTTAAGGTCAACTTGAATTCTGCTAACATAACTGCTAATTCACCACTCTCGGAAGGACTTTGAATGATGCTGATATTTGGTATTTCTAAATTATCCACCACAGTCGCACCCCTTGCCCTACAATACGCACAAATGACATAATTGAATGTTCATCATAGTAACAATCTAAGCTATAGAGCTCATAAAATGTGAATGAAGAACAATTGATTGTCTTACTACCTCATTGTGTTGAGATGCTGTTCAAAGACGGAAACGGCCAGAGATCCATTATTATCGGGATTGGAAAATGGATTCCTCACAACACCCAATCTCTTTCCTTTGAGTCCTTCCGTTCTGAGGAACTGCTTGTAACCACCTTGAGGTATATACTTAGCTGCACAATGTGTAGCTTCGTCTCTGGGATCAAACCCCACAATCACATCAAGCACATGAACTGCATCTGATACTGTTCTGCATATTGGCCTATCATATACAATCTCATTCAAATTAAACATGTATTCAAATTTTCAGTTAAAAGTTAAAACCGGGCAAGAAAGAAATTATACAGGAAATCACATATGATCCTTTCGCTTTACTGTGCAAGCTTGGACTAGCAAGAAACGGAAGATTACCCAATAGTGTCTTGAAGAGGTGAAATTGGAATGACGCCGGCCCTGCTCGTGAGACCGACGGTGGGTTTGAAGCCGACGACGGAGTTGCGATCGGACGGGCAGATGATTGAACCATGCGTTTCAGTGCCCAAGGAAACAGAAACCAAGTTTGCAGTCACCGATATCGCAGATCCAAAACTTGACCCACATGTATTTCCCGATTGCACATAAGGATTCTACACAAAGAGGGATCAATTTCATATTTGTGGGAGAATTGATAACATTTGTCAATCAAATTTGTCAACATTATTAATTCCAAAAGAAGAAGGGAAACGAAGGGGAAGAGACCAGGGCATGTCCACCTCTAGCGCACCAATTAGGAGGCACTTTACCGAGGGAGCGAGTGCCGTACCATTCCGTCATAGAAGCTTTGCCAAGTATGACAGCGCCGGCTCGCCGGAGTTTCTCCACCACGTGCGCGTCACGTGGAACCTTCGAACCCAGCAACGCCAACGACCCTGCGCTGGTGTTGAGCTTGTCGTCGGTGGCGATGCTATCCTTGAGCAGCACCGGGATCCCATGGAGCGGTCCCAGTGAGGACGCACACACTGGATCTCTCCTCTCCCGATCGGCCTTCTCCGCCTGAGCTCTGGCTTCGGGGTTCACTTCCAGTACGCTGCGAAGTATGGGATTGAAGCTTCGGATCCTCTCCAGGTAGAAGTCAACCAGCTGTGTGGAAGTGAGCTTGTTGTCTGCAAAAGCCTTTTGGACGTCATCAATGGTGACTTCGGGGATGCTGAAATCTGAGCCGTTGACAGGTTTGACCCATGCGGTCAAAGTCACTGTTACGAGTACAACGGAGAAAACTAGACCTTGTGACGAATGCTTGGACTTGATTCTCATCTTTCTGGTCGGTATCTGAGTTTGAACAGAGCTGGGAGTAAGTAATCCTTATCCTTAATTAACCCTGATTACCAGCTTAATCGGCTTCTCATATTAGTATTTTATATTAGATTGAACATGGCTATGAGTGATCTTCACTTTTTAATTAAAGCTCAATACAGTCTCTGGATATTGATAAAATCCAGATGTGTCTTTTATCATGTACTTTTCCTCTTTCCTGTTCAACATCTTCTTTCAAACTCCATACTCTATCTTTTATCCATTTGTCACTCTTTGATTTTTACAAAGCTATTTGGTGACATGATGATTTCAAACCTCTTTTTTCTTTTCCTAGGTAGTTTTTACGAGTGGGCGTGGAGGACAAGAGAATGATGAATTAAGATTTGTAGAAATTAGACACATGCAAGTAGAGCCGGGAAATACAGGCCGGCCCGGCCCTACAGGGCCAGCCCTTCACAGGCTCGGGCTTAAATGAGCTGACCCGTTTAAGCCCATTTACTAAAAAGTACAATATTTTTTAGGCCCTCGGTCCTACAGGGCTGGCCCTTTACGGGCTCGGGCCTAAACGGGCTTAAATTCATTTTAATTCAAAAAAATTTCTTTTTCAATTTTTATAATGTATTTATTATTTTGTTTTAAATTGAGATACATTATTTTTAAAACTCATAAATTTTTTATTAAAATAATCATATAATGTCCAAATTAGCCTATTTTTTAAAGTTTAAATTAATAAATCATTGTAGAAAATAAAATAAATCAAACCAATTAATAAGTGTTTACCTATTATTAATACTCTATTAGGTACTTAGGTGTCTCTCATATTGATAATTTGATATAATGATATTATATTTATTAATTTATTTTAAAAAAATATTAAACGGGCCTAAAAGGGCCGGCCCTCAGGGCTGCAGGGTCAGCCCTTTTAGGCCCGCTTCTCTTTTTAGCCTATAAATCATAAGCCCAGCCCTTGAAGGGCTCGGGCCTAAACGGGCCGGCCCAACGGGCTCGGCCCAAATTCCAGGCTCTACATGCAAGTAGATAAAAGATATAGTCTGATGAGTCTGGTAGAACGTGGAAGAGAAAAGGGTGGGTTACACGGTTAACAATGATAAATTTGAAAGACAGCAATGGTATGCTTTAAAGTTACATATGATAGTAATTTATTAAGAACTGAATATTCATTGTATCAAATATTAGATGTAAATTTTCTTCTAATAGAAGAAATACACACACATTAACCTGTTAATTTCTTAGATCTTCTAAAACAAAAAATTTATTAACCAATTAAATAAGTAATCTTAAATTAATGGAAATGAAATAACAACTGGTATAAGCGGTATCTGAAGACGGCTTAGCGTGTGTTTGGGGGGCGTTTGACCCCCCAATTGAGCGTTTGAGCTCAAAAGCTCAATAGGCTAACTGAAAAAAAAAATGCTGTGTTTGGTTTGAGCGGTAAGCAATCGAGCTTAATTCTATCTTAATAGTTTTTGCCATAAGCTCCATTTCTTAGTTTTTACTGATTTAGCTTTTGGGGAGAGTGAGAATGGTTAAAATATTTTTTCAGTTGTGTCCAGTGTACTATCAAACTTATTGCAATTTTACCCTTAATGTACTTTTTTTGCTACAAAAATTAATTTCAACTATTATTTGGTGATTTTAACCCTTAAAATATTTTTTCAACTGTACCCAATGTGTTATCAGACTGATTGTAATTTTATCTTTAATGTATTTTTTCAGTTCCAAAAATAATTTTAAACTATTTTTTGGTGTTTTTAACCCTTTAAAATATTTTTCCACCCACTCTCTCTTACTATTATCACAAAAGTCACTTATGCTTAAGTCAATCCAAACAAGTTTTATTTTTACAAAAGTCATTTTTCCCATCGCTGTTCCAAACATAAATCATATTACACAATCGAGCTTTTACCAAAACTAAAATTACCCAACGCTAAATTGAGAAACTCTATTTTTCCCATCGCTCTTCCAAACACACCCTTAGATTTATTGACACACTAATTACTCAGGTGAGATGTATTTTTTGCTTAAGCTATATTTGGAATAGCTTATTTTTGAGATATAAGTGCTTTTCATATAAGTCGAGATAAAATTCTTCTCACATACTTACCTTGTATACTGTAAATCACGATTTAAAAGCACTTATAAGTAAAAAATAAACTATCCCAAACAAACACTTAAATGATTTATATAAAGCACTTTTTCTCATATCCATAAATAATGTACTCCTCCGGTCTTTAGTGCCTGTTTGGTTTGGCAATAGAAGTTTCTTTTTTAACGTGATTTATGGTGTATGAGGTAAGTATGTGGGAGAAGATTTGCCTTAACTTGCGTAAACGTGCTTCTCCAACGCTAATCCAAACATGCCCTTAATATAAAACATATTTAAGGAGTTGATCTTGCTTTTAAATATAATACATAATTTTATTATTTATCAATATTTTTCTAATTTATCCCTATTAATACTCTATCAACAATAATTCAGGAGAAGGGGGAATACGGGAATTAAGGAAAATCATTAGGATGTTTTAGAAAATACATGTCATATTAATTAATTTAACTAATTTACTTAATATAATCAAATTTGATAAACATACTTTATATTAATGGGGAAAAAAAAGAGTATGTCAAATCACTTGGCTAGGCATAAATTATACATTTAAATGAATTCAGTCCTACACTCCTTAATTCAGTCCAAAACTGTTCAAAACTCTCCTAACTGGTGGCTAGTGGAATTAAATATGATGTAAGGGCAATTATTACAAACGAGAATCCTAATAATTTGATCCAGCTACATGAGCACTCAAACTCATTCCCACCATATATACATACATTGAAAAAGTAAAAAGGAATGTAATCTGACGAACACCCAAAACTGTGATGAGCACCTAAACGTAGTTATATATGGTGAATTAGTGGATGTTTGGGAAGTTTTCAAACTTGGGCTTTCGCAATCCGAGACAAAACTTCTCTCACATACTTATTTCGTAAATTATAAAAGTTATTCTTAAAAATTAATCCAAACACACACTAATATATAAGTAAATTCGGGCATACCTCTTGGCCAAAAAAAAAAAAATTTCGGGCGTCCCTGGATGCATGTAGTCAAACTTACTCTTTGAATGCCCACGTGACCGGAATCATAGCGTGGCAGATACAGTTATCTCACTTGTCCAGTTTTTCTATTTATAAATCTTTTTTATTAAAAAAATTGATTATATTTATAAACCTAATTTCAGTATAGTAAATGAGATTGTGATAATTTTAATCCTATTTATTATACCAATAAAAAAATAATTTAAAGATAAATAGAGAAAAAAAATTTGAAAAATACTCATTCATAAATGAGGGCATAGTTACAAATTTAACCCATAATCATTGAGTTAACTATCTCTTCTTGATATGTGAGAATTAGATAAAAAAAATTTATAAATAGTATCAAAGTGGTACTATACAACAAATTCATCCAATCAGGAAAAGAAGCACTACAAAAAAAAAAGGTATTTTGTAGCGGTGCAATTGTAGCGGTTATATTAAACCGCTACAAATTATAGTATTTGTAGCGGTTTTTACCTAAACCGCTACAAATTTGTAGCGGCAAGGTTTTTTGTAGCGGTTTCCTACAAAAAACCGCTACAAATTTGGCGCGAAATTCCCGCCAAAACTTGTAGCGGTGATTTTGTAGCGGTTAATGCACAGAAACCGCTACAATATCCAGCGCCAACAGTGTAGCGGTTATTTGTAGCGGTTACAGCAAGAAAACCGCTACAAAATACCAAAGGTCAGAAGTTTGTAGCGGTTATGCCCCCATAACCGCTACAGAATTTCAAGAGTCTCGACATTTGTAGCGGTTCTGGGCAATAATCGCTACAGAATTTCAAACGTTGTTATCTTTTGTAGCGGTTATTGAAGAACTGCTACAAATTTAATAATTTGTACCGGTTAGAGTAGCGGTTATTTTAATAACCGCTACTAATATCTGACCTATTTAAACCCCCGCGTCCTTCATTTCTCCTTTTGCTCATTTTGTTTCCTGAGGTTTCTCTGAGTGATTTCTTCGAAATTTGAGCGTTCAGACGTCTCTATAGGAGTTTTTGCTCAGTATTTCTCAGTATTTTCACTTGAGGTACGTATATAACACGTATTTTATTTATATTTGTATTTTTATTATATTTTTGCATAATAATGTGACTAATTTTTTTTTAATTTTTACAGTTGATATGGCTTCAGGACAGGATAAGGGGAAAGCCCCTGAGGTCCCCAAACCGATTTTACGGGGTGGAAGCAGCCGGGCAGGGGGCAGAGGGAGGGGGCAGCGCGCAGGCAGGGCTACCGCGGCATCTCAGCCCATCCCCCCACAGGCACCGCAGACGATCCCACAGGCGACGACCGCACCAGAGGTGCCTGAGGTGGAGAGGCCAAATATTAACGTTGAGGACTTCCTCAACGAGGAAGAGTTTGAGATCCCGATTGGGTTCAGGGAGATGGAGCAGTTCCTCGATGAGGAGGACGCTCGGGAGCAGAACAACCCACGAGGGTCGTCTTCGCGGTCCACTGGGTTTGAGGTGCAGGTCGAAGGTAAATTAATTTTTTAATTTAGTAAATTATTTATTTAAATTAGAAATGTTAACTTTGAATTATAATTTATCTAACGTGCGGTCAACTGTGCAGATGAGCAGGGGAACGTGTCGACGAGGAGGCTGGATGTGGCCGGTCTGAATAGCATGGACCGGACCCTGCGAGTTATAGTGCCGTGAAATGAGGGCACTGACCAGCCGATCCACAATGGGGGTCACCTGCTCAACCGCTTCCTGAACGACCTGGGAGCGAATTGGATGCGGTTCCCCCTTCACTTCCCGATGTGGAGGCACATTCCGAGGGGGCCGAAGGACCAGGCTTGGGAGGAGGTGGTTCAGGTAATTAAAAATATTTAATTAATATTTTTTGTAATTAATTATATTTAATTAATTTTTTTAAATTATGGTTTTTATAATTATTGATATTTAAATAAAGTTTTTTCAGCTGCGGTTTGCCGTCCGGGCCAACCGGAAGAGGTACGCCCTCGTGAAGATGGGCGACGCCTGGAGGAACAGGAGGAACCGTCTCTTTCACAGGGTGGATAAGGACGGGACGATGCCTCTGGAGCAGCTGATCGAGAGTGTCCTGGACGGCGTGCACCCGAACGACTGGGCGCGTTTCGTCCAGTTCAGGAGGAGCCCTCAGGCGCAGATAATGTATTTATTAGATTTTTGATATATAATTTTGTAATTGTTAAATATTAAATTATAATTTCAATTTAATTTGTATTTAATTTTAAATTATAATATATTTAATTATTTGTTTTTCCAGGAGCTTTCTCAGAGGAACACCAAGATCCGGGCGCAGCAGACGATCCACCACACAGTAGGATCGAAGACCTTTGCTGTGACCTACAGCGAGCTGGTAACTTTTCAAAATATCACTTACTTTTAGCTGATTATTTCATAATACTAATTATTGTTTTGTAATTGTTTCAGGAGACGAAGGCACAGCAGGAGAACCGTCAGACGGACTATGCGGAGCTGTACGCCATCACACATAGATACCGTGACGGGACTGCGACCTCTCAGCAAGCAGAGGCGGCCATTGTAAGTAATTTTATTATTATATTTTTTATAAAACCAAGTTAATAATGAAAAATGCTAATTAGTAATTGTTTCATAAAATGGTAGGAGCGGATGCAGCAGTCGCAGGCTGAGCTGCGACAGACCCAGCCTGAGGAGTCACAGGGGTCAGACGTCGGAGGGACGAGTTTATTGACCAGCTGCGGTCAGATTTGGAGCAGCAGATGGCGCAGACGCAGCAGCAGATGGCGCAGCAGCAGCAGCAGATGCAGGTGCAGCAGCAGCAGCACCTGTAGATGCATGCTGATATGCTGTACGCTCAGCAAACGCAGTGGCGTGAGATCGCGAACAACATGCTCGAGGGAGCATGGAGTCGCCTGTTCCCGAACGAGCAGCATCCAGCGGTTCCCCCTGTCCCTCTCTACGTCGTCCCGAGTACTACTCCTCCTGCTACTGCTCTTCCTCCTGCTGATAACGATGGTGCGGTTCACTCTGCGCAGCGGCTCGATCCAGCGGCATATGAGGGAGCCCAACCTGAGGAAGCACCAGAGGATCAGCCCCCAGCTCTTTAGTTTAAGACATTTCTTTTTTGTTTAAACATTTGTAAATATATATGAGTTTTTATTTTAGAACTTTCTTATTGTGTTTTATATAATTATATTTATATTATTAGATCGCGTTGTTTAATTTATGAATTATTTATATCTAAATTAAAAAAAATAAAGTATATATATATTTGTAGCGATTTTAACTTAAAACCGCTACAAATATATAGATTTGTAGCGGTTTTAAACTAATAACCGCTACAAATGTGTATATATAATTGTAGCGGTTTCTCAAGAGAAACCGCTACAACTATATATGTTTGTAGCGGTTATACACTAATAACCGCTACAAATACTCATCATTTGAATTTTGAAATTTGTCGCCTTTATGCACATTTGTAGCGGTTATGTTATGTATAACCACTACAAATTAAAAAATTATTTTTAAATTTAATGTCCAACGGCTTTAATATTAGTAGCGGTTTTATATATATAATCGCTACTAATACGCAACAAGTAAATTTTGAATTTCCCACCAATGTGTAACGGCTTGAACATTAGTAGCGGTTTTATATATATAACCGCTACTAATACTCAACAAGTACATTTTGAATTTCCCACCAATGTGTAACGGCTTGAATATTAGTAGCGGTTTTATATATATAACCGCTACTAATATTTTATAACTGTAGCGGCTGCTGTAGCGGTTTAATAACCGCTACAAAATTATAAACGTTGGAATTTCAGAATATAAGGTTCTAAGCATTCGTCATTATCTTCTCACTCATCTTCTTCTCTATACTTTCTTCTCTCTCACTTGTAGCTATGGATAAATCATGGATAAGGTTGCCGCGCAATTCTCCTGAATATTTGTACGGATTAAACAGTTTCTTAGATTTCGCATTCACTCACGCCAGCTGTAACGGCAAGATCGTCTGTCCGTGTCGGAAATGCAAGTTCAAGAAGTGGCATGCACGAAATGTTGTGAAGGAACATTTGCTTGTGAAGTCTTTCCCTGAGGACTATACGTTCTGGGCAGTTCATGGTGAGAAGGCCGGCATTAGATATGACGATGCTCTTCCTCGAAGTTCTCAAGTAGGCGTTCAAGTATATGAAGATGATCCTGTGAATAATGTTGTGCGTGATGCGTTTGGATTTCAAGGCGACAACTTCAACGAAGAAGTGCACGGCTCTGAGCTGGCTTTTATGGGGAATGAAGCAGCTCGGGATTTTTTCAGCTTGATGGATGAAGCAGATCGTCCTTTATATCAAGGTTGTTGCAAATATTCTAAATTATCTTTCTTGATCAAATTGTATCATATCAAGTGCTTGTGTGGGATCACAGATAAGGGAATGTCGATGTTGCTCGACTTATTATAAGATGCATTCCTCGATGCCGAGATTCCTACAACCTTCTACGAGGCCAAGAAGATTATCAATAGGTTGAGGTTGAATTATCAAAAGATTGATGCATGCCCAAATGATTGTATGCTGTATTGGGGAGACGATTTCAGCAGGGAGACGTGTAAGAGATGTCACACATCGAGGTACAAGACAATTCGGAAGGGGAAAAACCAGAATAAGAAACCTGGAAAGATTCTCAGGTATTTCCCTTTGAAACCTCGTCTACAAAGATTATTTATGTCGTCTAAAACTGCTGAGCACATGAGGTGGCATGCCGTTGATAAAAATAAAGACGGTAAATTAAGAGATCCGCGGGATGCAGCTGCTTGGAAAACGTTTGACAACGACTTTCCAGATTTTGCGACTGACCCCAGAAATGTTCGGCTTGCGTTGGCGACCGACGGTTTCAATCCTTCCGGGAATCTTAGAACAAGTTACAGTATTTGGCCGGTAGTCTTAGTTCCCTACAACTTACCCCCATGGATGTGTATGAAACAAAGCTCTTTCATTATGTCTATGATCATTCCAGGCAAAAAGGCACCAGGCAATGACATCGATGTGTATCTCCAACCGCTTATTGCGGAATTGCTTGACCTGTGGAATGTCGGCTTGGAGACGTACGACGCTTACAGCAAGACTTTGTTCAACATGTGTGCAGCCTTGATGTGGACGATTAGTGACTTTCCTGGCCTTGGCACATTATCTGGTTGGAATGTGCATACTGGGTCGGCGTGTCCAGCTTGCAATTTTGACTCTAACGCATTGCGCCTTCCCCACAGTCGAAAGTGGTGCTTTATGGGGCATCGGAGGTTTCTCGATGGAACGCATAAGTTCATATTGCAACGGAATCGCTTCAATGGGAAACCAGAGAAAAGAGGACCACCTCAGATTTTGTCCGGTACAGATATCTTACAGCAGCTTGAGCATGTTGACTTCGAGTTTGGAAAAAGCGACGATTCAGTACAAACTCGCCAAAAGACGCGCAGGACTTCGGTGCCTCAGCAGTGGAAGAAGATAAGTATTTTCTTCACGCTTCCATATTGGAGATCTAATTTACTTCGCCACAGTCTTGATGTAATACATATTGAAAAGAATGTTTGCGACAATGTGCTATATACGTGCTTAACGAACCCGGCAAGACAAAAGATCACCTTCAAGCGAGGAAAGATTTACGCGACATGGGAGTTCGTGAAGACGCTTAGCCAGATGAGCATGACAGATTTACACCGGCAAAGTTTACCCTCACAAAACCGAACAAGGATGTGTTCCTCACGACGTTGAAGAAATTAAAAGTTCCTGATGAGTATTCAAGCAACATTTCTCAATGTGTCGACTTGCAGGCTCGAAAGGTTGCTGGCCTGAAGAGTCACGACTCACATGTTCTTATGCAGCAGTTACTCCCTCTGGCTATAAAGAATACACTTCCTCCCGATGTTTCCATCGTTTTGGTGGAACTTTGTTCTTTCTTTCGCAAGTTGTGTTATAAGGTTTTGATCGTTGAGGAGCTCGATCAGCTGCAGTAAAAAATCATTCTTACGCTTTGTCATTTGGAGATGATCTTTCCTCCGTCCTTTTTTACTGTGATGGTTCACCTCACAGTCCACCTCGTTCATGAAACAAAGCTCGCTGGACCAGTACAATATCGTTGGATGTATCCGATTGAGAGGTAGTCATTTTAAATATGTGCTTTAATTTATTGTCCGTATTTAATGTTTGCTAGTCGTCCTTTTCATCATTTTATATCAATTTTCTCTTCTGTACTTCGTAGGTTCCTTGGGAAATTAAAATCTTACGTGAGGAATAAGGCGTGGCCAGAAGGTTCTATAGCTGAAGGCTATATAGGGGATGGGGTGCTATATTTTTGTTCAAGGTATTTTGATGATCTTGAGACGGCTTTCAACCGCCCGCCTCGTGTTGACGATTGTCCGGAACCTGCGCTGACATCAGGAGAATTTATCCCTCGTGTTGGTAAACCAGTTGGAGCAACTGAGAACTTCAAACTAACGGCAACTAAGAAGTTCCAAGCACATAGACATGTCTTGATTAATTGCACTCAAGTTGAACCTTTCATACGGTAAGAATTGTACACTCACATGTTATTCGATCTATATCTTTCGTAACATTTCTCACTTTCATTTCACTAACGCCTTTCCATTATTAATTGCAGGGAATTCAGAAGTCATGTGAAGCGTCAACTCAGAATCCGTACACAGACATCCTCGGAAGTTGATAGGAAGGTCCACAGAGAATTCCCGAGCTGGTTTGCGCGCAGAATACTAAATGACCACAACCCACACTCACCAGATTTCAGAGCTTTCGCAATCGGCCCTCTTGATCATGCAAAACGGTTTACAGCATACAATGTCAATGTTTTTAAGTTTTGCACGGTTTCATGGGATCAAGGATTGCAAACACAGAATTTGGGTGTTTATGGCACATTTGGGACAAGGAGTTATGCGAGCAGCAGTGACGCCAAAATGCAGTTCGGAGGCGTCCCTTACTATGGCAAGCTTCTTGATGTGGTTGAGCTTAATTATCAAGGTCGTTTCACCGTGACGCTGTTCAAGTGTTTGTGGGCAAATACCACTACTTATCGGGGACTGACAACTGACGACCTAAGGATCACATCAGTCAATTTCTCACGGCCGATTCATACTGGTATTTCTCAAGATGATGAGCCGTATATTCTAGCTTCAGAGGCACATCAGGTTTATTATGTCGAGGACGAGAGGCATAGGGATTGGCACATGGTCGTTCATTTAAAGCCAAGAGACATTTACGACATGGGTGAAGGCGATAACATCGTCTACGAGAGTGAGCCATTTCAGCCAGCTGATTTTGAAAACTACTTCCCTGAAGGCGATGACAATTTACCTCTACTGCGGTGAGTTTTTTTAAGTCCACGTCATTTGAATTAAATTTTTTAAATTTAATAATACATCAATAACAATAATTTTTCTACAAAATTTCTGTAGGGATGGCGACGATGAGTGATCAAATTCAAGTGTAAAAAATTTGTCTTTACAAAAAATGCAAAAAATTTGTTAAAATAAAATGTAAAAAAAAAAATTTAAAAGAAAAATTAAAATAATATTTGTAGCGGTTATTGAACCGCTACAAAAATATAAATAACCGCTACATTAACCGCTACAAATAGCACTATGAATATTAAACCGCTACAAAAATATAAATAACCGCTACTAATTAATAACCGCTACATTAACCGTTACAAATAGTACGTGGATCCCTATAAATACCCTTACCACAACTCATTTCAAACACTCCCCAATTTCTTTTCACCTTACCTTTCTTTCATTTCCTCTCATTTACAACTTCTTTCGTATGAGTAGAGGAGCTGAATAATACGATCAAATATGGTAACAAGATTTTCAATTTTTTTTAGAATACTTCTTTCCTTTCTATAAAATTTATTCTAATCATTTTTTTTTCTAGATATATCATAACTCTATCTCATTTTCATCTATTTTTCATACACAATTACATTATATTAGAAAACATAATAATTCCTTATTACCTAGCTATCCTTAATAATATTATTAATATAAATTTTATACTAATCCTATTCAATTACATTTTTTCTTTTTATTTATTAATAAGTTAAACTATTGAATAATAAATTAATTGAAATAGATAAAATAATAACAAAATAAACTATTTAATATAATATTGAAAAAACAGAAAAAAATCATTGTATATTTTTTAAAAATTTTTTAAATATTTGTAGTGGTTATTAAACTGCTACTAAATAACGCGCCTTTTTACGACTCAATTTAAATTTTTTGGCGCCAATTTTGAATTTCATGAAATTAGTAGCGGTTTTTAAAACCGCTACTAATTTCATGAAATTCAAAATTAGTAGCGGTTCGTTAACCGCTACAAAATAAAAAAAATGTCATTTTTTTTTCGCCAACAAATTTTCAATTTTTTATATTTGTAGTGGTTTATTAACCGCTACAAAATAAAAAATTCTTTTTTTTAGCTCTCAATATAATTTTTTATATTTGCAGCGGTTATATAACCGCTACTAATATCTCTGGGTATTGTAGCGGTTAAGCTGAACCGCTACAAAGTATGTAGCGGTTATTTTTGATTGAGTAGCGGTTTTATAAAACCGCTACAAAACTGCTTGCAACGTACGATTTAGTAGCGGTTTGAGTAACCGCTACTAACCTAGTTTGTAGCGGTTAGAACCGCTATTAATACCGATTTTTAACCGCTACTAAATCACATTTTTTTTTGTAGTGAAGAGAGCAAATAAGGAGAAGAGAGTTTTTCGAAGTTTGAGTATTGGAACTAAGAATCCGATTAATCACTTATGTATAATGTGTGCACCCAAAACCCACCACCAGTGATTTCCTATTTTCACTCCTCAAACCTGAATTCCTACCAATGTATTTGAAATAATGAGAATATCACATATAATTACCCATAACTTTGTATAATACATTATGAGTCACAGGCTTCATGGGCTGGGCGGTCTAATCCGTTAAGGGTAACTTAAGCCATTTTCTTACCATCCATACCATATTGCTATCAAGAAAATAAATTAATAGATTAATGACCTGATTGTTTAATTAATTATTACTGTGTTATACGTATGGTACATGAATATTTTAAGATACGACTCTTAATTTATAGAACATGTAATTTATGTTTAATTTGATAATACTAATTAATGTATGCAAATTCAGTTAAATAGTAAAATATAAATTTATGGGAAAATTAGAATGAAGGACATGAAGGAAAATATATTTATTAATCATGACTATAGATATTGTAATTATTTATAAGGATCAAATGTAAAAATATAAAATTAAAAATACTAAAATGCCCCTAACTAAAGCTTCTGCATTCCCTCCTACTTTCTCTCTGACATTCTAATTTTAAAACTAATACAAAATTCTAAATTTCAATAAATTAAACAAAATTTTTCCCAATTTGCATTTTTCACAACTTGCATAGATATCTATGAAAAAAGTTACACATTCTTCAATTTTTGTCAAAATTATATTTTTTTTTTTGAATCAACAAAAATTCTTTATATCAACATTGATAATATAAATCGGACCACTTAATGATATATTGATATGGAACTTGGTGAAAAAAAATTAAAAAAAGATATGAGTTTGACTGTTGTTAATTAATTAAATAATATATTGATTACATGAATATGAAACTTGGTGGGGAAAAAATATGCGATCATGTTATATGTGAATTGTGGGCAATTTTAGTTTCAATTTTAGTTATTTTTTAAATTATGAATACAACAGATAATGTAGGTGGCTTAATAGGGGCAATTTAGTAATTTTAAAGTTATATCACGATATTTGGTCCTTCTAAGTAATTATAATTTTTATGGTCCTTTATAATAAATATTATTTTTTCTAGGTCCTTTATTTTAATTTTCCCTAAATTTATAGTTGGTGCTCCACCTAATGTATGTATCCAATTATATTGGTACCTTAGAATACTTCTATGCAAAAATAGGGGGCATACTAGCACCTTAGACAATGATATCCAACTTATAACATTGGGTTGTTAATGTCAGTCCTTATAATTTTAAAATAATTATGTAAATAATGGAATAATAAGTTAGGAGACATGCAGATTAGTTGGAGGTCGACGCTGTAGTTGTGTATGTTTTAATAAACTCCAGGTTATCGTTATGGAGAACGTAATGAGATGTTCCTCCGATTCTGAATATAAAATATATTTAGAAAGTTGATCTTGATTTTAAATATAAAATATAGTTTTTATATTTATCAATCTTTTCATAATTTACCGTTATTTATACTCTCTCAACAATAATCAAGAAGAAAAGGAAATAAGAGAATTAAGGAAGATGACTTAGATATTTTAAAAAATGCATATCATATTAACTATTTAAATTAATTTTTTTAATCTAATCAAATTAGATAAACAGTAATTTATTTTATATTAAAAACCGCAAGGTGTTTTAAAGATAAAGATGGCCCCGTCCCTATACCCTTTGTTATTCACTCTTTAGATTTCATTTGTCATGTGTAATAAAAGTAAAACATACCCCCGCCTTATCTTCTTAGAAAGCGAATCTTTGTTGGGTCACGTGGCCAGCGGCACAATCCTTTACCGCCAAATAGAAAAGCGACCGTTGGGGGGTCTGACTTTCAAACCCACTATCCGAATTTCATCTCCCCAATCCATCATTCAATGTCACTGATTCAGTTGGTCCACCGGTAAAAAAAGAAAGAAAGCATCCGTGTTGGTCCAAGTGCAAGAAGTTACTATAACAGTTCAAACACTCCCTCCGCTTCGCAATATATATACAACACTTCTAAAAAAATAATTTGATCTAAAATATAGATCACTCATAAAAAAATTAATACTCATTTTTCATTTTTATCCCTGTACTAATACTTATTTCTAATTTTATCTATTTATTAAATTTTCAAACACATTTTTTCATTAAGGGGGAAAGTGAGAAATTTTTTTAATTTAGTACATATTTAATGAGTTAAGAATTATTTTTTGTTTCATGTGAATTAGTTAAAATGCTCTATATTATAGATTGGAAGAAGTATATCATACTTATATCCCCAAAATAAATTATCACAAACATAACTTAATTAGAAACGTTACTACTCCATATCCTGCATTAATGTTATTGTTTTCTTTTGAGCGGGCTTGAAATTGTGTTTGTCAAACGTCATGTAAAAACTGACTTTTTCATCTAAAAAACCTAATTTAAGTTCAAAATGTTGTTTGGCATAGTTTTAGAGTCAATTGACAATTTGCTCGAATGTCACTTTAAAAATGAAAATCAAAATTTTTTTTTTCCTTCTGATTTCTGCCTTTTCGCTTTTCATTATATTTAAACATTTAGAAATTAATTTTTTAAAATATTATCCAAATAAATTTATATCAAAATAACTTTTTTATAAAAATATATCTAAACATAAATCATAATACAATAATTGACTTTTATCTCCACTTTAATTTGTAACAGGTGAAATTAAAGTCACTTTTATCGGCCTTAATCAAACAAACCCATCTAAAAGTGATGCTCATGGCTTTGTTCTTTGAATTTTTGTTGGCTTCCATGTTCATATCTTTTCAATTTGATTTGATATAAAGCTCGTGCTCCTTACCCTTCTGCCTCCCTTTCCTCTAATAGTCTGTTCCAGTTCCTCATACCATAACTTCAAGCCCACCTACCAAATTGTTATAACCGTCTCTCCAATCATATAACTTATTGCTCTCTAGTTATATAAAACACTTGTCTTCTTAAAACCAATGTGCTTTATTACTTCTTCTATACTTGGTTACCAACTAGAGAATACGAGGGGAAATCCAGTTGACGAGCCGGTAGTCAAGTTGATATCCGACTCTATTCTCTCTGTATAGTAAGTAATAGAATAATAATAATAATAATAATATATAAAGAGAAAGAAAACCATTATAGCTTCAAAGCCAGGGTTGCTGATTAAATCGACTCTCTGAAACTTTTCTTCAATGGGATTTGGTTCCAACTTCTTCACACCAAAATGGTTGGCTCTTCGTTTTCTTCTTGTTTTAGTTTTATCAGCCATCGTAGCATTTTCCGGTGAGCCTGTGAAGCATTTGCCAGGCTTTGACGGTGAACTGCCATTCAAACTGGAAACGGGGTATGTTATTTGATTCTAACAGTACGTACACTTCAATTTTGATCTCAGTGTTGTTATGATTTGAATTGGTTTCCTAATTTTACTTTTTTTGGGGGTTTCAGATACATAAGTGTGAATGAATCTGAACTGTTCTACTACTTCATTGAGTCCCAAGGAGAGCCTGAAACGGACCCTCTCTTTTTCTGGTTCACCGGAGGCCCCGGTTGTTCTTCCTTCAGTGGAATCATATATGAAATTGGTAATCCCTCCCATTATTTATTCTCTTCGATCTCATTTTACGCCCATACTTGATCTGCACTTGTATACTATGTCTAAACACAAGAGCTAATAGACTAATTTAATTAGATTAAGGAAATTAGCTATATTAGGTATTTGTGACATATATATTGATTTTTGTAAAATACTATCTTTCATCATGACTACAATTAGATAGAAACTCCTTAATAAGGGTAATCAATAGGCATATTTTGGAAGATAAGGTGGATTGGGGTCTTAAATTTAAGACCAAATTTAACTCTCAATTAGTTCTTATATTAAGAATTAGATGTAGTATTATAGGCACTTCTAACTAACTAGCCAAAATCAAGATAAGTTAAAGTAACAAAGTTGTCTTAAATTTGTATCACTTTCCACTTTTACTCCTAACAAACACCATTTTGAAATATGTTTATATTATTCTTCTGGTCCTATTTATAGGGTAGAGAGAAGAAATTTTTTTAGTTATGTTTATAAATCATATCATTAAATTTTTCATATGAACATACAATTTTACTCTTCATTTATTATTGAGTTAAATATGTTTTAATGGGGTATAATACATATTAAATAGAGATAAGTTTGAAAAGTTGTTGAATTTTAAAGCAAAGTTAGTGCAATTGAAGGTTTTTCTTAATCTATATGAAATATGCTAGAAATAACTTATAGATAGGACAGAAAAATGTATTGAAATGTGGTTGGCAGGACATTTATGGCACCAAAAGATGAGGAATGGTTTATATGACTTCTTTCTAGAAGGTGTCCAATATATAGGAGCAAGGGTTTATGACAGTAACACAATTCTCTGGTTCTTTTTGTAAGGGATTTCCAATTTATTTCATCACAACTATGAAAGACCCTTAATCTTGTTAACTTTGTCTTAAGATTTATAACTTTTCAGTTAAAATCAGTTCTAGAGGAGTATAGTCTTTTTGGGCAAATTAACAAACAAGTTTAAAATCTTGTGTGCAGGTCCAATACAGTTTGATATTCACAACTACAATGGAGGGTTACCGAGATTACTGTATTACCCTTATACTTGGACAAAGGTACGTAACGCAACCTTCATTTCACAATTCTCCATCATTTTTCAAATATATATTCTCCATTATCAACCAATTATGTTTGCATTATTATTATTTCAGACAGCTAGCTTTGTATTTGTGGATTCACCGGCGGGTACTGGTTATTCTTATTCAACATCTTCCGATTGGTCAACTTCTGACACTGAATCAATAGAACAAGCTTATCAGTTCGTGAGAAAGGTATATTTGTCCTTCAAAACAGATAAACTGAATTGAAACTATCTCGATTTATACATTAATCCAACTTATATTTAGTTATTTATACTGTCCCGTATATATGAGTTTTAATTTATAAGGTCAAATCATCGATTTTAATTTAAACCACATCTGTAAATTTTAAACTTACCTTTCTTGACATGCCATTTATTGCGTGAATCGATTGAAAGATATTTTTAATATACTTGTTAATTAGTAATATTTAGTATAAGAAAATTACTAAAGTTACTGAGATAAATATGTTTCAGTGGTTGATAGAACACCCACAATATTTCCATCTTCGATTGTTTATTGGTGGTGATTCCTACTCAGGCCTCATTGTTCCTGAAATTACCAAGAAAATTATAGAAGGTAAAAATGAGCCCTAAACTATTGCTAATGTTCAATTTCCCACTATTTTATTTTCTACCCCTTCATTTTTCATTACTCAAAACTTAAATTAATATCCATAAATTTTTCAAAGAAACTTTAGCGGTATTTAAATTAGGGTTAAGGTGCATCTAATGCCCAATGCCCTCAAATATTTTTTTAAGTGTATGCAGCATTCTAAAGTATTTTATAGTGCATCTAGCATTTTGAAATATTGTTTCAAGTGTGTACAACACCTTAAAGTATTTTTTGTTGCATCTAGCACCTTGAAGTTTTTTTTATATATGTCCAACATCCTAAAATATTTTGTGATACATACAATATTAAGGCACAAAAAATACTTGAGAGTGCTAGACATGCCTAAAAAATACTTTTGGCTATTGGATACCCCTCAAAATATTTTAGGGTGTTGGATGCACATAAGAAAATACTTTATGATGCTAGATGTAAGATGCACATAAAAAAATACTTTATGATGCCGGATGCACCTAAACCTTTTAAATTAATTGTGATTTATGTAGCTAATTTTGAAATTATGCCCCCACAGGTAATGATGCCAACGTGGAGCCTCATTTGAATCTCACGGTACATAAGATTTATTAGCACCATGCATATTTGATTTTAATATTCATTTCTAATTAAAATTAACATAGGAATTAGCGGTTTAAAATTAATATAAATTAATGAAATTTTAGGGTTATTTGGTGGGGAGCCCTACCACAGATCAGTATTTGAACGACAATTCGAGAGTCATCTTAGCTCATCGATTGGCTCTTGTATCAGACCAACTCTACGAGGTTTTCCTTTTATTTTCTTCGGTTAAAAATAGCTATTTATTATTTTGTACATTTAAAAAAATCAAATATATAGACAAAAGTAATGATATGTTTGGTTAATCAGTTACAATGATTTGGCAACATAGGAATTAAAAACGAGCTGCAAGCAGAACTACGTGGAAGTGGATCCATCCAACACAGCATGTCTTACCGCCCTTGCCAAATACGAAAAGGTCATTAATATTAACATTCAATTATTTCGAATTTTCTTGAAAAATAATAACAAATATAATGAACTCATCACAATTTTCCTAATTAAGAATTACTAATATTGATTTTACTGTGAATTAATGAGCAGAACGTAGCAGAAATATGGACGAATGATATATTGGAACCCAATTGTGCATTTGCTTCTCCAAGACCTGAACTCCCTCTGAGTGTCCGAAGATCACTTGCAGATCAAAGTAGTGATGAACAATTTCTTCTTTCACCACCAAAAATTTCCTCAGAACCCTGGTGTCGGGTAAACATAGTACTTCTTTTAATTTTTAATGTAAGATCTAATTAACTAATTTGAAATGTCTAAAAAATCTAAATGTCGGGCAAAGATAACAGTGTTGTTTTGTGTAGGCTTTCAACTACGCATTAGCTTACAATTGGGCTAACGATCCCGGTGTCCAAGAAGCCTTACACGTTAGAAAGGTACAAATAGTATATGAAAATTCAAAAAATAAAAATAAAACACACACACACAAATTAGTTAATGTATTATCATTTCATATATGTTTGTGAGCATTATTGTGCATGTTAAAATGTGAAATGAACAGGGTAAGGTGAAGTTCTGGTCACGGTGCAACCGAACACTCTCATACACAAAAGATGTGACAAGTGTTATAGACGTTCATATGTGGCTCAGTCAGAGGCCGTTGGAAGTTCTGCTTGAAGTGTAATTACTTCATCTCATTATTAATTCTAATTAATTAATTGATTGTTAATTTTGAAAATCTTAATTAGTGATTTATTAATATAAATTGTACAGTGGAGACCATGACTTGGTGGTACCAATAGTGGCAACACAAACATGGCTTAAAGTTCTAAACTTGACTGTTTCTTCTTATTGGCGACCTTGGTACGTCGATGGTCAAGTTGCAGGGTATGCATGCTGTCTCTTAAATTTATCTCAATATTCTTATTCTTATTATTTATTTATTCCAAATTGGAATTAATTTTTAATAATTCAATATTAATTATTGCTTAATTTTTAATTTATCTCTGTATAACATATAGGTATACCACAAAGTTTGATCAGGAGGCGTATGGATATCGATTAACATATGCAACAGTAAAGGTAAGAATCTGTCTATTGTATAATATTTTGAGAATTAATAAATTTTTATATAATTTTTATTTTTAAAAATTATATTTATATGTGAGTTGACAAAGATAATGAAATTGTTCAGGGTGGTGGTCACACGGCTCCAGAATATTATCGTAAAGAGTGTTATTATATGTTTCTAAGGTGGCTCCATTTCTACCCGTTGTAATGCAGTAATTAATTAATTGATAAAGAATCAAGACCTTGTCTTTAATTCATTCATAAGAGTTTTGGGTGTAATTATGTGATATTTATGATTGCTAAACGCCCTAAAACATACGGACAAATGCAATTCTATAATTGCAGACCACCGACATTTTTTTCTTCACTTGTTTACTCCTCATATATGCATTTACCCGCATAATCTTACTCTTCTCCGTGTGGAAGCTCTCTCTCTCTCTCTCTCTCTCTCTATATATAATTTTACTCACACGCAGACACATGCGTACGTGCATAGATAATTTAAATATTTTTACAAGTGTGATTGTTTGACCTCTGTTTCTTGAGAGAGAGAGAGAGAGAAGGGGGAAAACAGAGGTGGGAGGGTGCTTGTTTTTTAACTTGAAAAGTGGGTCTTGTGGTCCTGATATAAGAACATGGTTATGTTGGTGTGGGAAGGAGAAGCAGATGAATGTGAAAGTATGATTATTTGGAAAATATGACCTGAAATGGTAACAAAGATAGAAGTCCCACACAGATACGATGGAAACAGGGGGATAGTCACCACGGGTAAGTAAAGGTAGGAATGTTCATCGGTTGGGCATGACGCTAGGCTTGGTCTGAAAGATGAATGAGAGGTATTTTGCAGTTCACTGCCCAACCTTGATTAAAGGCCAATAATTTTTTGTTGGGCTCAGCTGGGTGGGCTTTCATGTCCAAGAATCTTTCTAGAATTGAAAAAATAATGAAGCATCCACAAAATACAAAATAAAAAAAAATTATAGTTTAATATTTCAAAAACATATTCTATTTAATAGTCCTTTTTAGATTTTATTGTTTAGATTCAATTTTTGAGCCAATGAAACAAATTAATTCACTAGAGATTATTTTCTTACCATTTAACAACAACAACAACAACAATAATTATAATAATAATAATTTATTTCTTAAGAACTCAATTTACTAATTTCTTAATTAAATATGTTTTATGAAAAAATATGAATAGCTACTAAGTAAATAGAAAATATGTTTATTCATTATATTCTAATTGAATGATAAGTAAATCTACTTATTCAATTTTGTCAAATAATGAATATATATATATATATATATTAAATACAATTATATATACACTTCAGGCAACCCCAAATATGTAGGGCATCATACATTGCCTAGTGTCTAGCCTTGCTTAGTACCTGGCCTAGCTTGAAGATGCCTGAATAGTTTATGGGTTGATTTTTTAGAGTCGGTTTGAGCTTTTTTTATCAAGCTCAGACAGACATTTAGGCATTATGAACACTCCTAAATGAAGGGGTTAAGGTACAAAACTATTTATAAACTTTTTGTGAATGTGCACTTGGCATTGTAATCTTCACTTTGGTGTAAAAATTATATATGAAATTCTTAAAATGATGCAAAATTGTCATGGGCGTTAAGTCAAACATGTTAGTTATAATGATGCAAAAATACTCAAGAAGTTTCTGAAATTCTGTAAAAATGTCATGATTGTTAAGTTCATTAACATTGATAGCTTAACAAACCGTCCCCATACGCGTTGCATAGCGTTTTCACTCCCATTGATCTTGTTCGCCACTATCTCTAAGTTTGGATAAATAGAAAATTAGGGTGGAAAGAATACTAAGTGAGAAAACTATAAAAAATAGTAACTTTTTTTTTTTACTATTTTGTAAGTTTTTCGTCCTTATATTCTCTCCCTCTATTTCCTCTTACTTTTCTCTTCATCCAAACATAGCTACGGGGTCTTCAATATGAAATGGACATTTCTTTGAGTTCAATATCATCCCAAAATTTTCTAATTTGTACCAATGCCACCTTGTCTATTGTTCTGGTTAAGCTTGACCGTTAGTTAACAAAACATGTTGAATTGACAAGTTCTCATGTTATTGGGTTAAGATGCAAATTTGCCTAGAAAATTTACACTCAGGAGTGTTGGTTATCCGGAAATTTTTTTGGGTTCAATATTGTTCCGAAGTTTCCAAATTGTAGTAATGTTACTTTACTATCAAAGGATGTTAATTTTGACTGGTAAATGACTTTGTTTAACTATATGCAATCACACGTGGCACACCAACTCATGCAATTAAATTTCATTAAAGTATATCTAACATATTGCAAGTCCGTTTTATACCTAGCTCCCACAAAAGAACAACTCTTTCTACCCATTTATTAATTTGACTTTTAGACCAATTTTAATTTGTATAAGCCAGTTGGGATTAAAGTAAGGGAAAATCCCAGAAAAATACAAATAAAATTGGCAAAAGACAAATAGGTGCTACCAATATATGAAATCTCATGTCAGATCATACAAGGAATATGGGATTAACAAATGTCTCCAAAAAGACCTTTGTGCCCCTCCTCTCTCTCTCTCTCTCTCTCTCATCATCCACGCCACCCACCATTGCCTCCTCCTGTGCTCACCCATCTAGGGCATCAACCCCCTTCCCCACTCACCCATCCATGGCGAAGTCATTCTCTTGGAACCGAGACATCTGAATTGGCATGAACACCACTAGCGACATCATCGACAAGCATAACGCCTCCAGAGACGCCACCATGAAGATGTTGAATAGGGGACGTCCTTGGAGCAGAGGCACCCCAATATTTCAGTCAGATCCTTTGGGGACGACTGTCTACGTCCCTTAACCCAATGTTCTTCTCTCTGTTCTTCCTCCTCCTGCTGCTCCCTGTTTTAGCCCACAGCAGTAGTCACGACGACACAGAGACAACAGCGGAGACAATGATCATGTGGGCGGATCTAAAGAAGACCATCACGATCTATGATCATGATCCTTGATTTTGGCTAAAAATTGGTGTTTGATTGTAATATTCTTTGCCACGTTCATTGCTGGGATTCGCCTTATGTGTTGAAATGGAATGAGCGGTTTTTAGTTTTGGGGACTCAGTTTGCTGGTGGTCTGTTTCTTGGTACTATGATGATGCATTTTCTGAGTGACTCCATCAGAGAGAATATCCCTTCACCTTCATGTTGGCTTGTTCAGGCTATTTGATAACTATGATAGCTAATTAACAACATGAGAACTTATATTAACAACTTCAGTATCATGTTTCACAATTTCATATCCCAAAAACCAATATACCATATATAAGTTTCAGAGCATAAGTTTTAGGGGTAAATAACAATTTCTATATGTAGATTAACGGCTTGAGAATTAATATTAACGACTTCACTCGTGTGCTTCTATGTTATCTTCATCTACCACATAACTGAGGGCAATTTGGTCATTTTGTGATATATGGAAATCCTAGATTCCTCCATCAATTCTGAAATGAGATTGCACATATTGGTAGCACCTATTTGTCTTTTGCCTATTTTTAATTGTATTTTTGTGGGATTTTCCTTAAATGATAGTCAAACAACTCCATCTAATTAACACTGATGCTCATGGCTCTATTCATTGAATTTTTGTTGGCTTCCACCTGCACCTTATATCTTTTTAATTTGATTTCATAAAACTAAAGTATTATAACCCTCTCTCTCCAAACATAACTTCTTGCCCTCTATATCAAGTTGACGAGTCGTTAGGCGTGTTGATATCGGACTATACTCTCTATATAGCAAGTAATAGAATAATATATATATATATATAGAGTTATAGCTCCAACACAAGGTTGATAATCTACTCTTTGAAATTTGCTTCAATGGGATTCGTTTCCAACATCTTCACACCAAAATGGTTGGCTCTTCGTTTTCTTCTTGTTTTAGTGTTATCAGCCAAGGTAGCATTTTCCGGCGAGCCTGTGAAGCATTTTCCAGGCTTTGACGGTGAACTGCCCTTCAAACTGGAAACTGGGCATGTTACTTGATTCTAACAGGACGCACACTCTTCACTTTCGATCTCAGTAATGTTATGATTTCATTGGTTTCTTAATTTTTTTTTTGGGTATCAGATACATAAGTGTGAACGAATCTGAAATGTTCTACTACTTCATTGAGTCCCAAGGGGAGCCTGCAACTGACCCTCTCTTTTTCTGATTCACCGGAGGCCCCGGCTGTTCTTCCTTCCGTGGACACATTTATGAATGTCAAATCCCTTAGGGCCTGTTTGGTACGATGAAATTAATCTTGATGGAAATGGAAATGGATATGGATATGGAAATGGAAATGAAGTGTAAAAGTATGTTTGGTATGTCATGGAAATGAGATATGATTTTTAGGTAAAAAAACCAAAATGTCCTTCAAATTTTTTTTCCCAAAAAAACATCATTCAGAGAAGCCTATAACCTTCTCCTCCCGAAAACCTGCACCATTTTATTTTTTTCAAATGTTTGGTATGTCATGGAAATGAGTCCTAATTTATATGTGAAAAGACCAAAATGCCTTTATAATTGAAAAATAAAAAATCCCTCTCCTTTGAAAATTTTAGGCTTATAGTATGAAATTCTAAAAGAAAAATATAAAAAAAAAATTTTAAAAAATATTGGAACCCGGACCGGACCAATTCACCGGCTGGTTCGCCGGTTAGCCGGTTTCCGAGCTCCGGGTTCCTGAACCTGGGTTTCATCACAGAAAGGGCAAGGTTAGAATTGAAGACATGGAATTGCAAATCTTAGTTATTTGGGTGGAATTGAATTTGATGGAATTGGCCCCATTTGGCTTCCATGTGGAATTAAATTCCATGAGCATTTCTTTGTATCAAACATGCACTACTCATGGAATTGAATTCCAATTCTAATTCCATGCCTTCAATTCCACCATACCAAACAGGGCATTAATATTTTGATATTCGCAGAGTAATAAATGCATAGCTTAGAGGGCATACAGAAATAGCGGAAATATACTGATAATAAGTGCTTATTTACATTACAGGAAATCCCAATAGGGTTTGGAAAATATATACAGAGTCCAAAAGAAATAAAATTTACAACTAAAGATAACCAACTGCACTCCCGCTGGAACTAGACCCTCAGTTGCCGGTAATTACGGCTTTGCACTTAGAGCTGCTACCTTCTACTGGAATATTTTTAGATGTTGAAAAATGGTGAGATTTGAGTGAATCTCAGTAATAACATGCTATCAGTCATATAAAATATGACAGATAAATATGTTATACACCATATAATGCAACATAATAATAACACAAACTATACGGCTTGTGCATATGAGTTAGGGTTACTCCCCTACTATTCGTAAACCTTGGTTGGGTTCTTACTCACAACCAAGTAAATGTGCCTCCTCGCACAATGCCCTACTTGGCAATACAATGTTCATATTATAGAAGATGGCATACACAAAGCATATAAACATTCACATAATTTATGAAAGATAGAGTTACTATCTTAATGTCTCTTTTCCTACTCTACCGTCTGTCCAATACCCTTGATCCAGCTCGGGCTATTATCAATCCCTATAAATTAGAGTTCACAAGTAACTAGTTATTACTTGCTTCACTACTGTCTTTTAATCACATCTGTTGGTTATCTAACACAGTTATAGCAGTTTTTGCACAGTACAATTCTACATAGTGCATTTTAGCAGCTTTCCAGAAACTGCCAGCTTTTCAGTCAACTTTGAAAATTCATAATTAATTATAGGAAATTCCAAATTGACTAGTTCTAAAGTATAAGTGAAGCTCTTAAGTGTATTTTTACAGAAAAATACTTAAGTATGACTAGTTTAACCACATTGTTACCAGAAATTCGCCAACCTTCCACTGTTCCAGATTGCATTCCACAAACAGGGCTCAACTTCAAAAATCCATATCTTTTAATCTACTAGTCCAAAAATTATGTTCTACCCATCAAATTAAAGCTCTAAATGTCTACTTTAAATATGGCAAGTTTCATAATTTTTCATCAAGGTTTAGTTTTTTTCAAAATTTTGCCACAACCAATCTGACTTCCAGAGCCATAATATGACAGCAACTAACTTCAAAAATTCATATTTCTTAATATACTGATCCAAATAACACATTATATATCAAATTAAAACTTAGCCTGTATTCTTTTGTTCTGGAAAGTTTCGTGGCCAGTGGACAAGATTATATTACTAAAAAACACAACATAACCAAACTACCAGAACTTGGACCTTCCAGAATTTCCCCTGTTTCTTGACCTATCTTTCAAAAATCATAACTTTCTCTACAAGTATCCAAATGATGCATTCTAGGACTCATTTTAAAGCTATGAATGTCTACTATTTTCATGTGAAATTTCGTAAATATTGGATAAGGTTTGTTTGGTCAAAACTCAACACGAACTGACTAGCTTTAAAAAACGTCAGTTTTGACAGTCTGAGTTTAAAAATCAAGAACTCATTCATTTTCACTCCAAATTGTACTCTTCTTGATTCTATCGCCTACTACACATCTTAAACTTCCTATATCAAAAAGAATCAGACAAAAACTCCACCTATAGCCTCAGTTTAAGCTTCTAAAAGTTTTTGGTAGGTGCTTTGTTTTTTTGGCGTCCAAAACAAGGTGAAGAAACCAACATACAACCATGAATTTATACTCTAAACCTCACTAATTTTAACTCTATACTCTTCTACACATATGTCCTGAGGTTAATGATCCAATTTCAGTATCAAAAAGACTAGAAATCCCACCCAAAATTGACGTACAAACTCTGATTTAAAACTTATCGGTTGGCAGAATTTTTCCGGCAAATTTTCTCGCTTCCAAGTTGGTTAAGATCGCTTGTTGGTTCGACTCTATATGAGTCCTTTTTTTTAGTGTGGGATAGTAGATTCCTCACCAAAGAAGGGAGGTTAACATCAGGTGGTCCTCATCTCATGAGTCCTCATAGTTTAGGGATTTTTATTATTGTCTCATTTATTCTTTAATAAAGCTTCATTATCTTTTGTTCTTATTCCTAACATTAATCCTCGTTTTCTCTTTGCATCTCCATGAGGGCATAAATTGTCAAGCAAACTTAAAAGCTTGTGTGCAGGTCCAATACAGTTTGATATTCACAACTATAATGAAGGGTTACCGAGATTACTCTATTACCCTTATACTTGGACAAAGGTACGTAACACAACCTTTATTTCGCAGTTTTCCATCATATTTCAAATATATATTCTCCATTATAGTAGTATTATCATTATTGAATGCTGCAACGTTATTTGGGTTTCATTATTATTATTTCAGACAGCTAGTATTGTATATTGTTTAACATTATTTGGGTACTGGTTTTTCTTATTCAACATCTGCCGACTGGTCAACTTCTGCTACTAAAGCAACAGAAGAAACTTATCTGTTCGTGAGAAAGGTATATTGTTTAACTTTCAAGACAGATTAACAGAATCTACATGGATTGGAACTACATCAATTTAGACATTACTACCACCTATGTTTATAAGTTTTAATTTATTTGGTTAATTCATTGGTTTAACTTCAACGCACCCCGGGGGGGTTAGTAAAACTTAATTAATTAAAAAAAAAAAAGTTTAGGTGAGTTAGGTCTTAGGGTCTCACCAGGATTAGGGCATGCCCTCAACTCAGATAGTACAGATTGCTTACCAACAAGGTCCACACATTATCAACGAGATTTGCGCTCACAACCTTATGGATTATGAGTCAACTCCTTATCAATTGGACCAACATTTGTTGACTACTTTATGTTGAGCATATAAGACAGGAATGTTGTTGACCTATCTAATATTCCCTCTGGTCCTTAATATAAGACATATTTAACTAATTTGATTAGATTAAGGAAGTTAGTTAAGTTAGTTAATGTGACATGTATTTTCTAAAATACCTTAGTTATCTACCTTAATTCTCCCCTTCCATCTCCTCTTTGATGATTGTTGAAAGAGCATCAATAGGGGTACATTAGGAAAAGAATGATAAATATGAAAACTTTGTCTTACATTTAGGGCCAAAATCAACTCCCCAAATATATCTTATATTAAGGACCGGAAGGAGTACTATCTAATGACTTTATAATCATGAATATTAATCTTAGAAAGTTAATTAAAATTTTCTTATATTAAGGACAAGAGGGAGTACTATCTAATAACTTTATAATCATGAATATTAATCTTAGAAAGTTAATTAAAATTTTCTCAAACCATATAAAGTCTTTAGAACTGGCGGGTCTCATTTAACAGGCAGAACCCATCATGGTATTTACTTCTCTTTAATTGCATAGACTCGCTATATAGTAGATAAGTAGAAATTCTAACTACTAGGGAAAAAAGAGAAATACATTAGTATATCTATGGCCTTTCAAAAGAAATTTAACTTCCAAAAATTCTTTGGTATTATTAATTATTGATATTAATTAATCAGTCATAATTAGCATAAAAATTAAATTACTAAAGTTACTGTGATGAATATGTTTCAGTGGATGATAGAACACCCACAATATCTCAATCTTCGATTATTTATTGCTGGTGATTCCTACTCAGGCCTCATTGTTCCCAAAATTACCAAGAAAATTATAGAAGGTAAAAATGTGCCCTATATTATTGCTAATATTCAATAATTTCCCCCCGTTTTAATTTCTACCCCGTCATTTCATTGTTGAAAATTTAAATTAATATCCATGAAGTCTCGGAAGAAACTTTAGTAGTATTTAAATTAATTGTGGCTTATAAAGCTAATTTTGCAAGTATACCCTCAGATAATGAAGCCTGATTTGAATCTCACGGTACGTATAAGATTCATTATAATACAATAGTTGATTCAGAAAATTGCAGAAAAATCTCTCATTGCAAAATTTATCATCCTAAGACATCTATGGACGCAGGACTTTGAGCGAGTGCAATTCTTCTTCAACTGTATATAACATATATTCAAATATGTGCAAATGTTATGTTTTACACATAGTTAAAGATATATTACATACAAAATTGAACAAGTGTTGCACATAGTTAAAGGTATTTTAGGGTAATAAATTTTGTAAATGGGGGATTCCTAGTAATTTTCTTTAATTCATTTTAATGTTCATTTGTATTAATAAATTAACATAGAAATTAGCAGTTCAAAATTAATAGCAGTACAAGTTTATAAAATTTCAGGGTTATTTGATCGGGAGCGCTACCACTGATCAGCAAATTAATGTCAATTCAAGAGTCATCTCAGCTCATCGATTATTTTTTTGGGGTTAAAATTAACTATTTATATTTTTCAACATTTCAATAATCAAATATAGACAAAATTAATCATCTATTTGGTTAATTACAATAATTGGCAACTCAGGAATTGAAAACAAGTTGCAAGCAGAACTATGTGGAAGTGGATCCATCCAACACAGATTGTTTTACTGCTCTCTCCAAATACGAAAAGGTGAATCTTAATATATTTAATGATTTCCAATTTTTCTTGAATAATAACAAATGAAATCACCATAAATTTTCCTAATTAAGAATTACTAATATTGATTATACTGTGAATTTAATGTGCAGAGCGTAAAAGATATATGGAGGTTGAACATATTGGAACCCAATTGTGCATTTGCATCTCCAAGGCCTGAATTCCCACCAAGTGTCCGAAGATCACTTGCACATCTAAGTAGTGATGAAGAGCAGTTTCTGCTTTCACCACCAAAACTTCCCTCAGATTTTTGGTGTCGGGTAAATATTATATTACTTTATTTATTTATTTTTCTATGTCCCTGATGTTGTTAAATTAATACTTATGCAATCTCTTGGGTCAAAATATAACGTAAAGATAACTGATGAATATAATTTCGCCCTATATTTTGGACCAGACTAAGTAATAAGCTTTAAAAATATGACAATATACTAATTGATTGTGTTGTTTTGTGTAGGCTTTCAATTACACATTATCTTACAACTGGGCAAATGATCCTGGTGTCTAAGAAGCCTTACACGTTAGAAAGGTACAAATAGTATAGGGTTAATATCATTGGTGGTAGTTTGTTTTGGTTCCTGATGTTTGAAACCATTGTTTTTTATCCCTCAAGTTTATTCGGTCTAAAATGTTGGTGCTTGTGTTCATTTTGCACCTTAGCTTGCCCATTCAACATCCACATAAGTACAATATTATAATAAACAGAGTTAATGCCACATAAGCACAAGTAATGTTATTATATATAGGTCCAAGTCCTAAAATTATAAGAACCAATGTTTTAGATGGAATAAAGTTAAGGATCCAAAAACAACATTTTCAAAATTTTGGAAACTAAAACCAAAATGAATGTGAACTATAAAGACCAACAAAGTGACAATATATCTCATTATCTTGGTCTTTTCATGAAAGACCGGATTCGTTACTATATGAATCATGGCTTTGCTATCACAATATACATCTACCAGTTGTGATTGGAACTCCCCTAATTCTTTCAAAAGTCCTTCCATCCATACGACCTCAAAAGTTGCAGAAGAAAGTGCTCTATATTTGGACTCTGCTGAAGAATGAGAAGCAGTATTTTTCTTCTTCATTTTCCAGTGAGTAAGAGATCCACCCAACTTAAGCAAATAACTTGTAACCGACCTCCTAGTTGTTTTGCAAGCTATGCAATCAGAGTCACAATAGCAGCTCAATGTCATGTTGCCACTTGAGCCATTTAGTATCCCTAATCCTAGACTTTTCTTTAAGTACCTCATAACATTTAAGGCTGCCGATGTGCACCTTCATAGGTTGTTGCATAAACTGACTAAATACCTGCACATGAAAGGAAATATTAGGGCAAGTAATGGTAAGATAAATCAACCTACCTATCAGACACCTATATCTGCCAGGATCACTTAACAATTCAGATTCCTTATCCCTACATTCTTCATATGCTCACAATTTCAAATTCAATGCTATAGGCATACTTAATGGCCTAAAACCACTCATTCACAAATCTGCCAAAAGATCTAAGGTATATTTCCTTTGTGACATCACAACCCTTTATTGGACCTAGCTATTTCAATCCCAACAAAATATTTCATTATTCTTAGGTCCTTTATTTTAAAGTTATTATGGAGAAATTGCTGTACCTATCTTATTCTCTTCTTAGAACTACCAGTAATAAGTATATCATCCACACAAACAAGTATAAAAACAATCTCACTACCATACCTTTTAAAGAAGAGAGAATAATCAGACTTACTTTGTCTAAAGCCTCCTTGAACTAGAGACATAGACAACTTACAGTTCCATTGCCGTGATGCCTACTCTAGACTATATAAGGATTTGTGAAGTCTACATACCATATTCTCCCCCTTGCTATCAAAGTCTTGAGGAATGATCATGTAAACCTCCTCATCCAAATCTCCCTGCAAAAATGCGTTATAGACATCCATTGGATATATATTCCAACCGCTTATCACCGCTAATGTAATGACCCAATTTGAGATTAAGGGCTAATGACTTCAAAATTGATTGTAATTAGTGTAATTAAACACTTTTGGATAAATGTGATGCGAATTTGATTTAAATGTTCATGGTGATGATTTAATAATCATAGTGAAACTAGGGGAAAAATGGTAAAATTGGAAATTTACCGACAAATTGGTTAGCTACCGAAGAGGAAACTCATTGGTGATTAGAGATCAATGGTTGAGATTCATTGTCAATGGGTCGGAATTGTATGCTTTGAGATTATGTGAGGCCATGGAGGAAGTGAACAAGATGTTGCCAAGTGGCAATTTGTGGACCATAGGATGATGACAAAAGTCAAAAACTCACCTTTTCTCTCTCCTATTCGGTTGAGCTTTGGGAAGGGGAAAGATATACTTGCCTCTATCATCATCATCATCATCTCCATCACCTCTCATCATCTCTCTCCCTATTCCTCCATTTCCGACGACTTGAAGCAAGGAAAGAGAAAGGGAAAGCTTGAATTTTGGGTAAGTAATGGTCCTCCTATGCTCAAACACCCTTCACTGAACTTGTTCATAGTGTAAAGAGCTTCATCTTGGTGGTTTCAGAATTTTGAAAGGTGGTGATTTAGGTGTTGGAACAAATTTGGAAGTTTGAGAATCAAGGTTTTGGCTTTGGAAAGTTGACGAGGTAAGGATTTGATGCTTTTTGTTATATTTATTGTGATTTTTGGTTAAGGTTGATAAATTCTGGAAATTGCCCTGGTTTTATGCCAATTTTTGAATGTATGGATTACATGGTGAATGATGTTGAAGTTGGTTTATTGTGAAGTTATTTAAGTGTTAGATATGATTTTGAATTTTGGAAGTGAGTTGAAGGGAATTAGGTAATATGTGTGTCATAGAGACCTAAGAGTAAGATTGTGGTTAGGATGAGTTTTTGAGTGTTTAGAGCTTACAAATGGGTTCCTTATGCAATTTTAAGTGGGTATGAGCTTTGTGTTGATTTTGGGAACCATTGGGATCATTTTTGGCCAATTTAGAAATTTCTATCAGTTGCTACGATCTGGCAATCTGATAAGCCTCACTCGAGTGAGGATGAGTCTCACTCAAGTGTTGTGCATATTTTCGCCCAAGTTCTGTCAGTTCTTGTTGCACTTCCATGCCAAAAGTGAGAGTACACTTCTTAACTCGCGAGTGATATTGATGATCACTTGAGTGAGCATAGGTTCACTCGAGTGAAGCTATGAGTTCATGTTAAGGGCTGCGTCTTGGGTTCTCACTCGCTGGACAATTTTAAAGAGTGTGTTCTGACACTCGCAAGTGTGGTCTTCTCACCTGAGTGCCAAGGGTTGTGCTCGGGTGAGCTTCCTCCTCTGAAGTTGTCTGTGCTCTCGAGTTGTCACTTCCTGTGTTGTACTTTCGGTGACTTGAGTGAATTTGGAGTCATCATGCGAGTGCGATCCTTGATGCTCGAGTGCTGTGAGCACTTTCTGGTCATAGTGGTTGCTCACTGTCAAACACTCTCGAGTGAGAGCTATTCTCATCAAGTGCAAGTTTCTCATCACTCAAGTGAGGTCATCTTCACTTGAGTGAGTCAGCCAAAAATCAGTGTTGTGCTTCTGAAAAGGGGTCTTCAGGGTAGTTTCTTCCAACCCTTTTAGTATGTGTTTAGGCCTCTAATGGTCATCCCAAAGAGTTTAAATGATAACCAACTTAGAGTATTATAGAAATAAGAATTTGGAAAAGAAATTGATTAATTGTCCCTAATTTGGTTATAGGATTTGACATTTGTCAGACTCGTGAGCCCACTGTGCCAAGGAACGTCAGGAAAGAATAAGGTAGTGACTCTTTCTCTCATACTGTGTGTGAATCATTGTATGTATGTTTGTCATGCATTATGTTGTTGCTGCTGCTGCTTTGTGACACCTTGTGACACTTTATGGAGTTTTGTGATACTTTGTGCCTTGTGATGCTGCTGGATAGTGTTTACTGCGAAAGCGGGCATAGTGACTACAACGAAAGCTGGCATAGTGTTTACCCTGAAAGCAGGCATAGTACATTGTGATTACAGCTGTGAATACTGTCGTTCGTGGTGCAAGCCATGAATCATTGAGTTGCTGCTGAACATTATATACTTACATGCTATGTGTTTATATACTGTATGAGTGACTTGTTACTACTGGGATTCTTTAGAATCTCATTCTTTCCAATGACTAACATTTCAGATAGGGCGGGTGGCTCAAAAGGGAAGCGGACAACCCGGAGTAGTTAGGATTTCTTAGGGACATTTTAATTTTGGATTGTTGGTTATCTGTTATGGTTTAAGATTACTGTATGTATATGGGATGTAAATATGATTTTTTGATATATATCCCCATTTTGGGAAATTATATACCCATTTTATATATACATGTAACCCGGGGTGTGCCGGGATTTTAGTTACACACTCAGATATTTATGAATGTGATGTAACTGCACAGGTAATTGTATCCAAAAGTGAATGTGGAACCAGATGAATTATGTTTTTGAACTGTTTTTCAGGATACCCCATCTTGAAGATGAGGGATTATAAAGGTTGTTTTTGTGTTATTAGTCTCTACTTCACTGAAATTTCATAATCCGGATATAATTACGGTGAGGGTGTTACAGCCAACATTAATGTAGTGCTTATGGTTATCATTTTTACAACTGGGAAAAAGGTCTCATGATAATCTATCCCCTCCTTTTGGCTATACCCCTTTACAACCAGCCTAGCTTTTATATTTTTCCACCTCACCATTTGACTTGTATTTTATTTTGTACACCCATTTACAACCAATGGGTTTCTTACCTTTAGGTAATGGGACAATTTCCCATGTTCTATTAGCCTCAAGGGCCTTCATCTCAATACCCATAGCCTTAACCCACTAATCAATCATGGCAACTTCATCATAACTTTTAGTTCAGAAATATAATCTAATTTGCAAAAGAAAGCCAAGTGAGTAGAAGAGCCATTTTGATTTGAAATATAGTCATGAATAGGAAAAAGACATTTATTATTACTCTCATGAGAGCCTTTAGTGACCAAGTTACATACATGGTCCTTGGCCTAAATGGGTGGCCTTCTCTCTCAAGGCCCCTTTGTGCCACTCTCGACCCTAGATATGGATGTAGGTAAAGTACTACATCATCTAACTGGATTATACCACTCTAAACTAGTTCTTTCTTTTTTTCACTAGTGGACACCCCTCTCGTCTTCTTTTGAAAATATGGTGTTGGGACATCATCAAAGAGAAACATATCTCTAATCTCACGAGCCTCCCCCTGGATTAGGATTAGTCCCTTCTCTAAAAGGGAATCTATGCTCAAGCAATTTAACATGCCTACTCATTACAATGTTATTAGTCGTAAGGTCTAAGAGGACAAACCCTTTTTTATTATTGGGGTACCTTAGAAATACATATGGGGCGCTTCAAGACTCTAGTTTATTGGCTATGTTCAATTTTGTGGATAAGTAAGACAACTAAATACTTTAAGGTTGTCACAGTATGGCTCTTTGCCATAGACTTTCACTACAAAAAAACTGTGATTTAGTAGCGGTTAAAAATGTATATTCCTAGCGGTTTTAACCGCTACTAACAGCTTTAGTAGCAGTTCTTAAAACCACTACTAAATCCACTGTTGCAAGCGGTTTTGTAGCAGTTACTTTTAATCGCTACTATATTTGTAGCAGTTCAAACCAACCGCTATAACACTGTCAAGAGTAAAAATCATTTTTTTGGAACCGCTACAAATCTCAAACCATAAAATTTAGAAGGCGGGAAATGAAAAATCAAAACTTGGCTCTGTTTTGTAGCGGTTCTTCATATGAATTTTAAAAATGGCACCATTAATTAGTAGTGGTTTTGTAATTGCTACTAATTTCATTAGAATTCAAATATTGCGTCAAAAATTTAATTTCCATTTTAAAATAGCGCCTTTATTTGTAGCAGTTAAATAACCGCTACAAAGGTTTGTAAATTTAAAAAAAAGTACAATTATTTGTTTTCAGTTTTTGATATTAAATTAAATAGTTTATTATTTTAGTAGTTTAGCTAATCTAATTAGCTTATTATTCAATAGATTAGCTCATTATTCAATAGTTTAGCTCATTTATAATTTTGAAAGGAATGATTTAATTAAGTTGGATAAGTATGAAGATTGTATTGATAATATTATTGATGATACCTAGGTAACAAGGAACTATTATGTTGTTTGCTACAATGTGATTATGATTGTGTAAAGAAATAGGAAAAAAAAGAGAAAATGCTCTTAAATATCCGCAAAAAAAATAGTGAGAATAAATATTATGTGAAGGAAAAAAGTATTGAAATAAAAAATTTAAAAACTTGTTACCATATTTGAGCACCTTGTTTAGTTCCTCAGCTCATAGAAAAAAATTTGTAAATGTGAAAAAATGAAAGAGGGGTAAAGTGGAAAGAAATGGGGGAATGTTCAAAATGAAATGTGGTGGGGATATTTATAGGGATCTGCGTAACAATTATAGCGGTTAGTGTATCGTGTTTTGTAGTGGTTTTTTTAGTAGCAATTATTTTATGTTTTTATAACGGTTTTAGAACCGCTACAAATATTTTATTTATTTATTTTAAAATAATTTTTTAAGACAAAAATATAATTTTTTTAATCATTCATCCTCACCATCCCTACAGAAATTGTGTAGAAAAATTGTTAGTGAAGTATTATTTTGTTAAAAAAATTTAACTTAAATGTTGTGAACTTAAAAAAACGCATCGAAGTAGAGGTAAATTGTCATCGCCTTCAGGGAGGAAGTTTTCAAAATTGGCGGGCTGAAATAGTTCACTCTTGTAGGCAATGCTTTCACCTTCACCTATGTCGTTAAGGTCTCGTTGCTTTAAATGAACGACCATGTGCTAATCCTTGTGCCTCTCATCCTCGACATAATAAATCTGGTGTGCCTCTGATGCAAGAATATACAGCTTATCATCTTGAGAATTACCAGTATGAATTGGCCGTGAGAAATTGACTGATATGATGTCTAAGTCGTTAGTCCCCAGGAAGTAGTGGTATTTTCCCATAAACACTTGAACAACATCACAGTGAAACGGCCTTGGTAATTAAGTTTGACGACATCAAGAAACTTTCCATAGTAAGGGAAGCCTCTGAACTGCATGTTGGTATCACTGCTGCTCGCATAACTCCTTGTCCTAAAGGTGCCACAAAAGCCTTAATTTTGAGTTTGCAATCTTTGATCCAGTGAAACCGTGCAAAACTTGAAACCGTTGACATTGTATGCTGTAAACCTCTTTGCATGGCAAAGAGGGTCGATTGCGAGAGCTTTGAAATCATATGAGTGTGGGTTGTGGTCATTTAGTATTCTGCACGCAAACCAGCTTGAAAATTCTCCGTGGACCTTTTTGTCAACTTCGGAGGATGTTTGTGTACGGATCCTGAGTTGACGCTTAACATGACTTCTGAATTCCCTGCAATTAATCATGGGAAGGCAATAGTGAGATGAAAGTAAAATATGTTACGAAAGACATAGAATAACATGTGATTGTACAATTCTTATTGAAGGAAATGTTTAACTTGAGTGCAATTAATCAAGATATGTCTATATGTTTGTAACTTGTCAGTTGTCGTTAGTTTGAAGTTCTCAATTCCTCTATCTAGTTTACAAAAATGAGGGATAAATTCTCTTGATGTTGGCGCAGGTTCAGGACAATCATCAACACAAGGTGGGTGGTTGAAAGCCGTCTCAAAGTCATCAAAGCACCTTGAACAGAAATATAGCACCTCATCCCCTATATAGCCTTCAGCTATAGAACCTTCTGGTCACGTCTTATTCCTTACGTAAGATTTTAATTTCCTAAGCAACCTACGAAGTAAAGAAAGGACAAATGATACTAATGCTAAAAGGGCGACTCACAAATATAGGAGCTAATAATGAAGCACGTATGTAAAATGAGTACCTCTCAATAGGATATATCCATCGATATTGAACTGGGCCAACGAGCTTTATTTTATAAATGAGGTGGATTGTAAGGTAAACTATCACAGTAAAAAAGGATGAAGGAAAGATTATCTCCAAATGACAAAGCGTTAGAATGATTTTGGACTGCAGCTGATCAAGCTCCTCAACGATCAAAACCTTAGAATATAACTTCCGAAAGAAAGAACAAAGTTCTACCAAAATGATGGACACATAGAGAGGAAGTGCTTTTTTTATAGCTAGAGGGAGTAACTGTTGCATAAGAACATGTGAGTTATAACTCTTCAGGCCAGCAACCTTTTGAGCCTGCAAGTCAATACATCGATAAATGTTGCTTGAATACCTATCAGGAACTTTTAGTTTCTTCAACATCACGAGGAAGACTACCTTATTTGGTTTTGTGAAGGTGAACTTTGCCAGTTGAAATTTGTCATGCTCATCTGACCAAGAATCTTCATGAACTGCCATGGCACGTAAATCTTTCCTTACTTGAATATGATCTTTTATCTTGCTAGGTTCGTTAAGCAGCGTATATAGCATATTATCATAAATATTTTTTTCAATATGCATGACATTAAGACTGTGGCGAAGTAACTTATATTTCCATATGGAAGAGTGAAGAAAATACTTATCTTCTTCCATTGTTGAGGCACCGAAGTCTTGCGCCTCTTTTGGCGAGTTTATGCTGAATCGTCGCTTTTTCCGAACTCAAATTCAACATTCTCAAGCTGCTGTAAGATATCTATACGGGACAAAGTTTGAGGTGGTCCTCTTTTTTTGGTTTCCCATTGAAGTAATTCTGCTGCAATCTAAACTTATACCTTCCATCGAGGAACCTCTGATGCTCTACGAAGAACAACTTTCGACTATGGGGAAGGCACACTGTGTCAGAGTCAAAATTGTAAGCTGGACATGCCAACCTAGTATGCTTATTTCAACCAGATAATGTGCTAAGGCCAGGAAAGTCACTAATCGTCTACATCAAGGTTGCACGCAAGTTGAACAATGTCTTCCCGTAAGCATCGTATGTCTCGATACCGACTTCCACAAGTCAAGCAATTCCATAATAAGCGGTTGGAGATACACATCGATGTCAATACCCAGTGCCTTTTTGCCTGGAATGATTATAGACATAGTGAAGGAGCTTTGTTTCATACACATCTAGGGGGTAAGTTTAGGGAACTAAGACTACTGGCCAAATACTATAACTTGTGCTCAGATTCCTAAATGGATTGAAACCATCGGTAGCTAAAGCAAGCCGAACATATCTAGGGTTAGCCGTAAAAGATGGAAAGTTGTTGTCAAACATTTTCCAGGCGTCTGTATCCTAGGGATATCTTAATTTACTGTCTTAATTCTTATCAACGTCATGCCACCTCATATGCTCTGCCATTTTGGATGACATAAACAATCTTTGTAGGCACGACTTCAAAGGAAAGTACCTGAGAATCTTTACAGGTCTCTTCTGCTTTTTCTCCTTCTGAATTGTCTTATACCCAAATAGATTTAAACTTGTGCTAAAATTCCAAAATGTAATCTTGTGCTAAACCAGCCAATTACTATAACTTGTGCTAAGATTCCCAAATGGATTGAAACCATCGGTAGCCAAAGCAAGCCGAACATTTCTAGGGTCAGCCGCAAAAGATGGAAAGTTGTTGTCAAACATTTTCCAGGCGTCTGTATCCTAGGGATATCTTAATTTATTGTCTTCATTCTTATCAACGTCATGCCACCTCATGTGCTCTATCGTTTTGGATGACATAAACAATCTTTGTAGGCACGACTTCAAACGGAAGTACCTGAGAATCTTTACAGGTCTTGTCTACTTTTTCTCCTTCCGAATTGTCTTATACCCAAATAGATTTAAACTTGTGTTTAGATTCCAAAATGGAATCTTGTGCTAAACAGGCCAAATACTGTAACTCTTGCTAAGATTTCCAAATGGATTGAAACCATCGGTAGCCAAAGAAAGCTGAATATTTCTAGGGTCAACTGTAAAAGATGGAAAGTTGTTGTCAAACATTTTCTAGGCTTCTGTATCCCAGGGATATCTTAATTTACTATCTTCATTCTTATCAATGTCATGCCACCTCATGTGCTCCGCCGTTTTGGATGACATAAACAATCTTTATAGGCGTGACTTCAAAGGGAAGTACCTGAGAATCTTTACAGATCTCTTCTACTTTTTCTCTTTCTGAATTGTCTTATACCTCGATGTATGACATCTCTTACAAGTCTCCCTACTGGAATCATCTTCCTAATAAAGCATACAATCATGTAGGCATGCATCAATTTTTTGATAGTTCAACTCCAACCTGTTGATAATTTTCTTGGCCTCATAGAACATTGTGGGAATCTCTATGTCGGGGAATGCATCTTGTAATAATTTGAGCAACATTGACTTTCCCTTATCTGTGATTTCACACAAGCACTTGATATGATACAACTTGATCAAGAAAGATAATTTAGAGTATTTTCAATAACTTTGATATAAAGGATGATCTGCTTCATCCATCAAGCTGAAAAAATCCCGAGCTGCTTCATTCCTCATGAACACTGGCTCTGAACCTTGCACTTCTTTGTTGAAGTTGTCACCTTGAAATCCAAATGCATCACGCACAATATTATTAATTGGATCATCTTTATCTAGTTGAACTCCTACTTGTGAACTTTGAGGAAAAGTATCATTATATCTCATACCGGCCTTCTCACCATGAACTACCCAGAATGTATAGTCTTCCAGGAAAGGCTTCACAAGCAAATGTTCCTTAACAACTTGTTGTGCATGCCACTTCTTGAACTTGCATCTCTGACATAGACAGAAGATCTTGTTATTATAGCTGGTGTGAGTGAATGCGAAATCCAAGAAATTGTTTAATCTGTACAAATATTCTGGAGAATTGTGTGGCAACTTGATCCATAATTTATCCATAGCTACTAGTGAGAGAGAAGAAAGTATAGTAAAGAAGATGAGTGAATAGAAAATTACAAATGCCTAGAAGCTTATATTCAGATTGTCTAACGTTTAACATTTTGTAGCGGTTACCAGAACACTACCTTAACCACTACTAAATTAGATACTTGTAGCGGTTATATGCATAAAACCATTACCAAGTTTCTTCCAGTTGGCAGGATTTAGAAAAATTTATGTTCAACTTGTAGCGGTTTAATTACTATAACCGCTACTAATATATATTTGTAGCGGTTCTATTTTATGAACCCCTACAAAGTTCTGGCAGTAGAATAAATTCAAATTTCAAATTTTTTCACTTTGTAGCGGTTATAAGAAAAAGACCACTACAAAGGTTCATGACCGTTGGACAATTAAAAAAAATTTGGTTTTGCCTTTATAGCAGTTATGAGGGTAAACTGCTACAAATTTAGAAGACAGTAGGAGGGAAATTCAAAATTCAAATGTCGAATATTTGTAGCGGTTATTACTGTAACTGCTACAAATATTCCATATTTGAATTTTGAATTTCCCTCTAAAGTCCTCTACATTTGTAGCGGTTTACCCTCATAACCGCTACAAAATGAATAAAATAATAATTTTGTAGGGGTTTGTAAAATGTAAATGCTACAAAAATATTAAAATTTATTTTTTTGAATATTTGTAGAGGTTTTACAATAAAACTGCTACAAATATATGATAATTTATTTTTTTTGTTTTTGTCGTTAGTTTTAGAAATATAAATATAACTATTATAAATGCAACAAGAATTTAACAAAGCTCTCAAAATATAAATATAACTATTGTAAACACAACAAGAATTTAAGTTCTAAAAATAAAATATCCTAGTTTTTTTACATATGTTTCAAAAAAAATATAAATGTCTTAAACTAACTACCAGGAGGTTGATCATTTAGTCCTGCCTCAGGTGGGGCTCCCTCAGGTGCAGTTGTATCGGGGCGCTGGGTAAAGTTAACAGTACCATCATCATCAGTAGGAGGAGTGGGCTGGATGACAAACCGAGAAGTAGGGGGAACCTGTAGATGCTCTTCGTCAGGGAACAAGTGACTCTACGACCGCTCGAGTATGTAGTTCGTGATATCACACCACTGTTGCTGGATCTGTTGCATCTGCTGCTAGTAAGCCACTGTAGCCTATGTCCTAGACAAGTTTGAGAGTAGCTCCTCAATAGACTCATCCCTCAGATGTCTGACCTCGGACGTCTGTGCTTTAGAGTTGCTAGCCTGAGAGGCGTCGCACCTGCCATAGACCATGCTAAGTCTGGTGGCTGTCCCTATCCCCCTCACGTATCCAGGATGCTCAACCTGACCCAGACCTACTTTTAATGACGCAGTGGGGTCCACAGACCCTTAGGACTCCTGGGTCTAGGTTTCTCACAGCTCAGCCTGCGACAGCTGCATCCGCTCCTGCCATTTTATGAAACAATTACTTATTATTATTTTTCATAATAAAGTTTGTTTTATAAATAATATAATAATGAACTAACTTATAATGGCCGCCTCTGCCTGTTGAGAGGTTGGAGTCCCGTTGTAATGCCCCACCTTGGGATTAAGGGCTAATGACTTCAAGAGTAGTGTAATTATTGTTAATTAAACACTTTTGAAGTATATGATGTGAATTATGATCTGGATGTGTTCTAATTAGTGCCTAAACCCTGCATTTAAGCTTAATTGTGTGATAAAGCTTAAAATGAATCCTAATAGTAGAGAAGGGCATATGAATGGTGATATGAATGATATAAATGTGCTTAGTGGTGATTCAAGTAGAATTGCCATCATCAGGGGCAAAATGGGAAAACGTAAAGTTACTGACTAATTGGTCAATTACCGAAGAGAAAACTCCTTGGTAATTTAAGGATCAATAGTTAAGATTAAGTGATTAAGATAATGGAATTGTGTGTGTATGAGCTCATGTGTGCGTATGAAAAGAGAAACAAGATCATGCCACTTGTCAATAAGAGAGCCATGGATTAAGTCAAAAGTTCAAACTATTTTTTGCTCTCTTCTCTCTCCCTCCAAGTCAGTTGGTAACCTTGGGAACAAGGGAAAAATGTACCTTATCATCATCATCATCTCAATTTTCTCTCTTCAACTCCATTTTCGCCAAGCTCAAGAGGAAAGAGAAAGAAGAAAATTTAAGGTGAGTGCTTCATTTGACCTTGAGTGGTGAAATCCTCTTCATTAATCTTGATTATAGTGATAAGAGCTACATCTTCATGATTTTAGATTTTTGAAAGGAGGTGTTTGAGTACTTGAAGAAATTCAAAAGTTGAGGAAGCAAGAAACCAACCTTGGGAGGAGTTAGAGGTGAGTATTTGAAGTATTTTGACATATACATTGTGAGCATTGAATAAGATTTGTAAATTTTAGACTTTTACCCTGATTTTGGTGTTATTTTGAAATGGATGAATTGGTAGTGTGTGGTGGTGAAATTAATGTTATGTGGTGTCATTGGTACTATAGAAGTTATTTGGAATTTTGGAAGGAAAAGTGGTGTCATTGGTTAATATATGGGAATGTGATGACCAAAACTAAGATTTGTTGCTAGAATGAGAATTTGGTTATTTTGGTGCTTTCAATGTGTTCCTTATGTGAATTTGTGTGGGAAAAAGCTGTTTGTGAAGTTTAGGGACCATTGGATATTTTTAAAAGAGGCAAGCTTTATCCAAGAGGGGGGTGAATTGGGTGATGTGATAAAATTTTTCGGTTGTTGTGGTGATAATACAATAGTTGTAGATAGAGTAGAGTTGAGAAGATTGGTACAAAGAGAGTTATAGTGGTTCGCCCCAAAAATCAGGCCTATGTCTAGTCCTTAGAGATTAAGACCTACTGAGATTTTTACTATGATTCCAAGATTTAATGGGCTCTCAAAATGCCGCAAAACAACAATCGTCCTTGAATGGACTACAAGCAGAAATATTCTAACACTCAGAAATTTCACTCCCCCTTACGACAAGTCTTACGTGCAGAAAAACAAACCTATGACCTTTCTCTCTTGCTTATGTATACAAGGCTTATGAGTAGCAACGTTATCTCCTGCTTACACCACTGTAAGTCTTACGAGTAGCAACGTTCTCTACTGCTTGTATCTTGTAAGTCTTATGAGCAGAAAGTTCTACTAGGAATTCTCTCAGCTGCTTCTCTCATAAGGACATCTACCCTTTCAAGGTCCCAGTACCTTGAGATCAAAGGAAAATAGAATTTGAAGTGTATATAGACTCTCTTACAGAGCAAATATGATAAACACTGAAGAATGATATGAATACATAGAAAATATGAATAACAGAGACTCGTGAATTTTCTTATATGAATTCTTGTTCTTGGTTATTATTGATGGTCTCTAAAACTATGTATTTATAGCCAGTTGATTTTTCCCGTTGAATACTAATCGTTGTGGAGCGGAGCATTTTACTGTGGAATGGCAGGTGTATATTTGAAATCTTTGAATGTGGTAGGTACGTCCTTGGTTGGTTGTAATGATGTTGTCTGCCTTTGTTTGACTTCCTCTGTGCTTTTCTAATTCAAACTCCTGTATCACACTTGTAATATATGTTAAATGATGTTATATAATAATAAGTAGAAATATAATGAATAAATAACATTAAACCATATTCGGATTGAACGCTGTAAGACTGGTGCATTTTGGCTTCTGGAAGAGCATCACTCGAGTGCTGAGAGGGTTCACTCAAGTGCAATACCATATTTACTCTTCTTGCTTCAGTTTTAGACTTGCACTTCCATGTAATTTTGAGAGAGGGCATTTTCACACTTGCGAGTGATATGGGATCTCACTCGAGTACAAATCTCCTCACTTGAGTGCACCTTTATTTTACATTATGAACCATGTCTCTGGACAACATTCGCATCCCATTTTATCAAGAGTGTGATTTTGCACTTGCAGGTGATTTGGGTCTTTACTCGAGCATACTTACTCTCACTTGAGTGAACTGAATATTCTTCGATAAGATACTCTTTGTCTTCAGCACTTGCATCAGAATGGAGAGAGTTAGATTTCTAACTCACAGGTGGTGAGGTATCACTCAGGTGCATATTCCTCCACTCGAGCATACTTTTTCCTTCATGTACTTGGTGAGTCTCGAGCAAACACTTGCTGTTCCTCACTCGCTCGGACTCGAGTGCACTTGAGACTATCACTCGAGTAGAGGTTCTATGCTCGAGTGAGAAAATGATTTCTGACTTTGTCATTGCTATCTGTCAAACACTTTCTGTCCAACACTTGCATGTGCTCGAGTGTAAAATAGCTCCATGCTCAAGTGCTAGCTCTATCACTCGAGTACATCAATAAAACTGATAGCAAGCACTTCTAAACTTTGCGAAATATAATTGGTAATATTTTTAACCATTGCAAAGTATGAATTTCTTACTACGACACACAATGATCTTTTATTATCATCAAAACTTGGAATATAACATTCTCCCCCTTTTTGATGATGACAAAACCTTTGTGATGGGCTTTAAAACAACTGGATTTTGAAAACATTTTCAATGCATATTGCACTAAAGTTTAGATTTTTGCACTTAATCTCAATTATTTCCTGTAATACTTCCAATGAACACTTAAAAACCAAGATAAGTCATAGTATCACAGAAACCATTAAGAGTGTGTGCTAGCACTCGCAAGTGCTGAGCCATCACTCGAGTGCTAGAGCTAGTGCTCGAGTGCACTTTTCATTCTAGGGTCTCTGTTGCTATCGGGTAGTCACTTCTTGTGCCTCACTCGATAGGACTCGGGTGAGTACAAGATTATCACTCGAGTGTTGAGGTCAGGACTTGAGTGCTGTGATAACTTTTTGTCTCAGTGTGTGCTCTTGGTCAAACACTCGTATGAGTGATCTTTAGTGCTCGAGTGTAAGTCGCTCCATCACTCAGTGAGATCTTTTTCACTCGAGTGTTTGAGTCAAAAATTAGTATGTTCACTTTTGAAAAGGGATCTTTGGGGTAGTTTTTTCCAACCTTTTAGGCATATGTTTAGGCTCCCAATAGCCACCTAAAGTGTTCAAATGATAACCAACCTTAAGTGTTATGAAGATAAGAATTCAGAATAAAGAATAACCTATCGTCCTTGATTTTGGTTTATAGGCTTTGATATTTGCCCTAATCGCGAGCAACCAGTGCCAGTGCATACCAAGAAAGAATAAGGTAGTGACTCTTTCTCTTATACTATATATGATACATGGTATGCTTGATTTATCATTGCTTGTGGGTCTATCACCTGCGGTCCATCGGTGTTGACAATGGGAGGATTATACCTTCGAGGCGGTGGAATCTGGGGGATGAGACTATGTGAAACCGAAAGGCTATTATGAAAGCCGAAAAGCTATTTGTGAGTCTATCAGTTGTAGCCTATCGGTGTTGACGGTGGGAGGATCATGCCTTCGGGGCTATGGAATACGAGGGATGAGACTATATGATTGTGTGCATATAAGGCAGCCTGCGTGCTATATTTTATGCTGTGATACTGCTTGATGATTTACTTGCATGCTTTGTGATTACATGTGGCATAAGTGATTTGTTACTACTGGGATTCTTTTGAATCTCATTCTTTCATTTAACTAATCTTCAGACAGGGCAAGTGGCTCCAAGGGAAAGGAGACGACCAAAGGCGGATAGGACTCCTTTGGGAGATTCATATTTTGGTTATTGGTTATCAGTTTTGGTATTGGGATTGCTGTATATAATTGAGAGGTAAATTTTGCACATGATTTTGTGTAATCCCCTATATGGGAATTTGTAAACCCATAGTATCTATATGGAACCTGGGCGTTACCGGGATTTTTTTTGTACACTCTGATATATATAAATGTGAATTAACTGCACAGGTAATTATATTCGGATTATGGAATTTGTGACCAGATAAGACAGAAATTTTAAAAATATTTGTGAAAACTCTTCTGTAAGGAAGGGATTGTAAAAGAAACTTTTGATGATTATTGGTCTCTATTTCATTTTAATTACGAATTTCAAATTATAATTACGGTTTTCGAGGCAGGGGGTTACACTTGTCACGATGTCTATGTGAGATAGCGAACAACTCCTGTAGTCCATCTGACGGTTCTCTTGTTGTGCCTTCCTCTCCTAAAACAATTACAAAATTAAATTAGTATTATAAAAACAAAGTACTAGATTTATAATATGAAATAAATAGCTAAAAGTAATTGATATTGTGAAAAGTTACCAGCTCACTGTAAGTGACAGCAAAGGTCTTCGATCCTACTGTGTGGTGGATCATTTGCTGCCCATGACACCTCGTGTTCTTTTGATAAAGTGCATGGAAAAAACAAGATTAAAAGTATTAAAACAATATCAAAAACTTATAATTAATAAAATCATAAAATTAATTAAATTTAAATTACAATTATAAATACATTACCTGCCCCTCAACGCTCTTCTTGAACTGGACGAAACTCACCTAGTCGTTCTCCGGGACACCGTTCGGGATGTTCTTGATGAGTTGCTGTAGAGGAATCATGTCATCCTTATCCATACTATGGAAGAGATGGTTCCTCCTGTTCTTCCATCTGTCGCCCATCATCATCAGCATGTACTCTTCCGGTTGTTCCGGACGGCAAACCTAAGCTGTAACACAATTGAATAAAAAATAATTAAATATAACTAATTATGAATAAGACAATTAATAAATATTAATGAAATATAATTAATTACAGAAAATATAATATAATTAAATACTATTAATTACCTTTACCACCTCGTCCCACGCTAGGTACTTCGGGCCCTTCAGAACATTCCTCCATGTTCTGAAGTGAAGGGGAAACTATATCCAATTCGAGCCTGTCTCATTCAGGAAGCAGTTGAATACTTGACCCCTATTGTCGATGGGTTGGTCCGTGGCCTCATTCCATGGCACTACAACTCATAGTGTCCGGTCCAGGCTATTCAAGGCGATTACATCCAGCCTCCTATGGACAAGTTCCCCTGCTCATCTGCACAATTTACCATATACATCAGATAAATTGAAATTCAAATTTAACATTTCAAATTTAAATATTTAATTTATTCAATAGAAAAAGATATGTACCTTGGACCTGCACCTCAAACTAGAGGTGGTAATATGGTCCGGACCAGTGGGTTCGAGCCAACCCGTCATGGTTGAGACCATATGGGTTTGATCCCAAAAGGACCGCATCAATATGGGTTGGCATTTAGCCAACCCAACCTATAACCGCTGGGTTGGCGGGTTGGGCGGTCCAACCCATAATTTTTTTAACAATATACTAAGATTGTTTTTTTATATACAATAAGATTGTTTGCTCTACACACTTAAATATAACAAAATTAAAATACATTACAAATTAAATATTCATCACATGTCCATACACAAAAAAATAAATATAAATCCACAAGTCATTAGTATAATTTAACAATAATCAATAATTAGTTAATATTAAAGGTGTTTCAATTTGAAGCACGCTGAGGAGAGTAGGGATTGAGGAGAAATGGGCTGGACTTTAGACTTTGGAGTTACAGTTTTGGAGACTTGGACTGTTGGCTAATGGCTCTTCCTTTTCCCTCTTAGTTAAAAAAAATATGGGCCAACCCGCCAACCTGGTAGTCCAACCCGTGACGGGTTGGGACCATATGGGTTTGGGCCAGTTTTGCAGAACCCAAACCGCCCATTTTGTCGGGTTGGGCGGGCTCGGCCCATGATCCCAACCCATATTACCACCTCTACCTCAAACCCAATAGACCGCGAAAACGACCGTCATGGGTTGTTCTACTCCTGTGCATCATCCACATCTAGTAACCGTTCCATATCTGTGATTGGAATCGGGATGTCGAAATCCTCGTTTGCCTTGTAGTCGCTAACACTGAGCTCTCCCTCTCCCAGATGAGGCACCTCTGGTGCGATCGGCTCTTGTGGGACCGTTTAAGGTGGCTGTGGTAGGGTAGGCTCTTATGACTGCTGTGGGAGATGGGCTGAAATGGTGCGGTCTCCCTTCCTCCATGCTGACCCCTCCTCTGCTGCTGCTACCCCACAGAATCGGTCTGGGGACCTCAGGCTCCTTCCCTTTGTCCCTCCCTAAAGCCATATCAACTGCAAAAATTCAAAAAAAAAAAAACCAATTAGTCACATTTATAATGTAAAAATAAAATAATAATAAAAAGTATAAATAGAAAATATATATTTTTCATACCTCAAGTGAGATGAATGAGAAATACTTCAGCGAAAACTCTCAGAAAGTCCCTAAACGCTAAGATCTGAAGGAAAACTCTCAGAGAAACTTCAGAAAACAAAATGGTCAAACAAGAAAATTAGGGGAGCAGCGGCTATTTATAGATCTGGATGTTGTAGCAGTTTTGGAAAAAAACCGCTATATGAACTGCTACTAAATAGCTACACTTTGTAGCATTAATATAATAACCGTTATAGATGTGTGAATTTTGAAGTTCTATAGCGGTTACCATAACTGAACCACTACATATGTGATGACCTTTGATGTTTTGTAGTGGTTCTAAAAGCATAACCGCTACAAATAGGTGTCATTTGGTATTTTGTAGCGGTTTAATTCATAGTAACCGCTACAACCAAATCGACACTATTATCGTTGCTAGTTAGCACCAAGTGGCGCCATATTTTATAGCGGTTACAACAAAGAAACCACTTTAAAATAACCGCAAGAAATTAAGGTAGGAATCTCCTGCCATATATGTAGCGGTTGTATCCTTTTAACCGCTACAAATTATGTTGCCAATCACTCGCGCCACTTGGCGCATGGCTTATTGCCACAAGTTTGTAGCGGTTTACGTAATAACCGCTACAAATGTCAATTTTTGAAGCGGTTAAATATAACAGCTATAAATTCACCGTTACAAAATAGCCTTTTTTTGTAGTGTTTCTTATAGGTGTCTTTTAGTTAAAGATCTTGGAGGGAACCCTATTCACTAGGTATGTTGCCATATAAACATACTCTCCCCAATACTTGAGAGGAACCCTAGATTGTAGCATAAGGCACCAAGCTATTTGCATTAATGTTCTATTTTTCCTTTCTACAATGTCATTTTGCTCTGAAGTATAGGGACAACTACTTTCATGAACAATCCCCTTTTCCCCAAAGTATGTTTTGACATCATTATTGACAAACTCGATACTATTGTCACTTCAAACTCTTTTAATATGAATAGAGAATTGAGAAACAATATAAGCAACATAATTCTTAATGCAACTAGAAGGTTTCAGATTTAGATTTCAACAAAAAGATCCAAGTACTTCTAGAGTAATCATCAACAATGGTCAAGAAATAATGGTGACGTTGGTGTGTAGGTGTCCTATAGGGACCTCGTACATCCATGTGCATCAATTTAAAATGACATTTAGACTTGATACAACTAGAAGTAAAGGGAAATTTGGTTTTCTTGGATTGAATACAAATCTCACATTCTTTCTCTAAGGTGACAGATTTGTTATTCACAATGTTCAAATATCGCAATGCAGGAAGTGGGGCATGTCCTAGCCTATTATGTAGCAACCACAGTTATTAGGATTGTTCGTATCAAGTGCTAAACTATTAATAGTAGTAGCACATTTAGGAAAACTTGGCATGTATAGATCCTCTTCTAGCTTACCAATCGCCTTATTCTTGCCATCCAAAAGGCCCTGTACCAAACAATGGTTAGGGAAAAACACAACCATGCATTATTGTTCACGGGTAGTTCTAGGCATAGAAATAAGGTTGAATTTAAGTTGGGAGGAATATAACATATTGGTCAAATATATATCTTGTGATAATCATATATTACTAATGTGAGTAATCTATACCCTATCACCATTAGGAATCCCATTGGCTTAATTGGACTATCATTAACTTTATATGTATCAAAAAGTGACATATCTCAAGTGATGTGCACACTACTACAAAAAGGGTGAAAGCACCCATTTTATGGCCCTTCTTTAAAGAAGTGCCACAGCTTGCTTTTTTTTTTTGGGCACCAGCTCCCACAACTGGCGTCTGCCTGATGTGGCGCTTGATCACGTCAAGCATATCGGACCAGCTGTGGTGCTTGTCTAGCAAAGCGCCACAGCTGGCGTCTGCCTGACATGGCGCTTGCTCACATCAAGCATATTGAACTAGCTATGGTCCTTGTCTGGCAAAGCGCCACAACTGGTGGCGTACCACGCTAGCCACCACGTGGTGGCTAGTGTGGCGCTTGCCTTGGCAAGTGCCATACATGGCTGAGTGGATAAGAAAATCCACTCTCCAACCAATCCCGCCCCCTTATCTTTTTCACTTCCCGTCAGTAGTCCCTTGCCTGCCCCCTACCTTCTCTTTTTGACTCTCAATTCACTTTAATTATTCCTTCTTTCCTCTATTAAACTTTCACTCTCATCTCTTTTGCCTTCGCCGTCTTCATCGCCCCCTCCCTCCATTTCCTCTCATCTTTACACACATACACACACACGTCTTCATTATCGAATCTATATCTTTATTTTGGTCCAACTGTCATCCCCACTCCTGTCCCAATTTTTCCCTTTTCTTTATACTCTCTTCTACTTTTGGTCCCCCACTCCAGTTGTATTTTATATATTCTTAACAGTTGTATTTTATTTGTTGACTTGCAATTTTTTCTAATTTACCTATGATATGTGTTGGCAAATATGATTTCTTTCGTTATAAGTGGTGAAAAATTATTATAATGCCGTGGGAATAATTAATGGATTATTTGTCAATTAAAACATAGGGTTTAAGACTTAGAAATCTTCAATTTTTAAAATTTTATGTTGCAAATTTTATTTTAAAATTGGAAAGAGAATATAAAAGTAATTAGTAAATGCAATAGTCATACAACTAACCACGTACTTTTTTCAACAATAGATTGAAGGTATAGATGGATCGTAAATGGATGTCATCTAATCGGTATTCAAGGGAATATATATAAATGGGGTGAAAGATTTTATTACATTTGCAATTGAGCATACAAAGGATCCTGACAAAATCTTGTATCCTTGCTTATCTTTGTTGTTTTAGAAAGCAGATTAGTCCACTTGATTTTCTAGATTATTTAGTGTGTTACGATATTGATCAAACATATATACGATGGATAAGGCATGGTGAGACGAATGATGTATGTAGTGACTAGGTGCATACCACGAGTGATGCTTCGAATGAATTTGATCAAAGCATGTTTGATGAAGATGATGGTCTAGAAGAAATCTAAATGTGGTTGAAGTTGTGCTTCAAACTGCCCTAACGAATTTGAAAAGGTGAAAGGTGATGCAGAGAAACCATTATATGCTGGTAGTACTAAATACACAAGATTGTTAGTAGTGTTGAAGTCGTACAACTTTAAAGCTCGCAACGGATTGAGTGATTTGAGTTTCACCGTACTGCTTGAATTGTTGCAAGATATGCTTCCAGAAGAAAATGTACTTCCTACTAAACATACGAGGCAAAGAAAATTCTTTGCTCTACAACCTGTATGGGATATGAGAAGATATATGCATGTCCTAACGATTGCGTATTATTTCAAAATCAATATGCAATGTTGGAGAATTACCCTAAATGCAACACATCTCGATATAGGAAAAAGAAAGGATAAAGTCCTTTGAATGTCCTATGGTATTTTCCCATTATTTTGAGATTTAAGCGACTGTACAATAATGCAGAAATGCTAAACAGTTGACATGGCATGCAGATGAAAGGATTAAAGACACGAAGCTTAGGCACCTTGCAGATGCTCCTTAATGGAAAAAAATTGATCATGAGTACCCTAACTTTGCGGATGAAGTAAGGAACATTCACCTTGTAATGTCAACTAATGGAATTAATCCGTACGATGTTCAAAGTAATACACATAGCACGTGGCCGATGATATTGATGATTTATAACTTTCCTCTACACTTGATCATGAAATATAAGTTTATGATGTTGTTTATGTTAATTTTTGGGCCAAGGCAACCTAGGAATGATATAGATGTATACTTGGCTCCTTTAATTAATGACTTAAAGCTGCTTTGGGAGGAAGACGTCAGTGTGTATGATGGATACATGGAAGAAAGTTTCACTTTTAAAGGCATGTTGTTTGGCACAATTAATGATTTTCCTACTTATGGTAATTTGTTGAGATATAACGTCAAAGGATATGGTGCATGCCCTATATATGAAGATGACACTCATTCAGTGTGACTTCATCATTGTAAGAAAAATGTTTACATAAGCCATCGAAGATTCTTACCATCACAACATCGTTGAAGGAAGTGCAAAAAGCCTTTCAATGGTGACTCAGAAGAAGGTAGCCCACCGAAGATGTTGACCAGTGCCCAAGTATATTCAAAGATAAAAGACTTGGATAACAATTTTGGCAAGACTTTTCCAAAACAAATCGAGACAAGTGGTTAGAAGAAAAAGTCCATTTTCTTTGAACTTCCATATTGAAAGTCTTTATATATGAGACATTTTCTTGATGTGATGCACATAGAAAAAAATATCTGTGATAGTCTAATTGGCACGTTGCTCAATATCCAAGGAAAAAGCAAGGGTAGTCTTAATTCGAGGTTGGATTTGGTGAACTTGGGAATTAGAGAAAAGTTGGCATCGATTAAGCAAGGGCATCATACTTGTCTACCGCCAGCAGTATATACTCTGTCGAGGAAAGAGAAGAAATTGTTTTGAGTTTCTGCAAGGAATTAAAGTTTCTGGGGGCTACTCTCCAAATATAAAGAACTTTGTATTAGTGAAAGAGTTGAAGTTAAAGAACCTCAAGTCTCATGATTGTCATGTGCTCATGCAGAATTTTCTACCAGTTGGTATACGATCCATTTTACCTAAAAATTTAAGAAACACTATCACTAAAATTTTTACATTTTTTTCAAGTTGATCAGCAGTAAAATGGTAGATTCAACTAAGTTACAAGATTTACAAAGGTTAATTGTCTATACTTTGTGTGAACTTGAAATGTATTTTCCAACTTCTTTTTTTTGTTGACATTATGGTATATCTAATCGTACACTTAGTTAAAGAGATTCAATTGTGCGGTCTAGTGTACTTGAAATGGATGTACTCAAATGAGCAATTCATGAAATTAAAAGGGTATATGAAAAATAGATATTGCCCAGAGGGTTGTATTGCTAAAAGGTACATAGTTGAAGAAGCAAGTGACTTCTGTGCTGATTTTCTATCAAATTGACCCTGTAGGGATCCCCAAGTCCCATCATGATGGGTAAAGATCAGGGAAAGGAACAAGTAGGATGAATGTAATAACGATATCAGTGACTGAACGGGAGCAAGCCCACTTGTATGTGTTACATAACACTGATAAGGTCGAACCGTATGTTGAAGAACACAAGGATGCTCTTCGATTGGTATATGGTGATAGGAATGAAAATTTGTTAATAAAAGAAAATAATAAAGAATTTTCAGGTCGGTTGAAAAATCGCATTAATGATGAGATGGAGTGGAATCCTGATTCAGTTTTTTGAAAAATTGAAGTGGTTGTCGAAGGGACCAAGCTTAAATATATTATCTTACAATGGTTATGCAATCAACGGTTACACATTCTATACATAAGACCATGATACACAAAGCATGATGCAGAATAGTGGGGTAACACTTGTTGCTGATTCTTGGCATAGATCCAGTGCTAAAGACATAGACCCTATATATGCATCAATGTCATACTTTGGTGTCATTGAATGCATATGGGAGTTAGATTACTCTATGTTCAGGGTCCCTATCTTCAGATATAAGTGGGTTAACAACAACAGTGGATTACGGATAGATGACTTAGGCTTTGTTTAAATGGACCTTTCTAAGGTTTGGTATAAAGATGATCCTTTTATTTTAACAGCACATGCAGAACAAGCATTTTTCATTCTAGATCCTGCTAAGAAGAATTGGTCTATTGTACTCCTATCCAACAAGAATGGTAAAGAACAAGTTGATTTTGAAAGTAATGAAAATTTGAACATCAATGATGATGATCCTTCGTTTGAGAATTTATGGTCAATAGACATTGGTATAGATGCAGATGAAGATGGAGATGGAGATGGAGATGGAGACGTGAGACATGATCATGAAAAGGGAACTTGGGTCAAGAGAAACACAATTCTCAATCCAACACAAATTCTGAAGAATAAAATTTTAAATCAAATGAGAAAAAGGAAAAGATAATGAATGCCTTAACTTGTTTACTTGTACATACATTTTTATATATTTCAAAATAATTTACTTTCGTTGATATGGTTGACATTATACACTGATGTTTTATTTTGGTTTATTTCACTTCTAGGAGTATGGACTCACCATACGATGAAACTGATGATGTTCCTAAGAACATTGGCAGACAAAGATTTATGGAGAATGTAAGACGTGGCAGAACCGTTATGGTGAGGTTGATCAAATTGAGAACTAAGGGAATCAAGTTACAACTGGAGTGGCATGAAAAGAGAAACCCAATCGGTGAGAACAATACCTCAATAAATAACTTGATTGGGACAACAATTCAAGACGGAGTACCTATTACAGTTCAAGACTGGAGACGGGTAAAGAAAAATTATGAGGATGAAATCTGGGATGAAGTACAGGTAACACAAATTATATATGTTTTTTGTATTGTTACAGAGCATTTTTATTATTGATGATGATCGGAAGAACTTCGTTCTAAGAAAAGCCATAAAACATATGAGAAAGTTTCGTTCTGATCTTGTCAAATACTTCTTGAGGAATGATAATAAGATTATCATTACTACACCGTCGACATTGTATGAAGGAATCATCACTCAATAAATGTGAGATGAGTTTATCAGAACATATACAACTTAGGAATTCCTGGTAATATAATATGTTTGACTGCCTATTACTTGTAATGTACGTACTTGTAATTAACATTTATATATTGTTATGAATCATTTTAATCTAAATAGGAGTTGAGTAAGAAAAATCACACTAACGCGACCAACATGCCATACCGGTACACACAAGGATCTGTTTCATATGCACAATTAGAAAGAAAAATGGTAAGAACTAATGATTATTTCATATGTAGATAAGTTGTATGAATATCATTTAACTTCAACTAACTTTGATGTGCAAATAGAAGAATCAAGTTTAGATATTATACAGGTGCCACGACATGATCTGTGGGTAGTCGGTTGCACAAATAAGAAAGGTGAAATTCGTAGTGAAGAAGCAATAAGAGTAGCTGAATATTGTGTAAGTATTGAATTTTGCGTACAATAAATCATTAGCTTTACTTAAAATAATTTGATATCTCACAACTATTATTGTTGTAATTCTTTTTGTGCTAGCGATAAATGACACAGGAGGATCCTACATTGGTGAGCTATGTTGGTAGAGATGATTTGTTAAGCAGAGCACTAGGAGTACCGAGTACGATGGTCATGTTCAGGGTACTAGTTTTGCTGTCACCAAGCAGCATACTTCAGACATCAGAAGTGCCTTAATAAAAGTGACGTTTCCCAGCTACGTGAGGAGATGACTAGTTTATAGCATCAAATGCAAGAACTTCACGAAAAAATATGCTACAAGGAACAACGAGAAGAACAATTCTTAGAACAAATATATTTGATGCAAGAACAAAATGCCCTATTAAGAGCGTAAATAGAACAATTGGTGCATTATAGGCCAACACAAAATGTTCCCCTCTGTGATAGCCCAAGTGTCAGAGATAGTTGTACTTCCATGCCTAAAGTCCCTTTTCCTTAGGTAATTAATTTCTTCTCTACTTAACTTTATGATACATTATAATTTAGCGAACTTTAACATATTAACTCTAGCTATTTTCCATAGGGCAAATTTCAATGCAAGTTATATGTCGATCAAGTTCCAAGCATACCGTTGCAGTGGGTGCTACCTACAACACTGATAAGGACACACTGCACAATTCACCGTTGCCTGATAACACATACCGAGTGAAGGTTGACGTATGCAAGAATGAAGACGTGCTTTTACCGATCCTATCTCAGGATGAGGAAATAATGGTGAAAGATGTTGTAGGTGGCTATATTGCTTGGCCAATAGGTCTTATCGAGCCATATGAAGAATATTGACTAACAAATGTTGGATATCTTGTAGATTAGTCAAGCCAAGAAAGAAGAATATTGAAGATATTCAAGAAGACATCTAATTGGATTATGAAGAATGATAATCAATTCAAGAAGATATCTAGTTGGGTTATAAAGAATGATCATCAAGTGGCAAAACAAGAAGAAAGAGATTGAAGAAAGAAGAACTTGTAAGATTACATGAGAATATCAAGATTCAAGCTATTAGAAGTGATATCAGAGGTTTCTATGGTCAAACAGAAGTTGGAATGGGTCAATACGAAGCTAAAATGGTGTATACGGAAGTTATGGTAGCTCCAGGGATGATTACTCGAGTAATATGACACTGCCTCATTTTGGAGGTGATTACTCATGTAATCTACAGAGTTACTTGGAGATTACTCGAGGGCTCACTCGAGTAATGGCACTCTGGTTTCACACGTCAGGACAGAGGTTTGGTATTTTGGGAATATCTCTCTAACCACATGTCGGTTTGATCTCAAACTAGTTGTATATGAAACTAGACTCCCAACAAGAACTATGGACACCAAGATCACATTAAAAGGAGTTTAGATGAGAGAGATATGATCTATTGAAGTGGATACATGAATCAGCGTCTTTTACCAGTACAAGGTTCGGTATTTTGAACATAACTCTCAAAATACATATCGGATTGAGACAAAACTGGTGCCATATGAAATGAGACTCACATAGCTTTCTAAAGATATATAATTTGTCATATTTCAAGTTATATACTAAGATCTATGCCTTTGGGAAGTTGATGCTCGTGATTTCAGACTTTGTCTAAATGCAGAAGATATTCTTTGGATGATAACTTTCTATAAAAGATGAGTTTGGAGGTGATTCTTACTGCATTGGAATGTAGACAATGAGGGCTTTTCGATGATATATAATTTTCCATGTTTCGAATCAAAATCAAGAATTCACTTGAAGAGCTTACTCGAGTAATCTGCAGTTTTATTTGGAAGCTTACTCGAGTGAGCACTCGAGTAATGCAGTTGGAAATACTCTCAGCCAAGATTTGAATGATATTACTCGAGAGACCACTCAAGTAATCTTCAAAGTTATTTAAGAGCTTACTCGAGGGATCACTCGAGTAACCAGAGAAGAAATCTTCCAGTAGCTCTCGGCCAAGAAATAACTCACATCACTCGAGGGACTACTCGAGTAACCAGATATGAAAAAGTAACATTACTTGAGGGATCACTCGGGTAATGAAGTAGGAAATGCTCTCGGTCAGATTTTGAACGGGATTACTTGAGGGCTCACTTGAGTAATGCTTCCCAGGAATACACAGTAACATTCTGAAGCTTTCAAAAATCATGGGATTAATTATGTAACTCACTCTTCTTGCTTCCAATCATTCTTACACTTCATTATATTAGTGTTTAATGTATGTCTCCAGGAATACAATGAAGAGATAATGTGAAGAGACAAAAGTTGACTTTGCGGAAGCAGATCGTTCACCAACCACAACAGCTAGTTTTCAAAATTGAAGAACAGTCAACGAAGCTACACCACTCTAACAGATAGGTTGAAATGCTTCTAATGGCTATCACAAATCATCTATAAATATGGGTACATTCAACAAAGAGCAACACACCAACGAGAAACATGCAAACATCATGAATCATCTACTCCAACCCAACTACTCTTTGTTCTTATCCATTTTTATATCATGTATATTTGAGAGAGAGATTATTTGTATTGTGCTTCAGTATTCATCTATTTACTTCTGAGAGAGAAGATTGATTGTAATCTTTCATCATCAAAGTTGTATCCTTACGGGGTGTGTAAGGAGAGTAACTCGATTGTAACCTTACGGTGTATAAGGGGGAGTAACTTGGTAAGAGATTTGTAAAAGGCTTCGCAAGTGACCGGCTAAACTTATGGGTTGTAAAGGCTTTTCTTGTGCCTGGATTAAACAAGAAGATAGTGGATTTGAAAATTTCAGGTGGAGCCTGGGGACTGGACGTAGGCCATCACAGATTGGACTGAACCAGGATAAATCACAGTTTGCATACTCTCTTCCTTAAACTCTTATATTTCCAGCATATATTAACTGTTGATTTATGATTCATTACTTTCATATTTATTACTTCCTCTAAAATGCAAAAAGATTTTCAAAGTTCTTAAGATTTTTATCTTACACCCAATTCAGCCCCTCTTGGGTGTCAGCCGGTTCTAACATCACTTCCTCCAAAACCACCACATGAGGGTATTTGTTTTTAAAAAATTTAAAATACTAAAGTGCCACAGCATTTTTAGTGACATCCTAATGTATGGCACTTCTTTAGTGCCACAGCTAATGCAATTATAAGTGGCACAACTTTGCTTTTTTGTAGTAGTGGTAGTTGCCCCAAAATAAAAAAAACCCATATACTAGTTGTACCTATAAAAGAAGAAGGAACTTTCAAACCTAAATCAATATCACTTAAGGCATGCACGGTGCCTTTGGAATCTTTCTTCTGTAGGTTAAGAAGTTGCTCACATTGATCTTGTGTGAATTTAGGTTAGATAACATGGTTCACTAGTCAACCCCCTGTGGGTGACGTATCCATTTTGAGTTGATGAGCATATGCTTATGTTGCCTTGGAGTCTCGCAGTCCCTTAAAGCCAACAGGGTAACCAACATGCTCCCAACAAATATCCTTAAGATGTCCTTTCTTTCCACAGTGGGTGTATTCCAGGATCAGTCCTCCACGGCCTCAACCATGGCCTTTCCCCTACCTCTAGTAGCCATAGCTACTCCCTCATTTATTGTATGAGATGAATTGGATAAGGATCTTTGTTCTTCATCTACAGAAACCATTGTAAATGATTAATTAACAGAGGGTGGGGGTGCATAAGTAGAATATGACTCTTGGCTATTGTATAGGAATCATTGAGCCCAAGGAGAAATTGTTGTAAGTTTTTTTGTTAAATGCACTTAGAATATACCTTAGAGGATGGGCATTGTCATGATGGAATAAGAAGCAAAGCAGAGTATTCTTCCCAGAGCTCCTTTAATCTGGAATAATATTATGATACTATTAAAGGCACATGACGCAGAAGGTTGAGTTCATGATGGAGGGAAAATATTCTAGAACCGGTAACTTTATCAAATCACTCTTGAAGATCAAGCCAAACTGAGTGGGCATTCTAGAAAAATATGAGACTATTGGCCAAGTAATTAGATACCAAATTAAGAATCCAGGAGAGAACCATGGCATTACATCTCTCCCATTGATCCTGGAATTGAGCTTCTTGCCCTTCTTTTGTATATGTGCCATCAATAAAACCTAATATCTGCTTGCCCATAAGCACAATTCGCATGGCACTACTCCAGATCATGTAATTTTCAGTGCCAGTAAGAGTATGTGGAATGAGTGAGGATGCCTGGGTATTGGATGGGTGGATAAAGAAAGGATAATTAAATGGAATTTGATCAATGGTTTAAGATTTACCTTTCTCAGATGCCTTTGGCCTCCATTGTTGAACATGAGAATCACAGAGTTGTTGAGCATAGTGACGGTAAGAATCATAAAAGTGATGAGTGTGGTGGCAGAATCATAGAAGTGACGAAATGTTTGGGTTGTCGTGGCAAGAATCACAGAATTAGTAGAATCACAAAAACACTGAAACATCTGGGTTGTCATAATGAGAATCAGAGAATCATTAAGCGTGGAGGCAAAGTCACAACGGTAATGAAATTTCTAGGTTGTTCGATCACAAAATCGCTGAGCGTTGTGGCAAGATTGTAATTGGCGATAAAATATCTAGGTTATTTTGGAGGAGATGACTATATTTTGGTAGGGTTTCTTGAAAAATCACAGAGTTACAGTTCCTCGATCTCGATGATGGATTGTTTAAGAACTGGGTCTTTGTTTTCCCCTGATTTGGAGCTTCATCTTTTCACCGTCGGATCTTGCTTAGTTATGGACCATGTGATATGTACAGGAACTTGGCTAGAAAAATTTCTTCAAACCTGCCGCTCTAATGCCATGTTTGGCTAGAATAAAACTCTTTTATTTCTTTTATAACAAAAAAAACTCTTTGACAATATATTGAGGGCCCGTTTGGTTTGATCCCATTATACCCTGCAGTATAGTGCAATCCAATACAATACAATATTAATTACAGGAGTAATGTTTGGTTTGATTTTTAAGCAAGGTGCAACGAGTTAATATTTTAACAATTATTTAAAATTAATATATTTCATAAAGTATATTTTACCTTTAATATAATCTTTGTAGAAAAATAGTTAAAAGCTGGTGGCGGCGGGGATGGAGGAGGAGGTAGTGGTAGAGGCAACAATGGGGGTGGTGACAGAGGAGGAGGTAGTGGTAGTGGCTGTGGGTAGTGGCGGAGGTGGTGGTGGTGGCGGTGGGCAGCGGTAGAAGTGGTAGTGGCGATGGCGGTGGCGGTGGTGGTTATGGGCTGGTGGCGGCCAAAGAAGTGGTGGTGGCGGTGGCTGTGGGCCAGTGGCTATAAAGGAAGAGGTAGTAGTGGTGGTGGTGGGCAACCATGGAGGTAGTGATGGTGGCAGTAGGTAGGTGGCGACGAAGGTAGTAGTTGTGGCAGTAGGCAGCGGTGGAGGTAGTGTGTGGTGGCGGTGGCGGCAAGGAGAAGGTAGTGGTAGTGGCAGGGGGAAGGTGGTGAGGGTGGTAGTAGAAGAGGAAGTAATGGTAGCAGTGGCGGAGGAGGAGGAGGTGGTGGTGGTGGTGAGGGTGGAGGAGGAGGTGGCGGTGGTGATGGCAACTGTGGGGGTGGGGGATGGCGGCAACATCAATGGAGGAGGAGAAGATAGTGGCGGTGGCAGGGGGTAGAGGTGATGGCGGTAGTGGTGGTAGTGGTAGCGGCAGCGGGTGGAGGTGACGACGGTGGAGGAGGAGGTGATGACAGCTGTGGCGTGATGTGGCAAGTGAAATGAGATAAATGAAATAAAGACACAAGAAACTAAAGGGTGAATTGGACTTTTTTAACTATGCAATAGGATGGTAATGAGGATTCATAGGGGGAGGTATGAATGAGTATTACCAATTTTTTGGTAATTATCATTACCATAGTAAACCTTATTACCATGATAAAGAGCAACCAAACACTCGTTTTTTGGTAATGCAATAATGATTACCATTGCAGACATGCAATGGGGTTGAACCAAACAGGCTCTAAGTCCTAATATTTTTTTTGGTTAGGCCCATGTATCCTCCTATTGGAGACAATCCTGTTCGAGACATTGTTAGGCACTAAATGTGGGCACCTCTCCCAACGGGGATTTGAACCTTGGTTCACCATGTTGTGAAGAACTAGCCCCTTCCACTAGACCTAACCTCGTTGGTTAAGTCCTAATATTTATACACGAACCAACTACATGCAGCAAGTAAATGGGTCTAGCAGAATTTCACACCATGTATCACATACTTATGGGCCCATGCCCAATAACCCTACAACTATACATATATTATTCTAGTAGTATGTTTGTGAGGTGAATGATAAGGCTTATATTTACAATGTGATATAAATAGGGTACGATGAAGTTCTGGTCACATTGCAACCAATCTATCTCATACGCAAAAGATGTGCAAATTAAAGTGTTTTTGACATTCATATGTGGCTTAGTCAGAGGCCCTTGGAAGTTCTGCTTGAAGTGTAATTAACCCTCCATTGATTTCCACTCCTTATACTTAATTGATTGTTAATAATTATGAAAATCTTGGTGATTTCTTAATTTAAATTGTATTGTGGAGACCATGATTTGGTGGTACTAATTGTGGCAACACAAACATGGCTTAAAATTCTAAACTTGACTGTTTCTTCTAATTGATGACCTTGGTATGTCAATGGTCCAGTTGCAGGGTATATATCAAATTTATTTCAATATTCTTATTCTTATTAATTGCTTATTTATTTATTTATTCCAACTTTGAATTAATTTTTAATCATTAATTATTTATACTTTTGTTTAATGTATCTATGAATTTAATATAGGTATACTAAAAAGTTTGATCAGGAGGCATATGGATATCGATTAACATATGCCATAACAAAGGTAAGAATCTTTCTATTGTACATTATTTTGAAAATTAATTTTTTTATAAAGGTTAAAGTTCAAAAATGCCAATCAATTTATACAAAAAATGCGTCCAACACTTTTTTTGGATGTAAAAGTAACAATAAATGTTCAAAAAGATGGCAAAAGGGACACTTTCGTTGAAGTTGCATAATGTCTATCATGATTTCTAGTAGGCCCTAGGCTATTAAAAAAAGGGTTAAAGGGCTAAATTGCCTTGGAAGTTTTCAAAGATGGGCGTTAGATAGCATGAAGTTTCGAGGGGGCAATTGTGCCCTAAAAGTTTAAAAAACAGGACAATGCTGCCCCTTCGTTAACAAGCCCTAACAATCAACATTTGTTGACTATATATACAAATGTGGCATGCCTATATGGCATTCACCTAGCCTTCTTTTTCCACGTCATATTTTTTAGTATATAAAATTTAAAAAAAAAACTCACTCCTCTTATTCCTATCCTTCCTGACTTATGTCCCTCACTCTACCATCTAACCCTTCATCATTGACACTGATGATGACCTGCAGCTTCCATCGAGCTCAACCTTCATTGTCGACGACCTCTCTCCCCTAGGCCGATGACCTCTCACAGACAAATTTGGAGAGAGATCATTTGTGAGGTTTCTATCTTAAGGATTTATTGGAATCATAAGAAGATGAGAGATCATTTGAAATAGCGTTAACTCCAATCCTTAGCAACGATGGCGGCAAGGTGCTTCAAGGGTGCTGCGATGGCGGCAGCTTCTCCTTCTTTGATATACAACTCCTCCCTCTTCAATCTACGACTTGTCCTTCCTCTTTATCTTCTCCTTCTTCCTCTTTGATTCACCGTATACAACCTCCTTCGGCCCTTGTCACAGCACCGGCTACATTCAAACTTTCCCCCATGCCGTTGCTGCCTCTCAGATCCAACTAAAAATTGTACCCATATCTTCTTTTGCTTCTCAGTCTCTGGTTTCTTCTACTTCTCCATCTTATTTTTCAGATGCCCTATTATTATGTTGTTGGTTTTAGCTTTTTAATTTTGAATTATATGTATTAACCCGCTAATGGATAGAAATCATCCAAATCTTTGAATCTTTGGCATTAACGGAGGGGCAATAATACCCCATTTTTTAAACCTCCAGGGCACAATTGCCCTGTAAAAAACTTCCTGGTGCCTTATGCCTATTGTTAAAAACTTCATGGGCATTTTAGCCCTTTAACCCTTAAAAAAAAATAAAAATGCCTAACTTTTTTTAATTTCCTTTACTACCTCTATCTCTTTCATGCGTCATTTCGCTCAAACTCTCCTTTTCTCTCGTCAACTCCCCATTTTTCTCAAATCCTAGTAATGGTAGCAGCATCATCCTTCATTGATCCTCTTCTTTATCTTCACTAATCTTGCCCCGTCATTGCATCTCAATAATAAGAAGATGACGACGATGTCTTCATTAGAGATAGCAAGTTTGAAGGTGTGGTGGAAAGAAGAGAGGTGGCAGTAGCATCTTCACCTACGATAGTATCTTTTTTTCTACATTTCTCACATTAATGCTTCCTACAAACTCCTTTCAACTTTGCAAATCTGAATAAATAAAGTCATCCTCCCCGATCTCTCCTTCTAGATCTGCCAATGTCATCGATCCTTCGCCTATGTCTCAATCTTAGTTGCTCCAACTTGTGGTTCCTATTCTCAACTTTCTCTCTTCTTTCTTGTTTCCTCTTCTAATACCTGCAATCGTTGTGTCATCCAATCCAAGCAGCCTACTTCTCCAAATCCTATGCTCTTGGTCATGGAATTGAGTGGTGGACACTTAGCAATCAAACTGATTTTGTGCTCAGTAGTGGCGCTTTCACGGTCATGGCTAATAGGGTATGAGAATGAAAATTTTGAAGCTTGGAAATGCCGACGTTGAGTACAAGAGGTGAATGAGCCCAGGATTGTTTTTTGAGTGAGACTATAGAAGGAGAGGATGAATCAAAGGTTGGGATGGAGTAGATGTTTTTATTTCCCTTTTGTGTTAATTAACTTTGATTGTTTCTGGTTTAATTTGTGGTTGAGTTCTGAATTTGATGATGATAATTGAAGAGATTTGTTGTTAATGATGATTAGAGCCGAGAAAATGGGTAGGCGCGTTTAAACCCTGAATTTATAAGGGCCGGGCCTCAGATTTTTGCCTAAAAAATGAAAGCGGGCCAAAAAAGGCCAGCCCTGTAGGGTCGAGGGCCTAAAAGGGCCAGCCCTATAGGCTCTGTATGTTTTTTTTAAAATATTTATATGATAATAATTTTTTATATTTTTTTAATGATGTTGCAAATATTTAGTTGATATTAACTTTTTTAAAATTAAATTTCATAAGAATATCTTGTATTAATAATCCTAAAAATTAAAAACTTATAAAAAATATTTCTTATATCATAAGTATTTTTACCAATTTTGTATTTTTTGACTTATTTTCTTGTGATTGTTTTATTTATATCTTGTGTTGTTTATTTTATTGACTACTTACACTTTTCAAGACATATTTAGAAGAAGTATTTTTAATTTTGTTAAGTCTTCTCATTAATTATTTGTAATTATAGTATGTAGACAATAGTTTATCTTTGATTATGACTTAATGACTGTATTTGTTTGTTGCATGATGCATACCGTTTACACTCTAATTTTGACAATATTTATGTGTTGAATTAGGAATTCCATTGTTGTAATTTCTTTAAAAAAACTGAAAAAAAAAATGAAATTTGTTTAATCTTGTGAAAATATCTTTAGGCCTTGCGGGCCGGGCTTTAAAAAATAGCAGTTTTTCTTACCCTGGGCCTAAAAGGGCCAGCCCCCTTTTAGGCCCTGGCCCTTCAAGGGCCAGGTCGGCCCTAATTCCCAACTCTAATGATGATGCAGCGGAAGAATTGAGATTTTATTTTTATCTTTCGTGTTGTTGATGAGCAGGAAATGAATCAAGTAGATTAGAGGGAGACGTTTCTTCTTCTTTTGTTTTAGGGGTATTTTAATACTTTAATACTGTAGTAAACAAGCGTTAGTTTATTTTACTAGTTGTCTCACTTTTGCCCTCTTCTTTAAAGTTTATGTTTACATTTGCAACCCAAGAAAAGTTTATGGTGTTGGGTATACTTTTGGTATTAGTTTTGGGCTATTTTGGACCTGAACCCTTTTTGTAAATTTTGTTTTTCAAATTATATGTATATGGTGAGTTGACATCAAGAATTAAATTGTTCAGGGTAGTATGAGATAATTTTATCGTGACGACTGTTACCGTAAAGAAACTTATGAATATTGTATGATAAAGAATGTTATGAGATGTTTCGAAGGTGGCTCCATTTCTACCTATTGTAATGTACTCCTTCCATTCATTTTTATAAGAAATGTTTAAACGAATCTCACGGTTTGAAGTGTCGGTTAAAAACAATAAATATGTAAAAAATGTAACCAATTTTGACTAAGATACCCTTATTTATGATGGCATAGGGAATAAGAAAATTATTGTGGCAGAAGTAATAGGTCTTTAGGGGTTGTAAAAATTCATTGTATTGATATTAAATTGGGGTAATTAAATAAGGGCAAAATAGGAAAGTAAGAAGTAAAAAATAAAACATTCTTTGAATATTTCTTATAAAAAGGAATGGGGTATGTGTGGCGGTTGTTTCTTATAAAATGGAACAAAAGGAATACTCCCTCTGGTCCACAATATAGAGTACCTTAACTATATCACGGGAAACAAGAAATGATAGTTAAGTCATTTAATATGTCTCAAAATGCAACTTTTTCCACTTTTACCCTTCTTGAGAAATGTGTTTAATTGCATTGAGTGTTATTTTAGAGAGAGGGGGGATATAATGAGTAGGATAAAGTTGGAAAGTGGGTTTTAATTACAAGGGCAAAATAAGGAAAAGAGCATTAGTTAAACAGGAGGTGACTTATATTGTAGACCATGCATTTTTTATAGAAGTGCCCTATATTGTGGACTAGAGGGAGTAATTTATTGATTAAGAATTTAGATGTTGTTTTTAATTAGTTAATAGCAGTATGAGTTTTGAGGGCAATTATGTGATATTCATGATTGCTAAGCGCCCTAAACATTAGGACAAATGCAATTCTATAATTGCATACTACTGGCATACAATCTTTATCGTTTATACTAGTAATATGTATCACTACCTCCTACCGTACTACAAATAAGATTTTATATTAAACCCCAAAACTAGTATTAATATTGTATCTCATCATTTATGCATTTAATTGTTACCCACATAATCTTAATCTTTCAGTCCATAGATAATTTTATATTTTTATCAGTGTTGCTGTTGATGTCAGTTTCTTGAGATAGGAGAAAAGCGGAAAAAGGTTGTGGGAGGATGCTTGTTTTGACTACCTCTAACTCTAAATATAAGTAACTTATAATTAATTTATTTGCATTAATAAAAACATGTTAACATTTTTTAAATTTGTCATAAAATTTAAGTAATTTTTTAATTTTAAAGTCTTCTTAACAATATTAAACTCCAGTATCATTAATTTATACTATCTTTCATCACTCTTATTAAACATGTACATACGAAAAAAAATATTAAATACTCTTCGAAACTATGCCTTATAAAGAGAACAAAAAACACCTTCTAGAAGATGCTCTACAATATGGATATGAAGGAATGACTTGAAAAGTGGGTATTGTGATCCATGTTTGAGAACATGTCTAAGTTGTGTGGTTAGGATAATTGGATAAGCATATGAATGGAAAGGTATGATTAGTGGGAAATCTTAGTGTGACTTGAAGTGGTATTAAATAACTTTTTTTGCTAACTTTATCATAATTATAAGGTACTTCTAACATGTTTTATACAAACAAACAAAAAAAGGGAAATTTGCATTGAGGTCCCAAGCAAGACAAAATACAATACAAAGGTTTCTTGAAATCTTCAATTTACAGGCAAGCCTCATGGGACATTTGGGTAATATAATTCAATTGTGACAAGACCTAGATGCCCTTAGTGAATTTGAGAAAAAATCAGATTAATTGAAAACCCCAATTCTTCTCTCTCCCCGAAAGCCCCAATTCTGGTTCTCTCCTTGATAGCTGACTCTATCACCCCACCAAAGCTGGTCTCATCCCGTTGTGTTTCGTGGTCCGTTGCCTTCATTGTTCATGGTCCGACACCCTCATGGTTTGTTGTCTATCGCCTGAATAAACATCACCGAGAAAGCAAGCGTGGCCTCTATATAATTTAGGGAGAATGACATTGAGGTCCCAAGGACCAAAGAATATTTTGTAAAAATGACTCAATGAGTTGTTATTTCTTTTCACAGGGATTTTACTGGTATTTTGTTCAGTCTCTAGGACCTCACTGTCATTCTCCCAATTTATATTACCAGAATTGCTGTGAGTGCTTTGGATTCAGCTAAGAGCCTTCTCGAGTTCATGAACCAAGGGAGTAAGATTTATCGGGTATAGATAGCTGAAAGTTTCCTTTTTTCTTTCTTTTTCCTTTTTGAATTCTTCGTTGGGTGACTTTCCTTCCTTAACTTGGGAATGGATTGCTGAAATATCCTAACTTTCCTTTCATGTCTCTATAATCCAAGTTTAGTTTCCAAACGACTTCATGTTACTTATTTTATTTACTCCCTCCGGTCCTAATTATAAGACAAATTTGACTTTTTTAGAGAAATTAATGAAGCCAATTAAATTACTTTAGAGTATTTATATTTATATTATTTTCTTCAAACTAATTAATTTGACTAATAAACTAATATATAATCTAAGGATACTAAAAATATAAACACTCTAAAGTAATTTAATTGACTTCCTTAATTTCTCCAAAAAAGTCAACTTTGTCTTATAATTAAGACCGGAGGGAGTATTATTTTTGTGTGCTTCCGTTTAGGTTGCAAAGTGTAATGCAATGATTATTCCTTGAGTCACTGAATATGTTTATGCCATTGCTTATGTCGTTTTCTTCCAGTATAAGATGCTCATATTTGTGTACATATATCTAGCACTTAAAATGACAAGATCTCGTTAAAATGTTTCTGTTAGGTTGTCTAATTAGAACATAACACAGCGGAATAAGGATTGTGAAGTACCCAGTCATATGTTAGCGAATTGTAAAACATATTCAGTGAATTTTTTGTAATTGTTTGATAAACCTTGTATTTATTTTCAGTTAAAGAAGATGGAGAAGGAAAAAAAAAGGTAAAACTGGACCAAGCTCATCATTCTTCTCTAGTTACACTTTGTTTACAGAAGAATTTTGCAACGAGAAGAAGGCGAAGGTGGGGGAGAAGGAGAAGAGGAAGGTTGGGTTCTTGTGGTGGCTTGTCACTCATTCGAAGAATGTATAGGGTGACAAAGTTATGTCTTTGGTGCAAGGGAACAGTTGGAGGAACATAACCAAACAGGCTTACAAGTTCAATTATAACTAGGATTAGTCCTGAATGTTTATGAAATGTTTTTTGTAACTTAATTTATGATCAATGTGTGTACTCATTGTAATGATTTGATATTAGTGGTTAAGTAAGATTATGCATACACTACAAAAAAACATGAAATTTCTGACAAAATTTGCAAATTCCGTTAGAAAAATTTCCGACAGAATTTTTCCATGCCAAATTAGCCATAGAAAATATTATGTGTCAAATTCTGTCTTTTACCACAGAATTTCCGGCAGAAACTCCGTTGGAAATTTGTGACGAAATTCAAAAATTGCGAGGGAATTGAATTCCGTGGCAAATTTTAAAAATTATTATTATTTAATTAATTAACATTTTTTAATTAAATTAAATTTTTAAAAATATTTTTATAAAATTTATTATTTATTAATTAATATTTTTAATTTAATTTTTAATTTATTTTAAATTATTATTTTCTAATTTCTAAAATATTTTTAATTTTCAATCATAGGTTTTGGTCCCTGTAGGTGTAAAATGGTCATATAAAAATTTATTTATAAAAAATAAAATTTATTAGTTATTAATTAATATAAGTAAATAAAATATTAGTTAATAATTATTTATTAGTTATTAATTAATGTTAATAAAAAATTAATTTTAGAAATTAGTAAAAAATATAGTCATATGTGTTAGATTCCAAGTTTTGATGATAACAAAAGGTAATTGTGTGCAAAGTATGTTTTTACAAGTCTAGACTATGATTGCAAAGTTACCAAATGCATATGGCAAAGTTTGGAGATGTCTGCTGTCAGTTTTTACTGATGCATTTGAGCAACATAGTTAACACTTGAGCACCAACCTCTTTTGCACTCGAGCACATACAAGTGTTGGACTGAAAGTGTTTGATAGAGAGTAATTGCTGTCTATTTTACTGATGCACTTGATCATTATAACCAACACTTGAGCATGAAGATGTTTTTCACTCGAGCATATGAAAGTGTTGAACTGAAAGTGTTTGACAGAGAGCAAAGTCAGAAACAAGATATCAACACTTTACTCGAGCATAAGTTCTGTACTCGAGTGATGGCCTTATTTGCACCCGAGTTCTAGCGAGTGAGAGACTGCGAGTGTTTGGCCGAGAGTCATGCAGAAAGAAAAGCATAAGCATGCCTGAGTGAGAGTTCATGTGCCCGAGTGATACATCAGCACTCGCGAGTGAGAAATCTAACTCTCTCAATTCTGATGCAAGTGCTGAAGACAAAGAGTATATTATAGAAGAATATTCTTCTTACTCGAGTAAGAGTATGTATGCTCGAGTGAGGTACCACATCACCTGCGAGTGCAAAATCACACTCTTGATAAAACAGGGTGTGAGTGTTGTTCAGAGACGTGGCTCATAGTGTAAAATGAAGCAGCACTCGAGTAAGGGGACCAGTGCTTGAGTGAGGACCCACATCACTCGCAAGTGTGAAAATGCACTCTCTCAAAATCTGTGGAAGTGCAAGTGTAAAACTAAAGCAAAAGGAGAAAATATAGTATTGCACTCGAGTGAGACACCACAGTGCTCAAGTGATACTCTGCCAGAAGCCAAAATGCACCAGTCTTACAGCGTTCAATCCGAATATGGTTTAATGTTATTTATTCATTTCATTTTCACTTATTATTATTATATAACATCATTTAACATGTATTACGAGTGTGATACAGGAGTTTGAACGTTTGAATAAAAAAGACACATAAGAATTCAAACAACGGTAGACAGCATCATTACGACCATCCAAGCACGTACCTACCGCGTTCAAAGATTTCAAACATACGCATGCTGTTCCACAGTAACATGCCCCGCTCCACAATGATTTTTATTCAAACGAGCGAAAACAAATGTCTATAAATATAGAACTCCAGAGAGCATCAAAGAAAACGAAGTGCAAGAATTCACACAAGCAAATTCATGAGTCTCTGTTATTCACATTTTCTCTGTATTCATATCTTTCTTCAGTGTTTATCATATTTGCTCTATAAGAGAGTCTGTATACACTTCAAATTCTATTTGATCTCAAGGTACTGGGACCTTAAGAGGGGAGATTTCCTTATGAGAGAAGCAGTGAGAGAATTCCTAGTAGGACTTTCTGCTCATAAGACTTACAAGATACAAGCAGAAGAGAAAGTTGCTGCTCGTAAGACTTATAGTGATGTAAGCAGGAGAGAACGTTGCTGCTTATAAGACTTGTATACGTAAGCAAAAGAGAAACGTCATAGGTTTGTTTTTCTGCACATAAAACTTGTCGTAAGGGGGAGAGAAATTTCTAGTATTTCTACTCGTAGTCCTTCAAGGACAGTTGTTGTCTTGCGGCGTTTCGAGAGCCCACTGAATCTTGGAAGAATAGTGAAAATCTCAGTAGATCTTGATTTCTGAGGACTAGATGTAGGCCTGGTCTTTGGCCGAACCAGTATAATTCTTTGTGTGCTTATCTTCTCAACCCTACTCTATCTACTTCTATTACTATATCACCATATCAACCGGAAAATTTATCACATAACCCAATTCACCCCCTCTTGGAGGAAGCTTGCCTCTTTCAATATGAAATTTATTTAAAATGTAAAATTTTTTAATTTGAAGTAAATTTATATTAAAAATTATAAGAATATATAAAATTATTTAATTTTACTATTACATTTATATATAAGAAAAAAAAATATATTTATAAATAATTGATTATGTATAATAAGATTATATATATAATTGCGAGGGAATTCCCGACAGAATTAAATTCTGTTGGAATTTTGTCAGACATTTGTGACGGAATTAATTCCGTCAGAAATTTGTGACAGAATTTGAATTCCGTCGGGAATTTTTTTGTCACGCTATTATTAGCGACAAAATCCATTCCGTCCGAAATTTCATCGGAAATCCATTTTCGTTAGAAATCTATTAGAAATTCAGTTGGAAATTTAGTGTTTTTTTTGTAGTGATAATTTGTGTACATGACTGGTTATTACTATCAAAGCATTTGCTTAATGAGTGTTATTATTGCTATATGTCCATATTATAAATAAGTACAAGGGATTGCACTAATAATGTCATGGGCGTCCATTGACAAGTCTAGTGGCGTCTAGTCATGTGTGTCCGTTGATAATTCCAAATAAATTGTTCTCCTAATTAATATTAAATTATAATAATAAAGTTAGTCTATAAATATATCCACATATAATATGAATTTTGAAATTGTTCATAACCTAATTGTACTTTGACCACATTATGTAAACATAGTTAAATATAAGTTAACAACTGTAAAGAATTGCACTGACAACTCCATAGGCATCCATTGACAAGTTCATGGACAACCAGTACAAGTCCATGTTCCTGCGTTGACAGATGAGGCAACTGAAAGTGACAACTCTTATGTTTGCCCATATAATATCATGTGAGACATTGTCCAAATTGTAACACCCCAAATTTCATTCACCAAATGTATTGTAATTATTTGGAAATATTAAATAAAATGGTGAATATTCATGAACTTGAAATTTATGAAGTTAGTAAATTTTCATTTTCATGAGAGTTGGGCTAGAACAAATTATGGAATTCATTCTTGGGTTTTCCAAAAAGCCCAATATTGAGACCCAAAATAAAGAAATACAAGAGAATAATATTTGGCCAAATATTAATGTTAATTTTGGCCAAGGAAAAGAAGAAAAGGAATTTATTCAAAAAACACATTTTCCCTTTTTGTGGGTGTGAGTTTCGGCTAGCTGAAGTTAGAGGGGTTAGGGCTAGAATTTCATTAATACAATGGTTCCATGGTGTTCAGGAGGGAAAATTGTGTAGGGTTGATGTTGAACACTTTGTGAGATAAGCCCTAGAAAGTAAAATTACAAAAATACCCCTAAAACCCCAAATATGGGTTGTCAAGGGCAAAATTGTCATTTGGCAGTGATTTTGAGAAAACCGAGGTAAAAAATTGGATTCTACACATAAAACTATGTAGGAATAGCTCAGGTTAAAATTTCTAAAACAGTACGGTCGAATCGGGTACAAAGGGGCTTAGACAGGTCCCTAGGGCATTTTGGTAATTTTACAGAATTGGATTGACATAACCAACAAAAGTACTTTAGAAGAGTCTAAAGTGATACATGAATGGGTATCAACCTAATTCTTATACATTCAGAATTTTAGGACCAGATTGATAGCCCGAGCTGTCGTAACAAAATTCAAGGGTTTACGAACAAAAAGGGGATTTAAGGTAATAACTCTATTTTTCATACATTATATCAATGTTTATATGATGCATATTGTCTACGGGTACATCGAATATAGTGCCTACGGTTACACTAAACATGACTGAACATAGTGCCTACGGGTACACTGATATGCCCAGTTGGTGGCCTCGAGCCTAGCTGAGATACAGAACGAGTAGGGGTTGCAACAGTATTTAGATCTGAATGCACTGAACTGAATTGTGTGTTATTATAATATTACTGTATGTGGTACATGGCATATTTATTATTATGTTTTTTATGATCGATTGTATGTTACTACTGAGATTCGTTTGAATTTTACCCTTTTTCAAAATTAAAATATTCCAGCAGAAGCTAGCGGCTCGAAAGACAAAACGGTAAATATTGGCAACTAAGGTGTGCGGGTCAAGAGAACAGAATTGTTGGTTATATTTAGTTTATTTTTTATATTTTGGGCAAATTGTATATATTTTTTTCAAACCATGTGGGAACCCCTATAATGTAATCAAGTACCTTGTATCAATATATCAATATATTTACGCTATTTTTGTGCACCCACTGAATTGCGCAATTGCTACTCTGATCAGTATCGATGTTAAGTGGTTTGTAAGGTGGGGCCTTACACAAATAATATGTCCACCTAATTAGTAATAAATTACAATAATAAAGATAGTCTATAAATATGTCCACAAATAATATAAATATTATTAACAATTTCAGGGGAATGAACTGACAAGTCCATGGGTATCCACTGATACGTTTATTGGCTTATTTTAACAAGTTTATATCCATTTATTGATAATTGAATTTTCATCATAATACAAATTTTCATAAATAAAAATTGGATATAATATATCTTCAAATTCATCTATAAGGTACTTACTAAATATTCACAGACCATCCAAAAAAATCATATTGTCTGTGTTTCTATCCAATTACCCTATAATTTTAAGTGTGTCTAATCATATTTACAATTACCACCTATTAGGACATGGGCAATCATGCATCGGTACAAGCCTCATGGGAGTTGCATATATTTGGCCTAATACCATGTTTCCACTCTCTCATTGCTGTTTTTCATGCAACCATCTTCTTTGTCAATTTTTCTCGATGCTCATCTAGTAGGTTCATAAATGTAGTTGTATCAAAGGTCAGAATGAACTTCGTAACACTGTCAATCTGCACAATACCATTGTTATTAACAAGTTTACCACCCATATTAACAACTATGGTTGCCTCTATTAACAAGACATTCTGATTTCGTAAATAGTTATCATTAGCAAGTTTACCACATATATTAACAACTGTTACTGCCCTTATTAACTACATTCTGACTGAAAAGTGTAATTCTGGTATGCAGAACATTATAAACAAGGGGACTTTAAGAGTACATAGTGTATGTAGTTTCAAGAATTGGATGTCTCCATGACCGGCCTTAATGTGTGAATGTGCTGCAGGAAAAACCTACAAAGAGCTTGAACCAACCTATGCATAGGGCCTCCACTAAGCCCAAGAACATGACTTGATTCAACTTTCATTGTATTAGCAATTCTGCATTAAGCACCACGACATTTTCAAATTTTAACCTACACTTTTTAAGCTCCAAAAGCTCAGGAAAGGCAGAATATCAACCTTCAAGTATGGTTCTTTTTCTTTTTGAAATTTTTTTTCTTTTGTTTAAACCTATGCCTAGGTAAGCTTTTCATCAAATCAACCCTGTAGACAAAAAAAAAAAAACTAACAGATTTTACATGTAAGAATAATTACAATTAATTATCCCTCAAAATTAAGTTTCAGTGAAGGCCAAAGAAAGGAAAATTCAGGATTTCTTGTCAAAATATTTTAGGGTTCACTACTAGAAAAATCACTTTTAAGACCGGTTAAAAAAGACATTTTAGACCGGTTCTGGTTCCGGTCTTGATACAGCCGGTCTAAAAAGTCTGCTACTTTTTAGACTGGTTATAGAACTGGTCTTAAAAAAAAGTTTTAAGACCAGTTATTATAAAACCGGTCTAAAAATAAATATTTTTAGATTGGATATCAGAGGAACCGGTCTAAAAGGTTAAAATTTTAGACCAGTTTTCTAAAATATCAGTCTAAAAATTTGAAATATTAAGATTGGTTTTCTTTAAAAGCGGTCTAAAAAGTAATACTTTTTAGACCGGTTTTGAATAAAACCTGTCTAAAAATTCAACTTTTTAGACCGGTTTTCTCCAAAACCGGTCTTAAAAGTTGATTTTTTTTAAAAACAATTTCGTTTAAAAGATATACCCAGCAAGCCATTTCCCCTGTTAAAACATTTCACTTAGCAAGCAGCAGCCAGTTCAATGACATTCAAATAAATCTTCTCTTATATATTTTATAACTAACATCTTAATGACATGTGAGAGACTCAAAACTCATTGGAACACTCAACTCCCTTATGCTTAAACAGTGCTGGCCGAAACAGAAACAATGAAAACAACCATGAATAATAAACTCACAATCATAGACAGAATCAGAATGCAAGGAAATCATACAACCATGACAATGTTGTTTTGAACAAGTTCCTTATCTTTTCACTTACATTAATGACAATGTTGTTATTAATGACAATGCTGTTATTCATTAGGGCCAAAATACTTTATACACACACTTCTCAGGCTGATGATCATTAGCTGGCCAGGCTTCAGAGAATCTACACTAATACGTACACCTCATATCCTTCATTTTCCTGTGACGACAACAAAAAAAGTAGTTATATATATACACCAATAACAATATACATAATTCAAATATAGTTTATGATAATTATTTTAGCTAACTAACCTTCAATGTAGTTTTATAAAGGGATATCCTCCCATATCCCTTCATGATGATTGTTTCTTGTGCCGTGTTCATTGTCTGCTTCATCTTCTTCGTTCAATTCTGGTAAACCCCTAGAAAAAGAAGGAGTCTCAAGCAGATCATTCATTGAATGACTTTCCTGATTAATATCAATGACCCTTTTTCCTTGGAGAGATACAGACCATATTTTATTTACCTGATCAGTAACATAGACACTTGTTTCGCTTGATATGCCATAATAAAAGGTTCATCTTTAAAACTTCTACTATTCAAATCAACCAATGTAAATCCCAACTGATCAATCATCACACCATTGTTGACATCAACCCACTTGCATTTGAAAATAGGAAGTTCAACTTTAACATAATCAACCACCCAAATCTCTTCAATCACCCCATAATAAGGTATTGCTGCCAATCTAGAATTCTTATCTTTTGAACTAGAGAAGTGCATAGATTCAGCCACTAACATAACCCCACTGTTCTGGACGGTGCTCCTATCATCAAGGGACTTCGTGTAAAACGTATAACCATTGATCACAAATGAAGTCCAACTTATGACATCAGCCTTAGGACCACGTGCTAACCATTTAATTGTATCAGAAACACATTCTTCGCTGTCAACCTTTTGTTTGAACCAATGTGCAAAAGTTTTGTTATGCTCCCTAATTAACCTTTGTTCAGTTATTCAACTATTTCCTTTTCGTATAATTTCTTTATGAGCATTAATGTAATCTTGAACTTCATCAACATTATTCAAGATGAACAAGTGGACTTGTTGCAATTCATGATGATCCATACTCTTTACTAAAGCCCCATGTCTACCGCCTTCTTCGTCATGACGTTTAGGAAGTCCAATGTGTCCTACATTTGACAAGTAATCTGGACAAAACTCCATGGCTTCTTAAGAAACATATTTCTGAACAATAGATGCTTCAGGCCGGTTAGGGTTCTTTACATACCCTTTTAGGATTTTCATAGTTCTTTCAATTGGGTACATCCATCATAAATAGATAGGGCCACACAACTTGATCTCCCTGACTAGATGAACAAATAGATGTACCATGATGTCAAAAAAAGAAGGAAGAAAAAGCTTTTCAAGCTGGCACAAGATCAGATATCCTTCACTTTTCAGTTCATCCAATTTTTCTGTCTCAATTACTTTACTACAAATAGCATTGAAGAAGAAACAAAGTCTAGTCAAAATATGTTGAAGATCATATTCGACAATGCCTCGAATAGCTACTGGGAGCAGTTGTTGCATTAAGACATGACAATCATGAGACTTTAGCCCCCACTAACTTCAAGTCTTTCTTCGACACAAGCTTCGTAATATTTGAAGAATACCCTGAAGGAACTTTGATGCCATGTAAACACTGACAAAAGCTTCTTTTCTCATCCTTAGACAAAGTATGAGCAGCTGGAGGACAAAAAGTTCTCTTACCATATGGCTTTGGATGCAAGTCTTCTCGTATCCCCATTTCTTACAAATCTAATCTTGTCTTCACGCCATCCTTAGAACTACCTTGTATGTTAAGCAGTGTCCCAACAATATTATCACAAACTTTTTCTCCACATGTATGAAATCAATACAGTGTCTCACATCAAGCTTCGGCCAATATGGAAGATTGAAGAAGACATACTTCCTTTTCCATTTACTTTTCTCATTACTATTCTTTGTAGTCTTACCAAAGATAAGATTCATATTTTTCACATTTTCATAAACTTGCTCCCCAATGAATGCCTTCGAAGCATCTTCAAACTCTTGTCCACCAAAAAAAGATTTCTTTAATCTGCGATATGGGTGGCATTGTCTAAGAAATCTCCTATGGCCAAGATAAACTGTCTTTCTTCCATGTTGAAGTTGATGGTAGCATGTTCCTTCTTCACAAATCGGACATGCTTTATGGCCTTTAACACTATAGCCTGACAAGTTTCCATACCAAGGAAGTCATTTATAGTACAAAAGATCATGGCTCGTATTTTAAAAACCTCCTTCTTGTTCGCGTCAAAAATATCAACACCTTCATCCCACAACTCTTTCAAGTTTTCAATCATGGACTCCAGGTAAACATATATATCATTTTCGAGTTGTTTTGGTCCCAAAATAAACATAGATAACATGATATACTTTCATTTCATGCATAACAGAGGAGATAAGTTGTAAATTACCAACAGAACATGCCATGAACTATATATACTGCTTAGGCTACCAAAAGGATTCATGCCATCCGTGCTAAGCCCAAACCTAAGGTTCTTAGGCTCTTCACCGAAAGTAGGAAATAATTGATCGATTTTCTTCCATTGAGAAAAATCAGTCGGATGTCGAAGATTTCCATTAGATATCCTCTCATCCACATGCCATCTCAAATTTCTTGCATCGTTTTCATTAGCAAACAAGAGCTTGAACCTTGGTATGAATGGAAGGTACCACAATACTTTTGCAAGAGCGTTATTTGATTTGTACCTCGGGGTTTCACATATTGGACACTGTTGTTCCTCTTCATGCTCTTTTCTATACAATCATTAGGGCATGCATGGATCTTTTTATACTTCATCCCTAGTGGACACAATATTTTCTTAGCATTATAGTATCGACAAGGCAATACATTATCATCTGGAAGCATGTCGTTAAAAGCCTCAAGCATTTCTGAAAAACTCTTATCACTCCATCTATGCCGTGCTTTCAAGCTTACCAATTTCAATACTGCTTTCAACAATTGGTACTTTTTACACCCCTGGTACAACGACGTCTCAGCATCACTACACATATTACCATATGCATGTGATTACTCAAAAATCTCTTCTCCTACATCACGAATAATATCCTCTATCTGATCATCCGTATCCGTGTCATTATCATCAAAGTTCAATCCCCCTTGTTAAGATGAACTTGACATTTCTAATTCTTCACCATGCCATACCCACACTGTGTAACTCTTACAAAATCCTTCACAAATTAAATGTGTATATATATCTGCAGTACTTAGTCGCTTCTTATTCAAACATATTACACAAGGGCAATAAAACTTCCTACTACCATCATCGGTATTTCTACTAGCGAAGTCTAAAAAACCCCTCACCCCATTATCATATTCAACACTCGTTCATTTAGCGTTTATCCAAATATGATCCATATATATCTCAACACTTCTAGCACCTTATATCCAACAACAAAAGGATAGACAAAAAAACAACAACAATAGAGTTTTAGATATTTCAACGAAATTAACAGGCACCATTTGAAACTAGTATTGTTTTAACAAACCAATAACACTGACAATAATCAAACAATCGCATTAAATTAAAACAGAACATAGAGTGGTATTAATCCAAGCCAAATATCACATGGATGTAATTAATAGTCAGAGCATATATCTAATAAGAATGTGCATATTTAATTTTTTCCAGATTACGTTTAAGTGCTCAAAGCAACAACAAGAACCATATTTTCATAGAACATTATTAATTATTGAACAATGTACAACTAAATAACAGATCAAACACTAACCTAATTGAAGACCAAGGAGTGAGCTTCAACCCAAAGTCACAGTGGCGTTGACTGAGGTTAAAATGAAGTCCTTAAATTTACGGCACTGACAAAGGGAAGTCAAGTCAGGGGAGAATGGTCACTGCGGATATTAGAGGTGGCGGCGGAGAAGTCTGACGATAATCAAAGAACAACGATGATGAACACAGCAACGACAGCGGTAATGACGGAGGAGAGTTGAGCAAATGAGGGACAAGTAAGGACAGAGCTCAGAACAAGCACGGACAGAGCTCATAGAGAAATGGCAAAAAGAGAAGAAAGGGTTCATAGAGAGCGCGATCTGGGCGTGGGAGTAAAAATAAGGGAGACAAATCTTATCTTTAAGACCGATTTTTATTAAAAACCGGTCTTAAAAGAGTGAAATTTCATATTTAAGACCGGTTTTTGTACAAACTAGTCTTAAAATGTTAAAATTTTTTGAATTTAAAATATTTTACTTTTAAGACCGGTTTATATGTAAACCGGTCTTAAATGTTAAAACATTTTAAATTCATAAAAATTTTAACATTTTAATACAGGTTTTATTTATAAGCGGTTAAAATAAATTTTTTAAGACCGGTTTTTTTAAGAACCGGTCTTAGAAGTTCAATATAATTACAAAACTGCCACCGGTCTAAATATGGCGGTCTAAAAAGGGTTTTTTCTGATAGTGGTTCACCAAAATTGCCTTGGTAACCAATGATTGATTTCCCTTGTCCTGTTCATTTTTCATTAACTATTAAACCATATTGCCAGGAATTTCAAATTATTAATTAACCAAAGAGAAAAAGAGAAAACCAGGGGGAAGGGGTGAGGAAAGGACGCTCCCCTGTTTAAGAAGCAAAACTCTGAAAATTACCATGGGCAAGCTCTTAATTACTCCGAAGTGGTGAGGAAAGGACAGTCATATGTTTAAGAAGGCTCCCATGATCTTTCTTAGGGAAGAGAGCATATGAGGCATAGATAATGAAAATTAAAATCCTTCCCAATCGAAAATGAAAATCAACCCTGCAAGGTTATCAAGCACCTGACTTTGACACCACAAAAAGAAAAAAGCTAAACTCCTGTTTGTAACCATGCAACTTCACACAGAAACAACATTTCTAACAACGCATGTTAACTTTTCAACTTATACGTACTCAAAAACACATGTTCAACATTGAAAATATGAACGATGTTACTATAATCACTCCAAAGGTAACAACAACACAATAACTCCTAAAAATCACAGAACAGAAAATGGAAAACAGATTATTTATAGGTTCATTGCATATGTTTCCTATACTAGCTACAGACTCAGTTTTTATATCTACAGCCTAAGAACAACAAATATACGGATAACAGAAAAGCAGCTCTAATCTCGCATTAAATAAAACTTTAAACAATTACATCAACATAATTTTTCGGTGATGTTTGCTCAAGCAACAGACAACAAACCGCAATGGCGCGATGGTGACTGATGACAAACAGCGACGGCGACGGACCATGAACCACAACGGCGACAAGATCATGGGGCGATAAAGTCTGGCTATCAAGGAGAGACAACCAGAATTTAGGCTTTCTTAGGGGAGAGAAGAATATGGGCTTTAAATTTGGCCGCCTTTTTCTCAAATTCACTAAAGGTATTTTGGTCTTTAATTTTCGTAATTTGATTATATTACCTAAATGTTGCTTGGGATTTACCTAAATTAGAGATTTCAAAGGACCTTTGTGTCGTATTTTATATAGCTAGAAACCTTAGTGCAAATTTCCGAAAAAAAAAAACTTTAACTCCATGAACTCTTGCCATAAAATTTAATGACTTTTTAACTTTATTCCTATCTAATACTCCCTCCGTCCCTATTTACACTACAAAAAAACACTAAATATTTTAAGGAATTCGAATTTTCAATTGAATTTTCGACAGAAACGGATTTCCAACGAAATACATTCCCTTGCTTATAGGACTGTAACAATTGAATTTTCGACAAAATTCTAATTCTGTCATAAATTTCTCAAGGAAAATTTTGTTCCATTCTAATTTTTTTATTTTTCAACTTCAAAATGCCATGTAAACCTTCTCAGGAGAAGGCATGAACCTTATGGCAGGCCCCTCATTAGTGCCATCATATGTCACCTTCGGCGGCCGCCACATCATCGCTAGTGCCACCGCATGTCCCCTCCGGCGGCCGCTATGTCATTGCCGATGCTACCACAACGACACTCTGCCTTACCAACACCATGTGTCACCACCACCCACTACTTGTATCCGCTACGCCTTGGCCACTTCTCGCCACCTTGCCCTGCCATGTGTTGTCACACCATAATTCTTGAAAACGTGCTTCGCCTTCTCAAACTCGCACCTTTGTTCATGTGCATGAGGTCCTTTGCCATTCGACCTACAATGAATTTGCGTTCTATTATATATATATATATATATATCTATTATATTATTACCTTCGGTCCTAAATATAAAACAAAGTTGACTTTTTTTGGAGAGATTAAGGAAGATAAATAACTTACTTAATCATATTATATGTTATGTATATTTAGATTATATATTATTTTATTAGTTAAACTAATTAGTTTGGAGAACAAAATAAAAATATAAATACTTTAAAGTAATTTAATTAGCTTCATTAATTTCTCCAAAAAAATCAACTTTGTCTTATAGTTAGGATCGGAGGGAGTATTATACATAATCAATTATATATAAATATATATTTATTTTATATATATGTATACAATATTAAAAACGGGTTAAGGCGCAAATTTAGCAACGAACTATTTTCCTACATAGTTAACTATTTTGGGGTGTAAAAATATATATAATCATTTTTTTGTAGTATATATGGCAACGACGTTAATCCTAATTAATTTTCATTATTTTTTTGCATTGTGGGTCCCAATAGTCTTTTTACTCTCTATTATATTAATATATTTTAAGAAATATATGTCTTTTTTAATGGAAAAGATCACTTAGATTCCATAGAAGCAATTTTATTTTAGTCAACCCCCAAAAGATTCTAAAATTTCACTGCACCCCTTTGGCTCAAAATGAAATTAAGCTTTGTCAATGAAAAGACATTAATACCCTTACTTTATTTTTTTCATAAGAGCATTTACAAGACTACTAAAGGTATTCACAAGACAAATAAATGGATTTAAAGAATTCAGGGGTTAAAAAAGTTTTTTACAAAACAAATATGGGCATTATTTATAAGACAAATATGTGAATGACCCATGATCGAAAATCAGCAAACTGGCCACTTGTCCGGTCTGGTTCAAGGCTTGAACCGTAGGGAATGCAACCCAGAGTGACTCGTTTTAAACTGGGACAACCTGTGCCAAACCGGGGAAACCCATTAGGTTGGACAGGTTACTTAGGTCACATTTTTTGTGGTCAGAAAAATACTGGAACTGAGGGGAGGGAGAAGAAAGTTCCCAGGAAAAAAGAAGAAAAAATGAGAGAAAGAAGAGAAGGGGGAGGGAGGGAGGGAGAAAAATGTCAAACACACTTTAGGGTCTATTTGGTGTGAGGGATTTGATGCAGAAGGGAGAAGAGGGAAAATTTTTATGAGTTGAATTTTAAAAGATTGAAGAAGTGGGGCAATAAAATTTTAATAAAGAGAATATATAAGATAAAAGAGTAAGAAAAATTAATTAAAAATTTTTAACCCCACTTTTCTAATTTTTTTAAATTCAACTCAAAAATTTTTTCCCTCCGCCCACTTTCTCTCCCCTCCCCTCAGACCAAACAAGTCCTTAATGTGAGAGAGCTCCTGAGCATGCTAAAAAATGAAGTGAGGAACTATTTTAGAGTACAAAATAGACAGAATAGGATAAAAATGAGAAGGATGCGTGTGATGATTAACATTTTAAGGCTCGACCATTGAAGTTGTGGGAGGGAAGACTGGGAGGGAGACGAGGAAATAAGAGAGTGAGAGATTACATTGGAGAGAAGAAATAGAGATGCATTAATAATAGCTCTGAGATGGTGAGATAATGTGTTGAACTTACACAACTCCTATAATACACTACCCTATCTGCTATGAGCCTATGACATAAAGTGGTTGTGTCCCATCTATCCCTGTAGTTCGGAAAATAGGTCGAGCTCATTGGGTTGGTCCATTTAGGCCCTAAATTTATAAAGGTCGAGTTTAAGATTTTTGTTTCAAAAGTGAAAGCAGGCCTAAAAGGGTTAACTTTATAGGGCCGAGGGCCTATATATTTTTTAATTTCTTAAAATTATTTATATGATAATAATATTATTTATTTTTTATATTTTGTTAATGATGTTTTAAATATTTAGGTGTTATTATTTTTCTAGAATTAAGTTTCATAAGAATATCTTGTATTAACAATCCTAAAAATTAAAAACTTATAAAATATATTTCTTATTTCATAAGTATTCTTACCAATTTTGTATTTTTTGACTTATTTTCTTGTGATTTTTTATTTATATCTTATGTTGTTTATTTTGTTGATTACTTACATTTTTCAAGACATATTTATAAAAAGTATTTTTAATTTTACTAAGTTTTCTCATTAATTATTTGTAATTGTGGTATATAGACAATAGTTTATCTTTGATTATGACTTAATGACTGTATTTGTTTGTTACATGATGCATACCATTTATACTCTAATTTTGACAACATTTATGTGTTAAATTAGGAATTTCATTGTTGTAATTTAAAAAAAAATAACTAAAAGTAAATATTATTAAATCTTGTGATGCAGGCCGGCCCTGACCCGTATGCTCTTGGGCCGGGCATTGAAAAACAACAATTTTTTCTTAACTCGGGCTTAAAAATGTCGGCCCTTTTAGGCCCTGACACTACTACAAAAAATAGAGATTAGTGGCACATCTTTTGTGGCACTTATTTAAAGAAGTGCCACAACTTCTTTCTAGATTTTTTAAATTTTTATTTTTTTTAAAAAAAACACATTAGGTGGCGCTTCCTCAAAGAAGTGTCATAACTGTTTGGTGACATTAGGTGGCGCTTCCTTGAAGAAGGGCCACCTAAGGTGTTTTTTTTTTAAAAAAAAAGAAGAAGCAGCAGGTGTGGCGCTTGCTTAAGGAAGTGTCATAACTTATACGTATTTTGTGTGGCACTTGGCTTAGGAAGCGCCACACAAAGTAATTTTTTTTAAAATTATTCTCTCTCCTGTAATCTAGTTCTATCACATTTATCCTCTTAATCTCCATTCCCCATCTAACACGTGCCATCACTCCTTATCCTCCTAGTCCCCATATTTTCTCCTTCTCTTCTTTTTGTCATTCATCATTGTCTCTACTTCGATCGCTACTTCCTCCTTATTCCTTTGTCACTCATCACCTTTGTGAGGATTTTCTTTTGAAAAATTTGTGGTCTGCCAGATTTTTACATCTATAAATAATAGATCTTCAATCGCTTTCCCTTCCCTGGATCTTATGAAGATGACGTGACACTTCCTTCATTCACACACGCACACTCTCTCTCTCTTTTCACTTATTTCTTCTTTCATTATTTTTATATTAAGTTTCGAATTTTAGATTTGCGTCATCCAACTTAGCATTAGCCATGAAGTAGTAAATTTATTTTATCTAATTGCTATTTTAGCTGCATTATATCACATATATAACTTACCAGTTTATTTTGAATAATAGTTTCTTACTATTATGTTGCATATGTTTCTAGAGGAGAAGAAATATTTGGTTTTTTATGACGGAGAGAATAATGTTCGTATTGTTTTATCAATTGATGCGTTGGTAAAAAACGTTCATATTTACTTTCAAGTTTCCTACTTTTAATTGTTTTAATTTTCCTTGATGAAGAATGCTTCTGAAATTTCTTTTCTCATTTTATTCTTGAAAAAATTATTCTCATTTTTATATGCTAAAAAATAAATGAGATAAAATTAAATGTTATTTATTTTAACACTTGTATTTTACTTAGTAGTGATTTTGTTAATTATTTATTTGGTAATATTTTTCATTTTGTTGTGGATATGAAAATGCGTTTAAAGTGTGTTATCAACTATAATTATGGGGTTTTTTTTATAAAAAAAATAATTATAGGGTTCTAAAAGAAAAATACAAAAATAATTTTAAAAAAAATACTTAGGGCCACAGGAAATGAATTCTTGTAGCACTTGTTCAAACAAGCGCCACCCTAGGTATTTTTTTTAAAAAATAATTATTGACTTCCTGTGACACTTTTTTAAGGAAGCGTCATAGGAAGTGAATTCCTGTAGCACTTGTTCAAACAAGCGCCACCCTAGGTTTTTTTTTTAAAATTAATTATTGACTTCGTGTGGCACTTTTTTAAGGAAGCGCCACAGGAAGTGTTTTTTTTTTAAAAAAAAATATATGCTATGACGCTTCCAAACGCCACAGCTAATTCAAATATAAGCACCACAGCTTTATTTGTTTGTAGTAGTATGATCTATCTAGAGCCGGTCCTGATTCCCAGCTTTATCTATCCCCTTATTATTAATATTACTTATATGTATAAACAATTTAGTTTTCTTTACTTGAATATGTATAAATAATTTGAAAGAAATGAGCTGCTGGTTAAAGGCCATTTAAAAAAGGTCGTCAGAAATCAATTGTATATAGCTATATATGTATATTATCATTGTTTTTTAATGGATATTTTTAAATATTATTTTTATTAAAACATTTTTTATAATTAAATATCAATATTGTTTGTAAATCTTATTTAAATTATATATACTAAATTATTACCGGTTTGACTATTGGTTGACCCCGATCTGGCCCACTAACCCTTAACCCATTGCTTCAACTGGTACAATGACCGGTTCGGTTTTTTGTACCTTGGAATGACCAAAATTTTTTAACTCTCTGGATTTTTTTAAATCCCTTTTCAAGACAAATATGGTAATTTACAGGATAAATAAGGAAATTTGCAAGATTTTTTTTTTTGCCAAGGGAAATTTACAAGATAAATATGGATATTTATAAGACAACAAATTTTTATGTCTATTTTAAGTATTTTTGGACCCAATAAAAGATAATTGTGTTGGGTGCTTATAATGAAATAGTTTATTGATGAATTTGCACCTTTGTCATTCTAAAAATATATTAAAATAATAGAGTTAGAAGATTGGTGGGATCCATAGTACAAAAGAAAAGGGGAGTTAACTAGGGTTAATGGCGTTGCTATATATGCTAGAAAAAAAAATTGATTATATCTACCTTTACACATCAAAATAGTTAATTGTATTATGGGTGCCCATAGGAAAATAGTTCATTGTTAAATTTACACCTTCATCCTATTAAAAACTAATCACAAGTTAAATCATAATTTGAAATAACTTCTATATATTTATTATAATATTTAATATAATTTAATTTCAAATTAAAAAATTTTAAATCTTAAATAATTTTTTTATAAATATATTGTTCTCCCATTTTTGAAATTGAATTTTATCTTTAATTACATTAATTAATATCTAATAATATACATATATACACATTTTCGAAAATTATATTAGTTTTTATATATCATTATCATATATCAATATCATCAATTAATCAATATAGGATATAAATTTTCAATTACAAGTAATGCATTTATATTTCAAACTAGTTGTATCATATGAAAAAATGTCTAGTCTATAAAAATGTCACTACAAATTATGTAATTTTTTAGTGCCATAAATTATATATATTTTTTATTTGAAATTTGTATAATTGTCTTTTTTTTTTTTCCAAAGAATGAATTATAAAAAAAGCCTGGCTCATTGCTTTAACTTTTTTTCTCCTTTGCCACCTAAGCTAAGGTCAGCTCTTGGTAATTTACTAATTTGAGAAGAATTATAAGCCGATTCCATGTTTAGCAAAGTCAACATTATCTCTACTGAGTCAATATATCTTCTGTGATACCAGGACCCATGTTCTCCATTGATTAATAACTAAAATATGTGTGTATTATATTATATTTTTTATTTTTTATTTTATATATATAGTATATTATTAAGAAAATTGCAGATATTATAACACAATTTTACCAATAATAATGAAATTTATTTTATATATTTATATGGATATCAATGTCATGATTTTTATTTTTATAAAGATATTATTTTAACAAATAATTAATTTTTAAATTTTCAAACAAAATTAACCACATAATTTTTCCGTGTCAAAAAATTCTGTGGCTAATTCCGTAACAAAAAAATTTTCCTCGGAATTAGTCACGAAAAATATTTTTGTGGCCAATTTTACCTTGAAAAAGAATCCGTCGAAAATTTTTCCGACAGATTTCCAATGGAATTTGCTATGAAAAAGTTTTTTGTGGCAAATCCGTTGGGAATCAAGTGTTGTTTTCGTTGTGATATAAGGTCCTATTTTTTTGAATGGCTTGTCCCAATTTATAAGGTCCCATTTAAGTTGGTTTGAATAATAAATGCATTTTTACCCTCAATTAATTTCATACATTGCATTAGCTAAAATATTGACTCATTCCCTTTATTATCTCTCATTCCCTTTATTCTTTTACATCATCATCTTCCCCCATACTTTCTCTCTCATTATTTTCTAATTATTACTCTCTCTCTCTTTTTTTTCTACTCAAAATTATTACTCTCTCTTTTAATCATTCATAATATGGTAGTTTTAGAAAAATTATATTTTCTACATATTTATTACTTTTAATTAATTTTAACTATTTTATAGAATCTTACAATTTAGTTAAAATAACTTTATATATAGAGATGAAGGGAATATATATTATGCCCCATAAGAATAAAATCTATATAATAATAAATAGATAGTAAAAATATATATTAATATGAAAATTTAATAACATGCATTATAAATAAGACTAAAATCTTTATTCTCTCTATCGAAAATATATGACACAAGCGCAGTACCTGACAACATAATAAATTGTATTGCACTACGAAACGGAAAAGAGACACATGTAAGGCTGTGTTTGTTTCAGCGTTTTGAACAGTCAAAACGCACTTATTACGCAAGCCGAGAAAAAACTCCTCTCATATACTTACCTCGTATACCGTGAATCACGAATTATAAGCACTTATTGCCCAAAAATAAGCTCTTCCAAACGAGCACTAAGGGTGTGTTTGGAACAGCGATTGTCAATTGGGCTTGTTTCAATTGGGCTTGTTGTGATATCACTTTTGATAAAAGCTAAATTATGTAATGTGATTTGTGTTTGGATTGGCGATTGTCAATTGGGCTTTTGCAAAAATGAAAAAAATGGTGTGTTTGGAACAGCGATTGTCAATTGGGCTTTTGTGATAATGATAAAAGAGAAATATAATTAAAAATTATAAGAAATTTATAATAGTTTAAGTTGGGAAATTAGACAATTAAAAAATGCACAATCTAATTAGAAAAATATTACATAACCAATTGTATCACATGTGCCGTACAATTTGATTTCTAATTGAGTCACGAATTTGAATCATTTCAGACGAAGATCGCCTGCCATAATTTGTCGTGAAAGATTGTTCAGCTACACTATTATTTTCCACATCAACAAGATTCCCAGCTTCACCTTGGCGAAACACTACGTCTCCAATATCATTTCGCCTAATGAAATTATGAAGGGCCATTGTTGCACAAACAATGCGGACTTGTGTCTGATAGCTATACTTGCGCATGTTTTGCAACAATTGAAATCGATTCTTTCACACTCCAAAAGTCCTTTCAATTGTAGACCTTAAACTAGAATGATAATAATTAAAGGTCTCATTAGCGTTTCTAAATCCGGGTTGGCGGCTAATATACTAATTAGAATAGAAATAACTTGTCATCTCAAGTTTAAATTAAAATTGCACAAGTTTTTTAAACTTTTAAAGAATATATTTTAGCTTCATTTTAAATGTATAAATGTGTAGGCTAAAATACTTTTTTTAATCAGGATAAGCTAAAATATTCTTAATTAACCTGAATATACAATACAAACCCCAAAAAAACTCAATATATAATTAGTACTATTAAAAGAATTTTTTTACTCAAAAATATTTATTTGAACCAAATTTTTATTTTATGTGAAAAAAATGAGAATTTACATTTAAATACAAAATAGGCAAAATATAAATAAAACTAACAATAAAATAAAGAGAAACACAAAGCTATATTAATATTACTTTGCCTCATATAATGAGAGAGAGAGAGCGCGCTAGCTGTATGCCAACTGTGAGTCATTGACTGGAAAAAAAAGAGGGTAATATCAGTTGGGCTTTTATCAAAAGCTGCACCCTTGAGCTTTTATTAAACGTTCCTCTACAGTGTCAATCCATGCAAAAGCCCGATCAGTAATTTAAGAAATCAAACATAAAAAAAAAAACGTTGCCAACTGTTGGGCTTCTGAAGCTCCAATTGGGCTTAATGGAACCCAAACGTGGATTCCAAACACACACTAAGTAAATAAAGGATTTGTATTGTAGTGGGCACGAACTCCTTATTAATGGACCTGGATTATCCAAGTTAAAATGCTGATTACTGATGGGCAAAAAAAAAAAAAAAGCTGATTATTGGTTAATTAATAGTAAAATGATATACTCCCTTCTATAGATAATATAAGGCATTTCCACTAATTCAATAGAATTAAGAAATGATAGTTAACTCATTAAATATGCCTGAATTTGATTTATCTTTTTTCAACTTTACTTATATTAAATTAAGTTTCAAATGAAAGAGAATATATAAAAAGTCACACTTAAGCATTAGGGCAAAATTGACAAATAAGCATTAAGTATTCTTCAAGTAACTTATATTATAGACCAAAACATTTTTTTAGAAGTGATGACTTATAATGTGGAATGGAGGGAGTATTTAGTATGTGGGGGACTGATGCGTTGGCCAGTTTTTATTGAATTTTTTTTCCTTATAGTTAAAGTTTTTGCTATCTTTCAACAATCAAGAGCTCGCAAGAAAATATACACACAATCAAAAGGTTAAACGAAAGTAGGCCATTAGATTTCAGTGCAAGCCGGGGTTTGTTCCACCAACAACTATAGAACTTATTGCCTTATTGATAAGGCTCCAATTGTGTGAACAGTATGTATTTCACAAAGTCATTGCTTATATAGACACACTTGGGGCGTATCACTTGGTCATGAGAGATGACGGTGCTAATCATCCATTGAGATTAGAGATTAATGCAGTTAGGGATTTACTTTATTCCAAATGAGACATTAAACTTCGGTATGCACCATGGGATACAATCACATGTGCTGATTACCTAGCAAAAGATGCTCAGCACTTAGTTCAAAGTCTGATAGTTTTGCTAGTTCCCCATTTAAAGTATATTCCATTCATGAGGCACTAGTGGAAAAATAGTTTTTTAGACCGGTTAAAATTAAGTTTTTAGATCGATTTTGGATCAGGTCTTGATACAGCCGGTCTAAAAAGTCTATCACTTTTAAGACCAGTTGTATTGATAACCGGTCTTAAAATAAGCAATTTTAAGACCAGTTGTCATGAGTGCCGGTCTTAAAAGACCTCTTTTGTGGGTAATACTGAAACATTTTTAAGACCAGTTTTCCATATAATCGGTCTTAAAAGTTTGATTTTTAAGACCGGTTGTCCATAAAACTTTAAAAGTTATTTTAAGACCGGTTTCCCATATAACCGGTCTTAAAATTAAATTTATAACTAGTCTTAAAAGTATTAAATTTTTTTTTTGTCTGTGATTATGTTAGTTACCAAATGCATCCTAGAATTACTACTTCCAATGCCATACTTATTAAATGCCATAAGGTGTTCAGTTTGCTTCCATTGACCATTTCCTTTTTCTTTAACCTTGTCATTGGGAATTTGTAACATAACATGCGCCTTCATATATCCTCATGTAATGTGTTGTTTAAGACCATCATATATATATATATATATATATGCATAATTCTTTAAAACACATGCAGGCGAATGATATGGCTCAAACAGATTTACATGTATAAATACATGGTTTCACATAATCACAAAAACAACAAAAATGTCAATTTATGCAACCAACAATTTTTGCAGAAAAGCATAAAGGAAGAAAAATTCATCAATATATACAAAAAATTTCTCATTTTTACAAGAACTTACTGTTTTAAAAGTTCATAAATGAATTCAGCACAACAATTGCGAATGTGATTAATATCTTCTTATGGAAAGGGATCAGTAAGATCAAACATCTGAAACACCAAAGCTAGGCAAAACATTAACTTGCTAACTTAAAAAAGAATAAAAGTAATACAAAATTTTTGAAATATATATACATTTACCTCTTGAGTAAATTCTATCGTGCCTAGGGTAATAATATTATAAATGTGTCTCAGAACATACAAACCATACAAGTTGGACCCCGGTGGTTGCCTATGGGTCTGAAAAATAACATGACATCATTAAAACAAGTATAAAATTAAAACATGACTTATTATTGAATACATTCTTAAAACAAACCAATAAATAACTAACCTTTAGTAAGATCCACATAGGGTCTGTTAGGTCACAAGTATGCTTATAACAACTAGCGTGTAGGAATATCCGCATAGCTCTATATCATCAAAATCACAAAGGTTACTTATTTTACACAAATTCTAAAAATTTTGCTCATGAAAGGTAATTAATAATGCAAGAAAACTTACGAATTCATGGTCTTCTTCAATTCACTCCTTAGCTTGCTGTGGTGGAGGGAGCATAAGAGGATGATAGTATAACTCTCTTGTACAAAATAACCAATTGCCAATGATCACTGAAAAAAGGGAAGACTTTTAAGCAAATATAAAACATTATGTATATTATGAAATATATATTTGTTTCTTACCTATACACATATGGAGCCAAGAAATACTCAATTGGAGTTTCACTAAGCCTCTCCGATATGTATGTGCTTAATAGTAGTAGTGGTTCCTTTGTCATAGATTTGAATTGGGCATAGGAATCCAAATTTATCGATTTTGCCAGAGGAAACCAACTTACGATGCATGCACCTACAATAATGCAAACACACAAATAAAAGTTTAACGGCATAATTTGTAAAATATTTACTTTCAATTGGACAAGATACTTACATTAAAATAGTTCGACAATCAAAATAGTAAGTTGTTGTTGAGGAGCTACCAGGGACATTAAATCATCCCTCTCAAGATAGCATTGCACCCCTGACTTGCCAATAGCTGATTCAGTAGGCCAATCTCTTGTTGGAAAGGACAAACCATATGTCATCAGAATCACTTGCTGCATGACATTCAATGGAGGCTGTAAAACATCTTTGAGTGGAGGGAGTTGGAGGTAGAGGTGGCGGGGTTGTGATTGCGGATTCCTTAGCTCAATCACAAACAAGGTTCTTTGGCTACAAGATTAAAGAGTTGAGGACATCGCTCACAATCTTGAAGTCATCAACGGGGATAGGGAGAGGTGTATCTGCAATGATCACCTCTTCAACTACTACTCTAATTTGATCATCATTTATTTTCTGGTGGTGGACAGTTGATCGCAAGTTGTGCACACTCCCCCGTGCAACTAATCGTCTCAGAGGATCCTCCACAAACAAGTCACAAGGCTCACCAATTTCTTTCCAAGACCCTCTGATGACTCACCAATACAACTCCCTTTAGTGCTCTGTTTAGGGAATGTGCCTGGGGAGCACTGATATCTGGTTGTCTTGTGTTCGTCATGATCATCCATTCCTCATTCATCTTGCTGAACATTTCTTTAAATCGTACATCAAATGATGCTTCTTCTTTGGCCCTAGCTTCAACCCTCATAGTGGCTAATATATGCTCCATCTCCTCCCTAGTCACCATACTACTTGAGGAATGGCGTGGGGGTGCTCCAAAGTAATCCCTTATGCCTACCCCGTCCCCAACTCCCCTAACATAACCGGGATGCTCGTGTTTTCCTGTAGAAACGGTCAGGATGTCATTCCTCCTATCCTACCTAAACGAACCCTCAAATTGTTTTTTTAAGCTCCTCCTGTAATACACATAAGACAAACATAAGTAATGAATACAATGCAAAACTCACTAATTAATAACAACAACAATACATACAATTTTTTCACCAACTATATGAGATTGTTCACTCATATAAAACCCGCTCCTTTTTTAGTGAGCGAACTTCCACATTTCTTCACGGCGTATTGGAGATGGTGGAGAAAGAATAACAGAAGGATTGTATTAAGTTGCTTCTTCTAATCTCTTCTGTTTGGCCGCCAACAAGTCTTTTTCAACCTTCACATAACCCCCACGAGCCATTATATGGGGGCAATCATTCTTTCTTCCACTCTCTTGTACCTTTTGCCTTTTTCCTACAAATGAGAAATAAAAAAAAAGGTTACAATCAATAAATTAAAGACAATTTATAAGTAAATCAAATGCAAAATAAGTCAACTCAAAATCACTTTTGGAGTAGTCCGAAGCTGTCTAAATTCTTGCCAAGTGTGTTCGTCAATATAAAAATATTGGTCGCACGGATTAGGACGAGGCTGACCTTCTTCCACCTTGATATGCACGTAATTGTTCGCTAGACTTGTCTTAAACTTCCTCCAGCGTTCATCACAATACGTCATTATCTTGTTATACAGGATTTCACTCTCAGGAATGTTGTAAGTGAGATGAATAGTTTCCCAAATATGTCATTTCACATTTTTATCCACATTTCTGTACTGTTCTATCAAGATGCTAGGCTTGTCGCGTGCTAGGAGGCCGACAAAATTCCTATACTGGCTTGTATTAGGCCCTATTGATTTTCAATATCTATCAAACTCAATCAGAATCTTTTACTCGGTATTCCGATTGAGGAGAATGTCTCTCAATCGGGTGCCTCTCTTACCCCTTCATTGTATGGGCCGGTTACGTGGCTTACTTTGTTCCTCGCTTGGAGCATTGCTAGGCTCGCTTTGATTAACATTAGTTGGATCTGGAGTACCCTTACTAGGATGACTTACTATCCTTACTTTAAGGACACTATTTAAGGATAATGATGGTTTAAGATAAATTAAAATCAATCAATGAAGGACTGAAGATTTTATCATCAGCTTACGGGAAAGGGAAAAACAGGGCAAAACCAAATTATGGAAAGAATGAAATTAACAAGTATAAATATCAAGTAGCACAAAAGATAAGAGGGAGTGTTTTTTTTTTTTTTTGAGTTCTAGAGGGCTTGAAATAAATAATCTTGGACTTATCATTGCAACTCTTCTAAGTACATTTTTAAAACAACCATTCGGTACTTGAAGTTTGCTTGAAAGTGATTGTTTGGGATTCAATTCATTCCCTCTTAGAATTTTTTGAAATATAGTATTGGGCTTAGCCCTCATTGCTAACAAAAAAAATTTGCATTTAACACTCAGCTATTTTTTCAGTGGCAATCTAAAAGTAACTCTCCTCACAATACACCCCCTTTTTCCTTGAATACAATGGAAAAAGATATAAACCAGGGGTGAAGATTAAAAGACCTATAAACTCATTAGTCAAATATATTATAATTTGGGAAATAGAAGTGGAAACAAGGGAAAGGGGAAAAAAGAGAAGAGAAAGAGTAGAGAAGAAGAGAAACTTTAGTAACAGAATCTATAATTCTAGATGAATATGGAGTTAGAAGTGAACAGAGGGTTAGAAGAGAAAAAAGGAGAAAAGAGGAGAGCAGGGAAGAGGGAAGAAAAGAAGGAAGAGTAGAGAGATGAGAGACTAAGAGAGAGACTGTAACTATATTATGAGTTTCAAGGAAAGAGATGAAATAAATATCTCAATAATAACATCATTCATTAATCCATATTTTTTCTGACCAAACTCATTCATCCATATTTTGGCATATTTATAGCCTAACACATAAAGAGAAAACAACAACTTTATCCTATCCGTATAAAACTGTCAATAATGCAAAACTGAATAATATAACCAACTGAATACTTGTACTCATATTTATTCACTTCAACGATTGACTATTAGTACTATAACTAGTCTTGATGTGAGATTCTGTTTACAATATTGAGATAATTCAGAGATTGAATGCATCATGTGCCCATTAACTCCATATATGGGTCTCCAACTAAAAAGCCATGCACTCATGTCTACTACAACTTGATGATGTGCCAGAAAATATACATAGAATGTGATAAATCAGTTACATAATTTTATCTTTGGCCTTGCCCTGAACAAGATAACAGCCCCAAAGAAGAGAACATTCAAAAAAGGGAATGGCAAATGTACTCTCACATGCATATAGTAAAACTCTTCAGAATAATTAACGACAACAAACTACACCTAGGTCCACAGAAGACAGATGCTAGTAAAATACAAATTGAAAGTCTCAATTAGGCTTTTACTTTGAATGATATAACAGAAGAAAAACCAAAGTCAGGATTAAAAAATCAAGAATCATGAGCTTTAGTCAGTTTTCCATACCTCTTCTTCCTTTGGATTTGAATAGTGTTTGGCCACTTTAAGAATCGAGTAAGGTCTCTCTTAGGAGGCAAAGCACCTCCGATCTCCAATTGCTTTGGACGCTTGTCGAAAAGTAGGTTGACGACTTACTGTAAGAATCGAACAAAGAAAATGGAGGCCAAGTCATTTCACAATTTCATTAAAATGCCAAAAACGAAACCATTAATTTAATTGAAGGCTTGACAATTGAAACATAGACTTAACAATAAAAATGAGCTTGAGAAAGAAACCAATCAGGGGGAACAAACGACGTTAACCTTATAGTAAAATGTATTCAACCGTAGATCTGCGTTGACGGCGGCAAGGTTAAGGACCGAGGAGAGGAGCAGAAAGGAGGAGCTACCGTGAACTAAGGGAAGGGTTTGCAAGATGTGATTGAGTATCAATTTCAGAGTTGAAATTAGGCGTGAGTTGAAATTTAGGTCAGTTTTAAGACCGATTGTTATACAAAATTAGTCTTAAAATTAATATTTTAGATCGGTTTTTAATAAATAACCGGTCTTAAAAAAAATGAAACTTTTTAAGACCGGTTATTATTAATAACCGGTCTTAAAGTTTTAGTATTTGAGATCGGTTTTTATTTACAACCGATCTTAAAAATAATAAACATTTTATTTTTTTAATTGCCTTTAATTCAAATAATATTTTCTAGACCGGTTGTTTTTGAAACCGGTCTAAAAAGTATTTTTAAGACCTTATTTCAATATAACCGGTCTTAAATGTTGAAGTTAATTACAAAAATACCACCGGTCATATATTTAAAACTTTATCTGATATAACCAGTCTAAACGTTCCGGTCTAAAAGTCTCTTTTTGTACTAGTGAGGGAAGACTTTCTTCCATCCTTTTGATGTTTATTATATGTTGTAGTATGTAATATCCAAGTTAGTTTGGCCATTATATATATATAAAAAGTTAATAGAAGATTAAATTAATTATTTTCTTAAAACTTGAAAATATATTTTTAAATTTAATAGTAAGTCCTTCAAAATTTATAATAGCAGCTGTAATAATGAAACATAATTAAAATTCTAGCATTTGTAATATTTAAACAGCAAGTGATGAAAACTTGAAGTGTGAATGAATCCACCAAAAATTTATATTCCATGGATAAAAATTTGTATACAGGTATGTTTCATGCATGTTATTGATTAATTGAATCTTGTTTATTATATATTTGTTCTTTTTGAGTGTTTTTTTGTTTGGATACCCCACCATAAAAGGGTTTAAATCATTATTGAGTGTTGAATAAGACTGCTGATGCTACCAAATTTTATGTAAACACCGCAAGCGTGCGGGCTGTAGAAATAATATAATAACAAATCAATGTTATCCCATAAAAATTTAAGATAAGAGATAATTATGCATTAAAATTCTTATTTTCATTTCAGTTGAGAAAATCAAAGGAATTTGAAAATCAATTTAAATAAGTGCAAAAGTATTAACTAATGTTTATAAAATTTCAAATTGATAAAAATAACTTAGAATGACTAATCCCTTTTTCAAGTCTTTGAGTATGTAATTATCCAATTAAAAGCATTTAATGTTAAATTGTTAACTTAGAGTTTAAAAGGATATAAGTATCTTCTAATCACTCATACCCCTTTCTTAAGTTAAAATTGTTATTCCTAACAAATTCATTCAATAGGCAATAAATGTCCAAATTCATTTTAATAAGATTATATGGATCCAATAGGTATATTCCTATCCTATTGACAAATTAGAATAAATTTTAATCCCTAGTTACTTAATCATATGGTTCAATCAAGATCCCTTTTCTAAGGCTAATCTAAATTCCCCAATTTCATATTTAGTGGTGATCAAGCATAAAGTAGACAAAATAATACAAGATTAAGTAAACAAAATAACATTAAACACAAATAAATGATTCATACATACTCAAAATCCCCAAATTAATTGGTAGCTACTCTAATTTAAAAAACAATTAGTCACACATCAAAATCGAAATCAAATTCAGCAGCCACAAAATTCAGATTCCGAACCAATATGAAATCAAAGGAACAGAAAAGAAGAACTAAAGCATAAAACGCAAAATGAAAGAGGTCCTCCGGTTCAGTCAACCGCAGCTACTCTCTTCATTTACACGATGAAGCTCAAACCGAGGTTGGAGATGGATGCACAGTGGAAAGTCGCGACTCCTCTGTTCTGCCTCTCTGTCCTCTCCGATTGATGAAGACGGCGCTGTTGATCAAGAGATGTAGCCGCCTCCTCTAGTTCTTCAATCGCTCCCTCTCTTGTGGCTGTTGAAGATGACGCTGCTACAGCGCCAGCCGCCCTCCTTCCTTCGCGAGGTTGAAGACGATCCTCTTCACCGTCGAGCTCGTCGGACCTGGGGAAGAAGATGAACCAGAAGCTAATAGCTCCTCCGCAGGTCCCACCTTCAACGACGCACTCTCGCTGCTTCCGAAGTTCGCTGGTTTGCCGAAGATCGCCCTCTGTAGCTCTTCTGTCGATTCTGAGCTCTTGGTTGATGATGATAATGAATAGTCTCCTTTTTGGCGGCTCCCCTCCTTTTTTCAGCTTCCGTAGCTTTCCCTTAGGTCCTCAATGCTCAGCTCCCAAAAACGATGGCGTTTCTTTTTTTATGGCTCAATAGTCAATTCTTATGCTTCTTTACGACTACCACGGTGTCGTTTTTTTGCTTGCCTCCTGGTAGATGCTCAGATTTTAATGATTTAAAATATCACTGGACCAGAAATTCAATAGTCAATTCAATGGAATAATCATCTGTTACAAGCATGTTATTCGCCTCCTCTGGTTCGTCTTATCTCTAATTTACCATTATCAGCTTCTGGATGTGTTGACGAATTTTACTGGACCGGAAATTCACGAAGATTATATAAGGTTAAAGATGGATTCAATATAATCACTGATGCAAACACTTCAGTTGATTGAATTCCAGATCCTTTTTGGAAGTTCCTTTAGTCAATTTCTCTTTCATATAAATACTTGTTATTCATATGGAAAATTCTACATGATGCTATTCCGGCTTTTGAAATTTTGAGGAATCACCATATAGATGTCAATGGAGCGTGTTTATTTGGATGCAATTGTGTTGAAACAATGAAACATCGGTTCATTGGCTGCCCTTATGTCAAATCAATTTGGTTTGGTTGTTTTTCCATTCAATTGCAAACTGTAGCCTTCTCTGAATTCAAATTATGGCTCAAAGAAATTCTCATCAGGCTGCAAAAGGATGGTGAAATATTTCTATTGAATGGTATCGTAGTCCTTTTAAACACTATTTGGATGAAGAGAAATAATGTCCTATATCATGAAACAGTAATACAACCTTCAAAGGTCATTCAGGAAATACTGCACAGGGTTCAATTTGTGTATTCTAATTTTCAATATGCCTCTCTTGTGAACCCCATGAACAAGTAGGGCTTGTTTGGTATGAGGGGAGGGGAGGGGAGGGAAAGTGGGCGGAGGAAAAAATTTTTTGAGTTAAATTTAAGAAAATTAGAGAAGTGGGGTTAAAAATTTTTATTAATTTTTCTTATTCTTTTATCTTATATATTCTCTTTATTAAAATTTTACTACACCACTTCTTCAATCTTTTAAAATTCAACTCATAAAAATTTTCCCTCTTATCCCTTCCCCTCCAAATCCCTCACACCAAACAGACCCACTAGTTCTTCTGCATTGTTCTATATTTGAGATGCTACAACAGGACGTGGACTCTTATTTTTATAGAAGCTAACAAAAATGCAAGAGGAAAAGGCTGTCAAGTCCTTATTTGTTTTGCAGGCATGGTGGTTCATCAAGTACAATGGATAAGGAGGATGACAGCAAACGACTTCGTGTACTATCACTGCTTGAGAGATTGCCTCCTCTGGATCAAAAAACAAGACTCATTTATTCCAATGATCATCAACATTTGCAAAATTTGGCGCACCTGGAAGGCTTTCATCAACCATCAAACAATTTCCTCTGATATAATCAATGTGGTGATGCAGGATATTAAATGTTTGATCAAGAACTTCTCACCTATCAATTTTTATTGCATCAACTATTCTAACTTAGAACAACTAGGAATTTTACATTTCAGTTCTGTTAATTACCTAACTCTGTAAGACTTTTATGTCTTTACTTAATATATATCATTTTGTCTGTTCTTAAAAAAAATAAAATAAAAGATCACACCTCATTTAACCCATCCACGTCATCCCGGGGAAGGAAAGAAAATAACATTAAAAAAATGCTATAAAATAATAAACTGATTTTTTTCCCTTTTAAACTTTTCACAACTTTTGAATTCTTTTACCATTATAATTTTTATTTGTCCTAAGTCTATCTATTTATTTCTATTTTAGTTAAAACTCAGATATCTACACTAATATCCCCAAATAATGCACAAAATTAATATCTTATAAAATCTCAAGAAAATCCTTTAAATTTTGTATTAATGACTCTTTAAATATAACAAAATATATCTCAAATCTATTAAAAATGGGGAATCATCAAATGTCGATTGTAATTTTAACCCCGATGTATGGGAGCTATTGATACGTGATTCATATCGCAAGCCATCCTTATAGTTGAATGCAACCACCCCTGAATCGGGTGCTAAGTTTGTTAATCTTAGATATTTTGGTTCTTTCGATACTTCAAGTAGAATATGGCTTTGGTTTATCTCAGTTTTAGATGAAAAAAGTGAAGTATCTTATTTAATGAAACTAAGTCTAACATAGTTGATATGCAAATTTGAGAATTCTAGTTTGTATGGTTAAATATGGTCATATAATGAGTTCTTGGTTAAGAGGGAAATCAGATAAGGCTAATAATAAGGAGCTACTTGACTAAGTGGTGGCTAGAAATTAATTAAATTTAAGCTTTGAAGGTGAAGATCACATGCAGATTGAAGCAATTACAGGAACATTTCATGATGGGCAAACTAGCTGCCTTTATGTTGACTTGTTGGCAACACATTAAATACTTTTTGATATGATTTGGCAAAGAAGAGCGTTCCTTCTTGCCATTTTATCCATTTATTTATGTCGGCGGTTGAAGGTGAGAGATAAGATAAGCTCTGTGATCTCTCTCAGTTCTTGTAACCATTGGCCAACGATAGGATATGATTTGGTTTAAAAATCTACCAATCATTTAACATATATGTACCAATTAACCTCATGGTTTACCTATATTTCAAATTGACTTCAGTAATTGGGATTGGGATTGGGATTGTGAATAATGCTTTAAAATTACATTTAGTATGTGGTATTATTTGAAGGAATGGATAGATTAAATTAAATATAAAATATTAAAAGACTATAATATCCCTTTCAATAATTTCAAAAAGAAAAAAAAACAAAACTGGCGACCACTACCTCTCTTATAGCCACACCCTTTTCTCCCTTTGCAGTCGCTCCATTTGTATAGGAACCCAATCGATGGGTGATGAAGTTTTGTGACATTATCAATCACTACTACAAAAAGTTGATCTAACGACATGAATTAACATCCGATTTTAGAAAATAGTAGTAAAAAAAAGGAGGTGACATTTTTGAAAATATGAATCCACTTTCAATGACTGTTTCTAATAAAAAAAGTCAAATTTTCAATGACTGGTTATAAAACCAGTCGTGGATACCATTTTCAACAACTATTTTTTGAGAAACAGTCGTTGAAAATTGTTCTTATAATTTTTCCAGAGGGTTTCTTTTCTACGCACTCTTTCATCCTCTCCATTGCACCTCTGCACTTTCTCCTTTGATGTCTCTCGCTCCTCTATCTCTGGTCCCCTCTGTGACTTTAGACAAGCCTCTAGCAACTTCTCCGACCTTTGCTGTGCTCTCCTAGGGTGTGCTTCACTCCTCTTCTTAGTCCCTCCATTCATCTCGCTTCTGTAGCTCCCTATTTTCCATCTTCTCAGTCCCGACAAGGTAAGCCGCCTAAGCCTCTTTAAGTCTTTTATTTTTGTGATTGGGTGGTTTCTGTTGAAGTGGGGTGTTCGGATTCTGGCTCCAAGAACGGGAAACAACAATTAATGGTTGTAGTAGTACAGATTAATGATAATGTATACTGATTAAATAGCTTTACACACTTTGTGTAACCCCCTGCCTTATAAACAGTAATTATGATTCAAAAATACGTAATTAAAATGAATTAGAGACCGATGGATGATAAAATTCCATTTTTAATCCTATCCTTAAGATATGGCTTTTACAAATTTTCTTTCGAAATCAGTTTAACCTGGTCTCCTATTCACATTTCGAATATAACTACCCTGTGTAGTTAAATCACATTCATATATATCAAAGTGTACAACAAAAATCTCGGCAACCCCCGGGTTTCATATATATATATATTAAGGGTTTATAGATTCCCATTTAGGGGATTACACAAAACCATTTCAATATTTACATCCCCAATAAATTCAGTAATCCCAATACCAAAATTGATAACCAACAACCAAAGTCAACATCCTTAGGGAGTCCTAGCCGCCCTTGGTCGTCTCCTTCACCTTGGAGCCACTTTTCCTGTCTGAAGGTTAGTCAATAGAAAGAATGAGATTCAAAAGAATCCCAGTAGTAACAAATCACTCATACCATACATAATCATAAAGCATGCAAGCATATCATCATGCAGCATAACAGTACAAATACAGCATACAAGCTGTCACATATGCACATAATCACATAGTCCCCATATCTCTACCGCCCTGAAGGTATGGTCCTCCCACCGGAACCACCGATGGGCCGTAGGTGAAGGATTCACAAATAGCCTTTCAGCTTTCACATATGGCCTTACGGATTTCACATAGTCACATTCCCCGTATCTCCACCGCCCCGAAGGCACGGTTCTACCACCAAAATCACCGATAGGCTGCAGGTGATAGTCTCACAAACAATGATAAATCAAACATACAATGTATCACATATAGTATAAGGGAAAGCGTCACTACCTTGTTCTTTCCGAATGTGCTCCGGCATAGCTGGTTCACGAGCAGGGCAAATATCAAAGCCTATAAACCAAAATCAAGGACAACGAATTAATCCTTATTCCAAATTCTTACTTTCATAACACTTAAAGTTGGTTATCATTTGAACTCTTCATGTGGCTACTAGAAGCCTAAACACATGCCTAAAGGGTTGGAAGAACTACCCCAAAGATCCCTTTTTCAAAAGTATAACATTGATTTTTAACTCATGCACTCGAGTGAATAAAACCTCACTTGAGTGACGGGATAACTCGCACTCAAGTGAGAATGGCTCACTCGTGCGAGTGCTTGACTGAAAGCGACAACAAAGACAGAAAATGATCACAGTACTCGAGTCCTAAATACAACACTCGAGTGATAGCCTCATACTCACCCAATTCCTACAAAGTGAGGCACAGGAAGTGACTACCCGAGAGCAACAGAAACTTTTAAAATGAGAAGTGTACTCGAGTAGCAACCCTAGTACTCGAGTGATGGCATAACACTCATGAGTGCTAGCACACACTTTTGAAAAATGGGCTGCGAGTGACAACTCAAGACGCAGCCTGTAATATTATAAAAAAAAGTAGGGGAGGGGGCGAACTGTCAGTAAAGAAAGAAAAAGAAAAGAAAAAAAACATGTGGGGCCCGTTTGAGGGAAAAGTGATGGGAGGGTATTATTAATACCTTTCCCTTCACTTTCTCATTCAGGTTTCATGAGAAGCGATCAGCGGAGAGCGAACGCAGTTTAACAGGTAAGGTTCTAAATTTATCAGATAATTTTGGTACTTAAAATCACTTTTTCTTAACAAACTTCCTTCATAAAAGTTGTTCTACGTATTTTGATCTTCCTATTGGTAGTAATATTATATTGATTAACAAGAATTTTGGGGTTAGGATTTTGGGAGAATTTTGAGTTTTTACAAAAGATGGTTATAGATATGTAGAGAATAAATAATAGTTGATTTTAATCGGTTTAGATTTACCATTTGGTTGTTTTATGATTTTATAATTAATTTCTTCTTAAATAAATAATAAATTATGCTTTAGGAACGTTTTTTACCGATTAAATTTGGATTAAATAATTTATTTGAGTTATTGGAAGTATTATTGAAATTTTAATCGGTTTAGTTTTGCTGATTTTGAGTTATGTGAAATTATAAATTATGATTTGATATTATAGTTAGAGAATTATGGTTATTAAATATTTTATTGTGAAATAGAGTTAAGAAATTTTAGAAATTTTGATTTAAAAAGGAATTTGAGGAATAGATAAATTGTTGTTATTTTTAAGAAAATTGAGCCAATTATGGGGATTATTATTTGCTATTTGGTAATAGTTAACAATTATTATAAATTATATTAACATGTAAATATATATATATATATATATTGTAGAGTGAATTTGAATTTGGCTTGTTGGAGTTAAATTCTCAAGTTTAGGTGTCAAGAACTTGAGGTAACCACTTTCCAATTTATCATGTATGCTTGTTGAAATGATTATATGCGTATGTTGGTATTTTTAATTGCTATAAATATGTTATAGTAATTTACATATGAAAAATGTACAATGACAGTATTAATCATGTTTTTAATAATTTTTTTAGTTAAGTGGGCCTGAATGATTTATTTGAATGATTGATGATGCATAGCATTAAATATGAAATATATGAATAAATTAATGATATTGAAGATTGTGATGTTGAGATGTTGGATGTGGTGAGTTGTGATTGAGGAGAGGTTTGATTCTTTTATACCACGTGATATAGCCACCACCGTGTGCACAGTAGATGGTTTTGGCATTCTCAGGGCCCTTGGTATCACCCTTTCCTTTGGCCGGGTTAAGGGTCAACTCAAGGGCAGGTGACACCTTTCCATTTTTGACGGATAGGGAATCCATGATCCGATATGAGTTCTGTAGCCTTTGGCCGGGTTACACCTCATTATTGGAGAGCTTGATGCAGTCTTGTCAAAGAGACTAATCCTATTATATGTTATAGCTCATGAGTTCTGTCAGCGGTTAAGGAGGTTATAAGGATGGTTGAGGGAGTTTTATGCTTATTGGATTGTTTTCTTGAAATAATAATGTTTTGGAAAAGTTAAACTTTATGTTATATGGATATATATGTTGCCCACTTAATTATCTTATAATCATTCCCTGCATACTCGTTAAAATAGAATTGTGGTTACTGAGTCCGTGTGACTCACCCTATCGATATTTAAAATTTTTCAGGTGAGAATTCAGGTGGTGCTACCAAGGGGAAGGCAAACGAGACTTGATTTGATCCATCATATGTTTCATTTGGTTATATGAGTATAATGTATATTGCCAAACTTAAGGGCCTTTTTAGTTTTACGTTGCATATGTTGAATACTATGCTGCATACTGGGGTTTGTACTGTGGATGGAGCCCCATAATATATTGTATTATGTAATATTTAATATTTTACTTGGTTTGGAAATTAATTATATGGTAATTAAGAGGGGTCGTTACACAGCCTCATAGTGCAAAATACCTGCATACTCGAGTGAGACAAGATGCACTCGAGTGAAGACCCATATCACTCGCAAGTGAGACAATACACTTATGCTTTCTTTGCATGGGAGTGCCACTGAGACTGAAGGAAAAGAGAGAATATGATGCTGCACTCGAGTGAGATCCCAGATCACTCGAGTGAGGCTTATCAGAAGCCAAAACGTAGCAGCTAACAGAATTTTCCAAATTTTCCACCAAAGTGTCCAATGACTCCCAAAATCAACAATCAACCTTTTCCCACACAAATTTTCATAAGAAACCCATTGAAAACACCAAAACAACCAAACTCCCATCACAATGACACATTCTTCACTTCCAACACATTGAAATCCAAAACCACTAAATGACCAACTTAGCTTCCAAGATTTCAAATCAATTCCAATGACACAAAGACACAATATGGCACCAAATCCAACACAATACACTATCCAAATTGTCCATTTCAAAATTAAACCAAAATCAGGATAAAATCCAAAATTTACAAAACTCAACCAATCATCACAATAAATATGCCAAAATGCATCAAATACTCACCTCTTCCTTTTTCCAAGGCTAGTCCTTTGCTTCCTCAACTTTCAAATTTCTTCAAGCTCTCAAACACCACCTTTCAAAAATCTAAAACCATAGCAATGAAGCTCTCATCACCATGATCAACATTAATGAAGAGTACTTGAGCATTAGTAGTCAACAACAATGCCAAAATCTCACCTTTCCTTTTCTCTTTCCTCCTTCACTTGCACGAAAATGGAGTCTCGAGAGAGAGAGAAGATAAGATGATGATGAAGGTGCAGATTTTGGTCCTCCCCATGCATGATAGCCAACCTTGGAGGGAGAGAGGAGAGAGGAAAAGAGTTTGAAAAGTTGACTTAATCTTATGGCTCACACCTTAACACTTGGCAAGATCTTGTTTTTCCTTCCATTACACACATGAACACTCACACATACAATTCTACTCTCTTGCTCAATGAATCTCAACCATTGATCTTTGAGTTACCAAGGAGCTTCCTCTTCGGTAACTGACCAATTGGTCGGTAACTTTCCTTTTTCCCATTTTGCCCCTGATTATGGCAATTCTTACTAAACACCACCAAACACATTTTCTTACTCATTTACCTCGACCATGCGCCCTCCCCTACCGTTAGTATTCATTTTTAAGCTTTGTCACACAATTAAGCTCAAATGCAGGATTTAGGAACTGATTGGAACACATTCAAATCGAACTCCACATCCAATTCTTCAAAAGTGTTTATCAACAATAATTACATCCACTTTTGAAGTCATTAGCCCTTAACAACATTTTTGGGTCATTACACTTTGAGGGTAGAAAACATTCGCTAAATCTTTGCTTGTTACTATTGGTGGAATAAACTGTTGTTTTAAATAGAAGATTTACTATTGGTCCTCCCTAGAGCTTAAAAAGAAGGTTGCATTTTAATCCGATATAAACTGGCTCTAAAGCATATGAAACCACAACGAAAGAATCTCACCTCTGATGAAATTGTTGTATTGTTAGTCCATGAAAACAAATCCAAGAAATTGTAGGTACGGGTTGCCTAACCTGCCCATTACTCTGCCCTATTAGTAGTATTATGTTTTGGGTAATATACATGCATGTTTTTTGAGAATTGATGGTTTTTCAAAGACTATGGGAAGAAAATGAAAATAATACTTTTTTTAAAAAATGGCTTTCAACCACTGTTTTCTTTAAATAGTTAAGGGGCATAAGAATGGACGTTCAAAGTGCCTTCTGTAGTGGTGAATGGACATAGGATAGGAATCCTCTTTTGAAATCTTGTTGAGATACAAAATATTATCTACAAATAATACAATTACAAACTTACCAGAAAACGGATATGATATCAATGAATATATATAAGATAGGAATCCTCTTTTCTAATCTTGTTCAAATACAAAATTTTATTGCAAATAATTAATTTTCACCTATTCTAACAAATCTAAATGTAAGATTTCTATTTGAATTCATGACTTAGGCCCAATATAAATTCAACATAAACAAATTGAATTATTTATATAAATTGAGATAAAAATGTTTTGCCCAATCAAAACAATGTTGTGCAAATTAATCCTAGAAATTTACAATTAAGAGTGCTGGGTATCTAAAATTTTTTTGGTTCAATGTTATCCCAACAATTTTGAAATATTAACAAAGTAGATCTACTATATATCAAAGGATATTCATTTTGATTGTGTTAAATGAGTTTGTCTGACTATATGCACTCACACGTGACACCAACTCATATAATGTCATTAAAGTATCCAACAGATTGCAAGTCTAATTTCTTATTAATAAGAACTTCAGTGCCATTCCCTCCCGCAAAAGAACAACACTTTCTACGCATTTGTTAGTTTGACTTCTACCCAACTTAAATTTATAAAAGTTAGTTGAGCTAAAAGTCACTTATGGATACAAGCCCATCTAACCCTTATGCTCATGGCTGTGTTCTTTGAATTTTTGTTGGCTTCCACGCGCGCCTTATACCTTTTTAATTTGGTTTGATATTCTTTACCCTTCGGTCTCCCTTTCCTAGCTATGACAGTCTGTTCCAATTCATCGTATCACAACTTCAACCTCACTTACCAAATTATTACTCCCTCTACTTCGGTATTCTTAAAATCCACGTGCTTTATTACTTCTGCTATCCTTAGTGGCTGACTAAAGAATACGAGGTTAAATCAATTTGAAGAGTCATTAGGCGTGCTGATATTGGACTATTCTCTTACAATAGTGAGCAATAGAATAATAATATATATACAAATAGAAAGAGAGGGAACATTATGCTCCCTCCGGTCCTTAATAGATAACACCTCCGGTCATAAATATCAGACCCAGGTAACTTTTTTTAAATATTAAAGAAGCTAATTAAATTACTTTAAAGTATTTATATTTACCGTTTTTTCTCTAAAATAATTTGTATGACTTATAAACTGATAAATAATTTAATCATACACAAACTATGATATGGTTAAGTAATTTATTTCGATTCCTTTATCTCTCCAAAAAAAAAAGTCAATTGGGTCTTATATTTAGGATATAAGACATATTTAGGAAGTTGACCTTGGTTCAATATATAAGACATAGTTTTTATATTTATCAATATTGTCCTAATTTACCCTTTTTGATGCTCCTTCAACAATAATCAAAGAGGAGAGAGAACGAAGGAATAAGAAAGATGGCTTAGAGTATTTTAAAAAATACATATTAAATTAATTAACTTCCTGTTTTCTTTGCCCCAAAAAAAATGGAGGGAGTAGCTTCAAAGCTAAGGTTGCTAAACTACTCTCTGAAGCTTTCTTCAATGGGATACGCTTCTATCATCTTCACACCTAAATGTTCGCTGTTCGTTTTCTTCTTGTTTTAGTGTTATCAGCCTACGTAGCATTTTGTGGTGAGCCTGTGAAGCATTTGCCAGGCTTTGACAGTGAGTTACCCTTCAAACTGGAAATTGCATTGGGTATATATAGTTGGCGAAATACAACATATATATGTTTAACTTTTACAATAGATAAACAGAATCTACATGGACTGGAACTACACCAACTGATCCATTGATCTAGCTTATATTTGAGTTTTAATTTATTGACTCAAATCACTGGTTTAGTTTAAGCCCCCAGGGTTGGGGGGGATTAGGGGTGGGTGCTACGCGTCCCCTTATGCGCACCCTGCTGTGTGCCCATTTTGAGGCCCTTCCAAATATATTTTTCTTAGTTCTTTGGATCATTAGATTCTACATAAAATAGGCAACAATTTGATATCTTATGGGCAAAATATGGAGCTATTTTCAATTTTTTTTATGATTTTTCAAAGATATTTCAGAAAAATGGTGCAGTTTTCTTTTTTCACTTTGAGCACTGAATCTTTAAAAAATCAAAAACAAAAAAACAAAATGAAAATAACACCATTTTTTGACCATAAGATATCAAAATGTCGTCCATTTCGTATAGAACCTAATAATCCAAAGAACTATAAAAACTATATTTGGAAAGTGCTTAAAAAGAAAGTGCTTTTATCTGAGATAAATATGTTTCAGTGGATGATAGAACATCCACAATATCTCAATCTTCGATTGTTTATTGGTGGTGATTCCTACTCAGGCCTCATTGTTCCCGAAATTGCCAAGAAAATTATAGAAATTAAAGGTAAAATTGTGCCCTATATTATTGCTAATATTCAATAATTTCCACATGTTTTAGTTTCTACCCGCTCATTTTTCATTGTTGAAGAATTAAATTAATATTCATCACGTCTTGGAAGAAGCTTTAGTACTCCCTTCGACCTTTAATATGAGACATACTTACCTAATTTGATTCGATTAAGAAATTTAATTAAGTTAGTTAATATAACATTTATTTTTTAAAACATCTAGTCATCTTCCTTAATTCTCCCATTCCCTCACCTCTTTGATTATTATTGAGGGAGCATCGATAGGGGTAAATTAGAAAAAGACTGACAAATATAAAAAATATATCTTATACTTAGGATAAAAACCAACTCTCCAAGCATATCCTATATATTGACAAATACAACAATCCATGAAACCCTAAAAGGCTCGTTTACGGGAACTATGAGCTCCACCATATGGACTAGGTTTACATGCACTACAAAAAAAACATGCTATTACCGACGGAATTATTTCCGTCGGTAATTTCTGACAGTTTCCGACGGATTTTTTGTCAGAAAAATTACCGACGGAAAAAAATTATGTCTCTAATTACCGACGGATTAAAGATGGAAAAAATTCCGTCGGTAAATACTGACGGATTACCCACGGAAGTTTTTCAATCGATAATTACCCACGCCTTACCCACGGAAATCTGTGGGTAATTTAATGAGAAATTATCGACAGAATTCTCTAAGTAATCCGCCTCTAATTACCGACGGATTAAAGATGAAAAAAATTCCGTCGGTAAATACTGACGGATTACCCACAGAATTTTTTTCGTCGGTAATTACCCACGCTTTACCTATGGAATTCAGTGGGTAATTTAATGAGAAATTGCAGACGGAATTCCGTGGGTAATCCGTCTCTAAGTACTTACGGGAAAAATTCCATCGGTAATTACCGACGAATTACCCACGGAATTCGGTGGGTAATTAAGGAGCAATTACCGATGGAATTCCGTGGGTAAACCGTCAGTAAAACTAATAAATTTTTTATTATCTTTTAATAATTTATACAAATTAATAAAAATAAAAATAATCTATAACAAATAAAAATTTAAATATCATAAAATTAATATTTAATATAATATATTAAACATATATAATATTAATGATAAAAATTTTAAATGAAATAAAAAATTTAAAATTTTAAACTTTATATCATAAAAAAATAATTATATATAAATATATATTTAATATTATATATATATTTATATTAATATTAAATATTTAAATGAAATAATAAATTAAAAAAATTAATTTTTATTATAAAAAACGAAATATATAATTATATATAAATATATATGTAATATTATATATATATATATTAATATTAAATATTTAAATGAAATTAGAAATTAAAAAATTTTATATTTTATATTATAAAAAATGAAATATATAATTATATATAAATATATATGTAATATTATATATATATATATATATAATATTACATATTATATATAATTATATATAAATATATATGTAATATTATATATATGTATATATATAATATTACATATTATATATAATTATATATAAATATATATGTAAAAATATATAATTATATATAAATATATATGTAATATTATAAATATATATGTAATATTATAAAAAATGAAATATATAATTATATATAAATATATATGTAATATTATATATATATATATATATGTAATATTATATATATATATATATATAATATGTAATATAAAATATAAAATGTTTTAAATATATATTAATATTAAATATTTAAATGAAATTAGAAATTAAAACATTTTATATTTTATATTATAAAAAATGAAATATATAATTATATATAAATATATATTTAATTATATATATATATATATACATTTATCTTAATATTATATTTATTTTTGGGAGAATTACATTCAGGTCCTAAGGAAGAGGAGAAATGAAGAAATGGTCCCTATAGATTGCAAAATGAAAAAATGGTCACATGGAGTTGTCAATACAGGCTCCTGGAGTTATTAATGAGTTGTCAATACAGGCTCATGGAATTGTTAATGGGACCATTTTTTCATTTAGCAATCTACAGGGACCATTTCTTCATTTTTTCTCTTCCATGGGACCTAAATGTAATTTTCCCTTTATTTTTTAATTATTACATTAGATATATTATTACATGAATAAATAACGCAAGGTTAAAGCAGCTCAACTGGCAAAGGCATCAGAACACATACCAAAGGTCCAAGGTTCGAATTCCACCTTTGTCACAAAATGCAACAATTATCTCACAAAGACACGTGAAGTAAGGTTAGAGGGACATGTGGCCCTTGCTCAAGGGCCGCCAGGGCCGGATGCTGGGGTAGGTGGTGGGGGCTTTCGGTGATGTCCACGTGGCCTCTTTTAAGGTCACCACGTGGATTTGTTTTTAAAAAAATAATATTCAATTATTGACGGATTACCCACGGAAAAATTCCGTGGGTAATTACGGACGGGAAATTTTCCGTGGGTAAATTCCGTCGGTAATTTCCGACGGAATTTTTTCTATTGGTAATCCATCGGTAATTTTCTACGGAATAAAAATTCCGTTAGTAAATCAATTTGCTACGGATTTTTTAGAGACGGACAAAATTCTGTCGATGATCCGTTGGTAATTCCGTTTTTGTCTCTAATCCGTCGGTAATTTGATTTCAGAGACGGAATTCTGTGGGTAATTTCCGTGGGTAATATGCTATTTTTTTTTTAGTGATGCAAGAGCAAGGACACATAGACTAGTGCTTGAAGGAACTTGCCTCTCTCGTTCACTCTTTGAACGAGAGGGTCGACAAATTACTAAAGAAAGAAGAATTTGATGTGATGCATTAGATCCTTCATCTCCATAACTTTTTTTTTTTACATTGTCTTTTTCTTTTTTTTTAATTTTTGTTTGTATTATGGTGATGATTGATTATTCAACCACCAAAATTTTTAAAAAATATGTGTCAAATACATAATGGTTATAAATAAAACTAGTCACTTATTAGAATATAATGTCCAATACCTAATGGTTATTAAGCGGTTGTTTGGTATGTGGGCTTTGGAGGGGAAGGCAAAGGAAGAAAAATTTTTATGACTTGGATTTAAAAAAATTGGAGAAGTGGGGGTTGAAAGCTAACTGCTGACTTTTCTTCTTCAATAAAATCATGAACAAATGCAAGAGAGCTTCTAATTTATCATTTGGGAAAAAACCAAAAGATGAATGCCCTCCTCCAACAAGCATTGAAGGACTCATCCACTTGACTTATGAGTTCCATCATATGGTCTAGGTTTACATGCGAGAGAAAATATGCATAGACTAGTGCTTGAAGGAACTTACCTCTCTCATTGGCTCTCTGAATGATAAGGTGAACAAATTACTAGAGAAGGAAGAATCTAATGTTCATCATATTCTTAAAAACATCTCCATAACTTTTTATTTTTTGTTTGTTTATTTACATGGTCTTTTTCTTTTTAAATTTTTGTTAGTAATATGGGAGTTGCATAATAAACCTCCAAAAATAAAGAAAATGTCAAATACATAATGGTTATTAAGTAAAACACATCACTTATTAGAAAATACATAACAACTTGTCTTTAATCCTAATTAGTAACATCGTTGCACCATCATATATTGTCTCACAAAAAATATGTTGATATAACAGTAATAATTATTAACTGTCATATATTATCTCAAAGCGATAGTTCTTACGAAACAATTGTCATGACACACCTACAAAAGATTTGTCTTCCAACTTTATATCAGTAACAACAAAAACATAATGGTTTCTATGTAATAATCGTCAACTAAATGTTCAAAACCTTTTCTCTTTCCCACGGTGATTATAGTACTCTGAGCTTCTTCATTCTCTAATGATTGGCATGATAACTAAGTATCCTTTCATTTCCCATAATTGCGCGCAATTGCCCCTCTTCAACTTCCAACATGTGTAACGATTGTTTGAGCCCGTCATTTCCAATCTATTTATGATCCCCATTTCCATATGTTTTCCGTACTATTTCTTCATTTTCCTCCTCTCTTCTCTTAATCACCAAAATGAAACACCATGCTAAAGACTTGTTAGAAAATTCTCGGTTTTATCCTCTTCTTCCACCTCCTTCTCTTCCTCAACAACCTTTATCTTCTCCTATTCTTCCACAACCTCCACTACTCATCCTCTGCTCCCTTAAGTGGAGGCAATAAAGCGTCATGTAGAACACATTGACCATGCTATTAGGAGGCTGGCTAGGTATTTGTGGAGTATGAATAGGAAAGCAAATCTCATTTTTGAAGAGCATGAGATTGGCCACCATGATCCAAACATACTCAAATGATTTAGGCCACTACTCTAGTGACAAGTAATATGATAATCTGCTATATACCGCTAATTTTTGGAGCTTTGCTTAGTTAATAAAGGAAACAAAAGTTCCAAAACTAGCAAGAAACCTCAGATCATCTATGATACAACTAATTGTAACATCCCAATGCCTCGTTCTTGATATTATCTGCTTTGGGCCCCTTCCACCCCTCATAGTTTCAAAGCGCGTCGAGAGCAGTAGGTATCCAATACCTATAAGGTGTCTTCCATTCTTCTCCCAACCGATATGGGGCATAACACTATACCTAAATATCTTACTCCACCCAAAGGTGGGTGAGTGTTATGTCTCACATCAGTTAGGAAGGGAAATGAAAGTCGTCTTATAAGGATATGGATACCTCCATCTCTCGATGAATTTTAAAACCTTGAGGGGTGACAAAGGCCCTAAAGTGGATAGGATCAAGAACCACTAATACAAAATTCCCTTTTTAGACCGCCACATTTAGATCAGTTATAGCGGATAAGATCTAAAAAATTTGACTAGTGGTAGTTTTGTAATTATATAGAACTTCTAAGACCGATTCTCCAAAAAACCGGTCTTAAAAAAATTATTTAAACCGGCTATAAATAAAACCGGTCTAAAAATATCAAAATATTTAAAAATTAAAAAATTGAAACTTTTAAGACCGGTTATTAATAGTAGCCGATCTTAAATATCAAACATTTAAGACTGGTTTTAATTAAAACAAGTTTCAAATGTTAAAAATTTTAAAATTATTTTTTTCACCCTTTTAAGACTAGATTTTGACTAAAATCGGTCTAAAAGGTAAGCGTTTTGGCCATAGTTTTACTCCCGCTCCCAGATCCCACGCTCTATGAACCCTTTCTTCTCTTGTCACCATTTCTCTATGAGCTCTGTCCCTGCTTGTTCTGAACTCCTCCATCGTGTCCTATTCATGGTTTGCTCAACTCTCCTCCGTCATTACCGTTGTCGTTGCTGTGTTCTTCATCACTGTTCTTTGATCATCGTCACTCTCCTTCGCCCCCACCTTTATTCTCTGCAGTGACCATTCTCCTCTGCTGTGACTTCCCTTTGTCAGTGCTGTGACTTTGAGGACTTCATTTTAACCTCAATCGACTTGGGGAAGTACTTCTCGTTGAATTGTTCTTGGAACACCTCCCATATCAATGACACATTCCGGTTCTTCAATGACATGGTGATATTTTTCCACGACCGGTCTGTATCCCCCTCTAGCTTATATATTGCCAGCTTCGCCTTCACCTCCGATAAACACTCGAGGACTTCAAAGATTTTCTCCAGGCAGTTAAACTAGTCTTCAGCAACTTGAGGTTCAAACCTCCCTCGGAACACTGGAGGTAGATGCTTGCAAAACTTAGAGACCCAAAATTGCAAGTCTCTTCCCTCACTAACCGGTACCCCTTGTGACTCTTGGTTAGGCACTGTGTGAGGTAGGAATTCATGGGATCCATTCAACTCCTCAGTTGTCTCCTTATGACGAGTCTCTTCTTGTGTAGTATGGACCTTTTCCTCATTACGTTTGGCCCTTTCCTCTCTGAGCTCTTCCCTCAGCTCAGCTATCATGTCTCGTTGTTCCCATATGAGATCCATCATTTCTCGCATTGGATCAGGATGATTGTCATTAAGTTCCTCCACCTCTGGGTCTAGTGGTCTACCTCTAATAGGGTGAACCATTTTGTCTTTATCACTACAAATGATTCACCACATCAGTTCCAAAATACATGTATACACATAATCCCTAGAACATAGATATATCCACAAACAATAGAAATACTAATGTGTATACAATCAATAATCCTATGTCATCATTTACCACTTAGGCAGCAACCTAAGGCAACTATCCTAGCAAATCCTTACCTTGCCAGGAACTACAGCTCTGATACCACAAATGTAACCCCCTTCCACCATAGTCCGAGATTAGTTCGTAAAAACATAATTAAGTTTGAATTAGAGACCATATTGTGATTTGTGACTCATACAAAATAAAATTTCCCAAAGATCAGGGTTTACAAAAAAAACTTTTCAAAACTTGTTCACAATGGTCCCATATTCACCTTTCAACACTAAATGACATGTACAGATTGATTTCATTCATACACATCAGAGTACAGTATAAATTCCCGACACACTCGGGTTTCATTAATTAATAAAAGGGTTTACAGAAGGCATAAGTGCCTTAATCTCTTTCCCTTTTTCTTGGGGATTACACAAACTATACCACAAATATATACATACATTCATTTCCCAAGTACATATCCAAAATTACAAATATAATAACCAAATATTCCCAAAATGAAACTCCTATTCAGAGCTCTAACCACTCTTCGTCACTCGCTTCCCTTTTGATCCTTCGGCCTTGTCTAAAAATTTGTTTTTGGGAGAGTGAGATTCTAAGGAATCCCTGTAGTGTCAAATCACTCATAGTATGCACAACAATAAGGCATGGAAGCAAATCATCACACACACATTGCAACTACAACAGCAGTTACAGCAGCAAGGGCATGTATGACTCGCGTCACCCTTACGTTTGCTCACGTTGTATTGCACCACAATAGTTCACACAATATATTTCACCACAGTTGGGATTCATATAAAGAATTTTATAACGCAAGCCACACTGGCAAGATTTACAACACCTAGCCCACGGCTGGATTCACAACACGCCACCCCACGGGTCGGATTCATAAAGATCCATGTTGATTACAATGGCAATTCAACAGCCGAGCTAGAGATGACCAACGTTACTCCCTAAACGGCTCACACTGAAGTAATCACGCTGTAAGGGACCATGGCACATACAGTTCATAAAGCTCAATGACAAGTCATGCATACCAAAATATCATACACAACATGAGAGAAGAGTCACTACCTTGATCCTTCTGTATGTGTTCTGGCACTGGTCACTCCTGAGTAGGGCAAATATCGTATCCTATAACACTTAATTTAAGTACCCATGAACACCTCTACACAAGCCCTAAAGGGTTGGAAGATTATCCCCAAAGATCCCTTTTTTGGAAGCATAAGACTGATATTTTCCACTGAGACACTCGAGTGAGGATGGCCTCACTCGAGTGCTGATACACTTTTCACCCAAGAATAAAGGTTAACACTCAAGTTCTAGGAAGTGAGGTGCAGATAGTGCTCACCTGAGAGCAGAAAAGAATGACAACAACCAGAATTGCTCGCTATACTCGAGCATGACCTTTATCACTCGAGTGGAAGACTAATGCTCACCCGAGTCCCCAAAAGTGAAGTTCAAGAAGTGCTCACCCGAGAGCATAAGAAACTTTCAGAGAAGGACATCACTTGAGCAGGAATAAAAGCACTTGAGTGATGGCTTAGCACTCGCGAGTGCTAAGACACACTTTTGAAAAACGGACGCGGGTGACAACCTGAGACGCGAGTTCACCGTGTCTCATACACCTGCACTCAGTGAGAGGAGGCTCACTCGAGTGGGAACCCACAACACCCGCAAGTGAGGCAACACTCTTGCCTTTTTCACACGGAAGTGCAACATAAAACTAGAAGCAAAAGGGAAAATACACTACAACACTCAAGTGGAACCCATCCTCACTCGAGTGATATTCATCCCGCACTCAAGTGAACCCCTTACCACTCGAGTGATTTTATCAGAAACCAGAAAACATATAAGGTATGACAGCACTTCCCAACATTTGCCCAATTGATTCTAATAGACCTAAAACCTCTACCAAAGCTACTCCCACACAAAAACATCCAAGGAATTCAACAGAATCATCAGAATTACCAAAATCCTACTCCATTATTATGCTTTGGTTTTGGGCAACAAAAATATCAAATTTCCAAAATCATCCAAACTAAACATTTAAATCCCCAATCAATCTATCCATCCCAAACTCACCACAAGGTACCATTTTCATGCCACTACCATACCAAACACCCAATGATCATCATTTTCGAAAATCAAGCCAAAAATTCTAGAATTTCTAAACTTAACCATTTGGCTCAAATAATAGATAGAAGGATTGGTCTCACTTACCTCTTCAACTTTCTTAAAGATACTTCTTGATTTTCCAACCTCTAGATTTTCTTGATGCCACAAATCAACACCAATGAACAATCTATAACCATCAAAATGAAGCTCTTAACTCAAGGAGCAACATTAAAGAAAAGAATTTGAGAATGGAGGCCATTTACTCACCTTAAATGTAAGCTTTTCTTTCTCTCACTTGGCCAACAATGGAGGACGAATTGGAGAGAGAAAATGAGAGAGAGATGGAGTGAAGAGATGAAAAATGATGATGACTCTCTCCCTCCCATGCTGCATAGCCGAAATTAGAGGGAAGAAAAGAGAGAGAAATACTTAAAATATTGTAAATTTGACTTTCTCAACTCCTCAACCTTCACACCAACTTTTGCCACATGTCAAAATCTTATTGGTTCTCATAAAGTAAACCCCCAATTAGTCACTTTATCCCTCCATTAGCCATTTTAATTACACTTCTCATTTTCTCTTAGTTAGTAATTAATTTCCCCATTAATCACTAACTTATGGCCAATATTCCCATTATTTAAATTTTCCCACCAATTATGACATTAATTTATATTGCCATAAAGCCCATAATAATTCCAATTAAATTTGTAAACATCCATAATAGTCCACATTAGCCCTTAATCAAAAATTCGGATATTACACCAACGGCATTGAATAGGGAGTAAGTTTATAAAAAGGTGAAAAGTATGAATGTTATCTTTGGTTAGACTATAAAGAATAGTAATGAAAAAAATAAATGGAAAAAGAGGTTTATCTTCTTCAATCTTCTATATTAGCCCAATCTTGATGTGAGACACTGTATTGATTTCATGCATGTGGAGAAAAATGATGTGATAGTATTGTTGGGACACTGCTTAACATACAAGATAGTTCTAAGGATGGCATGAAGGCAAGATTAGATTTGCAAGAAATGGGGATACGAGAAGACTTGCATCCAAGGCCATATGGTAAGAGAACTTTTTGTCCTCCAGCTACTCATACTTTGTCTGAGGATAAGAAAAGAAGCTTTTGTGAGTGTTTACATGGTATCAAATTTCCTTCTGTTAGTGCAAGCATTTCACCCAAGAGGGGGGTGAATTGGGTGATACCAGAAATTTTGTTGCGTATATAAAAATTGACCGTAAATTTAAAGTAGTTAAGAGCTAGGAGAAATATCACCAAAGTGTACACCGGGAGTTATTCTGGTTCGGCCACAACTACTTTGACCTACGTCCAGTCCTCAGAGCTTATCTGAGAGTTTCACTATATCTTTGAAGATTCAGTGGGTTCTTGGCACCTTAGTACACAGTAAGTTTCCTCACTGGACACTCGCTACCCCTTACACTATGTAAACCAATCCCCAACTCAAGGTTCCATAACCTTAAGTTATCCCAATAACAAATATTGAGTTTGTAATGAAAATCTCTCTCACAGAGTAAATATAGAATCACTGAAGTACAAAAAATATAAAGTATAAAGAACAGAGCATGAGCGTATTCTTCGTAAGATGATTGTTTGTTGTCGTTTGATGTTATATCTCTATCTTGAAAGCTTCAGTATTATATAGAGGTTGTTTGATAGCCATTGAGATCATTCCAATGTTTACCAGTTGTAGAATAATCATTGTGATGACAAATGCTCCCGTCATCATTTACTGTTGCGCTCCTGAGTCTTTGAATTCTGATTTCCCATTGCAAGATAGTCAAATACTCCCTCCGTTATTATTGACTATTGTGCTCTGAAAGTCTTTGAATTCTGATCATTGCAAATTACCTGTAACATACTCAGAAGAAAAATTTAATAATGTATTTAATTTATTAATAGTGTAATTAATTTATTAATACTGATTTTTAAACTTTACTTCAAGTGATATCATTACTGGAAGTTATCTTCATGCGTCTGTCAACATTACTCGAGTTCACTACCAATTCACTTGAAGTAGTATGATGTTTTGGTTATCACTTCAAGTGATTCTGATTCATTGGAAGTGATTTGTGATCATTGGAAGTGATTTTGACAATCACTAGAAGTGTTCTTACATTGCTTCAAGTGTTTTTGTTATTCACTGGTTATCACTTCAAGTGATTTTGGACTTCACTAGAAGTGATTTGATAATCAATGGTTATCACTTCAAGTGATATTGAACTTCACTGGAAGTGATCTGATATCACTTCAAGTGAATCTGAAGTTCACTCTAGTTCACAATCCTATTCATTGGAAGTGATTTAAGTTTACTTGAGTTCACTGCTTATTTACTGAAAGTGATCTGACTTTTTGGAAGTCAATTCTAGTGATTCTGGTCTTGACTCGAGTGCATTGGTAATTCACTTCAAATGATCTCATATCACTTCAAGTGATTTGTTAACTTTCATAATATCACTCGAGTTCCTTAACAATTCACTCGAAGTGATTTACAGAATTTTAATATTCACTCGAGTGATGTCCAATATCACTCAAGTGATCCATAAAATATGGCAATCACTTCAAGTGATCTTGAAACACTCCAAGTGATTTGTTCACAGATCAACTTTTTTCTTTTCCTTAACTTTGCAATGTATAATTAATTAAGATCTTATGCAAAACATTACTAAAAAGATTTGTTATCATCAAAACACTGAAACTAAATTCTCCCCCTTTTTGATGATGACAAAACTTATGAGTTTGATGATTAAATAAAAATTTTAACCAAATCTTTGATCCATTATTCAATGAAAAAATAGTTTTGAGTTTAAAAATTTGAACATGAAACATAGATTTCAAATAACCAAAATCCTATCAAAATTCATTACAAACAAAGATATATACCAAATCATATTCGATTAGATAAGCTAATAATCACATTCAATTGGATACAAGCCAAATCAAAATCAATTAGATCTAAATCAGTTCAATACAGGCTATATCAAGCTAAATACAAAAAGTATAAAATCAGCTATATCAGTTCAAACTGTGCCAAATCATCCAGAACTCTTCTCCCCCTTTTTGTCATCATCTGGGATAGTTGTAGGAAAAGTAATATCAGAAGGAGGAGGTATGTAAAAAACTATAGCTATCATTGGATCAATAGGAGCTGAAGTATGAATAGGTGAAGATGAATGTGTAGGGGAATATAGAGTGAAAGTAGGAGAGGAAGGTAACATATGAGCAGACTTAGTAAAAGGTTGAATATTAGTAGGGACAGAGTCTATGCACACAGTGTCCTCTGTATGATAGCTGGAGTCTGAGTGATGAGAGTGAGATGAATGGGAAGAAGATGAATGAGAAGGAGACTAAAGAATAGGATCATCCTTAGGAAGATCACTACTTGGAAAAGTGTCTGATAAGGGTATGGTGGTGTCATGGGGAATGGTGTCAGTGGCTGCAACTGGAGTGTCTGTGGTAGGGAAAGCAAATGGTATGGCAGAGAGATTAGGGAGGTTGGTAGGCTGAGTGGAGGTAAAGGGGGCAGATGTTGAAGTAGCAGCAGGCTCAAGAAAAGGAACACCAAGGTAAGTTTTCCACATCTCTTCCATTCTCTGAATCCGGTTAGCTTGAGCATTATGAAGATCAAAGAGGTGCTGGAAATTGTGATTAACCCCCTTCAACCAACCACTTGACTTGATAGTCAATTTTCTTAGCTAGACAAGCATTGTATTTCTTCAGTTATGAAGTTGTCTCTTGAAAAGATTGTGGTGATGAAGCAGCAATACCTTATTATGGGGTTATTGAAGAGATTTGGATGGTTGATTATGTTAAAATTAAATTTCCCATTTTTAAATGCAAATGGGTTGATGTCAATAATGGTGTGATGATTGATCTGTTGGGATTTACATTGGTTGATTTGATTAATAGAAGTTTTGGAGATGAACCTTTTATTATGGCATATCAAGCAAAACAAGTGTTCTATATTACCGATCAAGCAAATAAAATGTGGTCTGTAGCTCTCTAAGGAAAAAGGGTCATTGGCATTAATCAGGAAAGTTGTTCAATGAATGATCTTCTTGAGACTTCTTTTTCTAGGGGTCTATTGGAATTGAACGAAGAAGATGAAGCAGACAATGAACACGACACAAGAAATGATCATCATGAAGGGATATGGGAGGATATCCCTTTATAAAACTACTTTGAAGGTTAGTTAGATAAAATAATTATCAAGAACTAAATTTGAATTATGTATATTGTTATCGGTATATATAAAACTACTTTTTTTGTTGTCATCATAGGAAAATGAAGCATATGAGGTGTCTTAGTATAGATGCTCTGAAGCCAGCTAGTAATCATCAGTGATGGATTACTGTCATATTATGTGTGATCGTGTGTTAATTTTAATTTCAATGATTTATTGTTGTTACTTCTGTGGATTATGGGCTATAGGAAGAATGATTAAGTATTACACCATCCAATTGAAATACTTGATGAATATGCTTATCTGTATAAGATATTTGTTATAATGTGTAAGAGAAGAATTTATATGGATGTCGTTGAAATGGCTGCTTACTGAGTGAAATGTTTTAACAGAGGAAATGGCTTGCTGGGTAAATGTTTTAAACAGAACAATTTGTTTTAAAAAAATACAACTTTTAGACCAGTTCTTTACACAACCGGTCTAAAAAGTAGACCGGTTGTTTAGACAACCGATCTTAAAAAAAAGTTTTTAGACCAGTTTTAGAGACAACCGGTCTTAAAAAAAGTTTTTAGACCGGTTTTTTCTAAAATAGGTCTAAAAAGTTGCACTTTTTAGATTGGTTTCTTAGGTAATTAGCCTAAAAATAATTAATTTTAGACCGGTTATATAAATAACCGTTCTAAATTTTTTTTAAGACCAGTTCCTTAATCGGTCTAAACAGTAGCATACTTTTTAGACCGACTGTATCAAGACCTCATCTAGAACCCGTCTAAAATGTTATTTTTAACCGGTTTTAAAAGTGATTTTTCCACTAGTGAACGAGGCGCTGGGATGTTACAATAGTCAATAGAGGTTGATTTTTTTTTTATTTGTATAAAACAAACAAATGTAATTATCTGGGCACTAATAGTAAAAAAAAGGTAAAAATAAAATATAGTATACCTCACAATTGTTAATAAAGAACCATGATAAATGTAATTAAATAAATAACAATTCTTACAATAAAACCGTTAACTATACGGCTTTCCAAAAAAATAACATACCTCACTGTTATTAGGAACAAACCGTGATGTAAGCTTTTAGGCATGATAACCCACAAAACTATACCATTCCACTTCTATTTAAATATCTGAAACAAAATACACTTACCACTTTGTTTGGTCGAACATAACCCTCCAACATTGGAACCATACTGTTCGTCGTTTAGCTTACCGCAAGTATATGGGTCATAAGTTGTATAAAAAGTTGCCGTTCCCATGAAGACTAAGCAAAAGTAGACTAATTCAATTATGCTCTTAATTAGGTTAGGCAAAATCATTTTGAATATTTCAATTTGTGAAGACAATTTTTAGTTCAAAACAAGGTAAATTAGACTAAGCAAGATAAAGTTTGATTCTAACTCCAAGAAAATAAGGCTCAAAAATCACTTCTCCCCTATATACTTCATGAGACCAATTAATTCCATCTTAACTGGCTTTAATGAAAAATTAAGTGTTTATCTAAGATTCACATGTATTGGAAAAGCTTTCTCAAGTCAAAACCAATATCTATTTTCAAATAACTCATTCAATCTCTTGCAACAAATTAGTGAAAATAGTCATTAAAACCCAATCTTATGATAACAATACTAGGTTCTTCAAGACTAGCATGAACCATTAAGCACATAATAAAATCAACACAAAATACTTCATGAAATGCTAGAACAGTGAGAATAACACTGTCTCAATCCATATAGAGGTTCAAAGTAATCCTATAAATGAAATACCTAGCTACTTATAGTCTTAGGTACTGAAAATCCATACAACAAAATAGAATCCATAGCTAAATAACAATAAAAGAGAAGGAAAGTGACAAAACCCACTCTCTTGAAGTGACCACCCAAGCCTCTAAACTTGCTCAGAACTCTTTCCCAAGTTCTCTCCTTTCATGCCTCAATGTTCCCAAGTGCAAAATATGTGTTTTCAGAAATTGTTCCCTAGGTTAAATAACCTTTTGCAATTTCAAAAATAAAAACACACATATGTACTTTTCCAGGACTTGCCTCAGAAAGTTTGTCAACTTGCTCCGACCAGTGATACAGAGAGTCAATTTTTCTTTAGATTATTTACTTACTATGGTCAGTTTGCCACTTGCTGAGGTCTATGACACTAAGAATAGAATTCTTCTTCAAAGTTCTTCTAGGCTTAGCCAGTTTTGATACTTGCCGAGGCTAAAGGCACAGAGAGCTCATTTTCTTATTTTTCTTATACTTGCTTCAGCTAGTTCACAACTTGCCAAGCATGTTCCTTCTTCTAACTTTATGATGCTTCACTTCCTTTGTTTTTTCCATGCTTCTTAGTTCTTAGAGAGCTTCAAAACTTGTCTTTATCCTCTTACAAAAGAGAGAGGATTTTTAAATTCCCAATTGAATCACAAACTACGTTGGATAGAACAAGAATTTATTTTATTTTTGCTTGATACTTTGATATGCACATTTTCTTTTATCAACTTTTTTCTATGCTTATTTTGAATCTAAAAATATGTAAAAATAGAAGAAAATGTGATGGGATGTTATCAATTTCTAAGAGTTAACACCTACTAGTTCAATTGTCTTTTCAATTGTCTTTTCCAGTCGTCGAGAGTCATTTTCAGTCAAACTACACCTTCAAAAGCCTTCATATATTGAACTTCTCAGTGACAGCCATGCAAGTTACTTTCACTTGACTTAACTTGTATTTTCGTTCGTGAGCCCTAACTAGATCGCATTCTTTTAGTGCTCTATTCTTCTTATTTATAGGTATGATTTCCATTCTCCATTTCGCATTATCTATTCTGCATTCTCCATTGTCCTCTTCATATTACCTAGCTAGTTTTGACAGTAGTTGTGCTCATTTTTTTTGGAAAGCACGCTGCTCTGATTGAAGGTTCCTCTTTATTACAGGAAGTTGTCAACTAGGATGATTGGGTTGTTTTTGTGAAGTCACACTTGATAAAGCATTCAAGGTGACATTAAATTACGTTTGTGAAGTCATGTTTTTTTCTAGGAAAACTTATTGCTCTGATCAAAGGTTTCTTTCATGTTACAGGAAGTTGTCAACATGGCTAATTAAATTGCTTTTGTGAAGACTTTTTTTTTTTGGAAAACCTATTACTCTAATCGAAGGTTCCTTTCTTATTACAAGAAGTTGTCAACCCATTGCTCTGAACAAGTACTAGCTTTTGAGATATCACGACTTGCTAAAGCATTCAAGGTGATATTAAATTAATTTTGTAAAGTTATGTTTTTTTTTTTGGAAAACCCATTGCTCTGATGGAAGGTTCCTTCCTATTTTTGTATTGAGTAGGTGGCATCAAGTTAAAGTTCTGAAATTTGACAATGTGAGATAAGTCCTAAACTCTTCAATGTGAGAGTTTTTGAGCTATTTGGACTTGACTTTATCTAATAGAGTAGTACTTTCCACATCGAGTAGCCATGCAATTTGAGATAGATCAAGATTTTCTAGGCTTTGTAGGTAGAATCAATTGCACTCCTGACTTGTATATAATAATGTAATGGTTTACTTATATGTTGTGTCTCTTCATAATGTTGAAGCCAGGCAAACAAGAAGAGGACCAAAAAGAATGAATATCCATATCGGGAAGGGCGCAAATGTATGCAAACCTCAATCTGATCAAGCCTTGCTCTAGGTGTGCATACCCTTGTGCCCTTTCTAGTAGGGATATTTATTGTTTTTTACTCTTTCTTGTTTTGCTTAATTTTTGTGAAGAGATAAAAGGTATACATCTACAGTTACATTTATATATATATAGGTTAGGAGTAGTGCCATTGATTCTTCCCATAAAGCCTTAAAAAGCCTTATCTATCCCAAATTTCATGGAAAATAGTAGTGGGAGGTATTATTCTATTATAAACAGTCTAGTACAATTAGCTAAAAAACTTTCCTATGAAGAGTCTAATATCGATACATCATGGTTATTATATAAAAAATCGTCATAGATTACAAAAGTTCACAATTCTTACTTACAAGTCGTTATTTATGTTACTAAATAAATAATGATTGTTTATGTAAGCCCGTTATTTACTATTATTAAACTTTATGGTATGTTACTGAATAAATAATGGTTACACTACTAGAAATAATACATTTAACGTCACTAATTAATGACTATTTTCAAAACAAGAGAAGTAAAAAAGTAGGGGTGGCATATCTGTAATTCCAGTGAACTATTTAACCACCGTTTTCCAAGAACCATCTTTGAAATATGGCTTTCAAAGACCATTTCTCAAGAATGGTTGTTGAAAGAAGCCTTTCAACAACCGTTTTAAGGCATGGTCATTGAAAGATCTTTTTAAAAAAATGGTCATTGAACGTTGAGATTCAACGACCATTTTTCTGAAAGCGGTCGTTGAATTTCTGCCCCGTAAACCCCCACGATTCTTTTTTCTCTCTAGCTCACTTACATTTTTCTCAGTTTTCCCTCTCTGCTATCTCACGCCTCCTTATCGCGCCCCCTCTCCGACCACACACTCTTCCTCTCAAGTTGTGGCTATCTCCGACACTCACTCTCCCCTTTCTTGCACGCACACTTCATCGGTGTCTCTATTGCACACTCTGTTCCTTCTCCCTTTTCCTTTCCCCTTTGCCGGCATCATTTCACTCCACTAGCCACCATCATCAATTCCACATTCATTTCCTAGTAATTCCTTCATTTTCTTTGGCTATTCTGTCTTCATTTTCCTAGTTGTGTACTATATGTTCTCAATTTGAGATTTTTTTAAGTGGAAAGGAGTGTTGTATTACTTTAATGTGAACTGTACAATGCTCTATCCTCTAGGATTTACAAGGCATCTAAAACAAGAAAACAAAATCTTAGCTTCTATGACTTATAGTGTAGGGCGAAAAAATTAAAACTTTTTAAAGTATGTTTTCTGTTTTTTTTTTGAACTGTATAATGCTCTGTCTTCTTTTTTGCGTTAAAATCCTCCCTTCTTGCATGCTTTAATCTCTGTACTTGTGTATGCCATAAATTAATTAATACATGCTTTAATCTTCCTTTGAAATGCGAAAATCGTGGAACTAGTTGAAGCTATCGAACAAGGTTTGCACTTAGCATAGTGGAATTGGGTTGTTAAATGTATGTTGAGATTAATTATGGTATACTAATTTTAATAATATGTGAAACCAATTTGGGTTAATTTCATAATGGAGATAAAAGTAGTTGTTTTTTGGTCAAAGAAATGGTTTTATAAATTACATTATATACAATTTAAGTTAATTAGAAAGTTCTTATATAGTTTTTAATTTTGTTTGAAAGTTCATGTTTACTATCAAATTACACATACAAATATTAGTATTACAAAAAATTATCTAAAAAACATGAAATAGTTAATTTATTTTTTGTTATTTAAGGATTTTTAACTATATGACAATGTTCTTATCATGAATTTTGTATCATTGTATTTAGCATTTACACTAATTATGCTTACTTCTTGTTAACCGTTGTTGAAATCCTTTCTGGTATATCAGAGTTCTATTCTTGTTAATTAGATTGTTGTTTGAATTTATGGATGTCTTACTTTTAAGAAGAAATACTGCTAAAATTTTTAAAAAATGAGTAGGGCATGCCCCTCCTTGACCCATAGTCATATTATAATGACAATTGGTCTAAAATTGAGTATTATTGAAAATGGAATAGGCAATAGTAAAATGGATCACCGTTGGATGAATGCTTTGAGAACTAGTGAAGAATATAAGAATGGGGTGGAAGAGTTTATTGAACTTGCTAAAATGAATGCGTCTAGTAAAAATGGGAAGTATTTTTGTCCATGTGTGAAGTGTTTAAATGAGAGTCAATGGGATATTGATGATATAAGGGATCACCTATTTTTTGATGGAATAAATCTTCAATACATAAGGGAGATATGGCATAGTGAGGAAGTAACTGCGCATCCTACGAGAAGGAAGTTGTGGATGTTGGAAATGATGATAGAATAAAGAAAATGATTGATGATGTTGAGGTAGAATGTTTTACACAATCTCTTGTATATGATAGCGTGTGGAGTGATGTAGAGACACCTTTGTACCCTGGGTGTACTAAGTATATACGCTTGTTAGGTATTTTGCACTTAGTCAACTTAAAAGCAACTTGTGGGTGGACCGATAGTAGTTTCACATTGTTACTTGAATTGTTGTGTAATATGTTTCCAAAGGATAATGTACTTCTAAATCATATGTATGAGGCTAAGAAAATCTTGTCTACAATGGGTATAGAGTATAAAAGATACATGTTTGCCCTAATCACTGCATATTGCACAAAAAGGAGTATGCAGGACTAAGTGAGTACCCAAAATATAAAACTTCCACATACAAAGTGAAGAAAGGTGCTGGTTGTGGTGATAAGACAAGAAAAAGGAAACCTTTAAAGGTTTTGTGGTATCTTCCAATCATACAGAAGTTTAAACGAATGTTTGCTAATGCGAAAGAAGCAAAGAAGTTGAAATGGAATTATGATGAGAGAATATGTTATGGAAAATAACTTCAGCACCTGGCTAACTCTCCATAATGGAAGAAATTAGATGAAATATTTTCGAGATTTGGCAATGAGACAAAAAACCTTTGGCTTAGGCTTTGCACTAACAGAATCAATCCTTATGGTACTCTTAGCATACACATAGTGCATTATCGATTCTACTAGTGATTTATAACTTACCTCCCTGGTTGTGTATGAAATGCAAGTATATGATGCTTTCTATGATGATTTTGGGGCCAAAACAGCCAGGGAACGATATCAATATCTACTTGGCACCTTTAATAGAGGACTTAAAGAAGTTGTGGGAGGATGGCATAGATGTTTGATGTATATAAGCAAGAGTCTTTTAAGCTACGTGCAATGACTTTTACCAAGATTAACGACTTCCCTGCATACCGGAACTTGTCAGGGTACAGTGTGAAGGGTCATAAAGCATGTTTGATATATGAAGCAGGCACACATTTCCATCAACTTAAGCACGAAAGAAAAATGGTCTGCCTTGGTTATAGACAATTTCTTCCTTGGTTCCACTCGTACCGTAGGCTAAAGAAGACTTTCAACGGTTTACCGGAGAATAAAATGGCTCCAAAGGTATTAACTAGAGACAAGGTTTATAGTCGGGTGAAAATAATCAATGTCACTTTCAGTAAGAATCAGAGGACTACAGGTGAGAAGAATATATGGAAGAAAAGGTCAATTTTCTTTGATCTTTCATATTGGCATAGTCTTGATGTGAGATATAGTATTGATGTGATACATGTAGAGAAAAATATATGTGATAGCCTTGTTGTATGCTTTTGAACATACTAGGAAAAACCATAGATAGAATTAGTGTAAGGCTAGACTTGGTTGAAATGGGAATAAGAGAACGGCTACATCCACAACTAAGAGATGATGGTAAGAGAGCGTATATGGAGCCAACAGCACATACATGGTCAAAAGCCGAGAGAAGTTTGTATGGGTGTTTGCATAGCATTAAGGTGCCACAAGGATATTCTTTTAATGTGAGAAGGCCTATATCAATGGAAGATTTAAAGTTAGTAGGAATGAACTCCCATAATTTCCATGTCTTGATGCAATAACTGTTAGTGCAAGTGTTTTCCTAAGAGGGGGTGAATTGGGTGATACTAGAAAATTCATTGTGTATATAAAAATTGACTAGAAATTTAAAGCAGTTAAGAGCAAGGAGAAATATCACCAAAGTATACACCAGTAGTTATACTGGTTCAACTATAACCACTTTAGCCTATATCCAATCCTCAGAGCTTCTCTAAGAGTTTCACTATATCTTTCAAGATTTAGTAGGTTATTGGCACCTCAGTACATAGCAAGTTCCTTCACTAGACACTCACTCCCCCTTACACATTGTAAACCAATCCCTAATTCAAGATTCCATAACCTTAAGTTGTCTTAATAACAAATATTGAGTTTGTAATGAAAAACTCTCTCACAGAGCAAATATATAATCACTGAAGTACAAAGAGTGAAGATAAGAAAACATAGTACTAAGAATATATTGATTGATATGAGTTTGTGTGCTCTGTTCTTTGTTGAATGCTCCATATATATAGATGAAATTTAATGTCCGTTGGAAGCATTTCAAACATGTCCATTAGAGTCACGCAGCTTGGTTTGACCATTCTTCAAATTTGAAAACTAGCCGTTTGCGATAGGTAAGCGTTTCGGATGTTGCGAACGATATGTTTGACTTCTCTCTCTTAATGCATGATTTCTTCATTGTTTTTCTGCAAATATACTCAGAATACTAATACAATGAAAGGTTAATCATATAGATAACAAATCAATGAACGTTGCATTAAAATCATGCTTTCTTTATTGCATTACTTAAGTGATCATGCTTCAATACTCGAGTAGTCCCTCGAGTAACCTTATTAAAAATAAGCTAGAGAGTAAGTCAACATTGTCTGACCAGATTACTTAGGTAAACCATGGAGTAATTTTTTTTATAAAACTTGACAGACTTGCTTACTCGATTGGTCCCTCGAGTAAGTGTTCCTTTTCTTCATTGATTACTCGAGTTGTCCCTCGAGTAATGCTTCCAAATCTTCCCTCATTACTTGAGTAATCTCTCAAGTAAAGACATCAAAATCTTGGTCGAGAGTAACTTCTTCTTTGCTTGCCTGATTAATCGAGTGATCCCTCGAGTAATGCTTCAAATAACTTTACAGATTACTCGAGTGTTCCCTTGAGTAATATCACTCAATTCTTGGTCGAGAGCTACAGGATGATTTCTTCTTTGATTACTCGAGTGATCCCTTTGAGTAATCCCATGTAATTTTTGACAAAGAGCTTCTGGAATAATTTTTCACACATTACTCGAGTGACCCCTCGAGTAATGAAGGTCATTACCTGAGGGGCTCCCTCGAGTAATTCTTCAAATAACTCACAGTGTTCCTTTCTCCTATACTTTATCTTTCAGCTCTTATTCATTACTTGAGTAGTCACTTGAGCATTGGTTTTTCTTCTACCACAGATAGCTTAGTTCCTTTATTCAAACCTTTTGTTTATTATCAAAACCTTTTGTAATATTCATCCAATCTTTGTTATCATCAAAACATATGGGATCTAACATTCTCCCCCTTTTTGATGATGACAAAAATTAGTGATTTTGAACAAAGTCTTTGAAATTGAGTTTTCAATCATATGCTTCTTGATAACTTTTCATATGAAATCTTTTGTTCAATTTAAGCTTGAAAACTCTTTCGAAATGACTTTGGGAAGATCATTTTGAATCCAAATCTAATGATTTTGATAAGTTTAGTATTTGAAATCTTTTTGAATCCAATTTTAATGATGTTAAAATCAAAAGCTCATAATTTTGTAAATATGTTCTAATTTGTTCACTTTGCATACAAATCAATAATTCATTAGTCCACAATATAATATAACTTCAATTGAAATTGTAGGATGAGTTCATGATATCAACATAATCAAACTTCATACAAAAACTAATAAAGCTCCCTTAAACCCTATACACTCATATCCACATGCATTCTTTTACAAAATCACATCACATCATTTTTCACAAAATCACTCAAGTTCTTCTCCCCCTTTTTGTCTTCATCACAAGGGTAGGATCAATCAAGAGAAGGAGTAGGGCTAGATGGCTGAATTGCAGAAATGAAATTGACAAGAAGAGGTGTAAATCTAAAGCCATGTGAATCACTTGAACTAGAAGATGAGTGACTAAAAGATGATGATTCTAGTTTAGGGAGATTCAATAGAGGAATCTGTAGAGGATTTTGTGTAAATGGAATTAGAGAATTAACCTCTACTTCCTCTATACCAACAGGTGACTGATTCTCACTGGAAGAAATAATTACTTCCTCAGTGCCTACAGGTGAAGCAACAGGTATGGGCACTAGCTCAGGCTGAACTGCCTGGACCAAAGGAACTGAATCATCAATAGTGATGTGAATGGTCTCGGATGTATCTGGGTCAGGCATAGAGAATAGGAGGTTTCTGGGGATGGTGATAGGCAAAGTAGGAAGAGGGATAGAAGAAGGTTCATGCTCAGAAGGACTAGGCTTAGAAGTTGATACTGGCTCAGGAATAAAAGAAGGCACAAGAGTAGGTATTGGCTCAGAAACTAATACAGGCATAGATGGACTAGGAGTGGATGAACCAGGTTCATAGTATCAAGTATGGCATGAAGTGATCTCAGAAGCTTACCTTAGACCCGCTGTTCTGCCAACATCTCCTTATGCCTCTTATCCATTTTCTCCACAAGTTCTCCCATCTTCACATTCATAATAGTTATCAACTCAGCATTTGTATTTGCAATGTCGATATGAAAACCCCTAAGAATATTCTCTATAAATGTCTGCAATGCTAAACCAAGGAATGATGGAGCAGAAGTAGAAGCAGGAGCAAACGACTGAGTATCATCCAACCTACTAGATTTAGCCTCAGTCTTTTTCTTCTTGGGACCAGATTTAAGAGGAGTCTTCAGGGAATATCAATGCGCAATTTCCCAGTATGATTTCGTCCTACTAAAGTTAGCCTCTCAATTGGTTCCTTCTTCTCCAAGTACCAAATCTTATTCTTTTTGAGAAACAGGGATATAAACTGAGGATAAGGCATTCGAGTGATCATTTTACCTTCAAATCTGTATCTTTTAATTTCATCAAAAATATATTCTCCAAAGTCCTTTTTCTGTTTTTAAGAAGAAATGAGGCATATTTTCTGAAATCCCTCTCTATAAAATGAGTGAAGTTGTTTGATTTGTTTACTATAGCTCTAGAATAGATATACCATAATACTCGATGAAGATCACACATATCACTCGGGTTAAAATTGAGAGGTCCTACTATCTCACCAGGCCTTAGAATGGAAAACAACTGGCTCGAGTCAAAGGTAGGATAAATATCTTCAGGAGGTCCTCTATCCCTAACCAGGTGTTTATTTTGGAGGGTAAGATTAAGATTTCTTGGCCTCTAACCTTAGAAACCATTTCTTCTTCCAAAGCATCACGAGGGGGATCATTGATAAGCTCTAAGTTGCAATAGAAATGCCTCACTATCTTGGTGCAAAATGGAAGTTTAGTTGAAAGCCAAGGCATATAGGACTCAAGATAAGGATTGAGGTTGAATTTCAAAACCTCTTGTAGAACACTGAGGTCAATGAAATGTATCTTGCACACTTTTCTTCTTAAAAAGTGATCTCTGAATTTTTGTGATTCCTCAAGCTTTTTCACATTGAATCCTTTTAGAGAAAATGTGATTCCTTCTTTTTTTGGTTCCTTTGAAGATTGGCCTTGCTTCTCTCCTCTAGACTTATGAGCCTCATCTAGTATACTTGCCATAGCTTGAGCAAGTTTTCTATCAAACTTGGCCTTTTTGGATGGTTTTTCAGAGAAGGAAGGAGTGTCAGATGAATCAGAAGGAGGTAGAGATGGTACCTTAGACTCTTTACCTCTACTGGAAGGAATTTCCTTCTTAGATTAAGCTCTTGTGTCAATAGGTTCCTTGATCATGACCCCCTTGACTTAGGCTTGGCTTACGGCTTGGTTTTTGCTTTTGATCTAGGAGTGAGCTTCTATCTTTTGGCTAGAGGTGATGGAGGTGAATCAGAGGGTTGATATGGTTCAGAAAACTTAGAAGGAGTATTAGGATTAGGAGATTCAGTTCTGACTATTGCGATTGAGAGAATCAAGATTTTCTAGAAATTATCTCTCGAAAGTCGAAGGTCTAGGGCTAAAGATTTTGAGAGATTTGAGAGGTATTTAGGGTAAAAATCACTAGGTTTTGGACGAAATGAGGAGAAAGTGTTTGTGAAAAGTTTTTAGGAACGCACTGATAAATATATATTTTATAATTAAATAGTATAGATTTTAGGACATAATTGATTAAATTTATTGATATTTTATACCTATTTAATTATATTTTATATATTTTCTATCTTTTAATTAAGTTTAGGATTAAAAAAATCTTGATATAAATTCCATTCATATCCTATTTTATGGTGTAGGAGATATTAGATAAAGAAAAAGATAAAATCAAATTGAAGAAAAGAAAATGCTTGCAACAAAAAGAAATGCAAGGCATTGTTTTGATTGAATTAGATGCGGGGCCCACGAAAATTGAAGGAGTGGCAGTAGCTGGCATCAAGCAATGATATATTATATATCATATATCTAACTAAAAGGGATAATATATATCTCATGCGTGAGCTCAGATGATATATGCATATGGTGTGAATGCATAAAGGTGTGGGGTCCATGCAATAAAATTGGTTATTGTCAAGATTCACGCTGCAAAAGGATAGGATATCTAAAGGAAAAAAAATATAAAAGAACGGAAGCCTGCATGTCAGAAAGTCTATAAAAAAGAAGAGAGGGTAGTAAATGGGATACATTAGAGCAGAACGAGAAAGACTACAACGGAGGAGAAAGGAAGCTGAACAATCAGGAGAGGCTGGAGTGAAATTCAACAGATTTGATTTCTTCCTTTCTTCCTCTTTATTCTTTGAATCTGAATTTCTTTATTTCATTATGAATTTTATTTTAGCCATATGTGGCTAATTTTCTTTTTAGACGTAGGGAAACTATGAACTCACTAGTGAACTAAATTTTATTTTCATGATTTATTAGTTATGATTTATGTTAATTTTGGTTACTTAATCTTGTTTTATTATGTCCATTTGATGATTGGCCACCATTAGATGTGAATTTGAGTATTAGGATTTACCTTGAAGAATGGGATTTTGATTAGTCTCTGAGATTAAGTAATATAGGATTAAATTACAATTTAATTTGTGATTAGGATAGACATATACATAATAGCCCCCTATAATTGTTGAAGAGTGTGTTTGAATTATCTTGCCTCTTGAGTAATTTGGTTAGACATAACAATTATACTTAAGAGAGGGTTGTGCGTGAACCGACAGGCACTTATAATTATTTATACTCAAAATTAACAAAATTAACATTTGAGATTTGGAGAGCTAGTGAGCGATTAGTAACTCTAGGTTGTGTTTGACATTGATAGTTTTCGTTAATTAATTTCCTTTGAATTTACTCATAACTAGATTCGTTTGACTTAAAAGAAATTGAGATTTTAATACCTAAAAATTAATTGATTGATTCCTTGTGGGACGATACTCTACTTATCACTTTATTACTTGGCACGACCCGTATACTTGCGGAGTGCATCAAGTTAAGGAGACCACTATGAGAATCACTCAAGGAGATTTTGAGAAAAATGACTGAGTTGCAATAGTTAAAGCCCTAGTGCCCGACATCACTCAAGGGGCTACTCGAGTGATCGTGAGGCATCACTCGAGTAGCTACTCGAGTGATCATGTAATATCCCAGATTTTGGACTGGAGGCTTGGGAATAAGCTTGAAGTAAGTGAACTACTAAGCTTCAATTTGGTAGATGTCCCAAATCTATTATCTAATGTTCCTTATATCTTTGGGGCATTAAAGAAAATAAAATGGTGAATTTTGGAGAATATAATTATGTTTTTAGTGAAATCGCCTGTGAGGCAGTGAGCTTGTCATCTGATTTTTTATGAAAAAATGATGAGTAAAAATTATGAAATTTTACAGGGTAAAAGTAGACATCCTCAACTTTAATTTGATAGGTCATATGAATCATTGGTAGCTATATGAAAAACGATATGAATTTTTGAATTTAGCCCAGAAAAAATGGAAAGCTTTTGGAACAACAGGCAAAGATTAAAATTCTGGGAATTTTGTGCTTCCAATAGCAAAAAGCTATATTTTTCCTTCAAACTAGACTCAATATGGGTTCTACAGCCTCTGGAATAACTCCAATTCTATTTTTCTAGAATTAGTTATGATTTTTCATAGTTTGGGCAGAAATTTGTCCAAATTTTGTAAAAATCCAAAATTTTGAAAATGAATTAATTAAATTGGGATATGTTGTTAAAACATTTCATCTCCTTCCTCTAGCTCAAAACTGACGTGCTTCAGCCCTAAGAGAGAGGAGGAGCAGAATTTTTAGAGAGAGAGAAGGGGAGGAAAAAGCTTACAAAGGTAAGTGATTTCTTTGGTAAATCGGTTCATAATATGTGTAACTCCATTCCTAAGCTACTCGTTTATGTTCTTTAAGGTTTGGAAGCCCAAAATCTGTTGTAGAACACTTAGGGTTTCAGCCACCTTGAGGAAAACCTAGTGGGAGCTTCTTCTAAACCTTCGTATATTAACTATTTTGGCTGTTGTGGGTAATTTAATCGATGAAATTTCACCGGATTGCCGTTGGTTTTAAATTTTGAAAATGTGATGACATAGGGGTTATGTTGCCAAAATTGGGTCCAAATGGTAGTTGTAACCTAACGTAATAGTTAATAAATTAGTTAGGAGTAGAAAGAAACACGTATGTGGAGCCGAAATCGAAAAACCCCAAGTTTTCTCGGAAAACCTATGCATTTCGGTCAGGGCTGTTAGAGGGCCTTAGAGTTAGATTATCAATGATTTGGTGGTTTCAATGTATTCAGAAGGGAAAATTTGGTAGGGTTACAGTTGGTCAATTTTTCGGAAAAAGCCGAAAAAGCATAATTACGAAAATGCCCCTGAAACCCTTAAAGTGAGGCTGCCTAAGGTAGTTTTGTAATTTGACATTGACTTTGATAATTCTGAGTCCAAAAATGTATTCCTTGGGTAAAAATATGTAAGAATAGTCCATGTCAAAATTTTAGGAAAAGTACAGTTGGACCGGGTACGGCAGGGCCGGGCCGGGTCCCCGGGGCATTTTAGTAAATTTTCATAATAGGCTTATATAACCACCAGAAACATTATGGAAGTATCTAAATTGTATATTTGAAATTGTAGGACCAAGTTGTGAGCCCAGTCGTTGGCATGCTTTACAAGGCACACATTTTGAGGTGTAAAAGGGTTAAGGTAGGGGACTTACCTTATTTTCATGTATTTGATATCTCTGCTTGTGTAGTGATGTATGTGATTGCTTTACTTGATTGTGTAGAGCATATTTGAATAAATGAAGCTTTGTTTATGTTTTCGCTGTGGCCATAGTTTTGTTACATGAAAAATTAGGCATGCAAAAATGTCATTATGGGTCATACATCTAGTTAAAGCTAACATGTCATACACATAGCATCTATCATGCAGGCATTATGGTATCCATTTCCTATTGAGATTCTCTCAAATCTCACCCTCCCCTACCAACAATTTAGACAGGTGAATACGGAAAGTACGCATAGATCAGCAAAGAGAACTACACGAGAGGATTGTAGTAGTGGAATGAAGACGTGAAGAAGTCTCCGTTTCACTGGGACGGCTTTAGACACCCTGGTAGCCCTGTGCAGCTATATTGATGTAATTATTATGTATGAACCCCTATGGGGAATTTCTATAATCGAGCACTTTTTATCAGTATATTTATGTTATTCCTGTATTGCCCACCGAACCGCATATCGTTTTCTGCAAATACTTTGGTAAAGGTGAAATTGAAATAAGGGCGTGACAACTCATACCAACAATTTTAAAAATGAAGCTAATTTAAACATATACCTGGCATAAATAATATTATAATTATTCATGTATATTCCCTTAATAATTTGTTAGTACTTTAAGACAGAATTGAGTTGAAAACAAGGTTGATTTGTAATCTATTGTCATGATCACTCAAGGGCTTACTCGAGTGACTCTACGGCATCACTCGAGTAGCTATTCGAGTGATCAGTCTTTTGAGCTGTTGACTATTCACTTTCAACCATTTTGTCACTTCCTTTTGAATTAATGCTTCTCTGCCTTATTTTCAAGGTTATTACTTGAGTAGTTACTCGAGTGATGTTTATCATCACTTCCAGTTATCACTCGGGTAATATAGGTTACTTGAAGTTGTTCCTAGAGTGATATAGTACTCTATTAACCTCTGCTTTTCATACCCTAAAATAGAATATCAAGAGCCTGTAAAACATATTGCTAGAAACTCCGATGATTAAGTTAGTAATCATCAAAATATCAATAAATAACATCATCTATCATTTTATAAACACTAACTAACTTACAATTCATTGGGATTTATCATTTCTAATTCTCTTCTAATATATAAGAATTGATCTTTTGTAAGAGGTTTTGTAAAAATATCAACTAGTTAAATATGTGTTGGAATGAATATCACTTTGACATCTTTCTTTTGGACATGATCTCTGATGAAATGATGTCTAACATCAATATGCTTGGTTCTAGAGTGTTAAACTGGATTCTTTGCCAAGCTTATTGTGCTAGTGTTGTCACAGTATATAGGTATCTCCTTCAAATAAATACCAAGATCTTATAATTGTTGCTTCAGACATAACACTTGTGCATAACAACTTGATGCTGCAACATACTTAGCTTCCGTTGAACAAAGAGACACTGTATTTTGTTTCTTGCTAAACCATGACACGAGTGAACCTCTAAGAAACTGGCTTTGTCTACTGGTACTCTTTCTGTCTGTCTTGTATCCTCCATGATTAGAGCCTGAATATGCAACTAGATATTCACTTCTTCCTTTAGGATATCAGAGACCTAATTCTACCGTGTCAGCAAGATATCGAAAGATACATTTGACGATTTCAGTATGTGACTCCTTTGGTGCTTTTTGATATCTTGCACATATGACAATACTAAATTGGATGTCAGGTCTGCCTGTAGTAAGATAGAGTAATGATCCAATCATTCCTCTATATCTTGTGATATTGTAATCTTTTCCCTTGACATCAGCATCAAGCAACGTAGTTGAGCTTATAGGCGTGTCTATTCCATTTGCTTCATCCACTGCATACTTCTTCAATAGCTCTTTCAAATACTTTGTTTAAGATATGAAAATTCCATGATTTCTTTGTTTGATTTGGAAATTGAGAAAAAAATTCAATTCTCCCATCATTGACATCTCAAACTCCCCCTACATTATCTTAGAAAATTCCTTACACAAGGTTTTATTAGTAGCACCGAAAACTATATCATCAACTTATATTTGTACAATAAAAATATCATCTCATTTTTGTTTTGTAAAAAGTGTTGTATCAACTTTTCCTCGTATAAAACCTTGATCAATGAGAAATTTAATGAGCCTTCTGTACCATGCTCTAAGAGCTTGTTTTAAAACATATAAAGCTTTTCTCAGTTTGAAAACATGGTCAGGTTTGGTTATATCTTCAAAACCTGGAGGTTGATCTACATACACTTCTTCCATGATGTAGCCCTTTAAAAATGCACTTTTTACATCCATTTGATAGAGTTTGAATCCTTTGATGCATGCAAAGACTAAGAGTACTCGTATAGCTTCCAATCTAGCCACTAGAGCATACGTTTCCTCATAATCAATTCCTTTTTCCTGATTATAGCCTTTGGCCATCAATCTTGCCTTGTTTCTAACAATGATTGCAGATTCATCAAGTTTGTTCTTGAATACCGATTTTGCACCAATGATTGGATGATCCTTAGGTCGGGGTACCAAATCCCAAACTTGATTTCTTTCAAATTGGTTTAGTTCTTCTTGCATTGCTATTACCAAATCATTGTCTGATAGGGCTTCGTCAATGTTAAAAGGTTCAATCTCAGAAATAAACGCAGAAAAAATAACTTTATTGAAAATTTTATTCCTAGTTTTGACTCCTTCAATCATATCTCCTATAACTTGCTCTAAGGGATGATTTTTATTGTATTTCCAACCTCTAGGTTGTCCTAGTGACTGATCTTCTTCCTTGATTTGATCAACCTCTGAGATAAAAGATTTAGGATTAGGTTGACCATTTTCTTGCTTTAAAACAACTTCCTACTCATCATCAATGGTTTTGTCAGAGGATTCAAATTCATCGAATACAATATGAATTGATTCTTCAACAACACATGTTCATTTATTGAAAACTCTATATGCTTTGCTCCGGTTAAAATAGCCTAGGAAAATTCCTTCATCTATTTTAGAATCAAATTTTCCTAAGTTATATTTACCATTATTATGAATGAAACACTTACAACCGAAGATATATAGATGAGCAAGGTTTGGCTTCCTTCCTTTGTATAGTTCGTGTGGTGTCTTTCCAAATTTTGTTTTGATGTAGGCTCTGTTTGAAATATAGCATACTGTGCTTATTGCATCGGCCTAGAAAACTTGAGACATGTTCTTTTCATTCAACATTGCCCTAGCCATTTCAGTGAGTACTTTGTTCTTTTGTTCCATGACTCCATTTTGTTGAGGTGTCCTTGGAGCATAGAAATTGTGATCAATGCCATTAATATCACAATATTCTTCAAAAAATTGATTTCAAATTCTACATCGTGATATGTCCTGATACCTATAATGGACATACCTTTCTCATTTTGCACTTTCTTGGCAAAAACAATAAATTCTGCAAAGGTTTCATCCTTTGATGATAGAAAAATAGTCGATGTAAATCTAAAGAAATCATCAACAATGACCAATGAATATAAGTTGCCACCAAGACTTTTAACTCTTGCAGGTCCAACTAAATGCATGTGTAATAATTCTGTTGGTTATGATCTCATTTTTCAATTTGAAAGATGATTTAGTTTGTTTACCCTTCTGACATGCGTCACAAATCAAATCATTTTTGAAATTTACTTTAGGTAATCAAGTACTAAATACTTTTTGAGAAGTTTGCTTAGCTGGTGCATGTTGACATGAGATAGCCTCTTATGCCATAACCAACTTTCATCGGCATTACTTAGAAAACAGTTTTCAAAATCATTTCTACTGATATCAAGAGTATAGCAGTTACATTCCCTTTTTGCTCTGAGCTTTGCTTTGAGATTCTTTTTATCTAATTGTAAGTCTTTCTTGTTTACAATTAGACATTCCTCTAAGTCAAATATTACCCAGTTGTCTTTATCTGTACTTTGACTTACGTTCAGCAAATTATGGCATAATCCTTCAACATAATATACGTCTTTGACTTGTATGCCTTTATCGTTTTTTATTTCACCAACTCCTGCTATCTTTCTGGATTGATTTCTTCCAAATTTTACCTTCCCACCTTCTTTAGGTTGTATCGTGGTAAAACTTTCAAAATCACCGGTCATATGTCTGGAGCATCTACTGTCTATGTACCACTTGTTGTTTTTGGATGCTTTAAGACATATCTGTAATCAAATACGATTAAGTCTTAGGTACCCACATCTTTTTGGGTCCTTTTGGGTTAGTCCAGAATATTTTTTGAACATATGAACCTTTAGGTACCCATTTGAAGGTTCCTATTTTTCCTTTCTTTTTATGAATGTATGATGAAGTATAATGACCTTTTCTATTGCAGTAATTACTGTATGCAAAAGGATTTAATGTAGGAGCAGAATGTTGAAAATAACTCATGTATGTCTTACCTCCTACTTTCTTTCTTCCTTTCTTTTTATCTGATTTTGGATCATTTCCAATACCAAATCGGTCATTTACAAATTGTTGATCTTTTAAAATCACACTTAACATCTCACTTCCTTTGGTGAATTTTTCAAGAGTTCTCGTGAGATCAGTGTTTTTCTTTTTCAAAGAACAGTTTTCACAATCCTTTTCTAAATTCTCTTTAACTTCTACTTCAAGAACTTTGTTTTTCTTTTTGAAACCAACTAGTTCTTTAACTACTTTGATGAATTTAGAATGTAAAGCATTATATTCGAAAAGTAATTCATCATAACTAGGATTAGAATCAGTTACCTCTTCTTCTATTTATTCTTGAGCAACTACACAGATATTGGCTACTTCCTCATCATCACTATCTTCATCAGATAAACTGTCTCCCCATATGGCAGATACAAAAGCTTTCTTCTTATTATAGAACTTGCCTTTTCTCTTTTCTTTATTCTTCTGAGCCAATTCTTGACATTCTAATTCGATATGTCCTGGCTTTCCACATTCATAGCAGATGATGTGTTATTTACTGCTTATTCCTCCATTATGAAAGTTTTTGAATCCTTAGCCTTTCTTGTAAAACATTCTAAATTGTTTTATCATTAGGCCCATTTCATCATCATCATCAAATTCTTCATTTTCATCTTGATTTTCTTCTTTTGCTTTTAGTGCTAGACCTCTCTTCTTCTTGTCACCAATATCTTCTAGCTCTCATTTAAACTTTAATTTACTTTTATATTCAAGAAGACTTTCGAATAGAGAAGCAACCGATTGTTTTGATTCACCTTTTGCTTCCTCAATAGTGGTGACTTTGGCTTCGCAGTCTTAAGAAAGAATATTCAGAATCTTTTGTACTTAGGTATGTTGATTATAGACTTTCCCAAGTGCTGCAAGTTGATTAACAAGATGAGTATATCTAAGTTCGAATTTAGCTATTGACTCACCTGATTTCATTCAAAGTAAATCAAACTCAATAACCAGAGTATTAATCCGGTTTTCTTTTATTCCCGAAGTTCCTTCGTGAGATATTTTTAGAGCATCCCACATTTCTTTAGCCGTTGAAAGTGTACAGATCCTGAAGTACTCATTTTGACTCAAGGTACTTTAAATCATTAGAATTGTCTTGTTGTTGAGTGTGCTGAGTTTCTTATTATTCTCACCATATTCTGCTGGTGTCTTAGGAACCTGCTGTGAATATGTAATTTTCTCAGACTTATAGTTTCCACTCTCAATCACATCCCATAGTCCGTATTCTATAGCCATTACGAATACTTTGAACTTGGCTTTCCAGAAAGAAAAGTGTTCGCCACTGAACCCCGATGGTCTAGTGATAGAGGCTCCGTCAGGAAGAATTCCTTCGCCCATGCTTGCCATTGGATCCTTCTAAGGTTGTTATACCTAAACAAGAAAATTTGTTGCATATATAAAAATTGACAAGAAATTTAAAGCAGTTAAAAGCAAGGAGAAATATCACCAAAGTGTACACTGGGAGTTATATTGGTTCAGCCACAACCACTTTGACCTACGTCCAGTTCTCAGAGCTTCTTTGAGAGTTTTATTAGATCTTCCAAGATTCAATGGGTTCTTGGCACCTCAGTACACAGCAAGTTCCTTTACTGGACACTCGTTCCCCCTTACACGTTGTAAACCAATCCCCAACTCAATATTCCACAACCTTAAGTTGTCTTAATAACAAATATTGAGTTTGTAATGAAAGCCTCTCTCACAGAGCAAAATATAATCACGGAAGTACAAAGAGTGAATATAAGAAAACAGAGCACTAAGAATATATTGATTGATATGAGTTTGCGTGTTCTCAGTTCTTGTGTTCAGTTCTTTATTGAATGCTCCATATAAATAGATGTAAATTTGATGTCCATTGAAAACATTTCAAATATGTCCGTTAGAGTCGCACAGCTTCGTTTGACTATTCTTCAAATTTGAAAACTAGCCATTTGCTGTAGATAAGCGTTTTGGATGTTGCAGACAATATGTTTGACTTCTCTCTCTTAATGCATGATTTCTTCATTGTTTTTCTGCAAATATACTCAGAATACTAATATAATGAAAGGTTAATCATATAGATAACAAATCAATGAATGTATACTTTCTGTACTGCATTACTTGAGTGGTCCCTCAAGTAACCTTATTAAAAATAAGCCAAAGAGTAAGTCAACGTTGTCTAACCAGATTATTCAGGTAAACCATCAAGTAATTTTTTTATAAAACTTGACAGACTTGCTTACTCGAGTGGTCCCTTGAGTAAGTGTTCCTTTTCTTCATTGATTACTCGAGTGGTCCCTCGAGTAATGCTTGCAATTCTTCCCTCATTACTCGAGTAATCTCTTGAGTAAAGACATCAAAATCTTAGCCGAGAGTAAATTCTTCTTTTCTTGCCTAATTACTCGAGTGATTCCTGGAGTAATGCTTCAAATAACTTTATAGATTACTTGAGTGGTCCCTCAAGTAATATCACTCATTTCTTGGCCGAGAACTACTGAATGATTTCTTCTCTAATTACTCGAGTGATCCCTAGAGTAATGTTTCAAATAACTCTGCAGATTACTCGAGTAATCCCATGCAATTTTTGACAGAAAGCTTCTGGAATGATTTTTCACACATTACACGGTGACCCCTTAAGTAATGAAGGTCATTACCCGATGGCTCCCTCGAGTAATTCTTCAAACAATCTCACATTGTTCCTTTCTCCTGTACTCTGTCTTTAAGCTCTTATTCATTACTTGAGTAGTTACTCGAGTAATGGTTTTTCTTCTGCCATAGATAGCTTAGTTCCTCTATTCAAAACTTTTTGTTTATTATCAAAACCTTTTGTAATATTCATCCAATCTTTGTTATCATCAAAACATATGGGATCTAACAATAACTATTACCAATAGCTATTAGAGCCATTATGAAAGATGATGTGTGAAGCGGATTACAAGGTTGTGCAGTTTCTTTAATGTTATTTGTAGCAAAGTTGTTGACATTGGAAAGTTGGACAAATTGGAAAATGAGGGTTATACTATTCTATCCCAACTAGAGATGTATTTTACTCCTGCATTCTTTGATGTAAAGGTGCATTTAATAGTTCATTTGGTAAGGGAGAAAAGACTATGTGACCTAGTTTCTCTAAGGTAGATACACCCTTTTGAGTGATACATGAAGAACTTAAAAGGGTATTCTAAAAATTCTTATCAACCTGAAGCCTCAATTGGTTAAAGATACATCATTAAAGAGGCTATGAACTTTTGTAAAGAATATCTATCAAGGTTGAAGGCCCAATCTTGTCATGAAAAGGGTACAAGTAAGGGAACATGAGGGCTCAAAGTGAAGAGTATATATCATGAAGAGGTGTTGCAAGCACACTTGTATACCTTAAATAATATGGAAGAAGTTTAGTCTTACTTAGATGAACAAAGAAAGAGTTTACAACAGATTTATCCAAGAAAAAATGACATGCAGATAGCTAATGAGCAAAATAAGCATTCATAAAGTGGTTTAAGGAAAATGTTTCACACAAGACCAGTGTGTCTGAGACAATCAAATAGTTAGCTTGGGGGCCTTCTTTTGAGGTCATCACTTGGAGTAGTTTCGATATAAACAGGTATTCTTTCTACATAAAAGCCTAGGATGATAGAAGTACTATGTAAAATAGTGGGGTGATAGTGGTAACCAAAGCAATGCACTTTTCTAGTTCGAAAGACACAAACCCCATATTGGCATCCATGGTGTATTATGGAGTTATTGAAGACATATGGGAGATAAGCTACACCAAGTTGAGAGTTCCTATATTCAAATGCAAGTGAGTTAACAATAATGCTATTGAAATATATCAATTTGGATTTACCTCAATTGATCTTGAAAGAGTCGGTTATAAAGATGAGCCATTCATTCTAGCAAGCCAGGAAAAATAAGTGTTTTATGTCATTAATCAAGCAAATAAAAACTTGTCTATTATACTCCAAAGTAAAAAATAGAAGGATGGTGATCTAAGTTTGAATCTTGATGACACACCACCTTTCACTACAAATCCACCTATGCCAACTAAAGGAGAATTGGTATATGATGATGAATATGCAACTAGAATTGATCAATGTAAAGGAATTTGGGAAAACACATAAAGTAAGACTTTCAATTGTTTAAAGTATTCATTTAACAATAATTTACTTATCATATCTCACCTTGATTTCTTAGCAGGAATATGGCAAGTTTAGATTTGGGTGACTCAGGTGGCTCACCTGTTAAGAAAAAGGTTAGAGGAAACACGCAGCTGCGATCGTTGGTCAAACGTCATGAGCAATATTAGTTGTTTAAGCCAGAGCAAAGTTGGCAATCTATTTTCTACTTGGAAGGAAGTTTCAAAAGACAGGAAGCGTATGATTTGGGAACAACTTTTAGTATTTAAAGTTCTATTGTCATTTCTATTGTTTCACATATAACTATTAAATATTTTGCTTTGTAGCAAACCTATAATGTCCCAAACACAAGGCAGATGTACAAGCATTGGATGGGGGAAGTTCGTGAGCGATGGAAAAATTTTAAGTCCATACTCACAACCAAGTACATTCGAGGGTCAAAAAGAAATAAGGATACTTGTTAAGAGTATTCGTTTCTTTCTCACATTTCTAGATATATATTTTGTTCATCATAGTGTGAAACATTTGATTTGAATTTATTTAACCTCACTAACCCAGTTTTCTTTATTCTCTATTTATATAGGAATTGAGTCAATTAAATAAAGAGAGGCGAGCTAAAAATAATTATCCGCATTACATGTCTTGTGGGGGTTAATGAAAGCTGGAAAAGAAGATTATATAGGCTGATTTGTAAAAAATGAAGGAAGCAACCAAATCAGATCCTAGCATTATCATGCAGGCGCTGGCTCCTCCTCCACATAACAGAAAATGGAAAGCAAGGAGGATCAAGGGAGAAAAATATATAAATACAATTGTTACTGACGTCGCTGGAAGGATTGTTAGTGTTTAATATAAAGTATATTTAAGTGTGTTTCATTTTCCTTAGAACTTTTGGCATGTAACTACTACATATTTATCCATTGTATGCTACAGGCTGAACTTGAAAAGCAAAGCAACCATGGTTCCTTCACTCAAATTGGAAGGATGGACATCTTAGCAATGGCGCTTGGGAAGCTAGATGTAACGCCCTTATCTTACTTTCACCTTTTTTTAGAGTATTTCTGGAAAATGATATGCAGTTCGGTGGGTAAGACAGGAATATCATAAATATATTGATAATATGTGCATGATTATAGAAATTCCCCACAAAGGTTCATACATGATAATTACAATCAATGTAGTCATACAGGGCTAAGGGTGTCTAAACCCATCCCAATGAAATAGAGACATCTTCCTATCTTCGTTCCACCACTGTAATTCCCTCATGTAGTTCTCCTCTTTGATCTCTGCATACCTTCTATATTCACCTATCTAAATTGTTGGTAGGGGAGGGTGAGATTTGAGAGAATCTCAGTAGGAAATAGTTACCATAATGCATGCATGATAGATGCTATGTCCATGACAATTTAGCTTTAAATAGATGCATACCCTATAATGACATTTCTGCATGCTCCATGTTTCATACAACATAACTATTGTCATAGAATAAATAGAAACCGAGCTTCATTATTCAAATATGCTCTACACAATTAAGTAAAGCAATCATGTACATCACTACACAAGCAGAGATATCAAATACATGTAAATAAGGTAAGTTCCCTACCTTCGGTCTTTGAGTCCCCTTCTTATACCTTTTCTTTTTCAACGATTGAAGATACTTCTTTGACAACTCATGGCCCTAAATGAATAATCATATCATTAGGGTCTTGAAAATGAATGTCCAATAGGCTATATGGGCCTTTAGGACATGTCTTTTATATTTGGGCCCAAATTACTTCAATTACCATAATTTCATAGGTTTGGCCCAACTTGGCAGTTTTGCAAACCAACTTTGGAAATTCATAATTAATTCTAAAAAACTCTAAATGGGTTGGTTCCAATGGCTAATTAAATCTCTTTAAGTCCTCTTTGAGGGAAAAATATCACAGAGCATCAATTTCATCCACATATTTCCTAGAAATTCGTTAAACTCAGACTGCTCCAGAATTGGTTCCAGATTCATGGTCCAGTTTTGAAAAATCATAACTTTTAATATACAAGTCCAAAAATTATGTACCACATATCAAATTGAATCTCTACATCTCTACTTTAATAATGTAAATTTTCATAATTTTTGAACTAGGTTTGGCCCACAAAATACACTGTACAATAATGCTGCCTCTAGTGAATAAGCAAACAACATGTACTTTATGCTTCAATAAATTCTAGATTTATATACAAACATCCAAAAATCATGAGTACCTATATTCCTATACAATTTTCCCTTATAAATCCAATGGACCTATTAGAATTACAAAATTTTGACTCTACCATGAGTGAACAATAGCTGGACGAAATTAGGGTTCTTAGGAGGGAAAATGTGTTTTGTTGATTTCTCTTGTTTAATCACCTCCTTTATACTTTTAATCACATGATTAACTACTTAAACACTAAATGAACATGATTATAGGAAATTTTGGCAGCATTTCCCCTGAGGGTTTCATACTTCCCAAATTGTTTTTGTTCAAACATAGTTCCCAATTTACAAATCAAGCAAAACAAATCCAAATTCAACAACAACCACCACAACAAAATCATATAACACAAGAGGATCAAAGTTTGGAGATTACCTCTTAATTTGTTGACTTTGTCTCTCTAAAATGTCACTGTTCACTCAAACACACTTTCTCTCCTCTTGATTTTTCTTGCTAAATATGATTTTGATGGAGGAAAAGAGATTAAAAGTGATTCCACACAAGTTAGAAGGCACAAGAACTTGAAATCACAAAGCTTTACCTTTGATTTTTCCTTCCTTGAGCTCTCTTGTTCTAAGCTCTTCAAAGCTCTCTTCACTCCCTCTCTTTCTTGTGTATGACGTGAAATGAAGAAGGAAAAAAGATGATGAAGCTCAAAATATCTCTTGCACCCTTTAAGAAATATATTAGTTTATTAGGTTTATGACACATGCTTTTTACTTAAGCTTATCCTTTCTTAATTGTCATAACCATTCCCATTGTAATTGAACAAACTTCCTTCCCTCTAGTTAGCCCATAAAAAACGTCCCCAAGGTCCTTCATAATCCCATTTGGGCTTCATCGATTTTGTCTAACCAAATCACAAGAATATTATATTTTAATCTTAATTAAACATGTGCCCAAACCTTAATCAATCTTATTTAATCCATTGGCTTAGATTAATGACACTTGGCATGTTTATGAGCCAAATAATTATTTTTCCCTCCTATTTCTTTATTCCACAATTTACACAATTGCCATTACATTTTTTTTCCAAATTCACAACAATTGGCAATTTTGGCAGATTTTCTGACCAAACTTTGAAAAATCATAACCTGATTTGTAGAAATTCAATTAGAGTGATTCTAAAAGCTATGAAACACTTATTGAGTCTAGTTTCAAGGAAAAATATAGCCCTTATCCAATTGAAATCTCAACATTCCTAGAATTCAAATCTTTGGACGCTACCATGGATGTTAGCCAGTTTTACTAGGTAAATTTCAAAAATACATAACTCTTTGTGTACAGCTCCAAAAATTACCCATTACCTATCAAATTAAAGCTTAGGATATCTACTTTCATCCTATAAAATTTTACAATTTTTGGACATTATTTGATCATCCAAAACCACCTATCAATCTCCCTGCCTCACAGGAAATTTTACTGGCAGCACTATTACATTCCAATTTTTAGTGTTTAATTCCTATTATCATGAATATTCACCATTCCATTTCATTAAATGACACAATTAATTACAAAGTATATTAGTGAATAAAATTTGGGGTGTTACACTAGATCACCTTGGTCAAGTTAGAGGGGAACCAAGGGGAGTTGGCCTCTCAAGATACTTTGGATGAAGTTCACAACCTTATGGACAAAGTGAATCGAGTAAAGAGTTTGTGGCTAGGGTTCGAGAGGAAGTCTGAGCAGAGCTAGAGGTGTAAATGCATTAATTACTTTGAGAAGAGCTTAAAGAAGAGTTGTTGCATGAGCTACGTAGTGAGATGAATTTGACAGTGTTGTCTCACATTCAAGTCAGGATGTGTAACGAGGAGCTTAGTTCTTAGGTTTGTAAATAATTTCATTTAATATGACATTGATTTTTTCCTTAAGTTAGTTTAATTAATTCTTTCATTTCTCTTACCCAAGAATCCCCGGCCTTTCCTAGCACTAAAGCCAGTTACAATCCACCAGAGATTAAACATGTTGACCTTGGTCCTTTACTAGAGGCTGGAGAACCTTGCTCTCTTTTTGTTGGATGTCCCATACCTGCTTCTTGTTGTGGATGCTGTTGTATACACACATGCTACCACCTACCATAGCAAGCAAATTCGGGACAATCAACTTAAGGTCAATGTCACAAGTGTTTGATAGGGGGAGTAAAGTGTAGATGTCCTATTCCCTGATGACAAGTTTGCCAAACTAGGTCAGGCAACATGATCTTTCATCCTGTGGCCTCAACATCTTTTTTAGATGGCGACAACACCTCCAATGGTAGGAAACACCTTACTGTTACTTGATCCTTAACATCCTACTTATAATATTTATTTTGTGTGTTACTAGTATAAAAAAGAAGCGACAAAATTTCCCTTATTGGCATAACTGCAAAATATTCATAAAAAAATTAATAAGGTCGACTTGCAGATGCCTTATGGGATTTTGGGTCTTGCAATCTTGTATCATTTTGGAATTGATAGCAAAGATATTAGAGAGTTCCTATCTTTGAAATAGATAGACATAGGATGGGTTACATTTGTAATCATGTGAGTTTAATTTTTATTTTTAACTTTAATGAATGAAATAATATGTAGGATTTGTAGGTTTCTACATTTACTAAGTCATTTCTCATTTTAATTATGTGGTAGCTACTTCCACAAAATGTGTGTCGAAAGAGAGCTCGACACTGTGTATGGCTTCGTATGTCTTGGCAATCTTTCAAGGCGTAATAATAATAAGTTGGAAGATAGGATGAACTATGTGGGCTATACAATGGGACAGACTAACTTGCTTTGCTATCTATCACCAATTGTTGAGAGGCAAGTAACTTAATTTTATCTATTTATACAAATTCACACTAGTACAAAATTTGTCTTTTAGATCGGCTCATTTAGACCGGTTATAGAGGGATAAGGTCTAAAATGTATGACCGGTGACATTTTTGTAATAATAGATAACTTCGGAGACCGATTCTGCAGATATCAAGTCTTAAAGATATTATTTAGACCTCATTTATGTTTAACGAGTCTTAAAAGGATAAAATAATAAAAAAATAAATACACTTTTTAGACTGGTTATTTCTATAACTGGTCTAAATAAGCAACCCATAATTAATTTTGTTTTAACTTTTAAGACCGGTTTTATATTATAACTGGTCTAAAAGTTGAAACTTTTTAGACCGGTTATTTTAAAAACCGGTCTAAAAAGTATATTTAAGATCGGTTATTCTTAAAAACCGGTCTTAAAAGTGTGCGCCCTAATTAAAATTTTGCTCTTCTCTTCCTCCCGCCGAATTGTAGCTTGTTCTGTGAACTCACTTTTTCCTGAAATTTCTTCAATGATGTTCTTGTTCGCAACTCCGCTATCCTCTTTCTCTCTAAATTTGGAGCAATCTTTCTCTCTAAACATAATATCTCACAATCTAACCGACGGTGTTCTTTTTCCTAATCTCATTGGTGTCATTAGGCTGGGTCTATATTAGCAGAGGAAGAGTCACTACCCATATACCTTGCCATTAGTCGACCTTCATTTTGTTGTCAATCAATAACATTCCAACTCTAACTCCTCCTCCCTTAAATTGCTGCTTGTTCTTCTTCCAAACGGGAGCACAAAGAGTGACTACTCATGAAACAAATTTTCAGGTTTGTTTTGATTATTGTTAATAATTTGAACTTGACCCTTTTGATATTGTTTCAGGTGGGTTTAACCTTGTCTAGCATCAGATTCTGATATGCTTGAAGTAGGAAATGGAGGTGTTCTGTTTTATGATTTTGGCTTGTTTGGAATATGCCCAATATTGCTCTCTATCTTACTCTTGCCATTAAACTCGATGATAACTTTAGATATTAGCTTAATTATCACATTATGCTATTTTATTTATACTTTCTTATCTTGCATTGCCATTAATGATCACATTATGATATTACTATATGGGTTTAAATTGAATATAAAGTTATGAACAAGAGTTTGATAATGGATAGGATGCTACAAGTTATTTATACTTTCTTATCTTGTTTTTTTTTCTATCGTTTTGCTATTGGATAGGGTGCTACTGGTGTTGAAATATATGGATCATAGTTGGATAAAAGATAAAAGGACGAGTGTTGAATATGATGTTAGGGTAAGGGGCTTTTTAGACTTTGCTAGAAGAAATGCCAATAATGATAGTGGGATTTTTTATGGCCCTTGTGTAGTATGTTTGAATGAGAAGCGACTAAGTACTGCAAATATATATACACATTTAATTTGTGAAGGATTTTGTAAGAGTTATACAGTATAAGTATGGAATGGTAAAGAATTAGAAACGCCAAGTACATCTCAATAGGAGGGAGTAGCCTTTGATGATAATGATAGGGATATGGATGATCGGATAGAGAATATTATTTATGATGTAGGAGAAGAGGCTTTTGAACAATCACTTGTATATGATAATATGTGCAGTGATGCTAAGAAGCCGCTATACCAAAGGTGTAAAAAATACCAATTGTTGAAGCGACAAGAGCTTTTCAAAAACACTTGAGGCTTTTAAGGACATGCTTCCAGATGATAATATGTTGCCTTATCAATACTATGATGCTAAGAAAATACTGTTTCCACTAGGGATGAAGTATAAAAAGATCCATACATACCCTAATGATTGCATATTGTATAGAAAAGAGCATGAAGAGAAGGAGCAATGTCCGATATGTGAAACTCTGAGGTATAAATCAAATAAGGCCCCTACAAAAGTGTTATGGTATCTTCCAATTATACTAAGGTTCAAGCACTTATTTGCCAATGAAATTGATGCCAAAAATTTGAGATAGCATGCGGACGAAAGGATTTCTAATGGAAAGCTTCGACATCCAGCTGATTCTTCTCAATGAAAGAAAATCGATCAATTATTTCCTAGCTTTGGTGAAGAACCTAGGAATCTTAGGCTTGGGCTTAGCACATATGGCATGAATCCTTATAATAGCCTAAGCAGTATACATAGTTCATAGCCTGTTCTATTGTAATTTGTAACTTATCGCCTTTGTTATGCATGAAATGGAAGTAAATTATGTTGTCAATGTTGATTTCGGGACTAAATCAACTTGAAAATGACATAAATTTTACCTAGAACCCTTGATCGAAGACTTGAAAGAGTTGTGAGATGAAGGTGTTGATGTTTTTTACGCGAACAAAAAGGAGGTTTTTAAAATGCGAGCCATGATCTTTTGTATTATAAATGACTTCTTTGCATATGGAAACTTGTCAGGAATAATGTTAAAGGGCATAAAGCATTTCCGATTTGTGAAGAAGGCACATGCTTCCATCAACTTCAACATGGAAGAAAGACGGTTTATCATGGCCATAGAAGATTTCTTAAACGGGGCCACCCATATTATAGATTAAAGAAAGCTGTTTTTGGTGGAAAGAGTTTGAAGATGCTCCGAAGGCATTGACTGGAGAGCAAGTTTATGAAAAGATGAAAAATATCAATGTTATCTTTGGTAAGACTACAAAGAGTAGTAATGAAAAAAATAAATGGAAAAAGAGGTTTATCTTCTTTGATCTTCTATACTGGCCCAATCTTGATGTGAGACATTGTATTGATTTCATGCATGTGGAGAAAAACGTATGTGATAGTATTGTTGGGACACTGCTCAACATACAAGATAGTTCTAAGGATGGTATGAAGGCAAGATTAGATTTGCAAGAAATAGGAATACAAGAAGACTTGCATCCAAAGCCATATGGTAAGAGAAGTTTTTGTGACTGTTTACATGGCTTCAAAGTTCCCTCAGGGTATTCTTCAAATTTTAAGAAGCTTGTGTTAATGAAAGACTTGAAGTTAGTAGGGCTAAAGTCTCATGATTGTCATGTCTTAATGCACCAACTACTCCTAGTAGCTATTCGAGGCATTGTCGAATATGATCTTCAACATATTTTGACTAGACTTTGTTTCTTCTTTAATGCTATTTGTAGTAAAGTCATTAAGACGGAGAGATTGGATGAACTAGAAAATGAAGGATATATGATCTTATGCCATCTTGAGAAGCTTTTTCTTCCTACTTTTTTTTTACTTCATGGTACATCTAATTGTTCATCTAGTGAGGGAGATCAAGTTGTGTGGCCCTATCTATTTATGATGGATGTACCCAATTGAAAGAACTATGAAAATCCTAAAAGGGTATATGAAGAACCCTAATGGCCTGAAGCATCTATTGTTCAGAAATATGTTTCTGAAGAAGTCATGGAGTTTTGTCAAGATTACATGTCAAATGTAAGACACATTAAACTTCCTGAACATCATGATGAAGAAGGGGGTAGCCGCGGGGCTTCAGTAAAGAGTGTGGATCCTAATGAATCGCAACAAGTCTACTTGTACATCTTGAATAATGTTGATGAAGTTCAAGATTACATTAATGCTCATAAAGAAATTGTACGGAAAGGAAATAGTCGAATAACTAAACAAAGGTTAATTATGGAGCATAACAAAACTTTTGCATATTGGTTCAAACAAAAGGTTAGAGGAGAAGAATGTGTTTCTGATACAATTAAATGGTTAGCACGTGGTCCTGAGGTTGATGTCATAAGTTGGACTTCATTTGTGATCAATGGTTATATGTTTTACACGAAGTCCCTAGATGATAGGAGCACCGTCCAAAACAGCGGTGTTATGTTAGTGGCTAAATCTATACACTTCTCTAGTTCAAAAGATAAGAACCCTATATTGGTAGCCATACCTTATTATGGGGTTATTGAAGAGATTTGGGTGGTTGATTATGTTAAAATTAAATTTCCCATTTTCTAATGCAAGTAGGTTGATGTCAACAATGGTGTGATGATGTATCAATTAGGATTTACATTAGTTGATCTAAATAGTAGAAGTTTTGGAGATGAACCTTTCATTATGGCATATCAGGCGAAACAAGTGTTCTACATTACCGATCAATCAAATAAAATATGGTTTGTAGCTCTCCAAGAAAAAAGGGTCATTGATATTAATGAGGAAAGTCATTCAATGAATGATCTTCTTGAGACTCCTTCTTTTTCTAGGGGCCTTCCAAAATTAAACGAAGAAGACAAAGCAGATAATTAACACGGTACAAGAAATGATCATCATGAAGGGATATGGGAGGATATCCCTTTATAAAATGACTTTGAAGGTTAGCTAGCTAAAGTAATTATCATGAATTTATATTTGAATTATGTACATAGTTATTTTATATATAAAACTACTTTTTTGTTGTCGTCACAGGAAAATGAAGGATTTGAGGTGTCCTAGCTAGTGCAGATGCTTCGGAGCCAGCTAGTGATCATCGGGGATGGATTACTGTTTGCTGTGTTCTTTCTCAATAAATATTAATGTGTTGATTTTCAATGATTTATTGTTGTTGCTTCTGTGAAATGTGGGATGTAGGAAGAATGATATAAGTTATACCAGCTGAAATTGTGTTTTAGAATGCTTGATGAAATAAGAATGTGTAAGAGAAGAATTTATTTGGGGTGTAGGAAGAATGATTTATTGTTATTGCTTCTGTGGAATGTAAGGTGCAGGAAGAATGACTGTTTTGTCACCATTAGGCTTAATGTCACTAGAATGGTTTGCTGGGTAAAATGTTTTAACAGGGGAAATGGCTTGCTGATGGCTAGCTAACAGTAATATTTAAAAAAATGAAACTTTTTAGACCTGTCGTTTTAAAAACATGTCTTAAAAATACTTTTAAGACCAGTTCTTTGAAGAACTTGTCTAAAAAGTATGACTGTTTTTTCAAAACTACCATTAATGACATTATGTTTATACCGGGTGTATAAACAACCAGTCTAAACTTCTTTTTTAGAAACCGATCTAAAAAGTAATAGACTTTTAAGACCGGCTGTATCAAGATTGCATCCATAACCGGTTTAAAATGTCGTTTTTAACCGGTCTAAAAAGTGTTTTTTCCACTAGTGTCAGTTTGCTAAGAAGTATCATGTTATCTAACCTCATTTTTATTTATATATGTCATTATAGTTATCATTGGAATCTTTGTGTTGCTTATCCATTCATCAATGTCATCTTTTGGTTTGATTCATTGGGTCGCAAGCCAGACGAAGAGACAAAAATCATTTTTAACACATAAGTTAATTTGTTTGTAAATTTTTTATTTTTTATTTTACTAAATTGTTTGAATGTCTTCTGTTTTTTCATTTTAATTATAGTGCACTGAAGACATATTATATAATGGGTGGGAAGCGCGAAAGTAATAGTGGTCCGATGAAGTGGTTCCAACCGAAAGTAAGTCGTTTAAATTCAAGTTCTTTGATTGACAATTACTTTACATATGCCTTTATTCTTTTTTATCGTTTGCTTTTGATGTATAATGCCCTTAGCAATCAGGGAAAATTGAGTGCGGCTACTATGTTTTACTATATATGTATAACATCATTTTTAGTGGACTTACTACCAATTTTGAATAGGTGATCGTTTCTTAATTCTCAACTGAATTTCATTTTTTGTTCTTGTAATTGAATTGTTAGTTATTTCATTCAATTGATGGAATTATATTAACTTATTCTCCAATTTGCGCACAGATGTTTGGTAATCAGGATGCCTACAATCTATGACATTAATTTGATCCAAGCCCTTTTGTCAAGATATCTTCTACAACACATAGAGCTTGATGTGCAATGGTTTAGTGCAGTGGTATATTATTTTTGCATACTCGGATACTTTGCCTCCTGTTAGTTTCTTAGATTCTTGTTTATATGAGTGCTATGAATTTGTTAGAGGCATTATGATTTATAGATAAGACTTTGGAAAAAGATGAAACTTTGGTATATTATTGGCATATTTTAGTGAGTTGATAGGAGCTGTTGGTGAGTTCTTTTCTTTGAATTTCAATAGAATCATATACAATATAACATTACTTTCAATAATTTCCATGATTATTATTGGCATATTTTAGTGAGATGATAGAAGTTATTGGTCATGAATATATGATAACTTAGTTCAATGATAGCAAATTACCAAGAATGTATTTTTAATCTTATTTAAGTTCAATGATAGCGCCTTTTGCATATAGTTTTAGACACTTTGTTTATATATAGTTAATTATTTTAGATCGAAGTTGTTGATGAAGTGTTCGATGTTCCTGTACATGGTTTTATTATAAAAAATGAATAATAATTTTAAAAAAGGGGTTACAACGATTGTTTTTCTAATAACAGTCGTTGTATGTCTAACCATACAATGACTGTTTTTTTTTTTAAAAAAAAAAGTCATTGTATGGTTAGACATACAACAACTGTTTTTAAAAAAGCAGTCGTTGTATGTCAACCATACAATGACTGTTTTTTTGAAAAACAATCATTGTATGGTAGTTACAACGACTATTTTTAAAACAGTCATCTATTTTAAAACTTTCAACGACACTAACATACATATCCCCCTGAAAACTGTCATCTAAAGGGCATAAAAATGGTTGTTAAAAGTGCGTTCTGTACTAGAGTTATTTACATGAAACCGTTATGTATTAAGCCAGCAATATTGATTATATAACAGTTGTTTACGTGAGCCTATTTCTTATTATGCTAGCATTACACATATCATGACCTCACCAAGCCTCAAATATATAATTAGTGTTATATTAAAATTCTTATAACCAATACTGAATAAATCAATGTTCAAAACCATTATGTATATGCACCTAGCCCATATAACGCCTTCATGTGACAATTCGAAACCATTATGTTTTATCAATAATAACCATTATATATATGTGATTCTGTAGTAGTGACAAATAGAAACAAATCGGGACAATTATTATAAACAAAATTTGATAGTTTAATATTAAATGTAAATAATAAATCATTTGAAATGTAATAGAAGATGTAATATTAAAATAACATTTGTAATAGATTTTTGGGTTAAAATTCATCCAACACCTTAAAGTATTTTTTCATATGTGTTTAACACCCTAAAGTATTTTGTTGTTATTCCAGCACTTTTAACCATTTTTCTTGATGTGTTGCCGTCTAACTCCCAAAAATATTTTATGATGCAATTTATCCCTTAAAATATTAATTTTTTAAGAGCAATGTTGTCCTTAAAATATTTTTAACAGAAAATTAATTAACTTCAGTCAATTTCAATTTTCAACACGTCCAAAATGTATACAAGAGAGGCTTGAATTCTTCATACGAAAAGTACTTGCCCGGTTGACTTGTTGGTAACAAAAGGGCACTCTCCCACTAAGCGAAAACCCATGTTTTCAACCACCTCACTAAAACTTAAAAAAAAAAAAAAAAAAGATTAACTCATTAAATCAGTCTTAAATTTTTTTTTAAAAAAATCTATTTTTATCCATATTAACAGGTTTTAAAGTTGAGAGAGAGAGAAATTATGAGTCAATTTTAGGTACTCCCTCAGGTCATATTTATAAAAGTTTGATAACCGAATTACGCGGTTTAAGAAAATGGTTAAAGCTAGTTAAAAATAATAAGTATATCTAAAATAAACTTTTTTTCAAATACGGCCAACTTATTTATTAGGGGGAAAGTAAGAGACAAAGAAATAGAGTAATAATGATAGAAAAGTAATGGGAAACATAATGTAGTATAGGAAAATAATGAAGGCGAAAATGGGGGAAAAACTCAATAAATGTTCAACAATTTTTGTCAAGCTTGTATGAAAAGGATCAAAATAATTCAAATTTTGGGTTCTCATAAAAAGAACCGAAGGAAATATTAATTATAAAGACTAAATTGACAAATAAATATTAATTACTCTATGCATATGATGTCTCATATTACAGATCAAATAATCTTTCCTTTGAAGGGGATGGTTAATTAATTGTCTTCCTATACAAATCAAACAAATCTTGTTTGCACCTAAACTTCTTGCTCTTGGTGCATCTATATTTCATAGTATCCGTTGGTCTATCTCTAACTAACACAATAATAGGAAAAATTCTCTGATTTTTTGTCGGCTCCATTATTATAAAGGCAAGGCTGCCCAATTCTACCACCAAAGGTCAAATTTTTGATCTCAGAACTTTCCATAAGCTGGCCACAACACTATGGGATTCACTTCACTCATATTCATCACACCAAAATCGTTTTTTCTGCGTGTGCTTCTCCTTTTGGTTCTATCAGCCAACGCTGCATTCTCTGGTGAAGTTGTCAAGTATTTGCCTGGCTATGATGGTCAATTACCATTCAAACTTGAAACTGGGTATATACTCTAGCTAGTATTTCACTTCTGACTCTCTCAAACTTGTCTCGTTTCTTCTTATTAATTAATATTTTGTTTGATTTTGGGTTTCAGATACATAAGTGTGAATCATTCTGAGCTATTCTACTACTTCATTGAATCCCAAGGAGAGCCTGAAACAGACCCACTCTTCTTCTGGTTTAGTGGAGGCCCTGGTTGTACTTCCTTCAGTGGACTTATTTATGAAATTGGTAATAATTTTCCTTACTTTTGACTCTCTTCGATCCCCCTGTTCTCTCCCTTCCATGAACAAAGCTTAAATTTTGTGTGCAGGTCCATTACAGTTTGATATTGACAACTACGATGGTGGGTTACCAAGATTAGTCAATTATCCATATTCTTGGACTGAGGTGACATAAGATTTAATTTCACCATACGTAGTAACTTGATTGTTCCCTTCATTCTCGTCATTAATTATTAGGGTTATATCATTTCAGACAGCTAGTTTTGTATTTGTGGACTCACCAGTGGGTACTGCTTTTTCTTATTCAACATCTTCCAACTGGTCAACTTCTGATACTTTATCAGCAGAACAAGCTTATCAGTTCGTGAGAATGGTTGGTGCCCACTTAATTATCGGTTTGTGTGTGAGAGTTGATTAATTCTTCACACTATATTTGATTAACTACTTAATTACACTACTATAGAATTGTCTATATTTTACGGTTATTTTTAAGCAATATTTTATGATTTTGAACCCTAAAAAATATCAGCGCTAAATATTAATATTTTATTAAAAATAGTAAAAATAATGATGTTACTGAGATGAATGTGTTTCAGTGGCTGGAAGAACACTCGCAATATCTCCATCTTCGACTGTTTATCGGAGGTGATTCTTACTCTGGCATGATTGTTCCATTAATTACCCAGAAAATTGTAAAAGGTAAATCTTTAGTTTCTCCCTTGTTTTAATTTCTTTCCCACGCTTATTTTCGTTAATTTCCCCTGAAACTTTAGAGCCCGTTGTGGTAGAAAGAATTAATTGCAATCGAAAATTAGTTGATGAAAAAAATTTATGTTGATATGATGAAAATGATTTCGTAATGGGAAGAAGTAAAGAGTAAATAACTTTTATATCCTTGATTCAAAATAATAATAATAAATAATTATTTTATGGTATTATTAATAAAAATGTTAAAATAATTATTTATGATTATAGTTATTAGTGAAATATATCAAAATAAGTATTACAACAGATAATTTTAATTATTATTATTATAAATAATCAAAACAATTTCTATCATGAACAAATTTAATACATCAATAATAATGATAATTTTAGTCATTACCTATAATCAATGATCAATGTTGTCATCATCATGATGGAGACAAAGAAGAGGGATAATTTTGAGGGACAAACTCGTCTTATAAATTTTTCTTGTGCAAAGAAAAGTTGGTTCCCACAATAAGAGGTGAGAGCCAAATTTTCTTTTATGAAAGTGAGAATCGGTTCGTACAGGCAAATGGCTTTCCAGAAAAATATGGGATTTTGCTGTTGCCACCTTAGATTTTAACTTCACCACACGGGGCCTTTTTATTGTTTAATAATTATTAACTATTAAAATGGATAAGTGACTTGGGAAGCTACTTTTGGGAGCATGTGCTACAGGAAATGATGCAGGCTTGAAACCTCACTTGAATCTCACGGTACGTCAATTAACAAATAAACTCATTTATTTATTTATAATAACATTAACTTAGAATTACTAGCGTTTTTTAATTGAATGTAATTGTTAAAATTTGCAGGGTTATTATGCTGGGAGCCCAGTTACAGACATGTATATAACCCAGAATTCAAGATTTAAATTTGCTCACCGATTGGCTCTTATCTCAGACCAACTCTATGAGGTTACTTATTTTGTTCTTGGTTTCATTTAACACCTACAATCTTTTTTTATTTATTTAAGAACAATTGTTTATTGTTATATACGGAGTAGTACTCATTATTTATGTGTACTGCAGTGTAGAGAGTGGCAAAATAATAATTTTTTTATTACAATAATTATCTTCAGAAATTGAAATCAAGTTGCAAGGGGGACTATGTGTATGTGGATCCAAACGACACAGCATGTCAAACTGCTATCTTCCAATACGAGAAGGTGATATATTATATATCCATTAATTAGTTATATATTAAGTCATAAATAACTCCATTTGATGATTGATTAATTAATAAAATTAAACAAAAGGTAGAAAGATATTGATGATCTTTTAATTGGAATGTGCAGAACACAGAAGAAATACTGTCATTGCACATACTATTCCCCAACTGTAATCTTCATGATGTTTACCGCCCATTAAGTCTTCGAAGGCCATATCCAAAGTTATCCTCAGATTTATCGTGCTGGGTAATTAAACTATTTTTTTTTTCACTTTAATAAATGGTTTTGTAAGAAAATCGGTGAAAAATCCCTATTTAAAAATTTTATTGGACAAAAGAACATGATATGTTTTTATATTAAAAAAGTAAGTATCGTTAATTTGTAAGGTTTTGTAGGCAGAAAATATCAATATTTGAATTTATGTCCTTATATCCAATAAAATTTTTAAATAAGGACTTTTTACCGATTTTCCTAAATTTATATCCAATAATTTGGTCTGTATGATAAAACAAATGTATAATATAAATATTTTCAAAATGAAGCCATTAATATTATTTTTGCAGGGTTTCAACTACTCAGTGTTTAGTTATTGGGCTAATGATGCAAGCGTCCAAGAAGCCTTGCATGTTCGAAAGGTGAGTGTGTGGATATACACGTACGTGTTTGTCAAGAGTATGCCTCTGATCCACATAATAAGTTGATTCTAGAAATATTTTTTTATCATAATATAAGTCATTTATGATTTATTACCTTCGGTTCAAAATATAAGATGCAAATAATTATATTATATAATTTAAAAAATTAGTTAAAATTGGTTAAAGATAATAAATATGTAAGAAAAAATATAATTTACTTTTCTAAAACACCCTTATTTATGGAGAGGTGAGTAGGAGAGAGAATGAATGAAAAAGAAGATGAGAGATAATGAGTGGGAAAAAAAAATTAATTAGAGGTAAATTGTTTATTAAAAAAACACTAAATAATGCGACAAAAATGAAGTGTATCTTATATAAAAAGAAACCACACCCCCTAGCCTCATAAGTTTTGTTCTTATATTTTGAACCGGAGAGAGTAATTAATATTTATATGTCAATTTTGCTCTTGAAATTAATGTTTAAATATATAATTGATTGTATTTTTCTCTCTTTTTTAAAACATCATTCAATATAGGTAAAGTTAAAAAAAATTAATTTAAGACAAATCTAAGTACTTAACCATGTCATTTCTTGGTTCTTGGTGAAATAAGTGAAAAAAGTGACTTACTCCCTTCAGTCCGAAATATAAATTACTTCAACTACTTCACCATAATCAATGAATGGTTAGCTAACTTGTTAAATTTGTCTTAATAAGTTGAAAGAAAACTACCTATATTAAATGAGGTTTCAAAAAAGAGAAAAAAAAAACAAATATAAGGGGCCACATTTAAACATTATTAGATATTGAGACAAAATTGATAAATTATAAGTATCAATTACTTTCCAAGTGACTTGTATGTATTTATTATGCACCAAAAAATTCTTTTAAAAATAACTTATATTGTAGATGGGAATGAGTATATTATGGATCACAGTAGAGAGTGTATATGGTATAATGTAAGTGTGACTAATGAAAAGGTTAAAATGTGTGATGAAAGGGTAAAGTGAAGTATTTGGATCATTGCAACCAAACCATTTCATACGTATACGACGTTGAAACTGTCGTCCAGGTTCATCAATGGCTCAGTCACAGAAAATTACAAGCTCTGGTCAATAGGTAAGCCATTCTCAACTAATAACACATTGAACCAATATATATATATATATATATATATATGTAATACAATTTATATCTATTATGAAAAATAAAATCATTTTTTATACATTATGAATAATATACAATTTATTTCTTTTATTTTGTACAAAATATATACAGACCATGCTGATCTGATCATTATGAATAATCAAGAGTGCACACGATACTCTTCAAGTAAATTCAATTAAAAAAAGACTACTCCCCGACTTATTTATTAAAAAGAAATTTATGGTTAAATTTTAATTATAATGTGTTTCTTATAAAAAAGTCTAGAGGTAGTATCTTATTATACTTATATATGTATAATACTTATGTTTAATATATACACACACATACACATACATATTTGTGTGTGTAATCAATTAGAATATTTTCACAGTTAAACCATAAATTGGTGACTTAATCGAAATAATTGAACGCATAATTCCTCCATGTGCATTATATGGGAACCTTTTGCTTGAAAAAAAAAAAAGGTAAATGACTTTTTTTTTTAAAAAATTAATTGTGCAACGAGATCTTCAATTCTTCATGTTTTATGTTATTGTTTTATTAGCGGAGATCGAGACTTCTCAGTTCCGCACGTGGCGGCAGAGGAATGGCTTAAAATTCTAAACTTGACGGTTTCCTCTAAATGGCGACCTTGGTATGTGGATGGCCAAGTTGCAGGGTATGTCACAAATCTATTTTTATTCTTATTGTTAATATTATCTTATTAATAACCAACAATTCTAATTAAGAAAAATGACAGAAAAATATCATTTTAAATATAAAAACTTCAAAATGTCTACTAAATTAGTAAAAAGATAAATATATGAATTAGTAGAAATATGAGATTTTGATAGTTTGGGTGTTGGTAATTTGAGCATATGCAATGATGACTTAAGAATAGTAATTAACAACTTGAGTATACATAATAACAACTTGGGAAGTTCAAATTGTCAATCTTTATATCCAATTGCTAATTTATATATTTAAGCTATCAACATCCAAATTTCAAAATCATAAATTCCTACTTGATCACCTATTTATCCTTTTACTAATTTAGTAGACATTTTGGGGGTTTTTGTAATTCAAATAGTATTTTTTCTGTAATTTTTCCTTTAAGAACACTATTTCTTTATAAATTAGTTAATCACTGTTCAATTTATTGTATGTGCTTCTTCTTCTTTTTTTCGGTTTTTTTTTTTTTTTTGTCAAGATATACCCGATCCTATAATGAGAAGGCGGCTGGATTTCGATTAACATACGGGACACTAAAGGTCAGAGTTTGTCCATTATATATATATAGACACACACACACGTGTGTGTGTGTGTGTGTGTTCTCTTTTGAGAAGTGTTGTTTACAATTTCCTTTTTTATTTTTCAAATTTTTTTGGTAATTTTTTTTGAAATTTTGTATGTGTGTGTTGGTGACTTGACACATGTATTAATGTCCAGGGGGCGGGTCACGTAGCGCCAGAGTTTGCTCGTAAAAATTGTTATGAGATGTTTCGAAGGTGGATCCATTATTGCCCTTTGTAATTTAATTTGCTTGTTAAATTATTAGATTTTGTGTTTTCAAAATGAGAGCTCTCAACTATTGTAGTAGTAATCACTTGATTCTCAAAGACCAAAAACACATCATGAGAAATGCCATTAATGTGTTTGCATGCGTTTTCTGCAATAAAATTGTTAACTGTTGGTAGTTATTTTTGTTCATATTTTTAAAAATTATCGCACAATGATTCATCATACAAGGTCTGAATAAATACTTGTACTTAGATAAATCAGAAATTCTCATTTATGTTAATGTACAAGTGCATATTTATATACAAGAGATTCAATATGAAACCGTTGAAACATTTTCTAATCCTATACGTTTTTATCACATTCTTCTTTGGCGGTGGACAATATTCCTGACGGAGAAGAGATATTATCGTTGACATCTAACACTCTCCCTCAAGTTGATGCATATATATTTATCATGCCCAACTTGTTACAAAGATATTCAACCCGTGTCCCATTTAAGGCTTTTGTTAGAAGATCTGCCAGTTGGTCGTCGGACCGTATGTGCCCTGTAGATATAATATTTTCTTTGATCTTGTCACGAATAAAGTGGCAATCAATTTCAATATGTTTAGTACGTTCATGGAACACCGAGTTCGATGCTATATGAAGTGCTGCTTTATTATCACACCATAATTTTGCAGGTAATGTTGTGATGATGCCAATTTCCTTCAAAAGCTGAAGTACCCACACAATTTCTTGTACTGACTATGACATGGCTCTATATTCCGCTTTTGCACTTGATTTTGACACAACCCCTTGCTTCTTACTTCTCCAAGATATCAAATTTTCACCAATAAACACACAGTAACCCATAATGGATCGTCTTATGGCCTTTGATCCTGCATGATCCGCATCATAAAAGAACTCAACTTTAGTATGCCCATAATCTGTATAAAGAATACCAAGACCTGGAGAGCCTTTCAAATAATGTAAGATATGTTCTAAAGCTTCTCATTGTGCCACTGTTGGTGATGCCATGAATTGCTGAGCCTACTGACTGAGAAGGTTATATCAGGATGAGTTACTGTTAGATAATTCAGCTTCCCAATGAGTCTTCTATATCTCTCAGGAAATTGAAACGGCTTTAATTTCTCTGGATCAATCCTCTTCTTCAAATCATCAAGAAGCGCATCAAACATACTAGCATCAAGATCCAGAAAGGGATTTGAAATCATGGGGATGCTGCTTGGTGCAGCTCCAAGTTTTCCAATCTTCTTTAAGAGATCGAGAACATACTTTCTCTGAGTCAAAAGAATACCTTTCTTGCTTTTCAAAACCTCAATACCAAGGAAGTACTTTAATGATCCCAAATCTTTTGTCTGGAAGTGAGAGTTCAGGAAGATTTTAAGTTCTGAGATTCCAGAACAGTTACTTCCTGTAATCACAATATCATCAACATATACTACTAAAAGAATCATGCCTGCATCAGATTGTTGGTAGAACATAGAGTACTTGCTCTGACATAACCCAAACTTCTTGACCACATCGTAGAATTTATCAAACCAGGCTCGAGGACTTTGCTTTAGACCATATAGTGACTTCCGAAGGTAACACACTTTCCTATCCTCCCCCTGAGCAATAAACCCATGTGGTTGCTCAATATAAACTTCTTCAAGAAGGTTGCCATTCAAAACCGCATTCTTAACATCTAATTGATATAAAGCCCAATGATATGTGGCCACCAAAGAAACAAGAAGACGAACTGAAGTGCTTGCGGTTGGATCAACAGAAGAGTGAATCAAGCTATCAGCACGAAGAACCCGGGAGAAAACATTTTCAAGAGAAGGAAGCTCTTGACTAGACAGAATCTGAGAACGAATAGTATCATAAGACGGATTGAGAGCTTCAAGGAAACTTATAATAGCCTGAAGTTACAAGTTCTTGATACGAGTTGAGAGATCTGCTTGCGGAGACATGACTACCTTCATTTCTTCATACATCCTCTTGAAATCTAAAAAGAAATCTTTCAATGAACGATCTTGCTATTGGGAAGAATAAAAACCTTTATAGACTTCATGAACCTGAGTAATATTTCCTTTTCCATAAAACATAAATTCAAGATAACACATAATTTCTTTGACATTGTTACAATGGCTAACTAAAGATAGAATCCGTGGTTCAATGGAATTTCGAATCTGAAACAGAAGTCGAGCATCTGCTCTTTGCCAAGACAAAAGTTTGGTTTCATCACCAAAAGGAGGATCCTCAATTAAATGGGTCTTCATCTCAATCCCCAAAATATAAACTCTAACGATTTTGTTCCAATCACTATAGTTGGTCCAGTTCAATTGTGAAGCAGTGATCTTAGCAGACATAGGCAACATATCAAAGTGCTTAGATTCAACCATGTAGACTAATAGCAAAGAGGCGAGAGTCACAAATTATATTACGGGAATAAAATGTCGAAGACAAATGGAACCAAACAATTCTTAAACTAATATAAAGTTTAAGAATTATAAGAACAACCAATAAGGACCAAGACACAAGAAGACAAAATTAAGCACACCACCGTAGATAGAAGACAAAGCAATAATTGTCACAATATGAGATTTACTCAACCAAAGTAGCTCAACGTGTAATAAACAAGGAGCTCAAAGTATATCACAACCAAAGCAAATAGTGAGAGGTACCCGACACACCAAGTGTAGAACTGAAGGATACCGCCACTAGGAATGGAACGGGCTCGAGAAATCGATCAAAAAGCACCTAACACTTGTCAGAAAAGGTGGCGGGAGAGATGACCACGTGCCGGCGCGTGGTGGATACGGCGAGGCTTCTGGAGGCGCATGAGAGCTCACGCTCCGTCGTTTCAGAATGCCGTTTCAGGGTCTAACCAATCTGAGGCTGGGGAAGGTTTTGGGAAGGTGCGTGTTTCTTAAATGTACACCGACAAACAGGGATTTGAACTGGAACTAAGGGATCGAAACAAGAACTTCGCCGAAAATAGAAGGGAACTGAAAACAGAGGAGAATGAAAGTAATAGGCTCTGGTACCATGTACTTAGATAAATCAGAAATTCTCATTTATGTTAATGTACAAGTGCATATTTATATACAAGAGGTTCAATATGAAACCATTGAAACATTTTCTAATCCTATACATTTTTATCACATTCTTCTTTGGTGGTAGACGATATTCCTGACGGAGAAGAGATATTGTCGTTGACGTCTAACAATACTCAATAGTAACTATCAAATATTTGGAGACATATTTGACAGTTTTTGAGACAATAATGATCAAACAAAGTTTTCTTTATTTATTTTAAATAAAGAAGTGTGAAACTTTTTTTTTAAGAAAATACATTGTATGGAAAAAGAGGCCTTTTGGGATAGTGTAAATGTTAAAAAACAAATATATAGCTTTGGTATAATAGAAAAGAAGAAGTGGTAGTGGTGGTGGTGGTGGTTGTCAAATATTTGGAGACATATTTGACAATTTTTGAGAAAAGAATAATCAAATAAATTTTTCTTTATTTATTTTAAATAAAGTAGAGTGAATTTTTTTAAAGAAAATAAGTTGTATGAAAAAAGAGGCCTTCTGGGATACTCCCGCCGATCCATAATGTATGGCATTTCTAAAAGGAAAGCAGTGTCCAGAATATAAGGGCCCGTTTGGTTCGATCCCATTACACCCTACAGTGCAATGTAATACGATGCAATGGTAATGCAATGCAATATTAATTATAGGGGTAGTGTTTGGTTTAATTTTTAAGTAAGGTGCAATGAGTTAATATTTTAAAAATTATTTAAAATTAATATATTGCGCAAAGTCTATTTTACACTTAATATAATCTTTGTAAAAAAGAAGTTAAGAGTTGGCGGCGGCAAAGATGGACGTGGAAGAGGTAGTGGTGGCGGCAATGATAGGGGTGGCGGTAGAGGAAGAGGTAGTGGTGGTGGCAGTGGGTGGGTGACGGCGGTGATGGAGGAGGAGGAGGAGGTGGTAGCAGCGGCGGCAAGCGTGTGACGGTGGCGGCGGCGATAGAGGAGGAGGTAGTGGCGGCGGGTGGGTGGCGGCCGTGGCGGAGGAGGAGGAGGTGGTGATGGCGGCAGCGGCGGAGAAGGAGGTGGCAGAGGGCAGGTGGTGGCGGCAACCATGGTAGAGGAAGAAGAGGAGGTGGTGGCGGTGGACGGGTGGTGGCGGTGGTGGCGGCGGAGGAGGTGGTGGTGGTGGCGACGGTAGCGGAGGTGGGTGAATGGTGGTGGTGGCAGTGGGGGAGGAGGAGGTGGTGGTGGTGGAGGCGGCGGCAGCGAATGAGGAGAAGGAGGTGGTAGTGGCGGTGGGCAGGTAGCGGGAGGAGGAGGTAGTGGTGGTAAAGGCGGCAGTAGAGGAGGAGGTACTGGTGGTGGTGGTGGGATTGTGGCGGTGGCGGCAGAGGAAGAGGAGGTAGTGGCGGTGGCAATTGTGGCATGATATGGCAAGTGAAATGAGATAAGTAAAATAAAGACGCTGGAAACTCAAGGGTAAATTGGACTTTTTAAACCATGTAATGGGATAGTAATAAGGATTCATAGGGAGGAGGTATGAATGAGGATTATCAATTTTTTGGTAATCATCATTACCATGGTAAACCTTATTACCATGCTAAAGAGGAACCAAACACTTTTATCTTGGTAATACAATCATGATTACCATTGCAAGCATACAATGAGGTTGAACCAAACGGGCTCTAAGTCACTTCCAATTTAATTAATGCTCTTTTTTTTATCCATGTGATTAATACTCACTTTCCAACTTTCTCCACTCATTATATCCTTCTCTCTCTAAAATAACATTCACAATGCAATTAAACACATTTATCAAAAAAGATAAAAGTGAAAAATATTTATATTTTAAAATATATTAAATGATTTAACTATCATTTCTCATTTCCCGTATTATAGTTCAAATGCCTTATTAGTGAAAAATATTTATATTTTAAAATATATTAAATGATTTAACTATCATTTCTCATTTCCCGTATTATAGTTCAAATGCCTTATATTGTAGACTGGAGGGAGTAGTGCAAATGTTAGAAAACAAATATATAGCTTCAATATAAGTGAAAAAAAATGTGGTCCCGTAATCTTTACCACCCATTAAGAGCCTATTTGGTATGAAGAAAATTCGAGGAGGTAAAGAAACTTAGTGAAGGGAAGGGAAGATTGTGAGTTTGAGGGAAGATGTGTTGTTCGGTATAGAGAAAATTGAGGGGTAGCAGTTGAGAAAGAAAAAATAAAATACTCATTTTACCCTCAAAATGAATTAATGATTATCTATTGACTAAATCTATATTTCAATTTATAAATTCAATAATTAGTAGAAAAATAATTTTAAAATAAAATAAATGAATAAATTATAAATTATAATTTAAATAAATAAATATAAATATTTAAAAAGATAACAGTATACATTAAATGAATAAAAAATTAAATAAAATTTAAAATAAATAATAGAAATAAAAACATGAAGAAGTTAAGATACTGAATTGAACAACTTGTGTTGAAAGTAATTTAAAAAAAAAAAAGGAATTTTTTTTAATATAAATTGAAGAAAAACCGAGATGGGAGAAATAAATCCTGCATCTTCAATGTCATGGGATAATGCATACAAAATTATAATTTAAATAAATAAATAAATAAATATAAATATTTAAAAATAAATATAAAAATCATTGCAGACTTAGATATTTGATAGAGTTTATGAGATGATAGATGATGTCGAGAGTTAGGGAAATATTAGGAATATGTATTTATTTCATTTGTTTGAGATATTTTTATTTTATTTAAGTTATCAAATTCAAATTTTATACATCACTGTCGAATTCAACTTAAACTTTACTACAGTAAACTCGAATGTGATGGTGAAGCATTTATTCCTGGAGAGAAAAAAAAAAAAACTCCCTTGTTTTTTCAAGGATAAAATACAGGAAATAAAAGATCGCAATGTGATCTGAATTTTTGTTGCCCTCCATGATTTGCACTACACTCCATGATTTTCCAGTAGGCAGCAGCTTCCAGCGCTCATCCTTTTATGGCTCAAAGGCCAAAGCCCAATTTCTTTGGTTCCTTTTTTAAATTGTTGGGAATTTATTCCCCTTTTTTTTCACATTCTGCTTTGTTTGGTTTTCTCACCTTTCATGCCTACAGGAGATTCTTATTTCTCCTCTCGTCTTGATCGAAGCTGATTTTTCGTCCTCCTAGCGGCAATTTTGTCCGTGGACTTAACGAACAATCTTCGTCTCCTCCCAGTTTCAGTTAATTTCTCGGGTAAGCCATCACTCTTCTCCTCTTCATTTAGCTTTAGTTTTGTGGATCTTAGTTGATTTAGCAATAATGTCTTCCTTCGTTTTCACAATCGATTCTTAATTTGCATCAAAGTCCCTCCCACAAACTACTTGGGTCCTAATCCATTTCAATTTGAAAAGGGGCGGAAAACTGAAACTGGGAGGATACGAAGATTGTTGGGAAAATTGGGCACTAAAAGTATACAAACAAGGGAACTTCCCTATCTTCCTTTCCCTTCCCACCTTTTTCTTGTACCAAACGGCCCCCAAGTCTTCCAAGTCCATCTCCAAAGTTATCCTCATATTTTTGATGCTGGATAATTAAACTAATTTTTTTAGTTTAATAAAAAAAATTTTATAAAAAATGGACAAAAAATCTCTATTTAAAAATTTTATTGGTCAAATGAACATGTTATGTTTTTATAAGTAAAAAGTAAGTACCGTTGCTTTCTAAGGTTTAATACACAAAAAATATCAGTACTCAAATTCAAGTTTTTTTATTTAATAAAATTTTTAAACAAGAACTTTTCATCAATTTTCTCAGGTTTATATCACATAATTTAGTCTGTAATGATAAAACAAATGGATAATATGAATATTTTCAAAATGAAGCCAGTACTAATATTATTTGTGCAGAATTTCAACGTCTCATTGTCTATCCGTTGGGCCAATGATCCAATCGTCCAAGACTTGCATGTTCGAAAGGTGGTTGTGTTTTGACCAAAAAAAGAAAGGTGGTTGTGTGGATATTTACGTGTATATTAAAATGCTTAAATATAAAACGTCAACTATGCACGAATCTATCGTAGTGACATATACTCACATGTGTGTGGGGAGAAATACTTACATACTCTAGAAACGTCATCTCGTCTGTTTTCTGACTATTTAAAATATAATAAATCATCTCATTTTAATCCCACATGGCTGATGAGTCATCTGAAAAAAATTCAAATTTTATGATTTTAAAAAACATGAACTTGATAATTTAGAAAAACAAAAAATGCAATTCCCTCCCTTGAGTTATTATTTTTTAAAATCATGAAATTTGAATTTCTCTAGATGACTTATCAGCCATGTAAGATTAAAATAAGATGAGTTGCTGTATTTTAATTAGTCAGAGTACAGATGAGGTGGTGCTCTTGAAGTATGTAAGTATTCCTCATGGGTGGGAGTAGACATCCTCATAATCCTTTTTCTCTTATTTTTGTTCTTTTCTTCTCAGAATCTCATCTTCATCTTTTTGATGAAAATCTGAATATTCATATTAATATTTTCCAAAACTATGATTATAGTGTTTTATAAATTATTTTTTTATTAATTTTTTTGTATTGCAATTATGAATTGTGTGCCTCATATTTAAATAGTTTAAGTTTATTTATTTATGTTAAAAATAATATTTTTATAAAATATTAAATCTGAACCATCTATTTTTTTAAATTTGAGGATGGAGATGAGCTTCTGAGAGGAAAATGAGAAAAACGATTATGAGAGAATCCAAACCCACATATGTGTATGTTAAGAATATAATGAATGTAAGTAAGTACTCCCCCTCCTCCTCTAATTCATAGTATAAATCGCTTCTAGAAAGATTCTTTGATCATAATATAAGTCACATACATTATAATTAATTTTTATTTGTCAATTTTGCAATGATATTTAGTGTTTAAATATACGACTGATTGTATTTATCTCTCTCTTTCAAAATAACATTTAATATGGGTAAGTTAAAAAAAATAATTTAAGACAAATTTAAGTAGTTAACTATGTCATTTCTTGGTTCTGGGTCCACAGCATAAATCATTTCAACTAATTCACTGGAGTCAATAAATAATTAGTTAAATTTGTCTTACTAAGTTGAAAAAAATTACCCATATTAATAGAGGTTTGGAAAAAAAGGGATAAAAAAATATAAGGAGCCATATTTAAACATTATTCGACATTGAGGCAAAATTGATGAATTATGAGCTTTAATTACTTTTCAAATGACTTATATTATGCAACAAACCATTCTTCTAAAAATGATTTATTTTTCCGCTCACTTCTAAAAATGATTTATATTGTAGATGGGAACGAGTATACTATGGATCAAAGTAGGGAGTGTATATAAATATGGTAAAATGTAAGTGTGACTAATGAAAAGGTTGGATTGTGACGAAAGGGTAAAGTGAAGTATAGGGATCGTCGCAATGAAAGCATATGATAAACACACGACGTTGAAACTGTCGTCTACGTTCATAAATGGCTCAGTCACAGAAACTCCAAATCGAAACTTACGATCTCTGGTCAATGGGTAAGCCATTCTCAACTAAAACTATATTTGGTCCTTGATATAATAATCAGTTAATTTTTATTAGAGAGATTAAAGAAACTAACTAAGTTACGTTAAAGTATTTATGTAGAATTCCATCTATTATTAGAATATATTATTAGGGATCCCATGATTATAGGGATTAATTAAATCTAAAGATTATAAGAGATAATTGTTAGGATATTAGGATATTATTTTCAAATTTCAAATTTAGATCTCATTGACAGAACTGATTCTCTCTTATGTATAAATATAGTAATGTACTCACCCTCTCATCTGCATATATAACAATTATTCTCAAAAACATAAACAAGCATATTAATTTTTAAAAGATTTCTATTAAAAAAATTGGGAGACTTACACTATAGTCCCATGGAAGCTAATATACGAAGAAATAGTCCCGGGAAATTCTGAAATTACTCTCAAGTCCCATGAGACCATTTTATAATAAATTCTAGGTGAGAAATGTCTGAATTACCCCTGTCAGATAAATAGTGAAAGGGATGTTAAATGCTGTGAAATACGCACATGACATCCAGAAGAGGTCTGGAGATGGCGGGAAAAATGGAGTGATGATCAGCTGCCATGGTTGAAGAATAAGGTAGGGAATTGATGCCATCCACTCTCTTGTCTTCATATTCCATGTGACTCACCAATTCTGTTGAGTAGCTAAACATATCTTTATATCTTTAGGTTTTGTTGATTCATATTTGTTTTGATCATGAAAATGGAAAAAAGTTGTCTGCTTTTGATGGGTATTGTCCTCTATATGCTTGCAAACTATAAAGGAAGACCTACTAAATGTAATGAATATGCTTTGGCTAAGTTTTTAATGTGTTTGGATATGATTTTGTATGCTCTGTTTTTGCTGTCATTATGCTCTATTTTCTGGTTCATGGTAGTGTGTTTCTACAATAGAAAAGGTAAGGAATGAAGATGAAGGTGAAAGGTTTGGGCCTACATAAATTGATTTGCGTAGGAAAACAAGAATTGTTAATGGAAGCAGTGATAATTGTCAATGGAGGCTGTTTAACTTGTTAATGACAACTATAAGTCATATGTAAATGTTGTTTGTGAGAACTAAAGGTTTTTTTATTGATTTTTGTTTTGGTTATGATAAATTGAAAAAGGCTGTTTGATTTTTGTGGGCGTTGTCCTCCAAATGCTTGCAAACTATAAAGGAAAACCTAGTAAATGCAATGGATATACTTTAGCTAAGGTTTCAATGTGTTTGGATATGGTTTTGTATGCTCTGTTTTTGCAGTTATTATACTCTGTTTTCTAGTTCATGGTGGTGTGTTTCTACAATAGAAGAGGTAAGGAATGAAGATGAGGGTGAAAGGTTTGGGACTACATAATCTGATTTGCGTAGAAAAAAAAGAGTTGTTAATGGGAGCAGCGATAATTGTCAATGGAGGCTCCTTAACTTGTTAATGACGACTAGATGTAATATTTAAATGTTTTGCTTGTGGTGTAATGGTGTTTGGAATGAGTTTGAAAAGTTTGCTATATTTTTTGGTATTTTGTGCTATTTTCAGTCATTATAAGTGGGATTTAATGAACAAAGTGTGGAATATGTGTGATTGGAGGTCCTGATTATGTAGTAAGAATGTGTTGTTAATAGGGGCTGCGACATTTGTTAATAAGGCTGATGAAATTGTTAATAACAACGTTTTTGTGTAGTAGACAGCGGTGATGGTTACAACGTTTGGCAAGTTTATGGGTTTATTTTGGCAAGTTTATATCTATCCATTGACAACTGAATTTACATCATAATGCAAATTTTCATAATGAAAGTTGGATATAATACATCTCCAAATGCATCTACAAGGTAATTACTGAATATTCACATAGCATCCAAAAAAGTCATATAGTCTGCATTTCTATCCAATTACCCCCTAACTTTAAGTGTGTCTAATCATATTTATTACTACCTCCGGTCTTAAATATAGGATAAAATTTGTAATGTAATTTGCACTACAAATTTTATCCTATATTTAGGACCGGAGGGAGTAATACACATTCTGACTGAAAAGTGTAATTCAAGGCATGCAGAACATTATAAACAAGGGGACTTTAACAGTACATAGTGTATGTAGTTTCAAGGATGGGATATCTCCATGAACGGCCTTAATGTGTGAATGTGCTGCAGGAAAAACCTACAACCTTGAACCAACATATGCATAGGGCCTCCACTAAGCCCAGGAACATGACTTGATCCAACTTCGTTGTATTAGCAATTCTGCATTAAGCACAGCGACATTTTCAAAGTTTAACCTACACTTTTTAAGCTCCAAATTAAAAGCTCGGGAAAGCTAGAATATCAAGCTTCAAGTATGGTTCTTTTTCTTTTTGAATTTTTTTCTTTTGTTTAAACCTATACCAAGGTTAGCTTTTCATCAAATCAACTCTGTAGACCAAAATAAATAAATATATATATATAACGGATTTTACATGTAAGAATCATTACAATTAATTATCCCTCAAATTTAAGTTTCAGTGAAAGCCAAAGAAAAGAAAGGAAAATTCAGGATTTGTGAACACCCTATTTTGTCCAGGCCCCACTGAAAAAATACAAAAAAAAAATGATAATAATTGGTGTCCAAATTGGCAATCATCATTGAAAGAAAAAATAAAAAAAATGAAAATAAGAAAAATAAGGAAATTCTTCTATTGATGATGATCGGTGTCTAAATAGGCAATCATCATTGAAAGGGAAAAAATAAAAAAAAACGAAAATTAAAATAAATCCCCTCATTGATATGATTGGCATTGTCATTCATTAAGGGAAAATAATAAATAAAAAAATAAAAAATAAAAAATAAAAAAATCTCATTTATGTTGATAGGTTTAAATTAGGAAGTTACTTGTGGGGAGAATAATGAAAAAAAATTAAAAACGAAAAAAATCTCCACTAATGGTAATTAGGTTAAGTTAGGAAGTTTTATCAATAGAAAATACAAAAAAAAAATAAAAATAACGAAAATTAAAAAAAAAAAAAAAAGAAGGAGCATTTATGAAGAAAACCCTATCTTGAGACTATAAATAGGAGTGTAAGGGTTGAAGCAAGGGGGACAATAACTCCGGTGGAAAAAAAAGACTAGTGAGAAAAGGTAGAGAGAATATGTTATACTTTTTACTTCTCTTATTCTGATGGTCAAATAAGGGGCTGTTTAGGGACACATAATTATCATATGGCTCCAACAATTCCTTTACCCATAAGAACAGTGTCTGTCATCTTCTTTAATGTTATGGTGATGTTGCTTTAATCTATATCCACATGATGTTCTTGGCGCGTATGACTATGTGTGTAACTTTTGTTTTATTACTTGTTTTGCTTGCCTATAACACCTCTTGCGCAGCATCTAAGATCAAGCTTATGTGATCATTCAACTTTAGTATGCAACGACCTCTACTTGTTGCATTCAGGATTAAGAGTGAGTTTAAAGGATAAAAGGTACGCATAAATCTCCTCACATTTGACTTCCTTTTTGTTTAACTTGTATTACTTTTCTTCCTTTATTTTTTTTATTCCCTTTCTTAGGTTCTCTTTCAGAAAAAAAAAAAGGAAAAAAAATATTTTGACACATTTTGATAAATGAAAATAAAATGGAAAAACTCTTTTTTTATAAGAAAATAAAAAAAACGTTTTTTTTAAAAAATAATAAAAAATACAAACCAAATAAAAAAATATTTTTCTCGAATAAATTAAATAGACATTTTTTCTAAAAAAACACAAACAAAATGACACGCATTTCTATCCCCCGAACTACGTGGGCTTTGATTCCTCTAAAGGGTACGTAGGCTCTAGGTTTTCATCCTAGGTTAAGTCCAATTTTGTAAATAAATATATTGTTTTTTCTTATTTTCTTATTGTAAATAAATGTTTTTTTAAATAAGTATATATTTCCTTATTGTAAATAAGTGTTCTTTTTTTTTTTCCTCTTCTTTTGCTTTCATTTCATTTAGTTTTGTAAATATTTTTTTTATTTGGGTAATTATAATAAAGTTAAAGGCCATTTTTACTTTTAAATAATTAACTTAGGGTAACCATTCTTATGAATGGGTGTTGTGGGGTGCCTAATACCTTCCCCACACACAATCGACTCCCGAACCCTAAATAGTTTTTATAGACCAGTTTCCATTTTTAAAAAGGATTCCAAAATCATCCTATTTTTAAAATTTTGGTGGCGGCTCCATGTTTTCAAATTCCGGGCACTACAGCTTGGCGACTCTACTGGGGATAGTTTGAGAGTCAAGCTCATTTAAGTTAAGTGTTTAAAAATAATTTGGCCTTAATTTTATTTTAATTACCCTTTTCTTATTTTTTTTGAATAGTTGTTTTTTATTTATTAAATTCCTTATTCATCTATTTGTTTGCTTTTTTTTTTCCTTTTTTATATCTATCTTATGATCTGGTTAGCATATGAGGGTTGGGTAGAACCTAGGCCCATAGGTTGCTATGCTCTCCACACACACTGAACACATACACTATTCTCCTCACACACATTTTGGGCCCTATACCCTAGTCTGTGAGTTCCTTAGGTGAGTAGAAGTTTCTAGCGGTCTCCCTGTGGGGTTTTAAGAACCCCCTGAGGTTACTGTGAAGACTTCATCCTAGCTGTTACTTATTTGGTTAGGTTGATCCCTCTGGGGTTTTCAGAACCCCCTGAAGGTCAATTTCATCAAATGGGGTCTTCATCTTTACGATAGGGGCAGTTAGGAGACATTTATCTGTGAGAATTAGAACCACCTTGAAACCACTGCACCTATTAGTAGAAATTATAGACCTACCCAATTAATTAGTACCTACCTTTCTTAGGATAGATACTACTAACCTAGGGTCATTCCTAAAATAGGACACTGGAGGGCATATATTTATTTATTGTTGATAATCTTTATTGTCATTCATGCATAATTAATGGAACCCCTAGGATCAAGTGACTAACTGTCGCTTCACCTGAGTATGTATCTAGCATCATTCCACATAAAGATACATCACAAGGACGGTGCATGCATTAGATAGCTAACCTTAGTCTAAGGGTCTATGACCCTAAAAGACCATGATCTCATCACATCAATCATGTTAGAAAACATCTCGATAAGAGATAACCCTTTAGGACTCATAAGGTATCATTATATCATCCATTAGCATTTTAGCTTCATTTGATATGGGCCTTGGACATAATCATCATTTTCTAAAACCCTTAGCCGCGTGATGGCTTGGGCCATTCGTAGGTTAATGGGCACTTCATTCTCCCTATGAGGTAATAGATCTCTTGAGAAGGTGAAGTTCTTTTTCTTAATGTCCATCACCCATATCAAAACTTGAAGTATAAGTCATTACTCTTTCATATCTCATGAGATATCCTTGTATCATCCATTGGCATTTAGCTTCATTTGATATGGGCCTTAGACATAATAAACATTTAACAAAACCCTTAGCCGCGTAATAGCTTGGGCCGTTCGCAGGTTAATGGGCACTTCATCCTCCCTATGGGGTATTGGATCTCTTGAGGAGGTGAAGTTCTTTTTCTTAATGTCCATCACCCATATCAAAACTTGGAGTATAAGTCATCACTCTTTTATGTCTCATGAGGTATCCTTGCATCATCTATTGACATTTAACTTCATTTGATATGGGCCTTGGACATAATCAACATTTAACAAAACCCTTAGCCGCGTAATAGCTTTGGCCGTTCGCAGGTTAATGGGCACTTCATCCTCCCTATGGGGAATTGGATCTCTTGAGGAGGTGAAGTTCTTTTTCTTAATGTTCATCACCCATATCAAAACTTGGAGTATAAGTCATCACTCTGTCATGTCTCATGAGGTATCCTTGCATCATCTATTGACATTTAGCTTCATTTGATATGGGCCTTGGACATAATACACATTTAACAAAGCCCTTAGCTGCATAATAGCCTGGGTCGTTCGCAAGTTAATGGGTACTTCATCCTCCCTATGGGGTATTGGATCTCTTGAGGAGGTGAAGTTCTTTTTCTCAATGTCCATCACCCATATCAAGGCTAGAAAGCACATGTAATCATCTGCATAGCATGCATTCAGAAATACTTTCTGACTCTTCCTGCTATTTTCTTTAATAAAGGACAAGCAAGTTAGCTAGCAACTAAAAATTTGGCACAAAGGTTAAACGACACAAGAATTAGGTTTAAATCAAGTTCCTATAGGAAAGGTGTATTACATTCTTATCACTATGGTCAATGACAAGATCTTGGCTAGGATAGGATTCAAGGTTCCTCCTATCTAATGATCAACTCTAGTTCTCCCTGTGGAATAATAGATTCCCTGAGGAAGCTAGAGGATGCTTGTGCCAGAATACCTTTATGCCAATACACCATGGATAACTCACTATGCCCGCTTGAAATTGTGAGTTCAAATAAACTAATGATATTTTGTTCCTTTATAGGCAGGTGATACAATATTGCTCCATCTAAATGTCCTAACCAGCTACCCCCTAAGCATTCATACAACACGCACTCACGTAGTCGTCAAATGACAGCCAGCAGTGGAAATGAAGCCGAATCTAATATAAATCATTAGATAGGGAGGGATGATTAGCACTCTGAATTCCCCATATAAGGAAGAAATTCTTGATGTCCTCTGAAGTGCTAAACAAGCCGACTGTTGTAATGGTTTCAACAATAGGCAAAAAGAACTGCACATGGATTTCAACTAATGATTCTGGAAGAGCTCTGGAAAATTGGGAGTTTGAGGACACCTTCAATTCTATTATTTTAGAGTAACATGTCTAGCTAAAAAGTTGTCCTTTATGTTTTGTATGTGTCTTTAGGCAATCTCTTATATGAATCATGAATGAAGAATGATATGCGAATAAAATTCACTTACTTATATCCATTCCTTTTTTTTCTTTTTCCTTCTATTCATTCATTGTTCATTTTTCGCCCTCCAGGAAATCGATTTCCTCGAAACTCTTGTCCAACGCAAAGGTTCCTGAGTCCCTGAATGATGATTCGCTTGTTGCCATTGATATGCATGATTACGAGTATGATGATGATGAGATCATTCAAGTATACAAAAAAATCCTCGAATCCGACGACAATAGAATGTGCCCACATGAAGATGTGATTGAAGTAATAAATATGGGCACAGAGGAAGAAAAGAGAGAACTAAAGATAGTAGATAACCCCGAAAGAGAGTAAATGGTTGAACTCTTCAAACAATTCATAGATGTGTTCGCATGGTCTTATCAAGACATGCCAGGCCTTGATTCAGGGATTGCTTCTCACAAGATCCCCTTATTCCCAGATACTAAGGCTAAAAAGCAGAAATTGAGGAGGCTTACTTCCGATATGTCCTTAGTGGTTCGAGAGGAGGTGATGCAATAATTAGAAGCAGGTTTCCTAGAAGTAGCTAAATACCCACAATGGATAGTAAATGGCGTTCTTGTCCCAAAGAAGGACGGCAGAATTCGAATATGTGTGGATTATCGAGATCTAAACAAAGCTAGCCCAAAAGATGATTTTCCATTGCCTCATATTGATGTCCTGGTTGATATTACAGCCCGTAGCTATAGGTACTCGTTCATGGATGGGTACTCAGGGTATAACCAAATCCCTATGGATAGATAGGACAAAGAAAAAACCACATTTATTACACAATGGGGCATTTATTATTACCGCGTCATGCCATTCAGGCTAAAGAATGATGGGGCAACTTATCAGCGTGCCATGGTGGCACTCTTCCATGATATGATGCATAAAGAACTTGAAGTATACGGGGATGATATGGTAGCTAAATCTTCTGAGGGAGAAAGCCATGTTGTGGTGTTAAGAAAGCTGTTTGAAAGGCTACACAAGTACAAGCTATAACTAAATCCTAACAAATGCGTCTTTGGGGCTTTATCTAGAAAATTATTGGGCTTCATTGTAAGCCAAAAAGGGATTACAGTAGATCCAAACAAAGTAAAAGCAATACGGGAAATGCCCCCTCCTCAAACAGAAAAGGAAGTTTGAAACTTTTTGGGGCGACTGAATTACATTGCATGATTCATTGCCAACCTGACTGCAACTTGTGAGCCGATATTCAAGCTTTAAAGAAGAACTGCACAATGAAGTGGGATGAAGATTGCTAGCAGGCATTTGATAGAATCAAGGATTATTTGCTAAATCCCCCAATTTTGGTTCCTCCTGTACCAGGACGACCTTTAATTTTGTATTTGACAATACGACCAAACTCCATGGGAACCATGCTGGGGCAACAAGATGCATCTAAGCGAAGAGAACAAGCGATCTATTACTTGAGCAAGAAGTTTAATGATTGTGAGTCACATTACCAGATGATCGAGCGAACTTGTTGTGGTTTAGTCTGGGCTATAAGGAGGTTGAGGCAATACATGCTTTACGATACCACTTGGTTAATTTCTAGAGTAGACCCACTCAAGTACATCTTTGAATGCCCGCATGTAGCTGGAAGAGTCTCTAAGTGGCAAGTAATATTGTATGAATATGATATAAGATATGTCATTCAAAAATCTATCAAGGGTGGTACGATAGCAGATCACTTAGTGAAAAACCCCATAGATAAATGCCAGCCACTAGATTTCAAATTTCCAGATGAAGACATATGTGCTACAGAAGATCCGATCGAGGAAAGCAAATCGAAAGGGTGGGAAATGTATTTTGATGGGGCAGCAAACATGCATGGCAATGGTGTAGGGGCAGTAATCATATCCCCGGACAGAAAGCAATTTCTGATTGCTATAAAGTTAGGATTTGACTGCACCAATAACATGACAGAATATGAAGCTTGTATTAATGGTCTCCAGGTTGCCATAGATCTTGGGATAAAAAACCTAAAAGTCTATGGTGACTCAGCTCTCATAATTTATCGGGTGACTGGCGAATGGCGTACTAAAGACCTAAAGTTGATCCTTTATCAAGAGTATTTGATAGAGTTGATAAAAAATTTCGAAGTAATCAATTTTCATCACATGGCTAGAGAAAAGAATCGCTTCGCTGATGCGTTAGCTACTTTAGCAGTTATGATCCAACTTGATTGTAGGGTCCAAGTTCAGCCAATACAGATTGAGACTAGAAGATCGCCAGCATTTTGCTTCAATATTGGAAGAGACCACGACGAGCAACCTTGGTACCATAGTATCAGGATATATATAGAACATGGTACTTACCCTCCAAACACGAGACATAATAAGAAGAAGACCATCCGGCGATTTGCCATGGGATTTTTTATTAATAATAACGTCCTATATAAGAGAAGCTTTGGTGGGACATTGCTACGCTGTGTAGACATGAGGGAGGTGCACAAGATTATGATAGAGATCCATGAAGGCGTATGCGGTACACATGCAAATGGCCACTCATTAACTAAACAAGCTCAAAGATCCGGTTACTACTGGATAACTATGGAGAAGGATTGTATCAATTATGTTAGAAAGTGTCATAAGTGTCATATATATGCCAACAAATCTAATGCCCCTCTGACTATAATGTTAGAACCGGCTATCACCCAAGAGGGGGGTGAATTGGGTGTATAATAAAAACTTAAGAACTTTAGAAATCTTTTCGTATCTTAACGAAAGTGGTAAGTATGAAGGTTTATAAATCAACAGTTAGATTAAATGAAATATGCTGGAAATATAAGAGTTTAGGGAAGAGAATATGCAAACTGTGATTTATCCTGGTTCGGTCCAATCTGTGATGGCCTACGTCCAGTCCCCAGGCTCCTCCTGAGATTTTCAAATCCACTATCTTCTCGTTTAATCCAGGCACAAGAAAAGCCTTTACAAAGTTCTCACAAAGATACTCCCCCTTACAACAAGTCTTACGAGCAGAGCAATCCCGAAGACCTTTCCCTCCAGCTTACCTATGCAAGTCTAACGAGCAGCAACGTTCTCTTCTGCTTACACCACTGTAAGTCTTACGAGCAGCAACGTTCTCTACTGCTTGCACCTTGTAAGTCTTACGAGTAGAAAGTCTTACCAGTGATTCTCTCTACAGCTTCCCGTAAGGAAATCAACCCACTCAAGGTCCCTCTACCTTGAGATCAATTCAGAAATACAATTGAAAGTGTTTACAAACTCTCTCACAGAGTGGATATGATTAACACTGAAGTATAATACAAAAACTCTCTCTCTCAAATGTAAATGATATAGAAAGTAGAGAAACAGAGAGTATGTGCGATGGGCAATGATGTCAGGATGTTGGCATTTAGACGATGCATGCACTGGGTCTTACTTCTGTTATGGATGATCTTCTATTTATAGTTGATGAAGGTTGATGACCGTTTGAGCATAATATATCCGTTGGAGTGTGGCTTCTTCGATTTGAAAACTAGCCGTTGTGAACGTTGACGCTCCTCTTCCGTAAATTCACCTTTTGACTCTTCACATCATATCTTCATTGTATTCCTGGAGAAATACATTAATCACTAATATAATGAAGTATTAGAGTAATTAGAAGCAATAAGAATGAGTTATATGATCATTCCATTGATTTTCAGAATCTTCGAGACGCTGTTCTGTTTTTCTGGGAAGCATTACTCGAGTACTTACTCGAGTAAACATCAAGTTTCTTCACATGTTACTCGAGTGGCTACTCGAGTGGCCTTCTATTTTCTGCATAGCTTACTCGGGTAGTGACTTGAAGTTCTCTCTTCATGCACAGTGCTTTACTCCAGTAGTGACTTGAAGTTTTCGTCAATAACTCTTCATGTACAGTGATTTACTCCAGTAGTGACTTGAAGTTTTCGCATGGTTACTCGAGTACCTCCTCGAGTAACATTAGCAGTCGTACAAAATGCCGAGAGCAACTGCAAGTGACCTACATGGTTACTCGAGTACGTACTCGAGTAACGTTGGCAGGCCGAGAGCAACTGGAAGTTTTCTATGTGATTACTCGAGTACCTACTCGAGTAATGTTGGCAGCCCGAGAGCAACTGGAAATTTTCTATGTGATTACTCGAGTACCTACTCGAGTAACGTTGGCAGCCCGAGAGGAACTGGAAGTCTTTTACATGGTTACTCGAGTACTTACTCGAGTAACATTGGCAGGCCGAGAGCAACTTCACGTGATTTACCTGGTTACTCGAGTAGCTACTCGAGTAACGTCTTTTGTTTTCAACTAGTTACTCGAGTGGTGCCTTCAAGTGAATTCTTGATTTTGACTCGAAACATGGCAAATTATATATCATCAGAAAGCCCTCATGATCTACATTCCAATGCAACAAGAATCAGCTCCAAACTCGTTGTGTACAGAAAGTTATGATCCAAAGAGTATCTCCTGTACTTAGACAATCCTGAAATCACGAGCAGCAACTTCCAGAAGTCATAGCTCTTAGGATATAGCTTCAAATGTGACAAATTATATATCCATGGAAAGCTCTTTGAGTCTTCTTTCATATGGCACCGGTTTCGTCTCAATCCGATATGTATTTTGAGAGTTACGTCCAAAATACCAAACACTGTCCTGGAATATGACGCTGATTCATGTGTCAACTTTCGAGGCTTATATCTCTCTCATCTTACCTCCTTTGAATGTGATCTTGGTGTCAAAAGTTCGTGTTGGAAGTCTAGTTTCCAATGCCACCGGTTTCAGTTCGATCCGACATGTGGTTGGAGAGATATCATCAAAATACCGAACCTCTGTTCTGCCGCGCGAAAACAGAGTCCCATTTACTTCAAGTGCCGCCTCGAGTAATTCATCAAATAACCCGGCAGATTACTCGAGTAAGGCCTCGAGTAAACACCTCCAAAATCAGAAAATACCATATTACTCGAGTGATTACTCGGGTAATCATCCCCAAAGGTACCATAGCTTCCGTATACATCATTTTAGCTTCGTATTGACCCATTCTAACTTCCATATGATCATAGAAACCTCCGGTACCACTTCTAGGAGCTTGAATCTTGATATTCTCATGTGATCTTGCAAGTTCTTCTTTCTTTAATCTCTTTCTTCTTGTTTTTCCTCTTGATGATCATTCTTCATAACCCAACTTCAATCTTCTTGATGAATATCTTAAATCTTCATCTTTCTTTCTTCTTTCTTCAATTCCTTGCCTCTTGATTTTCTTCTTGATGATTATTCACAATTTATGAGGCATTATAATATCAACCCACAATGATGTCTATGACTAATCTACAAGATATACAACATTAAATATGGTAGTTAGTCAATGTGGAAGATAAGTATATTATACAAACTTTTTGCTCATATTTGACATCTATATTTGACATCATCAAAACTATTCATATCTAACATTCTCCCCCTTTTTGATGATGACAAATCTTTCAAGAAAAATATGTATGAGTTATAAAAACTAAGTAAGAACAATATATTTTTCTTGCCTTTCTCTCCCCCTATTTGACATCAGCAAAAAGTTTGAAGTATAAAGAAGAAAGACTTGTAGAGAAGTAAATATGAAGTCAAATGAGAAATGTCATTCTCCCTATAAATCAAAATAAATGCATCTGGAAAACAAGTTTATCTCCCCCGTTTTGAAAGTAGTTTCATTTATAATTTGATACAAGTGAAAAAAAATGATTTTCCTGAAAACAAATTTGAAACAATTTGGAAAGGTTTTCAAGAAAACTTCCATAGTCAAGAATATGCAAAGTAAGCTCAAAATATAAAGAGAGGGTTTAGAAATGCTCATTTGGATTTGGCAAGCTGAAGATTGATCCATGAAACCCATCTCCTTCCTTTCTTGTTGTGTTAGATCCAAGATGTTATGTTCACCATACTTTCACTATGCAACTGTGATGGATCTTGTTCATAAGAGTTGGCTGGCTCAATGGTAGGCTCTGAAGTGTGCTCAATAGAAAGGTTTAGGAATAGCCTTCCTTAGAATACTACTAAAATCATCCTGACTTGTGCCTTTTGTTGCTTTGAGGGTTGTAGCCAGTGTTAAATCATCTTTCCTCAAAGTTGATAGATTCTCCAGTTGAGTTGAGCTTCTGTTTAGCATGCTCAATGCTCATTTGTATTGGCATATGTATTTATTGCTTTGAATATTGCAGCCAATTTATCTCCCTTGATTGATTGTTAAAGCATATGTCATCATATATGCTCCTTTTAGTGTGCTGAGGAATCATCTTGCATAGAACAAATTCTCCTATTATAAATAAAAATATTCTTGCAAGGAGAGTGGTTAGTGCAATCAAGTATCAAATTTATTGCATAAACCAAAGCCATCCTTTCTATATGATATGTTAAAAATTAAGATCATGAAAGGAAAATATAAGATTAACTCATCATCAAAACTAATTAAAACATAGTGAATTCAGATGAGTATGTTAAAAGGATTTTCTTTCAATAAATGAGATGAGCTTTTAAGATATAAAACACATGTGAATGTGAAGCTCCCCCTTAATGAATGCATGGCTTTTAAAAAAAATCATCATGAGTAATACAATTAATAACTCTCTTGAATTTGTAAAATCATTGAAAATTTTGTAGAGAGAATGATTATGAAAATATGAAGATTTGGAGAGAAATTAAGTATTGCAAAATAATGATGCTATTCAGGGTTTTAAGGCTGTAACCCTGTATTACTTGAGTCATTACTCAAATGTTCACTTTGAGTGATGCAACTCAGAGAATTTGAATTAAAGAATACAATACCTCACTCGAGTAATATCGTAATCACTCGAGCCATAATCCTCTGAAGTCCATTAATGCATCATTGGCTAGTCATTGTCTGTCGATGTGATCAGTATGGAGGGATTTTGAAGCATAATTTCTGTGATCAGTTAAGCATACCAAGATGAGCTCGGACTAAGGTCTTGAAGTTCCGGTTGATCAAATCACAGAGTCTTCTAATCTTGTCATTCACAGAAGTGATGAACTCAACATTGTTTGGCAGCAAGCTCTGTGTGATTGTTGAGCTCCTTTCTCAGATAGCCTTGGATAGATGGACCAAAGAATGAAGAACCAGGGAGACCAGCTCTAGCAAAGTGTTATCTCTCATTTATTCTTGAAGTCTCAGCTCTCATCCTCTATGCCTCTTGTGTTAACTTGGAGTGAGTTTCAGATTTACTTGGAGTAATTGCGAATTACTTGAAGGTATACTTGAAGTAATTGCAGATTACTTGAAGTAACTTCTGATTACTTGGAGTAAGTCCTATGAAAGTATATATATCTTTGAAAGATATGATCTCTCCGACGTTCCTTTCCTTCTTACTAATAATATAGGCCATTGTGTGATAATCCTTTCATGAAGCGATTGAATTGGCCTTGCTCACCATAGCTCTAGTATAGATATATCATATAATTTTGTGAAAACATAGAGCTAGGATTGTAGTTGAGAATCCTCATAGGCTCACCAAGCTTGATGATTCTGTGCATCTCAGCATCTTCCTCTAAACATCTTTTGATCACCTTGGAATAATAAGGAAGGTGGGTAGGCAACAAAGATTCATATTGGCTAAACTTGTTCTTGGCCTTGAGTTGCTTTGGGATGAATCTCGTCCAAGTTCACTTGAGAGATTTTCCTCCTCTTTCTCTTTCTCTGGCTGCATCACTAGCTACTTACTTGTGGTGTCACTCAAACGATACCACAGATTTTGCTTCTGCTCACATTGCAATACTGCTAGTCATGCCTTCTCTGTTAGCCTTTGATCTTTGTATCCAAAAGTAGAGCATTTTGATCAACTCCTGCAAAAGTATAAATAAATGCTCTTTGGTACCCAACTTTCTCTTGGGTCCATATAATATTAGACATTATAACTCTTATGCTCTTATATAATTGAATCATATGATATTTGAGCAAAGAGTATAATAATCAACAAATACCAAAATATAATTTTACCCAATTAAATAAATTCAAGCAATTAAATCATAAAGGGTAACGAACAAATAATACCAAGAATGATTATTTCAAATATCAATGACAATTTGTAAATACACTTTAAAAGATATGTCATTGATAAGATTTTCATGCAAGGCAGGTAAGTCAGATCAAAAAGAGTTGAAAATCTATTTATAATGACCAACTATTATGAAATGATAAATTATGAATGAAATCAAATTTCCCAAGAATGATCATGAGATATGCACATTGTTTCAAATCTCATATGTAATTTCAAATTATAACAATGTATTGTAAAATTGAGATTTTGAATAAATGCAAAACTCATCTTTGAAATATGTTTATAATCAATGTTCATGTTGAAAATGGTGAAAGTTAACAGTTTAAGTATACATATACCAGAAAGCTTCCTTTTTAGAGAACAACTAAAATAACATGTTAGACATTGGAGTTTAACATGTTTGAGAATTTTCCCAAGAGCAAAAGTCATATTGAAAATGAATTAGCCAAAAAGGCTTAATTTTAAGGATGTATATAAACACAATGACTTTGCTATTGACCAAGAGATAAACTTGACTTTTAGAGATGTGTCTTGAAGAATAGGGATATTCAACTCAAGAATTTGAATAGAAGGATCTAGTTACTCGAAGAATGGATGAAGAAAAATGGTAATGCATTTGAGCAACAAGATGAGTATAAGAATTTATGGATGATGAAACACATACTCATTGATCCAAATGACTAGAGTTCTAGAATATTATCCTGGTAAGTTATTCCACAATAATGGTTAATGCATTAAGATTCAATGCATTAATGAACATTCATAATGCTTGGAATAACATGGCCAACCAAAGATTTATGCATTAGGCATAAAGCTTTCACATATTAGATTCTTTTCTAGGAAATACACTTGAAACTCATATAGATAGTTAACTTGTTAGACATAAGGTCTAACTTGTTAGAAAATAATGGTTGAGGAGTTCAAGCATTGGATAACACATTTAAGATTAATGATCAATATGTCAATGATGGGGAAATACTCTAGTGGAAGAATTTGAAGCATTTCTGATTTACAGTATACATAAATATTAACTTCCAATTTTGAAACCAATTTAAATGCAAACAATATATAAGTAATTTTCAAATAATGTGTATGCATTTTTATAAACAAGATGAATTGGAATCTAAGTATATTTTTGAAATGAACTTTTCAAAACTCAAATACACAATTTCATTTTAAGTCCATTTAGCAATCTAAAAACAGTTTGAAAACCATAAATGATTGATTGCTAATGGTATGCAATTTTATAACACATGATGAAACCAAAACACATTTTTGAATTGTGCACTTCAAAACATAAATTGATAGATAAACTATGCACAATTTCACTTATCGTTCATTTAGCAATCTATAAACAAATTATCAATCATGAAGGATTGATTGCTAAATGAATGCAATAATGAACAAATTCTCATTACTCAAAATAAATAATTCATATAATCACAGTATAGAGTAAGGATTAGATATCACCGTAATTTCTCTTGTCCTTGTGACAGCTTGCTTGATTTTGGTGGAATAATATTGGTTTCTCTCCTTTGCACAATCAGCACCAAGATCCAACCTCCGAATTTCAGCATCAAGATATGAATGTGGTCATAGTCTTGAGAAGCTTTTTCTTATTCTACAGAACTATATAAATTTCTTTTCTTCATGGTATCCAACATTGATTGGATCCATTTCTTGTTAGCTTGAAGGAATCAAGATAAAATTCACATGCTCTAAGAATATAATCAATTCGAGGCAATTGCGCATAATGAATTAAACATATCTTTATGCATAAAAGAAATATTTTCTTTTCAAATCATTATATATGCATAAAGAATTATCCTGTTGAGCATTGCAATCCCTTTATAAATAAATCTATTAAGTGGCCCTTTTTTTTTTTAAAGATTTGAAAACATAATTTCAAAATAGTTTACAATACTCATTCCTAAGGTTCCAAAATATAAAATCTCAAGAAATATTACAGACAATAGTATAGGAGATTTTATCATTGTGTACCTTTGCCTTAGATACTTGGAGGATTGCTTTTGCTTACCCACTGCATCTTTCTAGGATGTTGATACTTTGAATATCTTGCTTTGGGTGTTGGCAATCGTCTCTCAAAATACATAGACTCCAGGAGTCTTTTACTTGATGCTTGAGAGATCCTCCTTTTCTTGTTCTCCTCAAGATAGTTGAGCGGTACTCTATGGTAGTCCATTCTTGAGGTAGAACGTACTCTTTTTCTCCATTGCATTTCTTTGTGATTAAACTTTGCAGTTCCAGCAATGGGTGCTCTGAGAGTTCTTCTTTTCGATATAGATGGTATGAACCTCTTTCTTGGTGCATGAGAAACTCTTGGTTTCTTCTTCATCATCTCCGTACCCTTATGTTCATTCTTCTTATATTCAATCTGCATACATAAAGTACTAGAAGAACATTTTGGTACCCACATATACTTGGGTCCTTGATTGTTAGGATTAGACATTACTTGTCTTTTTGGAACCCAAGCATATTTATTTCTCAAATTAGAATTTCTTCTAATATAGCATGTGTGAGAAATATGACCTGATTTACCACAATAATTGCAAGTAATATGATGATATGCATTATGAGATTTTATGCAAGTATTGTGTTGATCAAGAAAAGATGATTTCGAATGATCAGTTTGCCTAAGTCTTTTCTTCCCGCATGAATTTCCAGCATGATTGAAAATCTTTTTGCTTTTCTCAATAGAATCAATAATTGGTTGAAAAACAATTTTATACAAGCTTTGAAAATCAGTTTTACGAAAATCACAAGAAGAATTGGAACTTTTTACCTTAAGTTCATGTTGAGCTCCAGAGAGTGAATTTTCTTGTCCGTCCATAACGAGCTCTTTTCGTGAATCATTTTCCTCTTGTTCTTCTATGTTGACAAGATCATGGAAGTGTTCTATGATTTCTCCTTCTTCATTGTCAACTTCCACTTGTTCATGAATCGTGGATATATAGCTTGTAGTCTCACATGAACTGTCAACACTTTCAACTTCAACACACTTGTTAGAAGTATATAGAGAATCAAGAATATCCCAAATATCTCTTGCAGTAGAGCAAAATCTAATTTTCTCAAAATCATTTTCAGTTAAAGCACTATACAAAATTTTCATTGCTCTAATGTTCAACGAAAACATTTTCTTTTCTCTTTCTGTCCAATCCTTTCTCGGTTTGAAATCAAAGACATTTGTAAAAACATTCCACATATCATAATCAAAGATTTTTATGAAAGATGTCATTCTAGCTTTCCAAAACCAAAAATCAATATCTTTCAAAATAGGTGGAACAGTGTAGTCAAAACCTTCAGAAAGCATATAACACCCAAAATCAGCCATTATAAACTCTTGAGACGGTTAAGTCCTTTAAACAAGAGTCCGGCTCTGATACCAAATGTTAGAACCGGCTATCACCCAAGAGGGGGGGTGAATTGGGTGTATAATAAAAACTTAAGAACTTTAGAAATCTTTTCGTATCTTAACGAAAGTGGTAAGTATGAAGGTTTATAAATCAACAGTTAGATTAAATGAAATATGCTGGAAATATAAGAGTTTAGGGAAGAGAATATGCAAACTGTGATTTATCCTGGTTCGGTCCAATCTGTGATGGCCTACGTCCAGTCCCCAGGCTCCTCCTGAGATTTTCAAATCCACTATCTTCTCGTTTAATCCAGGCACAAGAAAAGCCTTTACAAAGTTCTCACAAAGATACTCCCCCTTACAACAAGTCTTACGAGCAGAGCAATCCCGAAGACCTTTCCCTCCAGCTTACCTATGCAAGTCTAACGAGCAGCAACGTTCTCTTCTGCTTACACCACTGTAAGTCTTACGAGCAGCAACGTTCTCTACTGCTTGCACCTTGTAAGTCTTACGAGTAGAAAGTCTTACCAGTGATTCTCTCTACAGCTTCCCGTAAGGAAATCAACCCACTCAAGGTCCCTCTACCTTGAGATCAATTCAGAAATACAATTGAAAGTGTTTACAAACTCTCTCACAGAGTGGATATGATTAACACTGAAGTATAATACAAAAACTCTCTCTCTCAAATGTAAATGATATAGAAAGTAGAGAAACAGAGAGTATGTGCGATGGGCAATGATGTCAGGATGTTGGCATTTAGACGATGCATGCACTGGGTCTTACTTCTGTTATGGATGATCTTCTATTTATAGTTGATGAAGGTTGATGACCGTTTGAGCATAATATATCCGTTGGAGTGTGGCTTCTTCGATTTGAAAACTAGCCGTTGTGAACGTTGACGCTCCTCTTCCGTAAATTCACCTTTTGACTCTTCACATCATATCTTCATTGTATTCCTGGAGAAATACATTAATCACTAATATAATGAAGTATTAGAGTAATTAGAAGCAATAAGAATGAGTTATATGATCATTCCATTGATTTTCAGAATCTTCGAGACGCTGTTCTGTTTTTCTGGGAAGCATTACTCGAGTACTTACTCGAGTAAACATCAAGTTTCTTCACATGTTACTCGAGTGGCTACTCGAGTGGCCTTCTATTTTCTGCATAGCTTACTCGGGTAGTGACTTGAAGTTCTCTCTTCATGCACAGTGCTTTACTCCAGTAGTGACTTGAAGTTTTCGTCAATAACTCTTCATGTACAGTGATTTACTCCAGTAGTGACTTGAAGTTTTCGCATGGTTACTCGAGTACCTCCTCGAGTAACATTAGCAGTCGTACAAAATGCCGAGAGCAACTGCAAGTGACCTACATGGTTACTCGAGTACGTACTCGAGTAACGTTGGCAGGCCGAGAGCAACTGGAAGTTTTCTATGTGATTACTCGAGTACCTACTCGAGTAATGTTGGCAGCCCGAGAGCAACTGGAAATTTTCTATGTGATTACTCGAGTACCTACTCGAGTAACGTTGGCAGCCCGAGAGGAACTGGAAGTCTTTTACATGGTTACTCGAGTACTTACTCGAGTAACATTGGCAGGCCGAGAGCAACTTCACGTGATTTACCTGGTTACTCGAGTAGCTACTCGAGTAACGTCTTTTGTTTTCAACTAGTTACTCGAGTGGTGCCTTCAAGTGAATTCTTGATTTTGACTCGAAACATGGCAAATTATATATCATCAGAAAGCCCTCATGATCTACATTCCAATGCAACAAGAATCAGCTCCAAACTCGTTGTGAACAGAAAGTTATGATCCAAAGAGTATCTCCTGTACTTAGACAATCCTGAAATCACGAGCAGCACCTTCCAGAAGTCATAGCTCTTAGGATATAGCTTCAAATGTGACAAATTATATATCCATGGAAAGCTCTTTGAGTCTTCTTTCATATGGCACCGGTTTCGTCTCAATCCGATATGTATTTTGAGAGTTACGTCCAAAATACCAAACACTGTCCTGGAATATGACGCTGATTCATGTGTCAACTTTCGAGGCTTATATCTCTCTCATCTTACCTCCTTTGAATGTGATCTTGGTGTCAAAAGTTCGTGTTGGAAGTCTAGTTTCCAATGCCACCGGTTGCAGTTCGATCCGACATGTGGTTGGAGATATATCATCAAAATACCGAACCTCTGTTCTGCCGCGCGAAAACAGAGTCCCATTTACTTCAAGTGCCGCCTCGAGTAATTCATCAAATAACCTGGCAGATTACTCGAGTAAGGCCTCGAGTAAACACCTCCAAAATCAGAAAATACCATATTACTCGAGTGATTACTCGGGTAATCATCCCCAAAGGTACCATAGCTTCCGTATACATCATTTTAGCTTCGTATTGACCCATTCTAACTTCCATATGATCATAGAAACCTCCGGTACCACTTCTAGGAGCTTGAATCTTGATATTCTCATGTGATCTTGCAAGTTCTTCTTTCTTTAATCTCTTTCTTCTTGTTTTTCCTCTTGATGATCATTCTTCATAACCCAACTTCAATCTTCTTGATGAATATCTTAAATCTTCATCTTTCTTTCTTCTTTCTTCAATTCCTTGCCTCTTGATTTTCTTCTTGATGATTATTCACAATTTATGAGGCATTATAATATCAACCCACAATGATGTCTATGACTAATCTACAAGATATACAACATTAAATATGGTAGTTAGTCAATGTGGAAGATAAGTATATTATACAAACTTTTTGCTCATATTTGACATCTATATTTGACATCATCAAAACTATTCATATCTAACATATAATGCATAGTCTCGTATCTCCATGGCCATTCTCCATGCGGGGAATAGATGTAATCGGGCCGATTGACTATTTCACTAAGTGGGTAGAAGCCAATTCCTTTGCTAGTATTACTCAGAAGGCCTTCATCAAGTTCTTAAAGGCCAACATCATCTGTAGATATGGGTTACCGGAGAGGATCATAACTGACAATGCACCAAACTTCAATGGGGCAGCAGTTAAAGAATTATGTGATCAGTTCAAAATCAAACATCATAATTCTGCACCGTACAGGCCACAGATGAATGGTGCATTTGAGGCAGCCAATAAAAACATTAAGAAGATCATCGGCAAAATGACAGTGACCTATAAGGATTGGCATGAAATGCTTCCATATGCATACCGTACCACAATGCGTACTTCAACTGGGGCAACCCCTTACTCTTTAGTTTATGGCATGGAGGCTGTCACTCCAATCGAAGTAGAAATACCATCCCTAAGAATCTTGGCTGAATCAGACATAGATGAAAGTGAATGGATACGCTCTCGATTTGAACAACTAAATATGATTGAAGAAAAGAGGCTCACAGCAATATGTCATGGGCAGTTATATCAGTCACGAGTTGCAAGGGCCTTTATTAAGAAACTACGACCCAGGGGGTTTAAAGTAGGAGACTTAGTCCTAAAAAAGATCCTACCAAATCAAGAAGATGACAGAGGTAAATGGGCTCCAAATTATGAACGCCCATATGTTGTTAAGCAGGCTTTCTCTGGAGGGGCATTGATATTGACAAACATGAATGGCCAAGATTTACCAAGACCAATCAATTCAGATGCTGTAAAGAAATACTATACATGAAAAAAAAGAGCTCGCTAAGTTGAAAACCCGAAAGGGCGGCTTAGGCAAAAAAAAAAATTAGGCTCGCTAAGTTGAAAACCCGAAAGGGCGGCTTAGGCAAAAGTTAGAGCAAGAAACAAAAAAGCTCGCTAAGTTGAAAACCCGAAAGGGCGGCTTAGGCAAAAGCTAGAGCAAAAAAAAACAAGAAGAAGAAGAAGAAGCTCGCTAAGTTGAAAACCCGAAAGGGCGGCTTAGGCAAAAGTTAGAGCAAAAAAAAAAACTCGCTAAGTTGAAAACCCGAAAGGGCAGCTTAGGCAAAATTTAGAGCAAAAAATTGGGAGCTGTTAGTCAAAAACCTGAAAGGGCGGGTTAAGCAAATATCGAAGAAGGTTTTCAGTCCTAGCCCCATGACTCTCTTTACTTTGTCTATTTGGAAGACTCCGTAATCATTCATCAAAAAGTGCATGTCTCTGGCAATTAAGCAAGGCACCATCAGGGGGACTACACGGAACTAAAAGCAAAGGACCTCCTAATAACATCACGTCTACACCAATATATGATCATCATCATGCATCCACTTGAATATTGGAAGATCATTTCTTTTAAATGAATCTTCATCCTTAGTATATCTTTCCCTTCTATTAAATCGCATGTCAACCTTTGTGTCATGATTTGTATAAGGGTAACTCTTTTTAATGATAGCACAACTTTTATCTGGATAAACACTCACGTTGATATACATGGTGTCCTCTACTCCCATTTAACTTGTGTAATTTCAGGATCATTAGCGAAGGTCCCAACTGGAATTTTTGTTATGGGGTCAAACAGTTGACAAAGGGACATAATCTAAACTGAGGGTTCTAGGTTGTGGCATCTATGTGAATCTCATTATACACATATTCATACCTTCGACAAGACTGTGCAAGTAACGGGGTACTGGTTAGGCACCTGGACGAAGAAGGAGCAATATCACCTGCCAGGCTATTCTTTAACACCACAATTATTGCACTCATTCTCATTAGCATGTCATCACCTCTATTATCAACATCACTATTAACATCATCAACATCACTACTATCATCATCATCATCATCATTAGCATTATCATGGTATTCATCATCCTCATTAGGATTCCATCATCACTGTCATCATCATTATTAGTGTCATCACCTCTATCATGAATTCACCATTTTGATATTCCCCTCATTATCATGGCCATTATCATCCTCTTCATCATCATTAGGATTTCGTCATCGCTGTCTCATCATTATCAATGTCATCATCTTCATAAGCACTACTCCAAGGGGCATCACATATTCATAGCACCCTTTTCAAGCCCAGTAACGGCTGGCACCCTTTCAAAGCTTTGTACCGGCAGGCACCCTCGAAGCCCAGTAACGGCTGGCACCCTTTCAAAGCCCTGTACCGGCAGGCACCCTCAAAGCCCAGTAACGGCTGGCACCCTTTCAAAGCCCTGTACCGGCAGGCACCCTCAAAGCCCAGTAACGGCTGGCACCCTTTCAAAGCCCTGTACCGGCAGGCACCCTCAAAGCCCATAACGGCTGGCACCCTCAAAGCCCAGTAACGGATGGCACCCTTTCAAAGCCCTGTACCAACAGGCACCCTCAAAGCCCAGTAACGGCTGGCACAATTCTTTTAAAGCCCTGTACCGGCAGGCACTATTCTTTCAAAGCCTTGTACCAACAGGCACCCTCAAAGCCCAGTAACGGCTGGCACAATTCTTTTAAAGCCCTGTAACGGCTGGCACTATTCTTTCAAAGCCCTGTATCAGTAGGCACTCTCAAAGCCCAGTACCGGCTGGCACAATTCTTTTACGCCCCACCAAAGTCCTATGCAACTAGGCGCTTCACTTCCACTCCAGGTAATCATCTATCTCCACTTGCGTTCTTCTCCCCTATGAACCAAGTAAAGAGGGGCATGGGCACTGTATTTTGTCCAAACCCTCTTTTGTTCCAAGGGGGCACCTTGTTCTTTGGCCTGACAATTCATAGACGAGAATCTCACTTTTCTCAGCTACGAAACAAGTAAAGAGGGGCAACTGTGAACACAATATTTTGTCCGGGCCCCACTAAAAAAATACAAAAAAAAATTGATAATGATTGGTGTCCAAATTGGCAATCATCATTGAAAGAAAAAATAAAAAATGAAAATAAGAAAAATAAGGAAATTCTCCTATTGATGATGATCGGTGTCTAAATAGGCAATCATCATTGAAAGGGAAAAAATAAAAAAAATGAAAATTAAAATAAATCCCCTCATTGATATGATTGCCATTGTCATTCATTAAGGGAAAATAATAAATAAATAAAATGAAAAATAAAAAATAAAAAAATCTCATTTATGTTGATAGGTTTAAATTAGGAAGTTACTTGTGGGGAGAATAATGAAAAAAAAAATTAAAAACAAAAAAAATCTCCACTAATGGTAATTAGGTCAAGTTAGGAAGTTTTATCAATAGAAAATACAAAAAAAATAAAAAAACGAAAATTAAAAAAAAAATCCCCATTGATGGTGATTGGGTCAAGTTAGGTAGTTCTTAACATAAAATACAAAAAAAAACGAAAATTAAAAAAAAAACAAGAAGAAGCATTTATGAAGAAAACCCTACCTTGAGACTATAAATAGGAGTGTAAGGGTTGAAGCAAGGGGGACAATAACTCCGGTGGAAAAAAAAGACTAGTGAGAAAAGGTAGAGAGAATATGTTATACTTTTTACTTCTCTTATTCTGATGGTCAAATAAGGGGATGTTTAGGGACACATAATTATCATATGGCTCCAACAATTCCTTTACCCATAAGAACAGCGTCTGTCATCTTCTTTAATGTTATGGTGATGTTGCTTTAATCTATATCCACATGATGTTCTTGGCGCGTATGACTATGTGTGTACCTTTTGTTTTATTACTTGTTTTGCTTGCCTATAACACCTCTTGCGCAGCATCTAAGATCAGGCTTATGTGATCATTCAACTTTAGTATGCAACGACCTCTACTTGTTGCATTCAGGATTAAGAGTGAGTTTAAAAGATAAAAGGTACGCATAAATCTCCTCACATTTGATTTCCTTTTTGTTTAACTTGTGTTACTTTTCTTCCTTTATTTTTTTTTATCCCTTTCTTAGGTTCTCTTTCAAAAAAAAAAGGAAAAAAATATTTTGACACATTTTGATAAATGAAAATAAAATGGAAAAACTCTTTTTTTATAAGAAATTAAAAAAAACGTTTTTTTAAAAAAATAATAAAAAATACAAACCAAATAAAAAAATATTTTTCTCAAATAAATTAAATAGACATTTTTTCTAAAAAAACACAAACAAAGTGACACGCATTTCTACCCCCGAACTACGTGGGCTTTGATCTCTCTAAAGGGTACGTAGGCCCTAGGTTTTCATCCTAGGTCAAGTCCAATTTTGTAAATAAATATATTGTTTTTTCTTATTTTCTTATTGTAAATAAATGTTTTTTTAAATAATTATATATTTCCTTATTGTAAATAAGTGTTCTTTTTTTTTTCCTCTTCTTTTGCTTTCATTTCATTTAGTTTTGTAAATATTTTTTTTTATTTGGGTAATTATAATAAAGTTAAAGGCCATTTTTACTTTTAAATAATTAATTTAGGGTAACCATTCTTATGAATGCGTGTTGTGGGGTGCCTAACACCTTCCCCACACACAATCGACTCCCGAACCCTAAATGGTTTTTGTAGACAGGTTCCATTTTTAAAAAGGTTTCCAAAATCATCCTATTTTTAAAATTTTGATGGCGGCTCCATGTTTTCAAATTCCGGGCACTACAGGATTTCTTGTCAAAATATTTCAGGGTTCAACAATATTGCCTTGGGGTTAACCAATGATTGATTTCACTTGTCATGTTCATTGTTCATTAACTATTAAACCTTATTGCCAGGAATTTCAAATTATTAATTAACCAAAGAGAAAAAAGAGAAAACCAGAGGGCAAAGGGTGAGGAAAGGATGCTCCCATGTTTAAGAAGCAAAGTTCTAAAAATTACCGTGGGCAAACCCTTACTGCGAAGGGGTGAGGAAAGGACACTCCTATGTTTAAAAAGGCTCCCATGATCCTTCTTAGAGATGAGAGCATCTGAAACATAGATTATGAAAATTAAAATCCTCCACAATTGAAAACGAAAATCAATAGTACAAGGTTATCAAGCGCCTGACTTTGACACCACAAAAACAAAAAAGCCAAACTTCTGTTTATAACCACACATCTTCACACAGCAACAACATATCTAACAACGCATGTTAACTTTTCAACTTATAAGTACTCGAAAACACATGTTCGACACTGAAAATATGAACGATGTTAGTATAACCACTCCAAATATAACATCACAGTAACTCCTAAAAATCACAGAACAGAAAATAGAAAACAGATTATTTAAGGGTTCATTACATATGTTTCCTATACTAGCTACAGACTCAGTTTTTATACCTACAACCTAAGAACAAAAAATATATGGATAACAGAAAAGCATCTGTAATCTCGCATTAAATAAAACCTTAAACAATTACTTCAACATAATTTATACATATTTTATCGGTGATGTTTACTCAAGCGACAGACAACAAACCGCGACGACAGGCGACAGACTGCAAACAGCGAAGGCAACGGACATCAAACCACAACGGCGACTAGACCATGGGGCAACGAAGTTGAGCTATCAAGGAGAGACAACTAGAGTTGGGGCTTTTTGTGTCTTTTAGGGGGAGAAAATGGGGTTTTCAATTTGGCCGCCTTTTTCTCAAATTCATTAAGAGTATTTCGATCTTTTCATAATCGGATTATATTACCCAAATGTCGTATGAGACTTACTTGCAAATTAGATATTTCAATGGATCTCTGTGTCGTATTTTATGTAGATTAACACCTCAGTTTAAATTTCCAAAAAAAAAAAAAAACTTTAACTCCATTAACTCTTGTCATAAAATTTAACAACTTTTCAATGTTATTCATATTTAATACTCCCTCCGTCCCCATATACACTATAAAAAAAAAACTGAATTTTTTTAGGAATATGCCACGAAATTCAAACTTTCAATCGAATTTTCAACGGAAATGGATTTCCAACAAAATACTTTCCCTTGCTCATAGCACTGCAACAATTGAATTTCCGAAGAAATTCCAATTCCGTCGTAAGTTTCTCATGGAAATTTGTGTTACATTCTAATTTTTTTTATTTTTTAACTCCAAAAAGGCATGTTGACTTTCTCAGGAGAAGCCACGAATGTCATCGCCAGCCCCTCATCGACGCCATCATATGTCACTTCTGGCAGCCGCCACATCATCCCTAGCACCACCGTGTGTCCGCTTCGGTGGCCTCCATGTCATCGCTGATGTTGCCGTTACGACACTCCACCTTGCCACCACCATGTGTCACCACCCACTACATGTGTATCCGCCACACCCTTGCCACATATCACCACATTGCCCTGCCACATGTCGCCACACCATAATTCTTGAAAATGTGCTTTGCCTGGTCTCAAACTCGCACCCTTATGCATGTGCACAAGGTCCTTTGCCATTCAACTTGCAATGAATTCGCATTCTAGTTTTACAAATATATATATATATATATTATACATAATGAATTATATATAAATATTTATTTATTATATATATATGTATATAATATTAAAAACGGGTTAAGGTATAGATTTAGCAACGAACTATTTCCTTATAAGCACCCAACACAATAAACTATTTTCGGGTGTAAAAGTAAACATAATCATTTTTTTGTAGCATATATTGCAATGTCGTTAACCTTAGTTAATTTCCATTACTTTTTACACTATGGGTCCCAACAAAGTCTTTTCACTCTCTATTATTTTAATATATTTTGGGAAATATGTGCCTTTTTTAATGGAAAAATATCACTTAGACTCCATCGAAGTAGTTTTATTTCAGTCAACCTCCAAAAGATTCTAAAATTTCACTGCACCCCCTTGGGTCAAAATTAAATTAAATTTTGTCAGTGAAAAGACATTAATGCCCTTACTTTATTTTTTAAAAAGAGTATTAACAAGACCAATAAAGGTATTCGCAAAACAAATAAATGGATTTAAAGTATAACACTCCAAATTTTGATTAAGGGCTAATGAGAATTATTGAAAATGTAATTGTGGATTAAGTTGAAATTCTTATGTGTTTTATGGCAATATTAATTAATATGGTAAAAATAAAGGAGAAATTAAAAGAATGGAATTACTGGCTTTAGGTTGGTGATTAGTGGGGAAATTAATTACTAACTAAGAGGAAATAAGATGTGTGGTTAAATGGCTAATAAAGGGATTAGATGGGCTAAGTGGGTGTTTACTTTATGAGAACCAATGACCATGAGACACTTGGCAAGCTCACATGTGGAGAGAGTATTGGGAAAAGTCAAATGGAATTTTAAATTATTTCTCTCTCCTTCCCCCTCCTTATTTTCGGCTGAGCATGGAGGAAGTATGATTATCATCATTTCTCATCTTCTCTCACACTCCATCTCTCACTCTCGTTCTCTCTCTTCTTCTCTTCTCATTCGGCGCCATTGTTGCAGAAAAAGAGAAAGAAAGAGCTTGAGAAAAAGGTAGGAAAATGGCTTCCATTGCTCAAACTTCCTTCGCTAAAATTGTTCCTTGAATAATGAGCTTCATTTCGATGGTTGTAGTTTGTTCATTGGTATTAGTTTGTGATTTCAAGAGATTGTGAAAATTGGAGGATCAAGAAGTCCTTTTGGAAAAGTTGAAGAGGTAAGTGAAATCAATCTATCTATCTAAGTTTTGTGCCAAATGGATTAGTTTTGAATTTCTAGAAATTTATTGCCTATTTTCGAAAACAAGGGTCATTGGGCATTTGGCGTGTTATTGGTATGGAAATGGTATGTGTTGAATGTATATGGATAGATAGAATTGATTGGGGATTGAATGATTGAGTTTGGTGATTTTGGAAATTTAGTGTTTATTGTTACCCAAAACCAAAGCAGGATAATGGAGTAGGAATTTGGGTGGTTTAATGGTTTTATTGGATTCCTTAGGTGATTTCGTGTGGGGATAGCTTTGGTTGAAGTTTTGGGTCATTTGGAAACTCTTGGGAAAATTCTGGTGAATGCTGTCATTGTTTCTGCATTTTCTGATTTCTGATGCATATCACTCGAGTGAGGGGAGTATCACTCGAGTGAGTCAGTGAAATTCTTCATTTTCCCTTCAGTTTCTGCATTTCACTTCTGCAAAAGAACAAGAGTGATGCCTCACTTGTGAGTATGGTGGGTTCTCACTCGAGTGAGCCTCCTCTCACTCGAGTGTGGGTGTATTTGACACCAAGAACTTGCCTCTCGGGTTGTCACTCACGGTTGAATGCTAGAGTGTGTCTCAACACTCACGAGAATTCAATCTCTACCCGAGTAAGAAGACTCATGCTCAAGTACTTCTTCCCTCTTAAAACTCCCATTGCTCTCGGGTTCTCACTTCCTGAACTTCACTCTCTAGTGCTCGAGTGAAGCATTTAGCTATCACTCGAGTGAGGTCTTGTGCGCTCGAGTGTCCCTGTCTCTGAAAAATTTCTTATGCTCTCGCATGCTCACTCGCTATCCTTCACTCTCAGATACCCGAGTGCAGACCGTACCTTCACTCGAGTGAGGCCGTCTTCACTCGAGTGTCAGTGCCCCATCACTCAAGTAAGGCCATCTTCACTCAAGTGAAATGGTGGAAATATCATTGTTTGTACTTCCAAAAGGGGATTCCTGGGGTAGTTCTTCCAACCCTTTAGGGCTTTTGTTAGAGGTATTATGGGTATTTAAGAGACAGTAATGATAATCAATTTAAGTATTGTAAAGTTATTGAGTATTGGAATAAGTGGTGACACGTCATCCTTAACCATGACTTTAGGATTTGATATTTTCCCGGAGCGTAGAAGGCCTGTGCCTACTCAAGAACGGAAAGACCAAGGTAGTGACACTTTATCCTATATCATGTGTAATGCATTGCTTGTATGTATTAATCATTAAATGAGCGAGAGGACGTGGCGAAAGCCCGACCTTGTATATTGTTAGGGGATGTGGGAAAAGCTCGGCCTTGTATACTGTTGAGGGGACGTGTCATGAGTCCGGCCTTGAATATTGTTGAGGGGACGTGGCAGTGTGCCCGGCCTTGAATATTGAAATGTTGCATTGTGATATATGTTTACTTGCTTTGTTTATTATGCATCATATATGTAAACTGTTGCTACTGTGATTCTTTAGAATCTCACTCTTACCAAATAACATTTTTAGATAGGGCAAGTAGATCAAGAGGCAAGCAATTGAATAAGGGCGATTAGGACTGCTAGTGGTAGTCTTAGCTAATTTCTTTTTGGTTTTTGAACTAGTTATCATTTTGGACAATTGTACATATTGAATAGATTATAGTATTATAATTTTGTGTCATCCCTGATATGGATACTGAGATGGGCAATAATGCCCTGTATAAACTTTTGGATTAATGTTATTATCCCGGGTGAACGTCAGGATTTGTGCTTACTCTGATATTATACATGTGACAAACCGAATAGGCCTATTGATTTTATAAATGAATGAATGGAGATCTATTTGTACAGGTGTTTTAAAAAGTTTGAAATTGTTCCGGATCTCTTATTCAATTATAAAATGTATTTAAACACTAATCACGGCCTTAATGAGGACGGGGGTTTCATAAAGAATCCAGGAAGTTAAAAAAATTTCACAAGACAAATATGGGTATTATTTATAAGACAAATATGTGAATAACTCGTGGTAGGAAAACCAGACTGGACCAGCCGATTCAGATTGAAAACTGGCGAACCGGCCACTTGTCTAGTCTAGTTCAAGGATTGAACTGGAGGGAATGCAACCTAGAGCAACTTGTTTTAAACCAGGACAACCCGTGCCAAACTGAGGAAACCCGTTGGGTTGGACGGGTTACCTAGGTCACGATTTTGTGGCAAACAAAACACAGGAACTGAAGGGAGGGAGAAGAAAGTTCGCTGGAAAAAGAAGAAAAAATAAGAAAAAGAAAGGGGGAGAGAGAGAAATGTCAAACAAACCTTAATGTGAGAGAGTTCTTGAGCATGCTAAAAAACATAGTGAGGAAGTATTTTAGAGTATGAAATAGAAAGAATGGAAGAAAAATGAGAAGGATGTGATGATTTAACATTTTAAGGCTCAACCACTGAAGCTATGTCAAGGAGATTGGGAGGGAGACAGGGAAATAGGAGAGTGAGAGATTAAGTGTGTGTTTGGAATAATGATTGCAAAAGTGTCTTTTATACAATCTAACTTTTGCAATCTTGTTTTTGGTAAAAATCAAATTGTGTGATGTGATTTATGTTTGGATTCGTACTTATAAAAGTGGCTTTTCTGAAACTGAAACTTGTTTGGATTGGTGGTAGTATAAGTGCTTTTGTGATAATGATAAAAGAGAAATTAAATTAAAAATTATAAAAAATTTAAAAAAGCCAAGTTGGGAAATTCGGCAATTAAAAAATACATAATTTAATGAAATAATATTGCATAAATAATTAGATCACATGTCCCGCACAATATAGTCTTTGATTGAGTCACGGATATAATTTATTTCGGAGGAAGATCGCCTAGCATAATTTGTAGCAAAAAGCTCTTCATATACACTATTATTATCTATATGACTTATATTCTCAGCTTCAGCTTGCTAAAAATTAACGTCAGAGTCAGAATTTCTCTTAATAAAATAATGTAGGGCCATTTTGTCCCCGTTAGATTCCAAAAGGCATCATCTTCACCCCTTTTGTCCCCGTCACGTCCACGTCAACCTCGTCACTGGTCACAAATCTCTTGAGTTGGAACTCATATGTATTCTCCTACATACTCGGATCCTCCGTCAACCAAGCCGTGTAAAACTCCATGTTGGCATCCGTAGTATTTTGTACCCTTCGAGCATCATCTCAGTGGTTACTGTGTGTGACAGCACAAAATGGCTTGGCAAGTATTACCGGAATGTCTCCTTCTCCAGCATAGGGTCCTCCATAGAGGGCTATATCGGTGGAGTTGATAGCGTATTTCCCCATGCTGAAGATTAGCCGGATCGGCGAGTCGATCAGTTGACTCACGAACTGAGGGCCTCGCTGAATGAGAGCTTCATGGATAAGATCGACACTGGTGATGATGATCAGCATGCATTAGCCCATTTGTATGGTGAAGATTGGGTTGTATTTCTTCCTTAAATTGTGAACTACGTAAATGAAGTGACGGTGTTGGAGGATGACTTGGAAGAGGTTTCTGACGAGAGGCCACCCTAATGGTCCTGGCAAGAGGTTTTTAGGGCAGTCGCGAGTGGTAGACCAACGACGGTACTAGTAACAAAGGAAGAGGAAAGCAGAGAGGAGCAGAAGAAGGTCTAGTAGCTCTATCTTTTTTGGAAAGAGAGCTACCTTATGTTTGTCGATGAAAAAGGAATTTATGGGTTGTTGGGACATAACTATTACAGGTTAACGGTCATAAATTTGACCCAATGTGGAGAGGCCAATCACAAAAAGCAACTTCAGGTGGCTTAAGGTAAAAGCGGCTTTTCATGCCTGAAGTCCTTTTCATGATAAGGTCAACCAAACACACAAAAAACCCAAACCCAATTTCAGTCGTGCTTTTGGGTTCAAATCGTGCTTATAGGTGGCCTAATCGCTTAACCAAACATGGTCTAAATTGGAGAGAAGAAATAGGAAATGCATTAATGATAGCTCCAAGATGGTGAGATAACGTGTTGAACTTACACAACTCCCATAGTACACTATCCTATGCTACTATGAGCCTATGACATAAAGTGGTTGTGTCCCATCTATCCCCTTATTATTAATATTACTTACATGCATAAACAATTTAATTTTCTTTACCTGAATATAAATATATATATATATATATATATATAATTCGAAAGAAAGGAGCTATTGGTTAGTGGCCATTTAAAAAGGCTGTCAGAAATCAATTGTATATAGCTATATATGTATATTATTGTTGTTGTTTAATGGATATTTTTAAATATTATTTTTATCAAAAAAATTTTTATAATTGAGTATCAATATTTTTTGCAAATCTTATTTAAATTATGTTAAATTATTACAAGTTTGACTACAGGTTGATCCCGATTTGGCTCACTAACCCTTAGCCTATTGGTTCAACCGATTCAATAACCGGTCCGATTTTTTGTACCTTGGAATGACCAAAATTTTTTAACTCCCTGAATTCTTTTAAATCTCTTTATCATTCAAAAGATAAATAAGGAAATTTATAAGATAAATATGGACATTTATAAAAAAAAAATGTTTATGTCTATTTTTGGAACCAACAAAAGATAATTGTGCTGGGTGCTCATAGTAAAATAGTCTATTGCTAAATTTGCACCTTTGCCATTTTAATATATATTTTAAAAATATATTAAAATAATAAAGAGTTAGAAGATTGGTGGGACCTACAGTGCAAAGTAGAACGAAAGTTAACTAGGACTAACTGCGTTATTATACATGCTACTAAAAAAATTGGTTATGTCTATTTTTACACCTTAAAATAGTTAATTGTGTTGGGCGACCATAGTAAAATAGTTTATTGTTAAATTTGCACATGCACCCTATTAAAAACTAATCATAAGTTAAATCATAATTTGAAATAACTTCTATATATTTATTATTATTTTTAATATAATTTAATTTCAAATTCAACAAATTTTAAATCTTCAATAATTTTTTTCATAAATATATTGTTCTTCCATTTTTGAAATTGAATTTTATCTTTAATTATTATCTAATAATATATATACACATTTTCGAAAATTATATTAGTTTTATATATCATTATCATCTATCAATATCATCAATTAATCAATATATGATATAAATTTTAAATTACAAGTATTGCATGTTTATATTTCAAACTAATTGTATCATATGAAACAATGTCCAGTTTATAAAAATGTCACTACAAACTATGTAAATTTTTTTTAGTGCCATAAATTATATATATATTTTATTTGAAATTTGTGTAATTGTCTTTATTTTTGCCAAATAATGAATTATAAAAAATCCCGGACCCATTGCTTTAACTTTTTTCTCATTTTGCCACCTAAACTAAGGTCAGCTCTTGGTAATTTACTAATTTGAGAAGAATTAACCGATTCCTTGTATAGCAAAATCAACATTATCTCTGCTCAGCCAATATATCTTCTATGATACTAGTACACATGTTCTCCATTAATTAATAACTAAAATATGTACATTATAGTACATTATTTTTAATTATATTAATTAATAGCTAAAATATGTGTGTATTATATTATATATTTTCTTTTTATTTTATATATAATATATTATTAAAAATTACATATATTATAACACAATTTTACCAATAATAATGGGAAAAAATGTATATATTTATATGGATATTAATATCATAATTTTTATTTTTATAAAGATATTATTTTATCAAATAATTAATTTTTAACGTTTCTGACAAAATTAATCACAGAATTTTTCCGCAGCAAAACATTCCATGGCTAATTCTGTGACAAAAAAATATTTCATGGAATTAGTTACCAAAAATTTTTCTATGGCCAATTTTGTAGTGGAAAAAAATCTGTTGAAAATCTTTTTGATAAATTTTCGATGGAATTTTCCATGAAAAAACTTTTTCATGACAAATTCTGTCAAAAATCGAGTGTTTTTTTTTTTTGTAGTGATATAAGGTCCTATATTTTGAATGGCTTGTCTCTATTTATAAGGTCCCATTTCAGTTGGTCCGAATAATAAATGTATTTTTACCTTTTTACACTCAATTTAATACATTACATTAGTTAAAATGTTGACTCATTCTCTTTATTCTCTCTCATTCCCTTTATTCTTGCACATCATCTTTCCCCCATACTTTTTCTTTCATTATTTTCTCATTATTACTCTCATTTACTCATTCATAATAATTGCATTTTTGGAAAAAATTATATTTCCTACATTGTTATTATTTTTAACTAATTTTAAATATTTTATAGAATCTTGCAATTCAGTTAAAAGGACCTTATATATAGAGATGGAAGGAGTATATATTATACCCCATAAGAACAAAATTCATATAATAATAAATAAATGGTAAAAATGTACATTAATATGAAAAATATAATAAGGTACCTTATAAATATGACAAAAAAATTTATTCTCCCTCTAACGACACAAGATGAGCACTTGATAACATATTGGAGAAAGCTTATGACCGGGTCAGATGGAGTTTTATTTTCGACTGCTTAAGAGAGCTCAAGATTCCTGACTATCTTCTTAGAGTTATTCAAGCTTGTATCTCAACGTCTCAAATGCAACTGATTTGGAACGGAAAAGCTACTAATATGTTTTGCCCTTCCCGTGGAGTTCGACAGGGTGACCCAATATCGCCGTATCTTTTTGTTATCATGATGGAAAGGTTGGGGCATCTCATCCAAACAACAGTAGATGAGGGTGACTGGAAACCTTTTAGACTCTCCAAAAGAGGTACTCCTGTCTCTCTTTTTTTTTTTGCTAATGATCTCATTTTATTTGCAGAAGCAGATCTTGATCACGCAAGGGTTGTGAAGGCCATCCTGGATGACTTCTGCGACATTTCGGGACAAAAAGTGAATGCTAGAAAGTCAAGAATTTACTTCTCTAGAAATGTGAATCACATCAAGTGCAAAGAAATCAGTGAGTTTTTGAATTTTACTCCGACGTCGAATTTGGGGAAATACCTGGGAATGCCTATATTACATGAACAGAGTTCAAAGGCAACGTATAATTTCCTCCTGAATAAGATGGATGCTCATCTGGCGAATTGGAAATCCAATATGCTATCGATGGCGGGCGGGCAGGCATACTCTTGTGTCCTCTGTAATATCGGCTATGCCTTCTTATGCTATGCAAACAGTGCCTCTACCTTTGGGAACTTGTGATGAAATTGACAAACGCTATCGTAATTTTCTCTGTGGTAGTAGCTCAGTTAGTAGAAAACCGCATCTAGTCTCCTGGGATTTGGTGTGTGCACGTAAAGAAAATGGAGGCCTCGGTCTCAGGAAGGCTCATTACCAGAACCAGGCTTTCATGATGAAGCTTGGATGGAATATGATTAATAGACAAGACTCTCTCTGGGTCAAGTTTTTGCGTGAAAAGTATAAAGTTGGCAATGATATTATTCCTAAAATTGAAAAGCGTCAGTCAGAGTCAAGTATATGGAAGGGAATTCGTCACAATTGGGAGAAGGTCAATGATAGTATATCATGGAGAGTAGCAAATGGAGAAAATATTTCTTTCTGGAAAGATGTATGGGTGCCATATTTTGATAAGCTTCAGAGTTTAGTAACCCAAGCATTGCCTAGAGATGTTACTGAATGGAGAGTAGCCGACTGCATAACTCCCTCCAGACAATGGGATATGAGTAAGTTTGATCACCTACTCCCAGGACATGTATGTACCACTATCAGACGGGTTAATATACGTCAGCTAAATGGGGAGGATTTCCCAGCATGGAGATGGTCTTCTGATGGCAATTTCTCCCTTAGCTCTGCTTATAAATACATGGTGGATACTCCACGGGCTCATAATAACTACCGATAGAAATGTGTTTAGAAAATGAAGGTCCCTCAAAGGTACCGTACTTTCTTGTGGTTATGCTTTTATGGCCGTTTAATGACGAACATGGAACGGTTCCATCGTGGTTGTCATCCTACGGGTACTTGTGAAGTATGTCATAATGCAAGTGAATCAATACTCCACGTCCTACGGGATTGCTCGACCATTTCTGAATTTTGGAATAGTTTCTTATCGCCGAGTTGGAGGGATCTATTCTTTGGCATATTGGATAGAAATGACTGGCTTGCATGGTGTATGGAGAGAAAGGATGTTGTACAGGGTTTTGAGTTTCATCTTTGGTTTACCGTCTTATACCGACATATCTGGTTGGCTCGTAATGACCGATGTTTTAACAACAATTCTTGGAGTACAAATGCCATTTTAGCCCGTGCTCGTGCATGCTTAGCATGGGGTAGTACAAGCCTGTGTACAAATCATAATGAGAAAGAGAGTTGTACACATTGGAAACCACCTCCGCCTAGGTGGGTGAAGATTAATACTGATGGATCCAGGAGTGACAACTTAGGGATGTGCACTTGTGGTGGTGTATTGTGAGATCACGATGGTGAGTTTTTGCTGGGGTTCATGTATCGAATTGGCCAAGGGACAGTGGTCTCTGCTGAAGCATGGGGTATATTGTGGGGTCTTAAAATCACCTGGGATAAAGGATACAGACAAATCTTGATTGAGAGTGATTGTTATGAAGTCATGGAACTTATTCAATCAACGGTGTCTCAAGAACACCCAGATTTTCAACTTATCATGGAGATTCGCACGTTGTTGGATCGTGAATGGGAAGTCGGAATGTTACATTGTAATCGTGAAGTTAATACAGTCGCAGACGCCATGGTGAAGGAGGCTTGGAAGATGGCGTTGGATATCCATATCACTGAATCACCTCCTGTAGTTATTAAGAGCTTATTACTTACTGATCAAAATATGTCGAGATCGCAGGTAGACTCAGGAGGATAGCTTCTGAGGTGTTTGTAGTTTTTCATGTACTATAAAAAAAACAGTATTGGACCTCGAAATAGAGGGAAGTGACACATGTAAGTAAATGAAGGATTTGTATTCTAGTGGGCACAAACCTCTTATTAATGGACTTGGATTATCCATGTTAAATTGATGATTACTGGCTAATTAATAGTAAAATGATATACTCCCTCCGATTGATAATATAAGGCACTTCAACTAATTCATCAGAATAAAAAAATAGTAGTTAACTCATTAAATATGTCTTAGATTAAAAATTTTTGTTCAACTTTACCCATATTAAATTAAATTCTAAATGAGAGAGAAAATATAAAAAGTCACATTTAAGCATTAGGGTAAAATTGACAAATAAGCATTAAGTACTCTTCAAGTGACTTATATTGTAGACTAAGACATTCTTCTAAAAGTGACTTATAATGTGGACCGGAGGGAGCATTTAATATGTGGGTGGACTGATGTGTTGACCAATTTTTATTGAATTTTTTTTTTATAATTAAAATTTTTGCAATCTTTCAACAATCAAGCTCACAAGAAAATATATACACAATCAAAAGGTTAAAAGAAGATTGAATTAATTATTTTCTTAAAACTTGAAAATATATTTTTAAATTTAATAGTAAGTGCTTCAAAATTTATAATAGCAGCTATAATATTGAAACATAATTAAAATTTTAGCATTTGTAATATTTAAACAGAAAGTGATGAAAACTTGAAGTTGTGAATGAACCCACCAAAAATTTATATTTCATAGACAAAAATTTGTTTACATGTTTCATGTATGTTATTGATTAACTGAATCTTGTTTGTCACACATTTGTTCATTTTCAAGTTTTTTTGTTTGGATACCCCACCATGAAAGGGTTTAAATCATTATTGAGTGTTGGATGGGAGTGTCAATTGTAATTTTAACCCCGATGTGTGAGAGCTATCGATGCATGGTTCATATCGCAGGCCATCCATTTAGTTGAATGCAGCCACCCTTGAATCGGGTGTTAAGTTTATTAATCTTAGATATTTTTGTTCTTTTGATACTTCAAGTAGAATATGACTTTGACCTACCTCAGTTTTAGCTGAAAAATGTGGAGTATCTTATTTAATGAAGCTGAGCCTAATATAGTTGATATGCAAACTTGAGAATTCTATTTTGTATAGTTGAATATGATCGTATAATGAGGTCTTGGATGAGAGAAAAATCAAAGAAGGCCATTAATAAAGAGCTACTTAACTAGGTGGAGGCTAGGAATTAATTAAGTTTAACCTCTGGAGGTGAAGATCACATGTAAATTGAAGCAATTACAAGAACATTTCATGATGGGTAAACTAGCTGCCTTTATGTTGACTTGTTGACAAGACATTAAATACCTTTTCACATGAATTGGCAAAGAACAGTGTTCCTTTTTGCCAATGTATCCATTTATTTTTGTCGGCAGTTCAAGGTGAGAGATAAGATGAGCTATGTGATATCTCTTTCAGTTCTTGTTTCCATTGGACAACGATAGTATATGATTTGGTTTAAAAATCTACCAATCATTTAACATATATATGCACCAATTAAACTCCTGGTTTACCTATATTTCAAATTGATGACTTCAGTAATTGGTCAGAAGAACTCTCTGTAACTGGCCACAACATATGATGGATTGGGACTAGGATTGTTATTGGGACTGGAATTGTGAATAATGCTTTAAAATTAAGTTTAGTATGCGGTATTATTTGAAGGGAATGGATGGATTAATTTTATTTTATAATTAAATACAAAATATTAAAAGACTACAATATTCCTTTCAATAATTAAAAAACAAAAAAACATAATTGGCGACCTCTACCTCTCTTGTAGCCACACCCTTTTCTCCCTTTGCAGTCGCTCCATCGATACAAGAACCCAATCAGTGGATGATGAAGTTTTGTGACATTATCAATGAACATAGGATACACTTAAAAAAATGCGATTTAGTAGCAGATAAAAATGTATATTTGTAGTAGTTTAAACCGCTACAAAATTCATTGTTGCAAATATTTTTGTAACGGTTAATAATAACCGCTACTCAAGTAATAAAACCGTTACTTTATTTGTACCGGTTTCTTTTAACCACTTCAAGATTCTAATGCTATCAACACATCATCTATCTACATTGTAGTGGTTTTATAACCGCTACAAATGTTGGCGCCACAATTTTACGTGACAGGAAATGAAAAATGAAAATTTGGCTCCATTTTTGTAGCGGTTACAAAACTACTACTAAATTGAAATAGTAATTTTTAAAAAAATGGCACCAAAAGTTAGTAGCGATTTGTGAACCGCTACCAATATCATATGAAATTTCAAAAGTGGAGCCAGAAATTTAATCCCATTTTGTGTTTAAATTTGTAGGGTTGTAGTTCTTAAAACTGCTACAATTATTTTGTGAAACTTTAAAAAAATTAAACAATTATCTGTTTCCATTTTTATAATATTGGATTGAATAGTTTATTATTTAAGTAGTTTAGTTGATAATAGTTATTATTTAAAAAGAATGATTAAATTAAGTTGGATAAGTATAAAGTTTATGTTGGTATTATTATTGAGGATATGTAGGTAATAAGAAATTATTATGTTGTTTGCTACAATGTGGTTATCATTATGTAAGGAAAATAGGAATTGATGAGAAAGTGCCTTTCAATTTCTACAAAAAAAGAAAAATAGTTGGAATAAATATCATGCGAGGTAAAAAATTATTGAAATGAAAGAATTCAAAAACTTGTTATTATATTTGATCACCTTATTCAGTTCCTCAGCTCTTAGAAAAAAATTTGTAAATGAGAGAAAATGAAAGAGAGGAAGGGTTGAAAGAAATGGGGGAGTGTTTGAAATGAGGTGTGGTGAGGGTAGTTATAAGGATATACGTAGCACTTGTAGCAGTTAATGTGACGGGTGTTGTAGCTGTTTATTTTTATAGCAGTTATTGTGACGTTCTTTGTAGCAATTGTTACTTTTATAGCGGTTTTTTGTGATTTTGTAGCTGTTATATAACTGCTACAAATATTGTTCTGAATTTTTTTTTAAAAAATATTCATTAAGATTTAAAAGAATAAAAACATAATTTGTGTAATCATTATTTGTCGTCATCCCTACAAAAAATGTGTGAAGAAATTGTTAGTGTGGTATTATTTTGTAAAAAAATTAAATTTAAATGATGTGAACTTTAAAAAATGCATTGAACTATAGGTAAATTGTCATCGCCTTCAGGGAAAAAGTTTTCGAAATTGGCAGGCTGCAACGGTTCACTCTCGTAGGCGATGTTATCACCATCACCCATATCGTAAAGGTCTCGAGGCTGTAAATGAACTACCATGTGCCAATCCCTATGCCTCTCGTCATAAACCTAGTGTGCCTCTTAGGCAAGAATATACGGCTTATCATCTTCAGAATGACCAGTGTGAATTGGCTGGGAGAAATTTACCGATGTGATGCTTAAGTCATCAATTGTGAGTCCCCGGGAAGTAGTGATATTTGCCCACAAACACTTGAACAGTGTCATGGTGAAATGACCTTGGTAATTTAGTTCGATGACATCAAGAAGCTTTTCATAGTAAGGGACGCCTCTGAACTACATGTTGGCGTCATTACTGCTTGTATAACTCCTTGTCCCAAAGGTGCCATAAACACCCAAATTTTGAGTTTGCAATCCTTGATCTCATGAAACCGTGCAAAACTTGAAACTATTAACATTGTATGCGGTAAACCTTTTTGCAAGGCCAAGAGGGCTGATTGCGAGAGCTCTGAAATATGGTGAGTGAATTGTGGTCATTTAGTATTCTGTGAGCAAACTAGCTTGGGAATTCTCTGTGGACCTTTTTGTCAACTTTGGAGGATGTTTGTGTATGGATCCTGAGTTGACGCTTCACATGACTTCTGAATTCCCTGCAATTAATCATAAGAAGGCAATCATTATATGCAAGTATAAAATGTTATGAAAGATATAGAATAACATATGAGCATACAATTCTTACTGAAGGAATGGTTCAACTTGAGTGCAATTAATCAACACATGTCTATGTGCTTGTAACTTCTCAGTTGCCGTTAGTTTGAAGTTCTCAGTTCCTCCAAATGGTTTACCAACAAGAGGAATTAACAAGTCTCCTGATGCTACCGAAGGTTTAGGACAATCGTCTACATGAGGTGATCAGTTGAAAGCTATTTCAATATCATCAAAGTACCTTGAACAGAAATACAGGACCTCATCCCCTATATAACCTTCATCTATAGAACCTTCTAGCCACGCCTTATTCCTTACGTAAGATTTCAATTTCCCAAGAAACCTACAAAGAAAAGAAGGAAAAATGATACTAAATGCTGAAATGGGTGACTAGCAAACATAGAAACTAATAATGAGTACCTCTCAATAGGATACATCCATCGATATTGAACTGAGCCAGCGAGCTTTGTTTCATGAACAAGGTAGACTGTAAGCTGAACTATCACAGTGAAAAAGGATGGAGGAAAGATCATCTCCAAATGACAAAGCGTAAGAATGATTTTGGATTACAGCTGATCGAGCTCCTGAACGATCAAAACCTTGGAACACAACTTCCGAAAGAAAGAACAAAGCTCCGCTAAAATGATGGACATATCGGGAGGAAGTGCATTCTTTATAGCCAGCAGAAGTAACTGTTGCATAAGAACATGTGGGTCATGAGTCTTCAAGCCAGCAACCTTTTGAGCCTACATGTCAATATATCATGAAATGTTGCTTAAAAACCCATCAGAAACTTTTATTTTCTTCAACGTCACGAGGAAGACTTCCTTGTTCGGTTTTGTGAGGGTGAACTTTGCCGGTTGAAATTTTTCATGCTCATCTGGTCACGCGTCTTCACGAACTCCCATGGCTCATAAATCTTTCCTCGCTTGAAGATGATCTTTTGACTTGCTGGGTTCGTTAAGCAGCGTATATAGCACATTATCGCATACATTTTTTCCAATATGCATGACATCAAGATTGTGGCGAAGTAAATTAGATTTTCAATATAGAAGAGTAAAGAAAATGCTTATCTTCCTCAATTGCTGAGGAGCAGAAATCATGCCTATCTTTCGCCCTACTTTTACTGCATCATCACTTTTTCTGAACTCGAATTCAACATCATCAAGCTGTTGTAAGATATCTACACCGAATAAAGTCTGAGGTGGTCCTCTTTTTTGTGTTTTCCCATTAAAGCGATTCAGTTACAATTTAGACTTGTGCTTTCCATCAAGAAACCTCTGAGGCCCCATGAAGCACTACTTTTGGCTGCAGGGAAGGCGCACTACATCAGAGTCAAAATTGCAAGTTAGACACATCAACCCAGTATGCACATTCTACTCTGATAATGCAACCAAGCCAAGAAAGTCACTAATTGTCTACTTTAAGGCTGCATGCAAGTTGAACAATGTCTTCCCGTACGTGTCATATGTCTCAATGCCGATATTCCACAGGTCAAGAAATTCCACAATAAGCGGTTGGGGATACCCCTCATTATCATTACCCAGTGCCTTTTTACCTGGAATGATCATAGAAAAAAATGAAGAAGCTTTGTTTTATACACGTCTAGGGGTAAGTTGTAGGGAACTAAGACTACCGACCAAATACTATAACTTGTGCTAAGATTTCCAAATAGATTAAAACAGTCGGTCACCAAAGCAAGCCGAACATTTCTGGGGTCAGCCACGAAAGATGGAAAGTCTTTATCAAATGTTTTCCATGTATCTGTATCCAAAGGATGTCTTAATTTACCATCTTCATTCTTATCAACCTCATGTTACCTCATGTAATTTGCTATTTTGGAAGACATAAACAATCTTTGTAACCGCGGCTTCAAAGGAAAGTACCTAAGAATCTTTGTAGGTTTCTGCTTCTGCTTTTTTCCCTTCTGAATTGTCTTGTACATCTATGTGTGACATCGCTTACAATTCTCCCTGCTGGCATCATATCCCCAATATAGCATACATTTGTTGGGGCATGCATCAATTTCTTGGTAGTTCAAGCCCAATATGTTAATAATCGTCTTGACCTAGTAGAACGTTGTGGGAATCTTCGCTTCGGGGAATACATCTTGTAATAATTCTAGCAAACATCTACATTCCCTTATCTATGATTCTACACAAGCACTTGATATGATTCAATTTGATCAAGAAAGATAATTTAGATTATTTTCGATAACCTTGATATAAAAGATTATATGCTTCATCTATTAAGCTGAAAAAATCTCAAGCTACTTCATTCCTTAAGAACACCAGCTCTAAACCCTGTACTTATTCATTGAAGTTGTCGTCTTGAAAACCAAATGCATCACGCACAACATCATTAATAGGATCATCTTCATCTACTTGAACTCCTGCTTATGAACTTCAAGGAAGAGCATAATCATATCTCATACCGGCCTTCTCACCATGAACTACCCATAACATATAGTATTCCGATAAAGGCTTCACAAGCAAATGTTCCTTAACATAGGATTCCGATAACTGACGTGCGAGTATGTGAAATCCAAGATATTGTTTAATCCATACAAATATTTAAGAGAATTGCGTGACAACCTGATCCATGACTTATCCATAGATAGTGAGAAAATTTAGTAAAGAAGATGAGCGAATGAAGAATGATGGGTGCCTGAAAACTTATATTCAACTTCTCCAATGTTTAACATTTTATAGTGATTTTACCATAACTGCTACTAAGTATCCTTTTATAGTGGTCATTTTAGAAGAAACCGCTACAAACTTTCACCACCATTAGCAGGATATGAAATTCAAATTTCAAATATTTGACACTTTGTAGTAGTTATGACAGAAAAACTGCTACAAAATTTCATGACCATTGGCCATTAGAACAATTTTTTTTCACTTTGTAGTGGTTTTTGTACATAAACCGCTACAAATTAGCAAAAAATTTTACAGCGGTTTAACTGAAAAACCACTACAAATCTCCATGGGCGGGATTTAAAAAATTAAAATTTCAAAATGACTTTTTATAGCGGTTTTTTTTGTTAAAACTGCAACAAAGTGTCATGACCGTTGTTTATGTTTCAAATTTTTTTTGCAATTTGTGGCTGTTATAATTAATAAAACTGCTACAAAGGTTCATTTCAATTTGTAGCGGTTATTACCTAAAACTGCTGCAAAGTTATACCTTTTGTAGCGGTTTATTATGCTTAACCGCTACAAACTTCATTCTTTTCATAGTTTGTAACGGTTCTTATAATAGAACCGCTATAAATAAAATTTTTATTTATTTATTTATTTTGTTACTTTTTTTTGTTAGATCTAAAAAAATAAATATAACTGTCTTAAATGAAAGAAGAATTTAACATGGCTCTGAAAATATAAATATCCAAGTTTTTTAACAAATGTTTGAAAAAAAATTATAATTGTCCCAAAGCTAACTAATTAAAAACATAAACTAACAATCCGGAAGATGATGATCAGGTCCTCCCTCAGGGAGGGGACTCCCTCAGGTACGGCTGTATCATGGCGCTGCACAGAGTTAACAGCACCATCATCATTGACAGGAGGAGGTGGCTGGATGACGAATCGAGGGATAAGGGGAACCTATGGATGCTCCTCATCAGGGAACAGTCAACCCCACGACCACTCCAGCATGTGGTTCATAACATCCCATCACTGCGTCTGCTGAGTGTAGTAGAAATTGACCTATTGTTGTATCTACTGCATCTAATGGGCCACTACAGCATGTGTCCTAGCAACCTTCGATCAGAGCACCTCAACAAAGTCATTCCTCAGACGTTTAACCTCGGATGTCCATGCTTGAGAGTTGCTAGCCTCACAGGCGCCGCTCCTACACTAGACCATATTAGGTCTAACACCTATCCCTATTCCCCTCATGCGTCCAGGGTGCTCAACTGGACCCATACTCACTTTCAATGGCGCATTAGGGTTATAGACCCCTGTGACTCTTGGGTCTGGGTCTCTCGTAGCTCAGCCTGCGACTGCTACATCCGCTCCTACCATTTTATGAAATAATTAATTATTATTATTAACAATAAAGTAGTTTTATAAACAATATAACAATAAATTATTATTATTATTATAAAATAAAAAAATTAACTTACAATGTTCTCCTCTGCCTGCTGAAAGGTCGGAGTCCCGTCACGGTGTCTATGGGTGATAGTGAATAACTCCCCGTAGTCCGTCTGGCGGTTTTCCTACTATGCATTCCTCTCCTAAAACAATTAAATTAGTATTATGAGCAATTAAACCCTAAATTTATACTATGAAATAACCAGCTAAAAGTGTTAGCTGTCTAGCTTAACCGCAAGCACACGAAACATCACAAGTAGTACAATAATATCATTCCCACGAAGACTAAGGCAAAAACGAGTAAATTATCACACTTACATTCTTAATTAGGTTGAGTGAGAGAAATGAAAGAGATTTTAGAATTAATTGATCAAAAGAGAATTTATTCAAGAACTTTAAGATAGGAGGAACATAGGATTCCTTATTCATATTATACTTCATAAGACTAACTTAAATCTTAAATTGATAATGAAAGTATGTGTTTGTCAGAGGTTGAAAATTAATTTATAAAGCTTTCTCAAGTCAAAACCAATTTTATATTCTCAATTAACTTGCGCAATATCTTGTCTCAGTTAATGAAAGTACTCATTAAACTCTGTCCTCAATTAGACAATGCTAGGCTAATAGACATATCTCTATTCTATTAACAAACCATCTATTTAACCCTTAAACTTCAAATCTAACATGATTTTATCTAAGTTCTACAATTAAATTAGCTTTCTCAAACATCATTCAATTGAACCCAATAATCTAAGTTGTGGCCAATCACCCAGAAGCATTAAGCTCGAGGTAGGATCAACGCAAAAATTTCATTAATCAATAAAAGAAAGGAATTAAAAAGTCTTGATCTATCTAATAGTTCAAAGAAATCCTAGAATACGAAATTTAGCTACTCATAGTTATACTAAAACCAAATTAAAGTAATAATAATCCATAGCAAAATACGAGTTAACTGAAAGGAAAGAGAAGAAATTAATAAAACCAAAAGAAGCCTCAAATATCTTCTAAGCTTTAATTCCTTGGCTTCAATTACCCCCAATTCTCCATAGTGTCCTCTGCTCCAGTGACACTGTCGGTCTTCAAATCAGTCGCCTCTATAGTCTTCTAGTCCTCTCGTGAAGATGATGATCGAACCCAAACGCCTCTCCTTTCATCCGTACCTGAATGTGTGTTCTCCCCCTCTCTTTCTGAAGAAGCTTAACCCCTTATATATAGGTCAGGTTCCTAGATCCTCATGCAATATCTCTCTAGCAAAATAAAATCAAACAAAAAGATAAAAAATAGATAATGATAATAATAAATAATGATAATGAAGACGACAACAACAACAACAACAATAACAATAATAATGAAAATATCTTTTCCTTTTTATCTTAAATTATTATTTTATTATTCATATCATTATTTTTATCTTTAATATCAAAATCATTATTTTTATGCTAAACTTTGATATTTATAATGAAATCCCTTTAAATCGATATCTTATCAAAATCTGACTAAAATCCCTCTAATTTATTATAGATGACTCCCAAATATATTAAAATATATATTAAAATTATCTAAAAATAGGGAGTCATCATACCCCCACCCTTGCATTAAATCTTGTCCTCAAGATTTTAATTTGTAAACCACCAAAGAAAATATTGGAAGCAAGATTTTAAAGAAAACATTATAAAAGTAGAACCAATTTAAACTCTCAAAATTAGACCTTCATAGAATTCTTTTCCACATGCTAAAAATGCAAGTAGCAAGGAAAATAACTTGGCAAAAGATAAAACACAATAGAATGTCCCTCACAAGGCAAGTGTTTACATTCATCTCAATATAATTAAGGACTTGTGTTTCACTCAATTCTATTTATAGCAACTCATCTACCATAGGCTTGTTTATCATCTCAATATATACTTTCTTATCCCAATGCATACATAAATCAAAAGGACTTGATAATGGATAAAACTTCAGTTAGTGTCAATCAGTTCAATAAAAGACATAAAGAATGAAGGGAAATTTTATGAGGAATGAACATTTTATTTAATTTTGTTTTGTTTTATTTTTTTAGCTATTGGAGATCCTGTTTTAATGCGACCCTACACATGGGTGATACAACACTAGTTACTCAGTTACTCCAACAACCTTTTTTTTAATCTTGAGTCGTTTGAGGTCCCCTTTTAACGTGATCCTGCATATGGGTGATGCAGCACTGGTTACTCAGTTACTCCAACATGCAACTCAAGAGGCTTTTAGCCCAACACATAACCCTTTTTGAATTAACCGTTTGATGTGAGTGCCAACATTGGTGATGAAGTGCCCCCGGTTATTAAGTCAAATCTAAAGAAATCAGTGGAATTGTTGTTGCTATTATTCCTTTTCTCATTTTTTTTTTGTTTTTTATCCCTTCAATTCCCTTGTTTTACTTAGCATTAACCAAAGTAAAGAATGAAAATGAATACCTAAATCATCTTTATGTATACAAAGGGAATTTTTAGCTTCAAAAGAGATTCAAAACAAGTTCTAGAGATGAAATCATCATAAGTGTAGTCTCTCTTGGAAAAATAAATATATAGGCCAAATTCCTCACAGGTTATTTTACATCCTAAAGTGAATTACCCCAGCCAAATCTTTGCCTATTTACTAATACTCAAGTTCTAATTAGATTCAATCCTTTCAGTTTAAATCAAACCAACCTTAACAATGTTCGTAATCAAAATCTCAACTTTTAAGAGTAAAAAAAAGTTGTTGGTCACAAATTTTCAAAAAAAAGATTATGTTTATGATCAAGAACAATTAAAAACTTAAGGACAAGTTGTACAAGTTATGAAAAATTAATATTACCCCCCCCCCCACACACCTAAATTTCATATTGTTCTCAACGTGAACATACAACATGGATAGTAAAAATGAGGAAGACTAAATTTGTTTAATCATATTTAGGTGCAAGGGTGATATAAGTTCCTAAGGGTTCAGATTTGCATCAATTCAATAATAAGTGCTACATTCTAAATAACAATCATGATCAATATCTAGCACATACTATCAATAATATAGAGTAAAGTGGAAGAATACTCCCCTATTCATTTTTTATCTGCATTCTCTATCGCTCTTTATCATTGTCTTCATGGTAGAACACACCATTAGGGGCTGCAAAACAAATATCAAAGCAACTCTAAAGAAATAAAAAGAAGGGAGGGAAAGAATTGAATTACCAAAACCTTGGGCTACCTCCTAAGAAGCGTTAAGTTTATAGTCTTCAGCTAGACTATGGCAACTTCTCAATGAGGATCTGTTAAAAGTAGTGTAGTAAGTTGATGGTCCACCTCACCACCCCACTAGTGATTCAATCTTTCCTCAGTTGCTTCAAATTTATCTTCCTCTTTTCTTTCAAGCATTTTGATCCCTAGTATTACCGCTTCAATATGGTTATCAATAATAACCCTTTTGAATTCCTTTGTTACCATAGGACTAATCATGTCAATAGAGAAACATTCTTCTAATATATCTGAAGGTTTGACCAACTGATTCATTTTGAAGGTGACTTGCTCATCAATTACTCTTAGAGTCACTTCACCCTTTTCTACATCAATCAAGATTCTAGCAGTTGCTAAGAATGGTCTCCCTAACAGCACCAGTATTTCTTTATATTCCTCAAAGTCAAGTATAATAAAATCTGCCGGAAAGATGAATTTGTCAACCTTTACTAAGATATCTTCAATAATTACATAAGGTTGAGATAGACTTCTATCAGCAAAATGAAGAGTAACTATAGTCGATCAGCTTCACCCAATCCTAACTTGTTAAAGATAGATACAGGCATGAGATTAACACTAGCTCCAACATCACACATTCCTTTTCCCAAGAATTTATCTCCAATATGGCAAGGAAAAGAAAAGCTCCCCGGATCTTTTAACTTTGGAGGCATTTGCTTAATGATATCAGTGAAACTCTTGGTCACAGCAACTGTCTCAAACTCATAGAATTGTCACTTCTTAGATAGAATATCCTTCATAAACTTGGCATATTTAGGCATATGCTCCAAAGCTTCAGCAAATGGTATGTTGATGTAAAGTTGCTTGAATATCTAAATGAACTTCTTGAACTGTGAATCTTCTTGATGTCTCTTAAGTTGCTGAGGGAATGGTGGTAGAGGCACCTATTTTGAAGGGTAAGTGTGAGTCTTCTCCTTATTCTCATCCATTTTCTCAAGAGCAATAAGTTTCTCGCTAACCACCTCATCAATATCTGCATGTACTCCATCTTCTTGCCTAGTAGTAACCTCATTACTTGCACTCTTTTTCTCTCTATTAGGGCTAGGCATGTCAGATAGTTGCTTTCCACTTCTTAAAGTCACTGCTTTGCAATCTTCCTTGTCATCCCTTTGAGGATTGGGAACAGTGTCACTAGGTAGAATAGACTATTTCTGTTAAATGTGTTCATTTGAAATAATGTTTGGCCCACTTATATCTCAAGATTTTTTATGGTGGTATCATGAAGATTAACCTTGCTTATCATACCTTCTTGGCTCTTGAGAAGTTTCCTTAAGAGTTGGTTTGTCTCTGAATCACTTTCTTTAGATCTTTATTACTACTCAAACCCTGGTGGTGCCATTGGCTTGCTAGTGGAAGCATAGTGATTAGGTTGATTCTCACTTGGTCCATTTTTCTAAGAGAAATTGGGATGATCCCTCATACCTTGGTTGTAAGTGTTAGAATAGGGATTGCCATGAGGATATCTTTGATTGTTGTTCAAGTAATATACTATCTAGTGTGTTGACAATCCTTATAAGAATGTGCTTTTCCACAAGTTTCACAAGAGAGGCCTAAGGCCTTGATAGCATGAATACCCCTAGAAGATGTCCTCTCTATCTTTATTTCAAGTTGATCAAACCTCTTGGCCATAGCTATAAGTTGAATGGCAATATCTTTAGACACTCTAGACACATTAGAAGTATTTAGCTCTTTTCACGTCATGTACCCAGATTGTGTTTCATTAGACTGTTGCAGAGTACTAAAAACAATTTCATTATACAAATTTAATAACTCAGACACTTTCTTCTTGCCAATCCCACCATTGTCAAGCATTCTTGACCACAAAGATGGTGGGACTATCCAATTTGGCCCAAAAAGCTTCTAATAAGACCTAAGACTTTTGCTCATGATTAAGGCGGTTTCACCACATTTCTTTGAATTTCTCCCATGCCTCGTGAAAGAGTTCACCTAGTTCTTGCGTAAAACCCAATAACTCAACTCTCTACACTACTCGTCGACCTCTTGGAATAAATCTTGCTTTGAATAAAGAAGCTAGTATGTCCCATGTAGAGGTGGAATTAGGAGGTAGAGCTGTGAGCAAAGCTGTTGCCTTTTTATCTAATGACATGGGAAGAGTCTCAGTCTTAGTGCATCAGAAGACACTCCCTGTTGTTTGAAGTTTTCACACATTTGAATAAATTTTGTTAAATGCTCAATTGGATCTTCATTCTGATTTCCTGTGATTGTGTCAATCTTCTGGAGAATATGAAGCATAATTGGCCTCACCTCAAAATTTCTAGCAATAATAGCTGGGAATTAAATGCTAGATTGATAGGTGATGCTCTACTGTTCTATATATTCATTTAAAGTACAATCCAAATCATCATCATCTGGTTGTGCCACGTTCTTTGGATTAAGTGACGTCGATTCTTCTGATGATTCTGATTCAGACTTAAGTTCCTCTTCTTCAGAATAATGCTCTTCGCCTAGGTTGTTAGGATAAATTGCCATTATGCAACTCATACATTGAGAGGTACCTACAAATCCAAACAACAACCAAGGAATATCAAACTTAAAAAAAATAAAAGAATAGAATAAAGGAAAAAAATAATCAAGAAAATAGAGAAAATATTCGTGCGTGATTAATCACACAATTAAGATAACTAACTCAATGAGCTTTTTGCTAAAGTCCCCAACAAATGTGCCAAAAACTTGTTAGCGGTCTAGCTTAACCGCAAGCGCACGGTTTGTCACAAGTAGTATAATCATATTGTTCCCATGAGGACTAAGGCAAAAACAAGTAGTAAATTATCACACTTACATTCTTAATTAGGTTAAGTGAGAGAAATGAAAGAGATTTTAGAATTAATTGATCAAAAGAGAATGTATTCGAGAACTTCAAAACAGGAGGAACATAGGATTCCCTATCCCTATTATACTTCATAAGACTAACTTAAATCTTAATTTGATAATGAAAACATGTGTTTGTCTGAGGTTCAAAATTAATTGATAAAGCTTTCTCAAGCCAAAACCAATTTTATATTTTCAATTAACTTGTGCAATCTCTTGTCTCAGTTAGAATAGAGATATATCTAATACCCTAGTATTGTCTAATTGAAGATAGAGTTTAACGAGTATTTTCGTTATGGCGACTGATTTGAAGACCAGCAGCGCCAATGGATTAGAGGACGCTGTGGAGAATTGGAGGCAATTGAAGCCAAGAAATTGAAGCTTAGAAGAGATTTGAAGCTCAATCTTTTGGTTTGATTAATTTCTTCTATTTCCTTTCAGTTAACTTGTATTTTGATGTGGATTTTTATTGTTTTAATTTGGTTTTAGTTATAACCATGAATAGCTAAATTTCGTATTCTATGATTGCTTTGAACTATTAGATGGATTAAGACTTTTTAATTTCTTTCTTTCATTGATTAATGAAATTTATGCATTGATTTTATCTCGAGCTTAATGCTTCTAGGTGATTGGCCACCACTTAGATTATTGGGTTCAATTGAGTGATGCTTGAGAAAGCTAATTTAATTATAGAACTTAGATAAAATCGTGCTAAACTTGAAGTTTAGGGGTTAAAAAGATAAAAAAAAAAGATAATGATAACAATAAATAATCATAATGAAGATAATAACAACAATAATAATAGAAATATCTTTTCCTTTTAATCTTAAATTATTATTTTTATTATTAATATCATTATTTTTATCCTAAACTTTTATATTTATAATGAAATCCCTTTAAATCGATATCTTATCAAAATCAAATCCCTTTGATTTATTATAGATGACTCCCAAATATATTAAAATATATATTAAAATTATCTAGAAATAGGGAGTCATAAAAAACTAATTGACATTGTAAAAAATTACCAACTCACTTAAGTGACAGCAAAGGCCTTCGATCATACCGTGTTGCAGATCCTCTATTGCCCTCGGCACCTTGTATTCATCTAAGAAAGTGCTTGCAAAAAATATATTAAAACTATTAAAAAATATAAAACAATTGTAATTATTAAAAACATAAAATTTATGAAATTTATATTAAAATTATAGTTATAAATAAATTACCTGCCTCTCTACACTCCTCCTGAACTGGGCAAAACTCGCCCAACTGCTCGATGGGATGCCATCCAAGATGTTCTCGTTTAGCTGCTGTAGAGGAATCGTCCCATCCTTATTCATACTGTGGAAGAGATGATTCCTCCTGTTCCTCCCACCGTCACCCATCTTCATCAGTGTGTTCCTCTTCCTGTTGTCCCAGAGAGCAAACCTAAAGTTGTAACACAATTGAATAAAAAATAATTAAATACAACTAATTACAAATGACACAATTAATAAATATTAATTAAATACAATTAATTACAAAATATATAATATAGTTAAATACTATTAATTACCTTTACTGCCTCATCCCACACCAGATCCTTCGACCCCTTCGAAACATTCTTCCACGTCCTGAAGTGAAAGGGGAACCACATCTATTTCAAGCCCAACTCATTCAGAGAGCAATTGAACAAGTGACCCCTATTGTTGATGGGCTGGTCTGTGGCCTCATTCCATGAAACTACAACTCATAGTGTCTGGTCCAGGCTGTTCAAACCAGCCACATCCAGCCTCCTTGTGAAAATGTTCCCCTTCTCATCTGCACAATTTACCACATACGTTAGATAAATTTAAATTCATATTTAATACGTTGAATTTAAATATTTAATTTATTAAATAAAAAATTATATTTACCTTGGACCTACACCTCAAACCCATTCGATTGGGAAGATGACTGTCATGGGTTGTTTTGGTCCCACGGCTCCTCCTCATCTAGGAACTACTCCATGTCATTGAGTGGAGTCGGGATCTCAAACTCCTCATTCTCATCGTAGTCACTGAGACTCAAATCACCTCCTTCTCCCAGAACAGCATCAGGCACCTGTAGTGTGGTCGCCTCCTATATGGCTATCTACTATAGCTATGGTGGGGCTGACTCCTTTGGCTGTTGTGGGGCCATCTATTGTGGTTCAGTCGCCTTTCCTCCACACTACCCCCTCCCCATTGCCCCCTCCTCTACTGCTGCCACCTTACAGAAGCATTCTAAGGGGAAGCTCAGCCTCCTTCCCCTTCCCCTTATCCCTTCCTGAAGCCATATCAACTACAAAATATAAAAAAAAAAATTAGTCATATATATATATATATATAATAATAATAATAATAAAGTGGAAAGAAAATAAGTAACTTTCATACCTCAAGTGTGAAAAATATCAAATATTGTAGTAAAACTGTCAAAGAGACGTCAGAAAGCTCATATCTAAAGGAAAACTCTCAGAGAACTGTCAGAAAACAAAATGACCAAATGAGATAAATGAAGGGTCGTTGGGTATTGATAGCACTGCATTTTGTAGCAGTTATTGATAAAACCGCTAAATAAACCGCTACAAACTCACCTCGGGCAACAGAACACTTTGTAATGGTTACCACTAACCGCTACATATATCAAGACCATTGAAGTTCTACAGCAGTTTCAAAAAAAATCGCTCCAAATGTCATTTACATTTGTAGCGGTTCTATGAAACCGCTACAAGAAGGCAACCATTTGCATTTCGTAACGGTTCATGTCCACATAATTACTACAAAATAACCGTCACAATTGTCGCGCCTGCTTCGCACCAATTGGTAAAAAGCTGGCACCACATTTGTAGCAGTTTACATGATATAACTGCAACAAATTAGCCGCTATAATTTATGATAGGAAATTTGCACCAAATTTGTAACGGTTTGTTTTTTCAATTGCTACAAATAACATTGGCTTGTCAACGCGCCACTTGGTGCGAAGCTTACTATTACAAATTTGTAGCGATTCAAGCTAAAACCGCTACAAATAATGATAGTTTTAACCGCTACAAAATCACCGATATGAAATGTCATTTTTTTTAGGAAAAATTCCAAAAAACTACATTGGAAAATGGAAAAGGACAATTTAGTACAACGAAAATGGGAAAGGACAATTCAGACTCGTGTCAGATTTTGAGAGGAATCTGTCATTTTGAAATCTCGGCCAAATTATGAAAATGCCCTTCAGCCCTCAGTCGAAATAATAACATGGGAGTTGTTAATGGCGAATCCGGAGTTGTTAATGGCGAGATAGGTGTTGTTATTAGCCCTGAAACTTGTTAATTGTGAAAGAAGAAATTGGAGTTGTTAATGTGGAATCCAAAGTTGTTAATGGTGAGATAAGTGTTGTTATTTTCCCTGAAACTTTTTTAGTGTGAAAGAAGAAATTGAAGTTGTTAATATTGAATCCGAAGTTGTTAATGGCGAGATAGATGTTGTTATTGACCCTGAAACTAATTTAGTGTGAAAGAAGAAATTGGAGTTGTTAATGTCGAATCCGGAGTTGTTAATTAAAAGATAGGTGTTGTTATTGGCCTGAAACTTTTAATTGTCAAAAAAGAATTGAAGTTGTTAATGGCGAATATGGAGTTGTTAATTACGATGATCATGTTGTTATTCTGAAGTGGGGAATGAAGGGTGAAGGGCATTTTCGTAATTTGACCGAGATTTCAAAATGACATATTCCTCTAAAAATCTGACACCCGCCTGAATTGTCCTTTCCCATTTTTGTTGTACTGAAATGTCCGTTTCCTTTTTCCAATATAGTTTTTTGGAATTTTCCCTTTTTTTTATAGGAATGCTCTTTTGAAATCTTGTTGAGATTCAAAATATTATCTGCAAATAATAAAATTATAAACTTATCAGAAAACGGCCGGACATGATATCAATGAATATATATAAGATAGGAATCCTCTTTTCTAATCTTGTTCAAATACAAAATATTATTGCAAATAATTAATTTTCACCTATTCTAACAAATTTAAATTTAAGATGTCTTATTTGGATTCATGACTTATGCCCAATATAAATTCAACATAAACAAATTGAATTATTTATAAAAATTTAGAGACAAAAATGTTTTGCCCAATCAAAACAATGTTGTGCAAATGTATCCTAGAAATTTACACTCAGGAGTGTTGAGTATCCAGAAATTTTTTTTGTTCAATGTTGTCCCAACAATTTCAAAATTGTAACACTGTTGATCTACTATCAAAGGATTTTCATTTTGATTGTTAAATGAGTCTGTCTGACTATATGCACTCACACATGGCACCAACTCATCCAATTAAAGGTGTTAATATGTCATTAAAGTATCTAACAGATTGCAAGCCTAATTTATTATTAATAAGAACTTCAATGCCATTCCTCCCGCAAAAGAACAACACTCTCTAAGTATTTGTTAATTTGACTTCCACCCTAACTTTAATTTACAAAATTCAGTTGAGATAAACACGGATTTGGAACTTTGAGAGTTTGGTCATCTTTTTTTTTAAAAAAAAAATTACTTTTATCTTCGATTGTTTATTGGTGGTGATTCGTACCCAGGCCCATTGTTCCCGAAATTGCCAAGAAAATTATGGGAGGTAAAAATATGCCCTATATTATTGCTAATATTCAATAATTTCCGCATGTTTTAGTTTCTTTTTTTGTTTTTGCCCGAGCATGTTTTAGTTTCTTCCCCTTCATTTTTCATTGTTGAAAAATTAAATTAATATTCATCAGGTCTTGGAAGAAACTTTAGTACTCCCTCCGGTCCTTAATATGAGACATAATTATCTAATTTCATTCGATTAAAAAAGTTAGATAATATAACATCCCAAATTTTAAGCACAAAAACTTAAAGAATAAGCTAAATTTAATATACTACCAAATCCCATTGAGCCAAATGTTTCAAGAATGTTATAAGGACAAGGTTTTTGATAATTATGAAAATTATTAAGGGCCCAAAAAATTTGAGGACATAGTGTGAAATATTATTTGGAGATTTAGAAAACTTATGGAGAGAATTAGTTCCACAAAAGTGGCCTAAATAATTTTAAAGCTAATTTATGGGAATTAAGGCCCTATTTTAGCTAGAAATTCAAGAAAAATAGCTAAAGGTTTATTTTTATCCCAAACATTTTAGGAAAAATATTTTATAAGTAATAGAAAGTAATTAAAGAAGAAAATCATTATACAGTGTTAAGGATTAATTTATAAAATTTATTTGATAAATCAGTAACAATAAAGAAGACGTAAAATGGTAATTTCACTACCCAAGCTTAAAAATGAATTTGGGCCAAGGTTAACCTTAAGCGATGAAGCCCAAAACGTGCTTAATCTAACCACGGATATGAGCTTCAGTTGTTGAAGATTTTGGTCCAATAAAATGCTACAAGATAACGCTTATCTCAAGAAAGTACTAGCCTAACAAAATTCCTTTTTTTTTTCCTACCATGTTTTCACTAGGGGGAAAAATTGGCAGCTTATTTCCCACCTAATGTGCATGGTCTGTTGCCATTGGGGGTACACGACTTCATTATTTAATGGAGATCACCAAAAATTTTAAAAAAAACGAAGGGTGAGAATGGATGAGTTTTTAAATAAATCATATATTTCATTAAAGTTTATAAAAAAATTTATATGTTAAAAAACCATGCACAAAACAAAACCTTATAAATAAGTTAGGAGAAAATAATTAATTGAGTCATGAATTGTAATTTGGCTGACCCCATGAAAGGTTAAGTTAGGCCATGGATAAAATAAGGGAAAATGACATCTAGGTCCCAAGCTACAAAAAAAAATACCACAAAAGTCTCTTTGAAAAGTCAATGGTTAGAAAAGTCCTCAGGGACTTTTCTGACATGAATTCCCAATGTCCATTTACACAAATACCCCCACTAAAATAATTACAAAAAAGGCACAGGAGGAGAGGAGGGAAGACGTGTTTTTGGGATTAAGGAGAAAGAGAGAAATGGACAGACGAACGACAATGCGCTCGCGTTGGAGGTGCAACATTGAAGGGATACAATGTGGTGTTAATGTCATTGAGAATATCTTCTTCTGCATCGTCCATCTACGAGAAGCGAGGTACAACAGCGAACTAATTTTTTTTTTTCTGTGTGAAAGTTGGTTGGATTGAGATTGAGGTGTTGGTAAAAGGTTGGATCTTGGGCTAAAAAATGGAGTAAGTAGTAGGTGGTAGATAAGAAATACTAAGAATTTGCTACACATATGATCTTAATCATTGAAGTTGGGGTTTCACCTTGGGTGGGTTGTGTTTATGTTAGAGTGCTCTGTATTTGTGGCATGGTTATAGAGGAGCTACTGTTTTTTAAGTGAGAATGGTGAATGTGATTGTTATACTTTGCTGTAATCAAACCAAAAAAGTGTTGTAAATTTGTGCAGATGTAGTTGTAAATATTGTTGTGAAAGTTGTTAATACAGAACTTCTGTTGTGCTCTTTTTTTAGGGAAGTAAACAGAGGTGTGAGTGTGGTTTGTGTTATTAAAAAATGCTGATATGATGATAAAAAAAAAGTGTTGTTAACGTGTTGTAAATTTGTGCATATGTAGTTGTAAATATTGCTGTGGAAGTTGTTAATACGTACAGAACCTTTGCCCTATTTTTGGGGAAGCAAACAAAGGTGTGAGTGTGGTTTGGGTTATTAGAAAATGCTGATATGATGATAAAAAAAAGTGTCATTAACGTGTTGTAAATTTGTGCAGATGTAGTTGTAAATATTGATGTGGAAGTTGTTAATACGTACAGAACCTTTGCCTTGTTTTGGGGAAGCAAATAAAGATGTGAGTGTGGTTTGTGTTATTAGAAAATGCTGATATAATGATAAAAAAAAAGTGTTGTTAACGTATTGTAAATTTGTGCAGATGTAGTTGTAAATATTGCTGTGAAAGTTGTTAATACGAAGTTTGTGTTGCAGATTCTCATGAAAGTAATGAAATCCAAATGAAGTTCAAAGTTACCCTTGATACATCAACATTTGTAGATCTTGTACATGATGAAGGGGTGCTAGAGGAAGTTGTTAAAATGACTAATACTGTTGTGAAAGAAGCATTAAATGTTGTAAACAATGACAGAAGTGACAGCAATATAGTGTGCAACTTACTGATATGGCCCAAGTTATTGCCCTAATGCAACGGCAGAAATTAGTTGTAAACATAACTTAATAAGTTGTAAACATAACTAAACATGTTGTAAACATAATTGAAGATGTTGTAAACACTACACAGAGTAGTTAACTCTTCCCATCTTCAATGTTCAGCGGATTTACATATGGCCACGTTCTTAGACATTGTTAAAATGACTCATCCTATTGTAAACTAAGCGTTAGCAGTTGTAAACAACAACATCCTTAGAGTTAAACTTGCTATGGACCAAGATCTTTTCCTAGTGCAATGGCAGAAATAAGTTGTAAAATTAACTTCAAAAGTTGAAAAAATAACTTACGATGTTGTTAAAACTACATAAAGTAGTGGACAATCCCATTTTTTGTGTTAATCGTTGTTTCATGTGGACACGTGCTTATTCATTGTTAAAATGATTGATCATGTTATAAAATAAGCGTTCGTTGTTGTAAACAATGCAACTTGCTATGGTTATCATCATAAGAGTACAGTTGTTAAAATGACTTTCAGTGTTATGAAAACATGCATATCGAGTTGTAAACCAAAAAAAAGTGGTGTGGTCACCTTGGTGTGTAAAAACGTTGTTTCCTTGACCTGTTAAACAACTTGTAAAAATGACTAAACATGTTATAAACATACGCATAACGTGTCGTCAAAGTCCGCACTTGGCAAACTTGAAAGTAAATCATTCCATGATTACATGTTGTAAAAACAACAGATTATGTTGCTAAAATAACTCATGATGTTGTTAAACGTCTTATTACATGAGTACTACATGAGTGCATTTTTTGCAACAAGGCATTCCTACAAAATATCAACAGATGTACACAACAATTGGCCTATACTACAAAATAACATCTCAAATACTACATGTCTTTCTTCCTCTTCATTTGTTGGTTGCCAGCGAGAATGGACAGCACACCTCTATTTGCTTCCCCAAAAACAGAGCATTCCCTTTGTTTGCTTCCCCAAAAACAGAGCAAATGTTCTATACGTATTAACAACTTCCACAGCAATATTTACAACTACATCTGCATAAATTTATAACACGTTAACAACAATTTTTTTAATCATCATATCAGCATTTTCTAATAACATAAACCACACTCACACCTCTGTTTGCTTCCCCAAGAATAGAGCAAAGGTTCTATACGTATTAACAACTTCCACAACAATATTTACAACTACATATGCACAAATTTACAACACGTTAACAACACTTTTTTTTATCATCATATCAGCATTTTCTAATAACACAAACCACACCTACACCTCTGTTTGCTTCCCTAAAAAAGAGCACAACAAAGGTTCTGTATTAACAACTTTCACAACAATATTTACAACTACATCTGCACAAATTTACAACACTTTTTTGGTTTGATTTCTGCATTTTCACAACAAAGAATAACAATTATATTCACCATTCTTACTTAAAAAACAGCAGCTCCTCTATAACCATACCACAAAAACATAGCACTCTAACATAAACACAACCCACCCAAGGTGAAACCCTAACTTCAATGATCAAGATCATATGTGTAGCAAATTCTTAGCATTTCTTTTCCACCACCTACCACTTACTCCATTTTTGAGCCCAAGATCCAACCTTTAACCAACCCTTCAATCTCAATCCAACCAACTTTCACACAGAAAAAAAAATCAGTTCGCTACTGTACCTCACTACCCATAGATGGACGATGCAGAAGAAGATATTCCCAATGACATTAATACCATGTTGTATCCCTTCAATGTTGCACCTCCAACACGCACGCATCGTCATTCGTCTGTCCATTTCTCTCTTTCTCCTTAATCCCAAAAACGCGTCTTCCCTCCTCTCCTCCTGTGCCTTTTTTGTAGTTAATTCGGTGGGGGTATTTGTGTAAATAGACATTGGGAATTCATGTCAGAAAAGTCCCTAGGGACTTTTCTAACCATTGACTTTTCAAAGGGACTTTTGTGCTATTTTTTCTATAGCTTAGGACCTAGGTGTCATTTTCCCTAAAATAAAAGTTGACTGCTCATGGTGAGGTTGTTGTTATGAATATAATATTTATGGATATCCATATCCCCTATTATTTTCTATCCTCTCATTGTTTCCTATTCTCTCCCATTATTTTCAATGATTATGGAATCACATTAATTGTATATTAGAGAGTTGCACCTCTAATAGAAAGCATACATTATGTATTTTACACAACATTGAATAGTGAATGAGAATTCTCTTTCTTACTTTTTACTCATTTTTCCTTTCTCTTCTCATCTTTCCCTTAATTTTATAACACGTTATCAACACAAAAATTCTAACGAAAGTATACTTCTCTCTTGTTATTCTAACAATTTCTTCTACCTTCTTTTACCTTATTTTATTTGATTTATCTGGAATAATCTAAGCCTTATATGAATTAAAGAGATACTTTTACCAATTGTTATAAACATCAGGTCCCATAGCTTAGATCAGATATTGTTATTGTTTCCTATCTTATTTTTAATCTCCTTTACAAGTTCTTTTATATTATTAATAATCTTATTTTAGTATGACCAAAAACCATATTGCTTTAATTTTCTATTCTAAAATTATATGACAAGAAGCCATATCACTTTAACTTCATATTATGAAATTATATGATCAAAAGTCATATCACTTTAATTTCCTATTATGAAATTATGTGACCAGAAGTCATATCATTTTAATTTCCTATTCTGAAATTATATGGCCAGAAGTCATATTGCTCTAATTTCCTATTCTGAAATTATATGACTAGAAGTCATATTACTTTTATTTCCTATTATATGACCAGAAGCCAGATTCCTTTTATTCCTGTTTTGAGATTATATGACCAAAAGTTATAGTACTTTGATTTCTTATTTTGATATAATATAGCCATAAGCCATATTTCTTTGACTCCTATTTTGATATTATATGTCCAAAAGCCATATACATTTTTCTATCTTACAATATGACTAGAAACCATATTCATTTGATTCCCTATTATATGGCCAAAGGTCGTATACTTTTTTGTCTTGAATTTTATTGGATAGCTAGAAACCATATAATTTTATTTATCCTAAAGATAAAAGACTAGAAGCCATATAATTTTATTTATCTTGAAGAAAAAGGCCAGAAGTCATATAATTTTATCCTAAAGATACAACGTCGGAAGCTATATAATTCTAATTTCTCATCTTGAAATTAATTGGTCTAAAGCCATGAGAACTAAATGGCCTGAAGCCATGAAACTAATTGGCCTAAAGCCTTGAGAACTAAATGGCCTAAAGCCATAAAGTTTTAATTTTGTTGTAATATCTTACTTTATAAATTATTTCTTGCCTTTACAAATTTTCTATCATTATCGTTTGTGTTATTATATTGTGTTTTCATATTTCATGTTTTAAGAATTCCCTTTTATTCTATTAGTCTGATCTATATTAAATCTTGTGAAACTTAAATTTGTAGTTCTTGTCATTAATGAAAAGAACTACTTATCTTGCCCAATCCATTATTTTTATATGCCTCCATTTGCATGAAGGTCTTAAAATTTTGTAAGTGACCATAAAGGACCCACTTATTCTTTGTAAAAATTTAAAAGAAAGGTATGAACACCAAAAGATTGTTATCATTCCAAAGGCTCTTTATGAGTAAATACATCCAATTTGCGCCTGAAGTAGCAATATCGTAAAAAAGGTTTTAAAAATATGTTAAATTAATTTCTTGCCTCCATTTGGCCAAATAAAACAATGAGCTTTTGTTAAAAAATCATAAATCTCATCGAACTGTCTTGACTTCATTCTCAGAAGTGAATATAGTAATGAATGAATATAATTGTGGCTATATACAAGGACGTAGATGTGGCTACAATTATAAGTGTAGTCATCATCGTAATCATGGTGGTTCAAACTCCCACCCAAAGTGGAGGAAGATTGAAGTAAATCATGTTGATAAAGGTGGTAATTCTAAGTATGGTGATATGGATACTACCCTTTTGTATGTTGATGATTTATGAGCTTAGATAATCTTTGTCTATTTGAACTACTATATTTTAGTGTGTTTAAAAATGCTACTATCATTTGTATTTTCCTTTTTAATTATATTTTCCTTTACTTTCATGTTTCTATAAATGAAGAATGAATCTTATTGACATCAATCCTGAAAATTTATGTCTTGTTGATAGTGCAACAACCCATACCATACTCAAAAATGCTAAATATTTTTCTTCCTGAAGTATAAATCTGATTGAAGGCTTAAGAATAGCTAATATTTTGTTACCTGAAGGAACAAAATTATATATTGATAATGCATTTTATTATACCAAGTCTAAAAGAAACTTGTTAAGTTTCAAGTATATCCGCAGAAATGGATATCATATAGCAACAACAAATGAAAATAATCAGCAATATCTTCATATTACGAATTTAATTTTTAGCAGAAAATGCATATTAGAAAGGTTTCCTATTTTTTCTTCTGGCTTGTACTATACATTTATAAGCACAATTGAAACACATGCTATTATAAAACAAAAGTTTACAAATGCAAACCAAAAGTTTACCAATACAAAGTAGCAGTTTGCTAATGTAAATCAAGAGTTTACTAATAAATTTAAGGGAGAATTACACTGTAGTCCCATGGAAGCTAATATACAAAGAAATGGTCCCAAGAAATTCTAAAATTACTCACAAGTGCCATGGGACCATTTTGTAATAAATTGGAAATGGAAAAAGATCAAGATACCCCTATCAGATAAATAGAGAAAGGGAAAGAAAAAAGGTGTAAAATGTAGAAACAAACAACTTCAGAAATGACATAAAGAACAAAATAAAGATCATAAGCAAAGGTTGAAGAGTAAGGTAAGGAATTGATGCTAATAACTCTCTTGTCTTCAATATTCCATTTGACTCATGTTTTCCGTTGAGTGGTTAAACAGATTTTAGCTTGATCCATCTTCATTTGGTCCTGAAAAATAGAAAAAAATGACAACTTTTTCCATTTACTGTCCTCTAGTTGCTTAGAAACTAAAAAGGTAGATCTAGTAAATGTAATGGATTTGCTTTGGCTATAGTTTAAATGTGTTTTGGTATGATTTAGTATGCTCTTTTTTTGCTGTCATTATGCTTTGCTTTTTGGCTCATTGTGCTCTGTTCTTGCAATAGAAGAGCTAAGGAATGAAGATGAGGGTGACAGGATTGTGGCTACATAACATGATTTACGTAGGACAAAATGTGTTGTTAGTAGAGGCAGCGATAGTTGTCAATGGAGGCTGCTAAACTTGTTAATGACAACTATATGTCATATGTAAATGTTTTTTTCAACTATAGGTTTTGTTTATTCATCTTCATTTTGGTCCTGGAAAAATGGAAAAAGTTGTCTGTCTTTTATGGATATTGTCCTCCATATGCTTGTAAACTATAAAGGAAGGCCTAGTAAATGCAATGGATATGCTTTGGCTAAGGTTTCAATATGTTTGGGTATGATTTTGCATGCTCTGTTTTTACTGTCATTATGCTCTGTTTTCTGGTTCATGGTGGTGTGCTTCTACAATAGAAGAGGTAAGGAATGAAGATAAAGGTGAAGGGTTTGGGGCTATATACCTGATTTGCGTAGGAAAAAAGAGTTGTTAATGGGAGCACTGATAGTTGTCAATGGAGACTCATTAACTTGTTAATAACAACTAAATGTCATATTTAAATGCTGTTTGTAAGAACTAAAGGTTTTTTTTATTGATCTTTGTTTTGGTCATGATAAATTGAAAAAGACTGTCTGATTTTTGTAGGTATTGTCCTCCATATGCTTGCAAACTATAAATGAAGGCCTAGTAAATGCAATGGATATGCTTTGGCTAAGGTTTCAATGTGTTTGGGTATGGTTTTGTATGCTCTATTTTTGCTGTCATTATGCTCTATTTTCTGGTTCATGGTGGTATGTTTCTACAATAGAAAAGGTAAGGAATGAAGATGAGGGTGAAGGGTTTGAGGCTACATAACCTAATTTGCGTAGAAAAAAAGAGTTGTTAATGGGAGCAGCGATAGTTGTCAATGATGGCTCCTTAACTTGTTAATAACAACTAGAGGTAATATTTAAATGTTTTGCTTGTGGTGTAATGGTGTTTGGAATGTGTTTGAAAAGTTTGCTATATTTTTTTGTTTTTTGTGCTATTTTCAGTCATTATAAGTATGATTTAATGAACAAGGTGTGAAATATGTGTAGTTAGAGGTCATGATTATGTAGTAAGAATGTGTTGTTAACAGGAGCTGCAATATTTGTTAATAAGGCTGGTGAAATTGTTAATGACAACTTTTTTGTGTAGTAGACAGCGGTGATGACTACCACGTTTGGTAAGAATCTACTATGTTTCCTTCATATAGGGGAAAGGTTTGAAGTTAGTAGAGATGGTGATTTAACATATGTTGGTGGAATCATCAGATCTAGAACCATTAACAACTCTTTATAACAGCATAATTATGTTAACAACCCAAGAGGCCTTCACTGACAACTCAAGGGACTTTCATTGACAACTCGTGGTGCCTCCATTGACAAGTCATTGAGACTCTGTTACAACTCTTCATAACAGCATAAATGTATTAACAACCCAAGGGGTCTTCACTGACAACTCAAGGGGCCTTCAATGACAACTTGTGGTGCCTCCATTGACAAGTCATTGTGACTCCGTTGACAACTCTTCAGAACAGCATAATTGTGTTAACAACTCAATCAACCTACATTGACAAGTCAAGGGGCCTTCACTGACAACCGTGGTGCCTCCATTGCCAAGTAAAGGAGCGTCCACATATGACTATGACCACCTAATTAATATGGAATATCAACAACATAGGAAATCTATAAGTATACACACATACACTCATTTCCAATGTCATCATATCTGCATATATATATTAACAACTGCATGGGCGTACATTGAGAACCCTATGGGCCTATAATGACAACCCAAGGTCCATTCGTTGACAACATAATTTACATCAGATTAAAACTTTTAATACATAATAGTGGGATATGTAATGCCCAAATTTTGATTAAGGACTAATGATAATTATTGAGAATTAATTTTGATTTAAACATTAAATTATTATGTGTTTAGTGGCAATTTTGGTAAATATGCCAAAATCTGAGAAAAATAGAGAGAATGGAAAATTGTCGGTTAATTAGTCAGTGATTAATGACAAAATTAATTGCTAGATAAAGAGAAATGAGATGTGTGACCAAATGGCTAATGGAGTGGTTAGAGTAACTAAATTAGTTACTTCCTTTATGAGAACCAATGAGGTGTTGGCATGTAGCTGAGTGTAAAGGGAGAGTGGGTAAGAAAAGTCAAATACCCCATTGTTTTATTATTTTTCTCTTTCTTCCCTCCCTCCTTTTCGTTGAACAAGCATGGGTGTGTGAAGAAATCATCATTTCTTCATCTTCCTCACACTCATCTCTCTCTTCTCTCTCTCTCCATTTCGACAGCCATAGGAGCTTAAGGGGGAAGAAGAAAAGCTTGATTTAAGGTAAGCCAATGACCTCAAATGCCAAAACTCACTTTATTAATATTGTTCTTTGGATTGAGGGCTTCATTTTGATGGTCTTAGATTGTCCATTAGTGTTGGTTGGTGCTCTCAAGGAAATCTAAGCATTGGTGAATCAAGAAACCTCTTTGAGAAAGTTGTTGAGGTAAGTGAAATAAACCTTTCTATCTAAGTTTTGTGCCAAATGATTAAGTTTGGAATTTCTGGCCTTATTTTCGAAAATGTGGGCTATTTTGTATATGGCATGTTGTTGTCATGGAATGGGTGTTTTAGGATATGATTGGAATAGATAGAATTGGTTTAAGGTTGACATGTTAAGTATGGCAAATTTTAGGATTTTGTGTGAATGTTGTCTAAAACCAAAGCATGATAATGGAATTGGAATTTGGTAGTTTTGATGGTTCCATTGGATTCCTTAGGCAATTTTATGTGGGAGTAGCCTTGGTTTAGTATTTGGGATCATTGAAATCACTTGGGTAAATTTTGGAAAATTGTTGTCATTTTGCTGCGATTTTGGCTTTTGGTATACATCACTCGAGTGATCTAGGGTCTCACTCGAGTGAAGTATTGCATTTTTTTTTTCCCTTCAATTTTTTTATTGTAATTCCATGAAAAAAGCCAAAAATGGTGTCTCACTTGTGAGTGTTACGAGTTATCACTCGAGTGAACCTTGTCTCACTCGAGTGTAGGTGTATCTAATACTATAAACTCGCGTCTTGGGTTGTCACTAGCAGCCAATTTCTCAAGAGTGAGTTTTAGCACTCATGGGTGTTAAGCCATCACTCGAGTGCCAAGGTTCATGCTCGAGTGATGCTCTCCATTGAAAGTTTCTTGTGCTCTCGGGTGAGCACTTCCTGAACCTCACTTTGGGGGACTCGGGTGAGCATTAGGCTATCACTCTAGTGAATTGAATTCCTACTCGAGTGCAGCTATTAATTCTGGTTTCTATCATTTCTTTCTGCTCTCGGGTGATTACTTCTGGTGCTTTACTTTATAGGACTCGAGTGGGCATTTGGCTATCACTCGAGTGTTGCTTTCAAGACTCGAGTACAAGTCCATCATCACTCGGGTGGGGTTTTCTTCACTCGAGTGCAACAGTGAAAAACTAATACTTGTATTTCAAAAAGGGGATCTTTGGGATAGTTCTTCCAACCCTTTAGGGCTTTGTTAGAGAAATTTGTAACTTATTAAGGAATATTAATAATAACCAATTTAAGTGATATGAAGTCATTTAAGTATTTGAATAAGAGTATAACACTTCGTCCCTAATTATGAATTATAGGATTCGACATTTGCCCTATTCGGGAGAGACCAATGCTAGAGCTCGCACGGAAGGACTGAGGTAGTTACTTTTCTCTCATGTTGTGTATGACGCTTGGTATGCATGACTTATCATTGTTTTGTTGAGAAAATCTTTGGCATGAGGCCACTGTGATCTTGTGAATATGCTATCGGCCGTAGGGCATTACAGCGTAAGCAGTCGTAGGGGGTGATAGTTATTACACCTACCCCTGCCATTATATATGCCACTGTAATTGCCGATGTTGCGTTGTGGAATTGTGAATTCCTGTTTGATTTTCCAGCCAGTGTGGCTGTGTGTATGTGAAATATTTTATATGGATCACAGCTGTGGTGATATATGTGATATGAACATGTGGTTGTGCAATACAGCGCGAGCACTTCAGCGTGAGCAAACGTAAGGGTGACGCACGTCATACCTACCCCTACCGCTATAACTGCCATTGTAGTTGCTATGTGTTGTGTGATGATTTGCTTTCATGCTTTGTTGTTGTGCATACTATGAGTGATTTGCCACTACGGGGATTCCTTAGAATCTCACTCTCCCAAAAACACAATTTCAGACAGGGCTGGAGGTGCAAAAGAAAAACAGGTGACGAAGGGTGGATAGAGCTCTGGGTAAGGAGTCTATTTTGGATATTAGTTATCATAGTTTTATGTATTTTGGATATTTTGTTGGGAATAATTGTATATATTGGAATTGTGGTATAGGTTTGTGTAATCCCCTAGCTAAGGGAAATGAATTATGGGTATTGGTGTCTTGTAAACCCTTATATAATTAATGGAACCTGAGTGTGTCCGAAATTTATATTGTACTCTGATATTTATGAATAAAATCGTACTGCACAGGCCATTTGTGTAATTGAAATGTGAACATAAGACCATTGTTGAACAAGTTTAGAAAAGTTTTTGAAAACCCTGATTTTAAGGAATTTTACTTTTATTAAGTCCCAAATCATCTTATGGTCTCTAATTCCATATAATCACGCATTTATGAACTTAATCTCGGTCTTGGAGTGAAGGGGGTTACAGGATACACAAATGTCAACATAACTGCATATATATATATATATTAACAACTGCATGAGCTTCCAATAATAACTTCAGTTCCATACATTGACAACATAATTTACAACTGATTACAACTTTCCATAAATAAAAGTGGGATACCAAACCATATTATATCCAACTTTCATTTACAGCTGAAAATGCATGCACACCACAATTTGAACTTCATAACAAGTCTGCCGCTCTCTTTTCCCACAATGGAGGATATCATTGTTTTAAACTCTTCTAAACTTGTTCCTTCCTTAATGGTTCTAGACCTGACGGTTCCACCAACATATGTTAAATCACCATCTCTACTGACTTTAAACATTCCCCCTATATGAAGGAAACATAGTAGATTCTTGTCAAACATGGTAGCCATCACCGCTGTCTACTGCACAAAAAAGTTGTCATTAACAATTTCACCAGCCTTATTAACAAATGTCGCAACCCCTATTAACAACACATTCTTACTACATAATCAGGACCTCCAACCACACATATTTCACACCTTATTCATTAAATCCCACTTATAATGACTGAAAACAGCACAAAAGACCAAAAACATAGCAAACTTTTCAAACACATTCCAAACAAACCTTACACCACAAGCAAAACATTTAAATATTACCTCTAGTTATCATTAACAAGTTAAGGAGCCTCCATTGACAACTATCGCTGCTCCCATTAACAACTCTTTTTTTCTACGCAAATCAGGTTATGTAGCCCTAAACCCTTCACCCTCATCTTCATTCCTTACCTCTTCTATTGTAGAAACACACCACCATGAACCATAAAATAGAGCATAATGACAACAAAAACAGAGCATACAAAACCATACCCAAACACATTGAAACCTTAGCCAAAGCATATTCATTGCATTTACTATGCCTTCTTTTATAGTTTGCAAGCATATGAAGGACAATGCCCACAAAAATCAGACAGTCTTTTTCAATTTATCATAACCAAAACAAAGATCAATAAAAAAAACCTTTAGTTTTCACAAACAACATTTAAATATGACATTTAGTTGTCATAACAAGTTAAGGAGCCTCCATTAACAACTATTACTGCTCCCATTAACAACTCTTTTTTCCTACGCAAATTAGGTTATGTAGCCCCAAACCCTTCACCCTCATCTTCATTCCTTACCTCTTTTATTGCAGAAAGACACCACCATGAACCAGAAAACAGAGCATAATGACAGCAAAAACAGAACATGCAAAACCATACCCAAACACATTGAAACCTTAGCCAAAGTATATCCATTACATTTACTAGACCATCCTTTATAGTTTACAAGCATATGGAGGACAATATCCATAAAAGGCAGACAACATTTTCCATTTTTTCAGGACCAAAATGAAGATGAATCAACAAAACCTATAGTTGAACAAAAAAACATTTACACGACATATAGTTGTCATTAACAAGTTTAGCAGCCTCCATTGACAACTATCGCTGCCTCTACTAACAACACATTTTTCCTACATAAATCATGTTATGTAGCCAAAATCCTTTCACCCCCCATCTTCATTCCTTAGCTCGTCTATTGCAAAAACAAAGCACAATGAACCAAAAAATAGAGCATAATGACAGCAAGACAAGAGCATACTAAATTATACCAAAAACACATTTAAACCACAGCCAAAGCAAATCCATTGCATTTGCTAGATCTACCTTTTTAGTTTCCAAGCAACTAGAAGATAGTAAATGGAAAAAGCTATCAGCTTTTTCTATTTTTCAGGACCAAACGAAGATAGATCAAGCTAAAATCTGTTTAACCACTCAACAGAAAACATGAGTCAAATGGAATAATGAAAACAAGGGAGTTGTTAGAATCAATTCCTTACCTTACTCTTCAACCTTTGCTTATCATCTTCATTTCATTCTTTATGCCATTTCTGAAGCTGTTCGTTTCTACATTTTACACTTTTTTCCCTTCCCTCTCTCTATTTATCTGACAGGGGTATCTTGGTCTTTTTCCATTTCCAATTTATTACAAAATGGTCCCATGGGACTTAAGAGTAATTTCAGAATTTCCTAGGACCATTTCTTTGTATATTAGCTTCCATGGGACTATAGTGTAATTGTCCCTAAATTTAATGTTTGGCATGATCGATTAGCTTATCCCAGTTCAACCATGATGCAAGAAATAATGGGGAATTCATGTCGTCATACCCTGAAATGTAAATAAATACAACAATATCATGATTTCTCATATGCTGCATGTTCCATAGGAAAATTGATTATTCGGCCAAAAACTTGTTTGCAATCACAAGCGCATGAGTCTCGTCAAGTAATAAAGTGATAAGTAGAGATCGTTCCCACGGAGATTTGACAAATTAGTTAAGCAATACACTTAGTAAATTCAATAAAGTTGAGCTAAAACAAGTTTTTGATGTGGAAAAAGAAATTGAAAACTACTCTTAAGACTAAATAGTGACAAAAGCAAATGATTCTTTAACTTCAATGATTAAATGAAATTTAGGATTATTTCTCCCCTTTGCTTTTCATAAAACTGGATTAATTTCCTCTCTTAATAGTATGTCAATGAATATATGTTTTAGTCTGAGGTTCAAAATCACTTCAAAAAGCTCTCTCAAGTCAAAATCAAGTTTCTCTTTTTATTAAAATGCATAATCTCTTGCTACAATTAATGAAAATCAACTCTAAGAAATAACCTTAATGTGACAATTGTAAGGTTAGTAAATATCACTGGTGGAAAAAGGGCTTTTTAGACCAATTAAAATTGACTTTTTAGACCGGTTTTGAATCCGGTCTTGATACAGCCGGTCTTAAAAGTATGTCACTTTTAAGACCATTTGGTAACCGGTCTTAAAAGTCTCACTTTAAGACCGGTTGTATTAATAATCGGTCTAAAAGTAACAATTTTAAGACCGGTTATATTCATAACCGGTCTTAAAATAACTTTTAAGACCGGTTATGATTATAACCGGCCTTAAAAGTGTTATATATATTTTTTAATTGTTTGTGATTAGGTTAGTTACCAGAACGCATCCTTGAATTGCTACCTCCAATGCCATACTTATTAAGTGCCATATGATGTTCAGTTTGCTTCCACTTACCATGTCCTTTTGCTTTAACCTTCCACTTACCATTTCCTTTTGCTTTAACCTTCTCATTGAATTAGGAACTTGTAACATGTCATATATCCTTATGTATAATGTTTTGTTTAAAACCATCATATATATATATGCATAAATGAATTCAACCATGTCATATCATGCAACCAACAAGTCAATTCATCAAAATATACAAGAACCATGTTAAAACCAACAAACATGTCAAATCATGCAACCAACAATATTTGCAACCAACAATATTTGCAACCAACCAACATGTCAATTCATCAATATATACAAAACAATTCCTCAGTTTTACAAGAACTCACTATTGTAAAAGTTCATAAATGAATTCAACACAACAATTGCGAATGTGCTCAATATTTTCTTCTGGAAAAGGGTCAGCAAGTTCAAACATCTGAAACACCAAAGCCAAACAAAACATTAACTTCACTTAAAAAAATAAAAGTAATACAAAATTTTGAAATATATATACATTTACCTTTTCAATAAGTTATGTCGTGTCTAGGGTAATAATATTATACATGTGCCTCAGAATATACAACTCACACAAGTTGGACCCCGGTGGTTGCCTACGGGTCTGAAAAATAATATAATATCATTAAAACAAGTATAAAATTAAAGCATGGTTTATTATTGAATACATTCTTAAAACAAACCAATATGTAATTAACCTTTGGCAAGATCCATGTAGGGTCTTTTACCTCACGCATAGGCCTACCACAAGCAGCGTGTTGGAATGTCCGCATAGCCCTATATCATCAAAATCACCAAGGTTACTTATTTTACACAAATTCCATAAATTTTGCACACAAAAGGTAATTAATAATGCAAGAAAACTTACGCTCTCAAGCTCTTCTTCAATTCACTAGTTGGCTTGCTGAGGTGGAGGGAGCATAAGAGGATGACAGAATAACTCTTCTTGCACAAAATAGCCAATTGCCAATTATCACTGAAAAAAGGAAAGACTTTTAAGCAAATATAAAATATTATGTATATTATGAAATATAAATTTGTTTCTTACCCATGCAAATATGGAGCCAAGAAACACTCAATTGAGGTTTCACTAAGTCTGTGCTATAAGTATGTGTGTCTGATAGAAGCAGTGGTCCCTTTGTCGTAAAGTTGAACTAAGCATAAGAGTCCGAATTTATTGGTTTTGCCAGAGTCAACCAACCTATGATGCATGCACCTACAATAATTCAAGCAAGGACATTAAATCAAATTTTAACGGTGTAATTTGTAAAATATTAACTTCCAATTTGAGAAGATACTTACATCAAAAAGAGTTGGATAATCGAAATCGTAAGCTGTTGTAGAGGAGCTACCAGGGACATTAAATCATCCCTCTCAAGATAGCATTGCGCCCCTGACTTGCCAACAGCTAACTTAGTAGCCCAATCTCTTGTTGCAAAGGACATATCATATGCCATCAGAATCACTTACTGTATGACATTCAATGGAGGTCGTGAAACATCTTGAGTGGAGGGAGGTAGAGGTGGAGATGGAGGTGGAGGGGATTCCTCAACTCGGTCGAAAACAAGGTTCTTTGGCCATAAGATGAAAGAATTGATGGCATCGCCCACAACCTTGAAGTCATCAACAGGGATAGGGAGAGGTGCATCTGCAACGCTCACCTCTTCAACTGCCACTCTAACTTGATCATCCTTTATTTCTTGGTGGTGGACAGTTGATCCCAAGTTGTGCACGTTCCCCTGTGCAACCAATCGTCTCAGAGGATCCTCCACAAACAAGTCACCAGGCTCACCAATTTCTTTTCCAGGACTGATGACTGACCAATACAACTCCCTTTAGTGCTCTGTTTAGGGTTTAAGGAATGAGCCTGGGGAGCACTGGTATCTGCTTGTCTTGTGCTCATCATGATCATCCATTCCTCCTTCATCTTGTTGAACCTTTCTTCAAATAGTACATCAAATGATGCTTTTGCCTCGACCCTAGCTTTGGCCTTCACAGTGACCAATATACGCTCCATCTCCTACCTAGTCACCATACTACTTGAGGAACAGCGTAAGGGTGCTCCAAAGAAATCCCTTATGCCTACCCCTCCTCCAATCCCCCTAACACGGCTGGGATGCTCAGGTTTTCCTGTAGCTACGGTCAGGATGTCATTCCTCCCATCCAACCTAAATGATCCCTTGACTTGTTTTTTTTAAGCTCCTCCTATAAGACACAGATGACAAATGTTAGTAATGAAATTTGTTTACTAAATAATTAATAACAACAAGTCAACAACAATACTTACAATTTTCTCACCGACTATACGAGATTGTTCACTCGTATAAGACCCGCTCTTCTTTTGGTGAGCGAACAACCACTTCTCTTTATGACGTATCGGATATGGTAGAGAAAGAAGAACAAAAGGATCGGATTGAGCTGCTTCTTCCAATCTCTTTCGTTTGGTCGCCAACAAGTCTTTTTTGGCCTTCGCATAACCCACACGAGACATTATATAGCGGTAATCATTCTTTCTACCACTCTCTTAGGCCTTTTTGCTTTTTTCCTGCGAATAATAAATCCAAATTAAGTCATTGTAAATCAATAAAGACAATTCATAATTCATAAGCAAATCAAATGCAAAATAAGTCAACCCACCAATGCTTCTGGAGTAGTCTGAAGCCATCTAAATTCTTGCTAAGTCTGTTCGTCAATAAAAGAATACTGATTGCACAGATTAGGATGAGGCTGACCTTCTTCCACCTCGATATGCACGTAATTATTGGCTAGACTTGTCTTAAACTTCCTCCAGCGTTCATCACAATACGTCATTGTCTTGTCATACAATACTTCACTCTCAGGAATGTCATAAGTGAGCTGGATAGTTTTCCAAATATGTCCCTTCACACCTTTATCCATATTTCTCCACTGCTCTATCAAGATGCTAGGCTTGTTGTATGCTAGGAGGCCGACAAAACTCCTATACCTTTGGGCATTACGCCCAATTGGTTTTCAATAACTATCAAACTCAATCGGAATCTTTTCCCCAGTATTCTGATTGAGAGGAATGTCTCTCAATCGGGTGGCTCTCCTACCCCTTCGTCTAGGCCGGTTACTTAGCTCACTATGTTCCTGGCTAAAAGCATTGCTAGGCTCGCTTTGATTTGGATTAGTTGGATTGGGAGTACCCTCGCTAAGATGACTCATTGTCTAAAGTCTAAAATCACTTTAAGGACACTATTTAAGGATAGCTAGTGATGGTTTAAGGAAATTTTGGTACACGGCACTATCTACAAAGGCATCATTCAAAAGCAATTTCCAAGTTATGCAAACATGAACAAATAATTAATTGCAATGCACAAGTTGAACATACATGCAAAAATAGGAGTTAATGTTAGCACAAGTTGAACAAAGTTGAACATAAATGCATTAGGAGGCAGACTCAGAAGCAAAAATAGGAGGCATGTTTGAATAGGTTGAACAAACATAAATGCATTATGAGGCAGACTCAGAAGCAACACCAAAATTCATATCAAGCAATATCAGCACTACCTTATCTAGAGTTTTACTATATGAACATGCAAAAAATACAGAACCAAAATTGAACCCTTCTCATACACAACCAAAATAAACCCAGGTCTACAGAACCATAAGGACATTAACCTCAGACATACATGCATTATGTAAAACTCTTCAGAATAATTAATGATACCTTCAACCTTTGCTTGAGGATCCTCTTCTTTTTCTGGATTTGAACAGTCTTTAGCCACTTTACAAATCGAGTAAGGTCTCTCTTAGGAGGCAATAGACGCTTCTGAAAAGTGGGTTGACGACTTGCTGCAAGAATCGAATAAAGAAAATAAAGGCCAAGTCATCTCACAATTTTAATAAAATACCCAAAAACGAAACCATTTATTTAATTGAACGACTAGCAACTGAAACACAAACCTGACAATAAAAACAAGGTTGAAACCGAAACAATCGGAGGAAACAAACGACGATAGCCTTACGGTAATGTATTCAACCATAAATCTCTGTTGACGACGGCGAAGTTAAGGAAGGAGGAGAGAAGGGGAAAGGAGGAGCTGCTGCTAACAGATGCAGGGGTTTTGCTGATGTGCTTGAGTCTTAAATTTCAGAGTTAAAATTATGCGCCTTTTGAAATTCAGGTCAGTTTTAAGACCGGTTATAATTAACAACCGGTCTTAAAAGTAATATTTAAAACCAGTTTTAATTAGAAACCGGTCTTAAAAATAGAAACTTTTTAAGACCGATTATTAAATAATAACCGGTCTTAAATTTTTAATACTTAAGACCGGTTTTCATGTACAGTCGGTCTTAAAAATAATAACCATTTTATTTTTTAAATTATCTTTAATTCAGATAATGTTTTCTGGACTAGTTATATTCAGAACCGGTCTAGAAAAAATATTACATGTATTTATTTTTTAAATTGTATATATTTTAAGACCGATTTGTATTATAACCGGTCTTAAGAGTATTTTTAAGACCGGTTATAAATATAACGAGTCTTAAAATTTCATCATAATTATAAAAATACCACCGGTCATATTTTTAAAACCTTATCCGATATAACCGATCTAAATGTTCTAGTCTAAAAACCCTTTTCTGTGCTAGTGTATATCTCTATTTTACCAACAAAATATCCATTTATCAAGTAAATTTCAAATTAAGCATGATTTTAACCAAGTTCTACAACAAGATTAGCTCTCTCAAGTCAAATCCAAATGAACAAATCAATCTAAATGGTAGCCAAACATTTAGAAGCATTAAGTAAAGGATAAAATCAACACATATAGATCATTACCAACTAAACGAGAGGAATAATCAAATCTTAATCCATACAAGGTTCAAAATAATCCTAGAATGAAGAGTTTAGCTACATATAATCCTAAAATGGCCACAACTATCCAAAATAATTATAGCCATATCAAGAAACTAACAAAGTAAGGGAAGAAGAATGAGAAAAACCAAGAATTGAAGCTTCAAATATCTTCTAACTTCAACCCCAAAGCTCCAAGCTCTTCCAAATACAAAACCCTAGCACCCAAAACGTCCAAGAAGTCCAGAATGAGTTATTTTTGACCTAAGCCTCACTTTTATACTTGTTTTTCTACTTTGATTTTCAAAACACACTACATCAATTTCGTGCAATCGCCGTCATTTTGCTATAGTGAACCCGTAGCGAATTGTAAGACAGAAACATATAGAAGCAATGCTTTTTCAGTTGATTTCGCTATGACTTTGCCTATAGTAAATCAACAACCAAAGGGTTGAAGAGAGGTCATCTTTTGAGGCAATTTTGCAATGGCTTAGCTATGGCACTTCCACGGTAAATGCAGAATTCTCTTCTATAGTGTTCTTTTCTATCTTCTTCTTGTATTCTTTCCTTCCCTTCACAACTTCCCATAATCTTTGAGAGCTTTTACAACTTGTCATCTTCCACCTACAAGGAGGAGGAATTCATGAGCTCTTTAATTTTCACAAATATCACAACTATATGCATTTAATGTCTACACCCGTTTCCATTTCGATATTCGAAAAGTAATAAAGACTAGATTCCATTGGCATACAAAAAAGTACATATATACTAATAAAAGTATTCATTTACAATCCAAAGTCGTCCGTTGACAAAATACAGAGTACTAGAACATTTCCAATAATTATAGGATTTCCCAAAATATCTTAAGCATAAACTAACTATAACCATGAACTTTAACCTTGCCTCGAGACATGCCAATCACTTCTTGATGTCTACGCCTTTGCCTTTCATCAACTGTCACTCGTTGGGATGTTTGTTTAGAAAAAAGGGTGACATTCCAAGGAATCCCAGTAAAAACATGCTATTGTTTATATAAAATGAGAAAAGTAAATATGATATGCGCCATGTATACACCAATTAATGAATAATATAAACACATTATCATCATGTATACATGAGTAGGGTCCAGCCCCACTAGTCTACACCGATTGGATTCTCACCAACTCCCAATGTAAGTGCACCTCTGGCACTAACTGCCCCTCTCTAGGCAAACCATGTTGATTAATAAAGCACATTTACAAACAATGGCATTCACACAATCATATAACTATGGCATGATGTATGAAGGATAATGTTCCTACATCAAAGTTCTTTCAACCCCTCTTTGATGTGCCTCATAAAACGTGTCACTTCCAGCTTCCAACTCAGTCCTAAAATATTAAATGTATAAGAAATAGGTCATAACCTATCCAAGTATCATTTTAGACGCTTCCATAGTGTTTCTTGTGGTTATATTAGTCTATCATGAAAATTTACAAAAATGCCCTCAGGACCCCGACCCGGCCCCGCCATACCCGGCCCGACAGCACGTTTTCCCAAAATTTTGACTAGGGCTATTCTAATGTATTTTTGCCCAAGGAATCCATTTCCAAGCTCAAAATTACCAAATTCAGTGTAAAATTACAAAATTGCCCTTGACAGCCCCATTTTAGGGTTTTAGGGGCGTTTTCATAATTATGCTTTTTCGAGCTTTTCTGAAAAAGTGACCAACTTTAACTCCAACTATTTTTGCCTCCTAATTCTAATGGAACCATCAATTTCATGAAAATCCAACTCCTTCCCCCAGAACAGTGCTGGCCGAAACATGCTCCAAGAAAAGGGAAAATTGCAACTTTATGATTTAACCTTTAAAACTTATGCTTTTCTACTTCTAATCCATTATTAAGCCATTTAAACACATACTAACCATGATTTAAAGAAATTTGAGCAGCATAACCCCTTAGGGTTAGGACTGTCCAAATTTACAAACTTAACCAAAAATCACCAAATCTAACCACAAACCTTAACAACAACATCATCCTAGTATAGATCTAAGATTTGTGAAGTTACCTCTTAAGTTATTGGGCTCTCTCTCTAGGCGTCCTCCTCTCTCTCTCCTTGAGCTCAAGATGTGTCTTCTAAACCATTGATTCCATAGAGAAGAAGAGTTTAGAGAAGATCTTATGCTATGTTACAAGAAAATGCTTAAGAAATCAACACTTACCTTAAGCTTTCTCTTCTTCCTTCCCTCTACATCTCAAGATCTCCAAAGTTCTCTCTCTCTTCTTTTCTATCTTATTGGCAAAAAATGAGGAAAGAAAAGAGGATGGAAGTGTTTTATAAAATATCTCTCATCTCCTTTAATCACTTCATTTCCAACAATGCATCTTATGGTGACACTTGGCATTAGTCTTATCTCTTCCCAATTGGTGTCATAAGGTGCAATTAGCCTTGAACTAATATTTCTCCCCTTTTGGTTAGCTCAAAAACCGTCCCCTCTCATGCTCTCACTAACCAAATGGCTTCTTCCAACGTATCCAACTAAATACTCAAGTATTGTGCCATAATCATGATTACTATGTAAAAGAAGCATATTTTAACGCAATTAGACATGGGCTCATCTTCATCAATTATAAACTAATCCCTTTACCATAGAATAGTGACACTTGGCATGTTTAATTCCAAAAATCATTTTTCCCTCCCATTTTCTTATGCTAGGCGAAATTTTATCAGAAAAGGGAAATAGAAATTGTTTCAATATTTCCATAATCCCTTTAATTGAATTATGTACAAGTTCTTCCAATTTCACAACACTTGATTTATTTCACCAAGAATATTCAAAATTTATATTCTCCTTTATTTTCCTTAATTAATTAAAATTAACTTTAATTAATTAGAAAATAATTAATCTTGTGCTAAATTGGCAAAGTTACGATTTTGCCATAACCTTTGTAATCTAATTTCCTTTCTTGAATTAATTTGCCCATTTTTTCATGAATATGAATATTTCTAAAATTCATAAGTTCTAATTTCATGAGTATTCACCATTTTATTGAATTTCTTGAATAATTACAATATATTTGGTGAATATAAAATTTGGGGTGTTACATTTAACTCATGATTTAACAAAAGTTTGAGTTTGCGTTTGTCACATCACATTTTCTTTTATAATCTCTTTATATGCACAATTTGAACCCAAAAATAAGTGAAAAGAGAAAAATATGTGCTAGAATATTATCGATTTCTATGAGTTAACACCATCATAAAGCAAAATAGAAAATGAGTGTCTCACATGTCTAGAACGAATACAGAGAGATATTTATGGACCAATACAGCCATCATGCAGACCATTTAGATACTGTATGGTTTTAATTGATGCATTAACTAAATGGTCGCATATTTGCTTATTCTCTTCTTGCAACCTGTTGTTTGCGAGATTGTTTGCTCAATTGATTAGATTAACATCACATTACCCTAATTATTCTATTAAGAAAATACGTCATGATAATGCTGATAAATTTAATTCACAATCTTTGAATGAATATTGTATGTCCTTTGGAATTGATGTTGAACATCTTATAGCTCATGTTCCTACGCAATATGGACTTGCAGAATCATTGGTTAAACAGTTGCAATAAATTGCCAAACCTTTACTTAAGAGATCAAATCTCCCAATTACTACTTAGGGCTATGCCATTTTGCATGCAGCAATGTTAATACGCATAGGGCCAACATGTTACTTAAAGGTTCCCCCTTACAAATAATTTTTGGTTAAGAACCTAATATTTCTCATCTTAGAATTTTTTAGTGTGCAGTATATGTGCATGTAACACCACCACAATGCACTAAAATGGGTCCTTAAAAGATTATAGGAATATATGTTGGGTATGAATCTCCTTCGATTATAAAATATCTAGAACCAGAAATGGGAGATTTATTTATGGCTAGATTTTCCTATTGCCATTTTGATGAATAAGTTTTTCCAAAATTAGAGGGAGAAAATAAGCAGTTGAATAAAGAGATTAGCTTGAATGAATTATCATTGACTCACTTTAATCCTTGAACAAAACAATGTGAACTTAAAGTTCAAAAGATAATTCATTAGCATCATTTAGCTAATTAAATGCCGAAGCCTTTACTAACCCAAAGAGAGTGACAAAGTCACGTGTCTCAACTGCTAATGGTCCTATTAGAATTGATATCCCTAAAGGACAACCTATTATGAATCAATCTAAATCATGCTTGAAGTGTGGCAGGCCCATCAATTCCAAAGTTAAAGATCCTCGAAAGAGAAAAGGAGCTAAGAATATAGGTGGTTAAGTTGAGCATAATCAAGAAAAGTTAGTAACTGTAAAAGAGCCATCGCCTAAAGAGTTATTATCTCCAGAAGAGAATATAGTAGTCCCATAAGAGACTCAAGTATCTTAAATGTGTGAAAATAATGAGATCTCAATAAATTATGGTATGGATGAAATTCGATGAGATCGAAATGAAGTCAACAATGATGACATATTTGTTTATAATATAGTAAATGATGTATCAAATGATAATGAGGATCATAAGCAAAAATCCATTAGCGAGTACCAACAAAGAAAAGATTGGCCCATATGGAAAGATGTCATTAATGCAGAATTAACATCATTAGCAAAACAAAAAGTTTTTGCATCCATAGTCCTTACACCTAAAGATGTAAAGCCAGTTGGATAAAATGGGTTTTTCTATGAAAGAGAAATGAAAAGGGTGATGAAATTGATATCCAGCAAATCCATTCCAATGAAAATCTAACAAATTTATTTACCAAATCACTTCCTAGCATAATCTTTGAAAAGTTCGCTTATGGCATCGGACTTCGCATGCTCTAAGATATCAACTCATGTTGCTAAGAGGAAGAGTTGATGCACCTTGTACTCTTTTTCTCTTGTCTATGATTTTTACCATTGGATTTTCCTAGCAAAGTTTTTAATGAGACAGCTCTATCAAGTGTATCAATAAAAATATACTCTTTTTCTTCTCCTAAGTTTTGGTCCCACTGGGTTTTTCTTAGTTGAAGTTTTTTAATGAGGCCATGTTTAGTCATGGACATCCAAGAGGAATTTTTTAATGCGCTCTGACGTTCTAGAACAAATTCTAACATATGATGTCACAAATCTATTTTCATTATTCTTGTTCATATTGACAAATCAATAATTAACCATTACGCTCATATGGTTTTTATTTAGAACAAATTCTAACATATGATGTCAGAGCCAAGTTTCAAATCTCCCTCTGCTTGCTATTTTTTTTAATATGATGTATTATGGTTTTATTTTATTTTTCCTATTCTGAAAAATTTTGAAAAATAATGAGAATAATAGTGAAGCATTTTTTTACGTGTTGTTTTCCATTCCTCCTCATTTGAGTTTTTTGAATATTCTGTGATGATTTTATGCCCCTCAATGGAAAAAATTATGGGAGAATTACATTGAGGTCCCAAGGAAGAGGAGAAATGAAGAAATGGTCCCTATAGATTGCAAAATGAAAAAATGGTCCTATGGAGTTGTCAATACAGGCTCCTGGAGTTGTTAATGAGTTGTCAATACAGGCTCATGGAGTTGTTAATGGGACCATTTTTTCATTTTACAATCTATAGGGACCATTTTTTTATTTTTTTTTCTTGCATGGGACCTAAATGTAATTCTCCCAAAAATTATCTCACGCATCAATATGCGGTTTTGTTTGAGCTCTATGCTTGATTGTATCTCAGGCTACTTGATTGTATCTCATGGGTTTGGGGAATATTTTTCTTCTTGTTCCATTCATTTTTTCACTTTGAATATATGTGAGTTATGTTTTTTAATACTGGGAAAGAAGTTGGGGATAATATTTTTATGAAGTATTTTAAATCATGGTTATGGCAATTGCTGAAACATTGTTTTTTTTTTTTCTTTGTTGATAATCGAAACATTGTTTTTGAAAGCATATGCTCTTGTTTAAAATCCATATAAGGCCTTTTAGTTTATTTTTGGGTCAAGGTGTAAATTTGCCTCGAAAATATTTGTTAAAGTGTAATGTTGCCTTGAAAGTTTTTTACTTTCAATATCACCTCAGAAGTTTCAAAATGTAGCAATCTTAGCCCATACTGTTAAAAAACTAACATTAACTATTAAAAAATTGATGTTGACTATTAACTTTTTAACGGTAAAAGGCAGCAACATTGTTCTATTTTAATACTTTCGGGGCCATATTGAACCCAAAAAAAATTCTAGTTCAATATTGTTTCTCAGTGAAAACTTTCGAAGCAAATTTTCGCCTTAACCCTTTATTTTTTGGAAACCCAGACCTTGCTTTGAGGGCCAACTGCATATTTTTGTGGCTTTCTCTTTCATATTGGGCTTGTACGAATTGGGCTTTCTGTTTCACTTTACTTTAATTATTTTTCCTGTTTGGTCACCCAAGGATTCTGTGGGTTTCTGTTTAAATCCTCTTTGTGATTTAAGCCTTGTGTTTTGGTTATCCTTCCAAACCTGGGCCTCTTGTTCTTTCTCATATTTTATCCTGGACCTTTAGCATCGTTGCCTTTCTGACTTTTTCGTTTTTCATTTGTTTTCCAGAATTTTGCAGAAGTTGTTTTGTACAGTGACATTTTTGGCTTCTATTTTGGGCCTCCAGATTAATTAAATTGATTTTCAAATTGGGCCACTATTTGGGCCGTTTTGGTTTACTTACAGAAACTTATTTGCGCCATTTAATTTTAATTCTGGGAAATCTCTTTTGGTCCAAGTTGCCCATATTCGTGGAATTAATTTGGGTTAAATAAAGGTCTTTTAGCTCAACCCTTTCCTTTTTTCTTTTTATTTGGTCGACAATTTTCTTCATCTTCCGTAAAAATGAAATATTTAGTTGATTGCTTGGGTTCAAATCTATTTCTTTCCATGAATGATATATTGAATCGAATATTTGATTATAATTTATCTTATGAGCCATTTAATTGTTTAAATGTTGGAAAAATAATTTTTAGCTATTTTCATATTTAGAAAATTTTGCAAAATTAATTTTGAGTTGATATATGCTGAAATTAGTTTCTTGAACATTTTTTTGTGTAAAAAATAATGGGAGAATTAAATTCTTGATCATTTAGTCATATTTTGTTGACGAAACCAATTGATTAAATTCTCATAAAAGTTTTGTGCATATATGAAATTTAAATGCACATAATTGATATTTGTGATTAACATATATTTCAAGGTAGCAACAACATCCTCAATATTGCATGCGTAAATAATCACTTATAGATTTGGAAATATCAACTCTAATCAATAAGTAATTAATTTAATCAAAGTAAGATGATTTAATTTAATTTCTTATTCACATATGTTGATTGAATTAATTTGGTTAAGTTTTCCATTAAGTCGTATATATATAGAATATAAATGTACGTGAATGATATTTGTGATTAGCTGCAGGTTAGAGGATTAGCCACAACACCCTCTTGAAGCATGCAAAATAATCACATATGAGTTTTAAAATATCAATTTTGTGTTCAGGTGAGTAAAATTGATTTATTCACATAGATGTTTTAAAATATTAAATTAATTAATTAAGATTCTCATTTACAATTGTGTGCATATGGAATTTAATTGTACATATTTGATATTAGTGATTAGTATATATATTTTGTTTAAGGAGTAGCCACAGCATCCTTATATACATGATGTATGCATAGTCAACTACATAAGGCTTTACGATATTAATTATGGTTAAATTTGCAATTAATGTACAAAATAGTCTGATGTTCTTGTGATGAGCATGTAGAATCGAATAGTAGTCACAGCATCCTTCCGTATATACATGCTCTCTATTTTGTTTACATTACATAAGGTTCAAAGATATCAATTGTAATTATATATATGGTTACAATTAATCTTTACCCATATGTAGATAATTATAATTGCGTATTTAATTAGGGTGGAATAGAATGACATTGTATTTTCTAAGTAGCCCACATGTATTAGGAGATATAACTGCATTCTAGTTTCGTCAATTCAAGATGAATTCATACTATGCTAATATCTTTACCCACAGGTGGAGACTTCAATCATACAATTTTATAATTCTATGATTTACATTAGTGTACATACACTTATTTGTGATAGTTTTTCTTTTTCTCTGATCTTATAGTAATTTATAAGCATGATTGACTTTTATTTTGATTTTGTAGCATGATTGTTATCTATTTAATTGTTTAGTATAACAAAATTTATTAGGGAGTTATTAAGCCTATAAAGAGATAAATGTAACTTCTTTATCAAACTTGACGTTAAGAAGATTCTAGAACATATATCAACATGAGATAAAGTTATGAGATCTAATTTAATTGTCTCAATACATTAGTCTCAATTAAGAGCTAGTTGTCATGGGTACATAAAAGATAGAGCAAAGTCAATTGATGCCTATGGGCTGAAGGATGAACCTAAAATTTCTCATAAATATTGTTATATTGTGTGTTGATAATCACCTGTGAACACATATGCTCGTTAAGTAAATTCAATTATAAAAAGACTACTCCCCGACTTTATATATAAAAACTTTATAGCTAAAAGACTAATTATAATGTGTTTCTTGTAAATAAGTCTAGAGGTAATATCTTATCATATTTATATATGTACACGTATATAATATCTTATCATACTTATCATGCGCGCTGGTGTATAGCTATATATGTCGTTGGCATAAAAAAAAAAGCTATATAATTACTCCTCATATGGTTAATACAAAACATATTTATCTAATTTGATTATATTAATAAAATTTGTTAAATACTTAGTTAAGCAATGAACTTAGTAAATTCAATAAAGTTGAGTTAAAACAAGTTTTTTATGTGGAAAAAGAAATTGAAAACTACTCTTAAGACTAAAAAGTGATAAAAGCAAATGATTCTTTAACTTCAAGGGTTAAATGAAATCTAGGATTATTTCTCTCCTTTGCTTTTCATAAAACTAGATTAATTTCCTCTCTCAATAGTATCTCAATGAATATATGTTTTAGTCCGAGGTTCAAAATCACTTGACAAAGCTCTCTCAAGTTAAAATGAAGTTTCCCTTTTTATAAAATGCACAATCTCTTGCTACAATTAATAAAAATCAACTCTAAGCAATAACCTTAATGTGACAATGTAAGGTTAGTAAATATATCTCTATTTTATCAATAAATTATCCATTTATCAAGTAAATTTTGAATCAAGCATGATTTTAACCAAGTTCTACACCTAGATTAGCTCTCTCAAGTCAAATCCAAATGAACAAATCAATCTAAATGGTGGCCAAACATTTAGAAGCATTAAGTAAAGAATAAAATCAACACATATATCATTACCAACTAAAAGAGAGGAATAATCAAGTCTTAATCCATACAAGGTTCAAAATAATCCTAGAATGAAGGTTTAACTACACATAATCCTAAAATGGCCACAACTATCCAAAATAATTACAGCAATATCAAGAAACTAGCAAAGAAATGGAAGAAGAATGAGAAAAACCAAGAATTGAAGCTTTAAATTTCTTCTAACTTCAACCCCAAAGCTCCAAGCTATTCCAAATGCAAAACTCTAGCACCCAAAACGTCCAAGAAGTTCATAATGAGTGATTTTCAGCCTATTCCTCACTTTTATACTTATTTTTCTACTTCAATTTTCAAAAATACACGGCATCAGTTTTGCACAATCACCATGGTTCGCTATAGCGAATGGTACGACAGAAATAGATATAGAAGCAATGATTTTTCAGTTGATTTTGCTATGACTTTGGCTATAGTGAATCCACGGCCAAAGGGTTGACAGAGAGGTAATCTTTTAAGGCAATTTTGCCATGGCTTAGCGATGGCACTTCCTCGGCAAATGCAGGCTTCTCTTTCATAGTATTCTTTTTTATCTTCTTCTTGTATTCTTTCCTTCCGTTTACAACTTCCCATGATCTTTGAGAGCTTTTACAACTTGTCATCTTCCACCTACAAAGAGGAGGAATTCATGAGCTCTTTAACTTTAACAAATAATCACAACTATATGTATTTAATTCATGATTTAACACAAGTTTGAGTTTGCTTTTATTACATCACATTTTCTTCCATAATCTCTTTATATGCAGAATTGAACCCAAAAATAAGTGAAAAGAGAAGAAAACGTGCTAGAATATTATCAATTTCTATGAGTTAACACCATCACAAAGTAAAATAGAAAGTGAGTCTTTCACACTTCTAGAACGGATATAGAGAGATATGTATGGACCAATATACACTACAAAAAAACATCAAATTAGTGACGGAATTTAGTGACGGAATTTGTTCCGTCGGTAAATATATTGTTACTAATTGATTAGTGATGGAATTTTGAATTTTGTTGCTAATTTGCGACGGATTAATGACGGAATTCATAAATTAGTGACAGAATTTTCTGTCACTAATTAGCGACATAATTTCCGTCCCTAATCCGTCGTAAAATATGTTTTTCTATATAATTTAAATTGTCACGTGTCCTCATCATGAGCCTCCACATGTACCTAGCTGGCGGCTGCCATGTGTCCCGGTCAACCGCCACGTGTCACCCTCCATCGCACACCCCATGTCACAAATTGATTGTATTTTGTGACCAAGTTGGGATTCAAAGCCATGACAAAAATAGAAATACAAAATTTAATATATTATCAAATATTTCAATTTAGTTTTCTTATTTTATTTTATGTAAATATTCTACCTAAATTTATTATTAATATCTTTTTTTATTCATTTTATTATATATTTTATTTTTTGTTTATATTTATAAAATTTTTATTTTTATTTATATATAATATATTATTAAAAATTATATTATATTATATTATAATTTCAATTTCAATAATAAATATGAATTAATAATTTTTATTTATTTATTTTAATATTTATATTATAATTTTATAATAACTTAATATTTTAAATTTAAATTATTTAACAAATTTATAACTATGAAAAAAATATAATTGTTGAAAAAGTTAACTATTAGTGACGAAAATTATGGAAGGAAATTAGTGACGGAAAATTCCATCACAAAATATTTTTGACAAAAATTAATGACGGATTAGGGACAGAAATTAGCGGCAAAAATTTTCCATCCCTAATTTTTTATGACGGAATTAGAGATGGATTAGTGACAGAATTTAGTGACAAAATGTTATTCCGTTGCTAATCCGTCTCTAATTTAGTGACGGAATTTTTCCGTCACTAAACTCCGTCACTAATTGTTATTCCGTGACTAATTCTTTATTTTTTGTAGTGAATACACCCATCATACGGACCATTTAGGTACTGTATGGTTTTAATTAATGCATCGACTAAATGGTCGCATATTTGGTTATTATCTTCTCACAACCTGGTGTTTGTGAAATTGCTTGCTCAATTGATTAGATTAAGAGCATATTACCCTAATTATCCTATTAAGAAAATATGTCTTGATAATGCTGATGAATTTACTTCACAAGATTTTAATGAATATTGTATGTCCCTTGGAATTGATATTGAACATCTTGTAGCTCATGTTCATACGCAAAATGGACTTGCAGAATCATTTGTTAAACGGTTGCAATTAATTGCAAGACCTTTACTTATGAGATCAAATCTCTCAATTACTACTTGGGGTTATACTATTTTACATGCAGCAATGTTAATACGCATCATGCCAACAAGTTACTTAAAGGTTCCCCCTTACAAATAATTTTTGGTCAGGAACCTAATATTTCCCATCTTAGAATTTTTGGGTGTGCAATATATGTGTCTGTAACACCACCACAACGCACTAAAATGGGTCCTTAAAAGACGATAAGAATTTATGTTAGGTATGAATTTCCTTCGATTCTAAAATATCTAGAACCAGCAATAAGAGATTTATTTATGGCTATATTTGCCTATTGTCATTTTGATGAATAAGTTTTCCCAACATTAGAGGAAGAAAATAAGCAGTTGAATAAAGAGATTAGCTGGAATGAATTATCATTGGCTCACTTTAATCTTTGAACAAAACAATGTGAACTTAAAGTTCAAAAGATAATTCATTTGCATCATTTAGCTAATTAAATGCCGAACCCTTTACTAACCCAAAGAGAGTGACAAAGTCACCTGTCTCAACTGCTAATGGTCCTATTAGAATTGATGTCCCTGAAAGATAACCTATTCTGAATAAATCTAAAGCATGCTTGAAGTGTGGCAGGCCCATCAATTCTAAAGATAAAAATCCTTGAAAGAAAAAAGGAGCTAAGAATACAGATAATTAAGTCGAGCATAGTCAAGAGAAGTTAGTAACTCTAAAAGAGCCAGTGCTGAGTTATTATCTCTATAAGAGAATATAGTAGTCCCAGAAGAGACTCAAGTATCTCAAATGTGTGAAAATAATGAGATCTCAATAAATTATGGTATGAATGGAATGAGATCGAAATGAAGTTACGTTGATGACATATTTGCTTATAATATAGTATGTGATGTAATGAATGATAATTAGGAGCATAAGCCAAAATCCATTAGCGAATACCAACAAAGAAAATATTGGCCCATATGAAAAGATGTCATTAATACATAATTAACATCATTAGCGAAACAAAAAGCTTTTGCATCTATAGTCCTTATACCTAAAAATGTAAAGCCAGTTGGATAAAATGGGTTTTTGTATGAAAGAGAAATGAATAGGTTGGTGAAATTGATATCCAACAAATCCATTCCAGTGAAAATTTAGTAGATTTATTTATCAAATCACTTCCTAGCGTAATCTTTGAAAAGTTCGTTTGTGGCATCAGACTTCGCAGGCTCCAAGATATCAACTCATGTTGTTAAGATGGAGAGTTGATACACGTTGTACTCTTTTTCTCTTATCCATGATTTTTACCTTTGGGTTTTCCTCACAAAGTTTTTAATGAGGTAGCTCTATCAAGTGTATTAATAAAAAGTGTACACTTTTGCTTCTCTTAAGTTTTTGTCCCTATGGGTTTTTCTTAGTTGAAGTTTTTTAATAAGCCCATGTTTAGTCATAGACATCCAAAGGGAAGTGTTATGAATATAATATTTGTGGATGTTCATATCCTTTGTTATTTCATATTCTCCCATTGTTTCCTATTCTCTCCCATTATTTCTTATGATTGTGGAATCTATTAATTGTAGATTAAAAAGTTGTGCCTATAAATAAAAGGCATATATTATATATTTTACACAACACTGAATAATGAATAAAAATTCTCTTTCTTGCTTTCCACTCATTCTTCCTTTTTGTTATCATCTTTCCCTTTATTCTATGACAGTTGTTAATTTTTGTTCAAAAGGAAACGCTTTTATGGGTAAAATATTTACCTTTTAAGTATTAAACACTAAAAAACAATTACAATTAAATTCTGAAGGTCCACAAGTAAAAACGAATTGGGTCAACTATTATAAACAAAACTGGATTGTTTATTATTAAAATTAAATAATAAATCTTTAGAAATTTAATAAAATATGTAATATTAAAAAATTTTAACATTTGTAATAGATTTTTGGGTTAAAATTCATCCAGAACCTTGAAATATTTTTTCTTACATGTTGAACACCCTAAGGTATTTTGTTGTTATTTCAGCACTTAACCATTTTTCTTGATGCATTGCTGCGTGCGAATTTCCGGCTCATCAGAGTGATGAGAAAAAATTTTCTCATCATCAAAACGACATAGTTTCACTTAAGGGAGAGATCTGAGCCGTTGATATAAAAATAATCAGGGCCATCTGTGACCTATCTAGTATCTTAAAATATTTTTTAAATCTCTCTTCTCATCCTAAAATAATTTTTACTACGTTTAACCCCTTAAAATATTTTTTTAGTTGTACCCAGTGTGTTAGCAGACTGACTATAATTTTACTCTTAATGTATTTTTTCAGCTCTAAAAAGTTCTTTTAACATTTTAAAATATTTTTTCAGTTATACCTAGTGATTTAGGATATTGACTACAATTTTACTGTTAATGTATTTTTCTTAGTAGTAACGAGCACCTAAAACTTAGGAGACTGATATATTGATTTCCACCTACTCTAAAATTTTTTTTAGTAGCATATAATATTATAATATTATTATAATAATAATATTATTATTATATTATTATAATAATATTTTATTATTATAATAATAATATTTTTATAATATATTAAATCTGGACCGTTGAGATCTTGATCCAACGGCCCAGAGAAGAGAAAAGGAGGTCCTTTGCTTTTGGGGTAAAGGAGAGAAACCGGATTCGTCGTTTTGATGATGAGAAATTTTTTTCTCACCTCACTGCTGAGCCGGAAATGTGGACCCATGCATTGCCATCTAACACCCAAAAGTATTATATGGTGCAATTTTTCCCTTAAAATATTAATTTTTTAGTAGAAATTTTGTTCTAAAAATATTTTTTCAAGAACAATTTTAACTTTGTTAACTCATCAAAAAAATCTTTTAAGTCTATGCAGTACCTTAAAGTATTTTTTTCAGTATTTTTTAGTGTGCTAGACGCATCTTAAAAAATATTTTATGTCACTAGATGAACTAAAAAATACTTTAAAGTGTTAGGTGTACATGAATGGATAACCAAACCCTAGATTTTTTTTTTAATTCCTTGGGTCTTTAAAAATAATTTCCTCGATCATTTTTCTTGACAGCAAGTTAATCAACTTCAGTCAATTTCAATTTTCAACCCGTCAAAAATTTACATAATAGAGGCTGAATTGTTCATGTGAAGAGCACTTGTCTGGCGGACTTGTTGGTAACAAGAAGGGCCCTCCATCTCGGATAAAATACATGTTTTCAACTACCTCACTCAAACTTTAAAAAAGAAAACGTTTAGCTCATTGAATTGTCTTAAATATTAAAAAAAAAAATCTAATTTTATCCATATTAACATGTTTATAAAGGGAGACAAAAACTATTATAAGGTAAATTTGAGTATTAATTATAAAAACAAAAGTGACAAAGAAACATTAATTGCTACTTATACTACAGGCCAAATAATCTTTCTTTTAAAACGTGTGGTTAATTAATTGTCTTCCTTTAAAAATCTAACAAATGTTGTTGGCACCTAAACTTCTTGGTGCATCTATATTTCATGGTATCGGTTGGTCTATCTCTAACTAACACAATAATAAGAAAAATTCAGAGATCTCTGAATTTTTCATCGGCTCCGTAAAGGCAACGCTGCCCAATTCTACCACCAAAGTACCAATTTTTTATCTCAGAACTTTCCATAGCTGGCCACAACACTATGGGATTCACTTCACTTATCTTCATGACACCAAAATGGCTTTTTCTACGTCTGCTCCTCCTCTTGGTTCTATCAGTCAACGCTGCATTCTCTGGTGAAGTTGTCAAGTATTTGCCTGGCTATGATGGTCAATTACCATTCAAACTTGAAACTGGGTATATACTAAATATATTTCAGTATTTCACTTCTCACTCTCTCAAACTTGTCTCTTTTTTCTTCTTCTTAATTAATATTTTGTTTGATATTGGATTTCAGATACATAAGTGTGAATCATTCTGAGCTATTCTACTACTTCATTGAATCCCAAGGAGAGCCTGAAACAGACCCACTTGTCTTCTGGTTTAGTGGAGGCCCTGGTTGTTCTTCCTTCTGTGGACTTGTTTATGAAATTGGTAATAATTTTCCTTACTTTTGATTCTCTTCGATCCCCCTTATTCTCTCCCTTCCATGAACAAAGCTTAAATTTTGTGTTCAGGTCCATTACAGTTTGATATTGACAACTACGATGGTGGGTTACCAAGATTGCTCTATTATCCATATTCTTGGACTGAGGTGACATAAGATTTAATTTCACCATATGTAACTTGATTGTTCCCTTGATCATTCTCGTCATTAATTAGGGTTATATCATTTCAGACAGCTAGTTTTGTATTTGTGGACTCACCAGTGGGTACTGGTTTTTCTTATTCAACATCTTCCAACTGGTCAACTTCTGATACTTTATCAGCAGAACAAGCTTATCAGTTCGTGAGAAAGGTTGGTGCCAACTTAATTATCAGTTTGTGTGTGAGAGTTGATTATTTATTCACACTGTATTTGATGAGATACTTAATTAATTAATGAAGTTAAAGAGATATGTTTTAGTGATAGTAAAAATGGGCATGTTACTGAGATGAGTGTGTTTCAGTGGTTGGAAGAACACTCGCAGTATCTCCATCTTCGACTGTTCATTGGAGGTGATTCTTACTCTGGCATGATTGTTCCATTAATTACCCAGAAAATTGTACAAGGTAAATCTTTAGTTTCTCCTTTGTTTTCATTTCATTCCCGCACTTCATTTTCATTAATTTCCCCAGAGCCGGTTGTGCCGGTTGTGGTAGAAAGAATTAAGGGAAAATCCGACCATAAGAACTTTAAAAATAGAAAAAGACAATGATGGTTTGAATATTCATAATATCAAAGTGTTAGTACTTGATTTATCAATTTTGAAATTCAAAAAAAAATGACACAAATACCTTTATATGTTTTTTTTTTAAATATTACCCCCCGCCGTCGGAACGGCCGCTAGGGCTCCAGCAGGAATAATTATTGACCAAAAACAATGGTGGCCATTAGGCCACCAATGCATTTCAATACATATTAGTCAATATATATATATATATATATATATAAGTTAACACTTTCTCTTTGACTCAAGCCCATTCATAAGTTTTTTTAAGGAATTCATGATATTTCATTAGGTTTTAACAACATTTATTTATCAAGTAAAAAATTAACACTATCAGGTCATTTACCAGTTTTGTCAAGAGATTCACTATATTTCGTTAGGTTTTAACAATTTTCGTTCCCCAAGTAAAATTTCATATTATTAGGTCATTTAAAAGTTTTGTTAAGAAATTTATGACATTTGATTAGGTTTTCAAAACTTTCATATTTTTGGAAGAAAATTCACACTATCAGGTCATTCACAAGTTTTATAAGGGAATATATTCATCGCATTTCATTAGATTTTAACAACTTTCGTTTTTCCAGAAAAAAATTCACACTATTATCATGTTATTTACAAGTTTTGTTGAGGAATTCACCACATTTCATTAGGTTTTAAAAACTTGTAAAGTTTTTTATTGGAAAACAAAAATTGTTAAAACCTAATCAAATGTGATGATTTCCTTAATAAAATTTGTAAACGACCTGATAGTATGATTTTTTTTCTAGGAAAACAAATATTGTTGAAACCTAATCAAATGTTGTAAATTCCTTAACAAAACTTGTGAATGACCTGGTAGTGTGAAGTTTTTACTTAGTAAATAAAATTGTTAAAATCTAATAAAATGTTGTGTTTCCTAATAAAAATTGTGATTGAGCTTAAGTCAAAGATAGAATGTTAGTCCAATATATATTGAAATGCATTAGTGGCCCAATGGCCACCTTTGTTTGTGGCCCAATGGCCACCTTTGTTTGTGGCAAACAAAGTGGTGGGGGTTCAAATAATTGATAATTTTATTTAATAAATCAATAATAATGATAATTTTAGTCCTTACCTATAATCAATGTCATCATCATGACGAAGACGAAGAGGGATAATTTTGAGGGACAAACTTGTCTTATAAATTTTTCTTGTGCAAAGAAAAGTTGGTTCCCACAAAAAGTGGTGAGAACCAAATTTTCTTTTATGAAAGTGAAATTCGGTTCATACAAGAAAATGGCTTTCCAGAAAATTGTTCAGCCAAACACGTCAAGCACAGAAAAATATGGGATTTTGCTTTTGCCAACTTAGGCTCTGTTTGGGAAAACGGCACACAACGAAAACGCGCGGTCCAACCATGAAAAGCACAATGACGGTAATTTGGGGTGTTTGGAGAGGCGGTGGATCCAACTGGGCTTCTGATTAAAACGTGGCTTCTTGAAGAAGCCCATTGAAGTTGCTTTTTTCCTTCACCCCGCGGTGAGGCAGTCATGGTGAGAGAAACAGGGAAGTACAGGACGCAAGCATATTCTTAGGCACCCCCAACTCATCTTCTTCCACCATCTTCTCTCGTCTGTAGTTCTGTGGTTGTTGGTGTTGGTCAGCCGTCGCCTTCTGTCGGTAGTTCACTAGTGAGATGCGTGGTGGCATTTTCGGAGCTGTGGCTTGTTGAGGTGAAGATGGCATGATGAAGCGGAGGTTAGCTATAGTTAGAGCATTTCAGTTACTCCTCTGATTCCTGTCACCCTCTTATCGTGTCTTGCTTGGTGGTGGTTGGTGTTTAGCTGATGGTGAGTCATCGCTTGCTGTTGGAGCTGCATCGGTGAGACACATGGTGGTGGTTGTCAGAGTTGTGGCGAGCTCGGCGATGTTGTCTTTGAGGACTATATTCAGAAACGGAGACAAGGGAAGGAAGTAGAGAGAGTGTGGTTGAGGATGGAGGAGGAGGAAGGCTTGGAGGTGGGCGGAGACGAAGGGGAAGACGATGTTGTCAGGATAGGAGGAGTGTTGGAGAATGGAGAAGATGGCGGCCATGGAGCCCACAGTTAATGTATAATTCTCTATATTATATTATTATCTCCTCAACAAGACATGTGCAATTATTGGAGGTTGAAAGTAAAAAAAAAACACGCTTTGTTCAAAAAAGAAAAGAAAAGAAAGAGAAAGAAAAGAGTAAATATATAATAATATATGTAACAAGAAGCTGAACGAGGAAATTAAGTCGTGAAGGTAATAATGATCCAGTTGATGTAGCATCCACATTAACTATCTGTAGATTATCTTCAACACAAATATGAATCATATTTGCAATGTTCTGAGAGCCGGACCGGACCGGCCGGTTCAACCATAGGCCGGAAGGAAGAACGGTCCGTTTTACGAAGTTAAGCCGTCTTTTGAGTTTGCCCGGAATCAGCCGTTCAAAGCCGCCTTTTTAGCCGGGAGCCGGAGTTGAGCCGGGAGCCGGAGCGGATATTTGATAACCGGATGGGTTAAACACAAGATCTGTACAAGAGAAAAAAGAAATAGAAGGGGGAAAGAAGAAAGAAGAAATACAGGAGAGCTGCTCTAGTCTTCATCCCTTCGATTGAAGGCTACCATGAGAACGATTTATGGTATGAGTGTCGCTGCATTATATGATTTTTAAGGGAGAAGAAGTGAAAGAATCCATTCCGAAAGCATCTCCGGCGACTTGCGTATCAGGGAGCACGGTGTGAGAGTTTGAAATGATAAAGAAAGAGAACATGAAGTCAGTGGACAGAAAAGAAAAAGTAAACCTTGGATGTTGTGAAGCGTGTATGATACGCATGGAGAGAGATAACATCTTTTGAAATTTTTTTAATGCAAAATGTTTAAAAAGATCTAGAAACAATCAATTAAATTTGGGATATATCAAGATCTCTTTTTAATATATCAAAAGATTTTCTTTAAATGGTGTTGTGTGATTTTATTAATTTTTTATGAAATTAGACTAATTTTTAATTATTATAATATATATACTTCCTCCGATTTTATTTATAAGTAACTTTCTTTCTCATAGGTTGATTCCTTTTATAAGTAACTTTCACTTTTTGTCTAAAACTATAAGCTTCTTTTTCCTATTTTACCCTTATTAAATACACATTCTCTCTCATATCTTATACTCATTTTCTCTCATACTTTTTATCTATTTTCTCTCCTATACTCTTTTCATAAATAGGGGCATATATGAAAAAAATATGGCATTTTTGACACATTTATTGCTTTTGACTACCAGTTCATTTTGACAATCAAAGGGAAAATTGTTTATAAATAGGACTGGAGGGAGTATATATATATATATATATAATATTTTTAAATTTAATTATTACGTCACCGGTCCGGTTAAACGGCTCAACCGTTCTAACCGGTTGAACCTTGACCCGCTGACCTTTCTGACTTGACATCCGGTCTGGCTTTTAAAACATTGCATATTTGTGACACAATCAAAGACCAACTTGTTAGAAGTGGATAATTCGATAATGATCCACTTCATGTATACATTCTAATTTAAATATAAATTTATCCAATTTTAATTAAGTACTTTAGTGTCTTCTTTTTAATCAAATTTTATTTATATTTTTTCACTTCAAGTATCCCAATATATGCAAATAGTGAGTATGTATATGTATGTATGTAGTATTCAATAACATTCATGTCATTTTCAGTCATTTTCTATCTAAACGGGCTTTTCAAACTCTAATTCAAACAGGTTTAAGGTTAGAAAAAAAAATCACTTCTGCCACCGCCAATCCAAACACAAATCACATTTACAATCTGACTTTTATCTTATCTTACTTTTGTATAAGTCAGATTGTAAAAAAAAACTATTTCTTTACCGTTAATCCAAACGGGCACTTAAATTTTAATTTCACCAGACGGGGCCTTTTTACTGTTTAATAATTATTAATTATTAAAATGGATAAGTGACTTGTGAAGCTACTTTTGGGAGCATGTGCTACAGGAAATGATGCAGGATTGAAACCTCACTTGAATCTCACGGTATGTCAATAAACTCATTTATTTATTTGTAATGACATAAACTTAGAATTACTAGCGTTTTTTAATTAAATGTAATTGTTAAAATTTGCAGGGTTATCATGCTGGGAGCCCAATTACAGACATGTATATAACCGCGAATTCAAGATTTAAATTTGCTCACCGATTGGCTCTTATCTCAGACCAACTCTATGAGGTTACTTATTTTGTTCTCGTTTTCATTCAACACATACATTCTTTTTTATTTATTTCAGAACAATTGTTTATTGTTATATACGGAGTAGTACTCATTATTTATGTGTAGTGAGTGGCAAAATAATGATTTTTTATTACAATAATTATCTTCAGAAATTGAAATCAAGTTGCAAGGGGGACTATGTGTATGTGGATCCAAACGACACAGCATGTCAAACTGCTATCTCCCAATACGAGAAGGTGATATATTATTTTTCCATTAATTAATTACATATTGAGCCATAAAATAACTCGATTATTGATTAATTAATAAAATTGAACAAAAGGTAGAAATATATTGATGATCTTTTGATTTGAATGTGCAGAACATAAAAGAGATATGGACTAATGACATATTAGTCCCCAACTGTATCTCATATGATGAATCTCGTGATCTTTACCACCCACTAAGTCTTCAAAGGCCATCTCCAAAGTTATCCTCACGTGTCTGGTGCTGGGTAATTAAACTAATTTTTTTATTTTAATAAAAGGTTTTAAAAAAAATCGGTGAAAAGTTAATGTTTAAAAATTTTATTGGTCAGATGAACCTTATTTGTTTTTATATAAAAAGAAAAGTAAGTACCGTTATGCTATAAGCTTTCATATATAGAAAGTATTAGTATTTAAATTCAAGTCTTTCTGCTTAATAAAATTTTCAAACAGAGACTTTTCATTGATTTTTTTGAGGTTTATATCACATGATTTAGTCTGTATGACAAAATAAATGGATAATATAAATATTTTCAAAATGAAGCCATTAATAATATTATTTGTGCAGAATTTCAACTACTCGTTGTCTATCCATTGGGCCAATGATCCAAGCGTCCAAGAAGCCCTGCATGTTCGAAAGGTGAGTGTGTGGATATTGACGTGGACATACACTTACAAACGTGTGTGTTAAGAATATAATGAATGCATGCAAGTACTCTCCCCAGGTTTATAATATAAATCATTTTTAAAAAGTTCTTTTATCTTAATATAAGTCATGTATAGTATAATTAATATTTATTTTTTAATTTCTCTTATAATTAATGTTTAAATGTATAACTAATTATATTTTCTTTTTCTTTCAAAACATCATTCGATATGGGTAAAGTTAAAAAAATTAATTTAAGGCATAATTAGCTGTTAACTATGTCGCCATTTCTTGGTTTTGGGTGAAATAATTGAAGGTGGCTTACTTTCTTCGATCCACATAGTTTATAAGTCACTTCAACTAATTCACTAAAATTAATAAATGATTGGTTAACTCGTTAATTAATAAGTTGGAAAAAAATAATTACCCATATTAAATGAAGTTTGGAAAAACAGAAAAAAAATATATGGAGCCACATTTAAACATTAGACATTGAGTCAAAATTGACAAATTATAAGCATTGATTAATTTCTAAGTGACTTATATAATGAAAAAAAAATCCCGTAAAAACGATTTATATTGTAGATGAGAATGATTATATTATGTATCAGAGTAGGGAGTGTATATAAATATGGCACAATGTAATGAAGTATGTGACTAATGAAAAGGTTGGAATGTGATGAAAGGGAGAAGTGAAGTATTGGGAACGTTGCAACGAAACCCTGTCATACACATACGATGTTGAAACTGTCGTCCACGTTCATCAATGGCTCAGTCACAGAAACTTAAGAGCTCTGGTCAATGCGTAAGCCATTCTCACAACTAATAACACATTGAATCAATTTATATTATATGTATAATACAACATCTATCCTTATCCATGTGCATTGTATGGGAACCTTTATTTATTTTTTTTAAAAATTTTTTTTGGCAAAAGCACTTTTTTTGAAAAATTTAATTGTTTAACAATATCTGCATTTTTCATGTTATTGATTTATTAGTGGAGATCGAGACTTGGCTGTTCCGTACGTAGCGACAGAGGAATGGCTTAAAATTCTAAACCTGACGGTTTCCTCTAAATGGCGACCTTGGTATGTGGATGGCCAAGTTGCAGGGTACGTCCCAAATCTATTTTCATTATTCTTGTTCATATTAACAAATTAATAACTAACCATTTCAACTTTCAACTAGAAACAATATTTCTTTATAAATTAATTAATCGCTCTTCAATATATTGTGTATGCTTCTCCTTTTTCTTTTTTTCTTTTTTATTTGTCAAGATATACCCGATATTATGATGAGGAGACGACTGGATTTCGATTAACATACGGAACAGTAAAGGTCAGAATTTTTCCATTATATATAATATAATATATATATTCTTTTGAGAAGTGTTTTTAACAATTTCCATTTTTATTTTTCAATTTTGTGTGTGTGTGACTTGACAAATGCATTTATGTCCAGGGTGCGGGTCACGTAGCTGCAGAGTATGCTCGTAAAAGTTGTTATGAGATGTTTCGAAGGTGGCTCCATTTTTACCCATTGTAATTTAATTTGTTTGTTAAATTATTAGATTTTGTGTTCTTTTTTTTTTTGGTCGGAAGATTTTGTGTGTTTTCAAAATGAGAGTTTTCAACTCTATTGTAATAATAACATGATTCTCTAAAACCAAAAGCAGATCGTGAGAAAAGCAATTAATATGTGTTTGCTTGTGTTTTAATTTCGCTAATACAAAATTGTTTACATTTAACGGTTATTTTCAGTTACATGTAAGGATTATAATCAGTCACGTAATGATTCATTCAGTTACATGTAAGGATTACAATTAACTTCTTTTTTGTACTGAACATACAGCACATCAAGTTACTCATAGATTGCAAACCTTCCGTTGAATTGTCAAGTTCAACTCTTTATGACATACACACGTAGGGCCTTTCTAATTCTCAATTGTAGTGTATAAAATTTGTTTGAATGATATATATAACATATTCTCAATAATTTTTAAAATAAAATGAAAATAATTTAATATATATTCTGATTATTTAAAAATATTTCAATCGATGTTATGTATAGCAATAAAATTAGCCGTGACTGTTGGTTTACTTTTGATCCACACAAGTATTATTTTTTAAGGGGTTGCTAGTTTTAATTTGGATGCTACTTTACCACCCACTAACAATATAAGCATGTTGTTGTTGTTTTTTTTTTTGGAGGAAAACTGAAGGACATGCAACGTTTGTATGATTTATCAAGTAATAATTTGCTAAAGTCTATTTCCATGGTTTTCCAAGATATGAAGGAATTATCACTGTTTGTAACAATTGGATTTCACATTTATTATCATGCTTGCCATGTTAAGTTTATTGTTTCATCTTATGACAGTTGACAGAATTAACTATAAAAACATCCATTTTAACCTGGACTACCACGATGGTAATTGTAATGATGGTTTGTCATCAAGCTCAGATGAGGACGAAGGTAATTCAATTCTGAGTCCAATTACTCATTAGCTTTAAAAGTGTTCCTCCTACTACATTTGAAAACTACAATGACTTCAATTTCAGATCAATACTCACATGTTGTAAATTCCAACGAGAATACAAACCAAAACGTTCTTGAATTCCCTCGACATAATGACACAGAAGTTGAAGGTATTTTTTATGTATGCAAATTTGAACTTAAAGTGCATAAACGTTAGGTTATTTATAACTTGTATAAATTAATTCCATTATATTTTACAAACTATTAGATTATTTGGATGAAGGAGATCCAATACATGAATGTCAACATTGCGGTGCATTATTCTGGTACAATGAAAGAGCTCGAAAAGACACAAAGAAAAGGAATGCAAATACATTCTCAATGTGCTGCCTCAAAGGGAAGGTACAGTTGCCTTCTATGAAGACACCTCCATCACTTTTGCATTCATTATTCTTTGACAAGAATTCAATTTCCTTAAAGAACTTCCATACAAACATACGACAATACAACAATATGTTTTCTTTCACTTCTATGGGCGGTAGCATTGATCACTCAAAGAATAAAGGTGGAGGCCCATACAGTTTTGTCCTTTCTGGTATGAACTATCATAGCATTGGTAGTTTATTACCACCTCAAGGTGCAAGACCAGTCTACTCTCAATTATATGTTTATGATACTGAAAATGAAGTCAAGAATAGAATAGCTGCTGTCAGGTAATTTTTTGATTGAGATTTACATGTTTTGAGTACTTCCCTTATAGTTCACAAGTAACACTATGTTTACCTAATTATGTTTCTCTACTTATATTTTTACTCAGTAAACATCAACAAGAGTCTACGATTGACTCTAAAATTGTTGAAGCAATTAAACGATTGCTTGATGACATCAACCCTTTTGTTCAACAATATCGCTTCGCCTCATCTCAAATAATGCACCAATATTCAAGTAGCATGAAGTTATGCTTGATCAGCACTAGACACCATGATGGGCGTACACATAATCTACCAACTGCTTCAGAAGTTGCAGCTTTAGTAGTTGGTGACATAGATATGACCTTCAATGTGAGAGACATCATTGTTGAGAAGCAATCTGGAACCCCTAAATGAATCAATGAATTACATACTTCTTATTTACCACTACAATATCCAATTTTATTCCCTTTCGGTGAAGATGGTTATAGAGATGACATTGAACATAGACAAGAGACCTTCTCTTCAACGAAGAAAAGGAAGAAAATTAGCATCAGGGAATTTTTTGCATTCAGATTGATGACAAGGGATAATGAAGTCTCGATATTGCTTCATGCCAACAGATTACTACAACAGTTTATTGTTGATGGTTACACAATGATGGAAGCCCAAAGACTTCATTGGATTCGAACACACCAAAAGGAACTAAGGGTTGATTTGTACCAAGGCTTATCTGATGCACTAACAAGAGGTGAAACCGATGCTTCAACAACTGGAAAGAGGATAATACTGCCAGCAACTTTTACTGGTGGGGCTAGGTATATGCTACATAATTATCAAGATGCAATGGCGATCTGTCGATGGGCAGGCTATCCAGATATCTTCTTAACTTTCACTTGTAATCTTTAAATCCTGCAGACAGGCCAGACATTCTTTGCAGGATATTCAAAATCAAATTGCAATCTCTCATGAGGACGCTAAGAAAGAAGAAAATTTTTGGGACTATACGCGCAGGTACTTAGCATATATAATTTTGAATATATTTATAGCTGTCAATTATTGCATACTTTATTCGTCACACTTACAAATTACTCCCTCCGGTCCTAATTATAAGATAAAGTTGACTTTTTTGGAGAAATTAAGGAAGCCAATTAAATTACTTTAGAGTGTTTATATTTTTAGTATCTTTAGATTATATATTAGTTTATTAGTCCAATTAATTAGTTTTAAAAAACAAATAAAAAAAAACTCTAAAGTAATTTAATTGGCTTCCTTAATTTCTCCAAAAAAGTCAACTTTGTCTTATAATTAGGACCGGAGGGAGTAACTCATATTAATGCAGAGGTGTATACCATAGAATTCCAAAAGCGAGGTCTTCCACATGCTCATATACTTTTATTCCTTGAACCATATGACAAGATAACAAGTCCAGAAGCTATTGATCAAGTAATCACTGCAGAAATTCCAGACAAGAGTTCATCACCTGAGCTATATGAATTGGTAAGAAAATTTATGGTCCATGGTCCATGGTCCATGCGGAACATACAATCCTAAAGCACAGTGCATGAAAGATAAAAAATGTGGCAAGCACTTCCCAAAAAAATTTAACGACTTCACAACCATGGATGATGATGGCTACCCTACATATCGAAGGAGAGATGATGGTAGAACGATTGAAGTTAAAGGTACCTCGTTGGACAATCGTTTTGTTGTTCCATACAATCCATCACTGCTTCGTATGTTTCAGGCACATATTAATGTTGAGAAATGCAATCAATCCACGGCTATTAAGTACTTATTTAAATATATTAGCAAAGGAAATGACAGAGTTGTGGCTGGACTTTTTGATAGTACGAAGAAGAGAGATGGTCAGGTCCTGCTTGATGAGATACAACATTACTACAATTGTAGATATATATCTGTATGTGAAGGTTCATGGCGGATATTTGGCTTTGATATACATCATAGATCACCTACTGTTGAACGATTAAGCTTCCACTTACCAAACCAACAATATGTGATCTATTCTAATACTGATGATGTTTCTGATTTGTTGGATAAACCTAGAGTATGTGAGTCCCAATTCTTGGCATGGATGAAAATGAATGCAGAGGATGATTTTGCTGCAGGGCTAACCTATGTTGAGTTTCCACATCATTATGTTTATCAGAAGGATAAACGATTGTGGAAGAAGAGGCAGAGAGGTTTCTCAGTGGGCAGGATAGCAAATGCTTCACCAAGCTCTGGTGAATTATACTACTTGCGTATATTGTTAACCAAAGTTAGAGGTCCAAAATCATTTGAAGACATAAGAATAGTGCATAGAACCATGTATGAATCATTTAGAGCTGCTTGTGATGCTCTAGGATTGTTAGATGATGATCAAGAATTTGTTAGTGCTATTAAGGAAGCTTCCATATGGGCAACCGGTGTTTCATTGCGTAAATTATTCGTTAGCATGCTATTGTCCAATTGCTTGCAACGACCAGACTTGCTGTGGAGCCAGTGTTGCAAGATCTTATCCGAGGACTTACTATATATACCACACAATCACCCCCAATATTCATGTAAGTCCATATATTATACTTTTCATTTATTGCTTAGTTGTGTTTTTTCAATATTGATACAATTGATAAGTTCGTTGTGATTCTTATATGAGCAGGTTTGACTATCTCAGACAATGATAAGGCGAATGCTGCTTTGATAGAGATTAACAACTTACTAAAACAAAATGGTAAGTCCTTACATGATTACCCAATGTTACCATTTCCTACAACATCACCCACTTTTGATGTTACAAACAATCTCATGCTACAAGAGATGAGCTATGATCGAGATGCCCTCTATGAAGAAGCGACAAAGCTAATAAAGTCATTGAATACAGAGCAAAAGGTGATATTTGATGAGGTCATTTCCTCAGTAAATTCAAATTCATCAGCATTCTTCTTTGTTCATGGTTATGGAGGCACTGGCAAAACTTTCTTGTGGAATGCCCTGACTTCATCTATAAGAGCAAAAGGAGATATTGTCCTGACTGTTGCATCAAGTGGCATTGCAGCTACTTTACTACCTTCTGGTAGAACTGCTCATTCACGCTTTGCAATTCCTATACAAATAAATGAGTATTCAGTATGTTCCATAAGACAAAATACAGAACTTGCAGAGTTGATCATCAATACAAAGTTAATTATTTGGGATGAAGCTCCTATGGTTCAACGATACTGCATTGAAGCTTTTGATCGTAGTCTCAAAGACATCATGCATTCCAATAAGGTTTTCGGGGGGAAATGCATACTTATGGGTGGTGATTTTCGTCAGATTCTTCCAATTGTTCCTAAAAGGTTCTAGAGCAACAATTGTCAATGCAGCAATAAGTTCCTCACGTATTTGGGCCCACTGCAACATCTTTCACCTGACAAAAAAACATGAGACTAACTTCAGGAAGATCAACAGAGGAAATTCAAAAAATACAATAGTTTAGTCAATGGTTGCTAGATATTGGTGACGGTAAATTAGGTGAACCACATGATGGAGTTGCTGATATTGAGATTCCACCTGAATTGTTAGTCCATGACAATGGAAATCCAATTGAATCTATTGTGGCAGAAACTTACAACAATTTGGAAGCTAATCTAGACAACAATCAATACTTCAATGATAGAGCAATACTAGCACCAACCATTGAGCTGGTTAGTCAGATAAATGAATACATGTGCTCCAAGTTGCCTGGTGAATCACATGACTTTCTAAGTTGTAACTCTGTATGCAAGTCCACAGATGATAGTGACTGTTACGAGCATCTTTACACAACAGAATTCCTAAACACCATTACTAGCTCAGGCTTGCCACCTCATAAGCTGACATTAAAGGTTGGAGCCCCAGTCATGTTGTTAAGGAATGTAGATCAATCAAGTGGCCTGTGCAATGGGACAAGATTACGTATATCAAAGCTCGGGACGAATGTTATTGAGGCTATAACATTGAATGGTTCAAGTCCTAATAAGAAGGTACTGATTCACAGGATGGATATGAATCCTTCAGAAAGTAGATGGCCATTTCATATGAGAAGAAGACAATTCCCAATCCAATTAAGCTTTGCAATGACCATCAACAAAAGTCAGGGGCAATCACTCCGTCACGTAGGGATATATCTCTCAAAGCCCGTATTCACACATGGACAATTATATGTTGCACTATCTCGAGTTCGAAGCATGGATGGGTTAAAATTATATGTTCCTTTCAATGGACAAGATGCCAGGAGGACAACAAAAAATGTTGTTTACAAGGAGATCTTCCAGAATTTGAATTGATGATTTTGTGGTTTTACTTTTGAAATGTGTGTTGTCAATGTATGACATCTTTGTACGAATAACGATTGTGTAAGGAACATGTTTGTTTATTTTTTGGGAAGAACATTTGAGTATGGTTATTTTAAAATAGTTAGTTGTCGAAGAGGTGATGTTGTAAATTTTGCTCCCCGCGCAACGCGTGGGGGAGGAGTTGCTAGTTGTAATAATAACATGATTCTCTAAAACCAAAAGCAGATCATGAGAAAAGCAATTAATATGTGTTTGCTTGTGTTTTAATTTCGCTAATACAAAATTGTTTACATTTAACGGTTATTTTCAGTTACATGTAAGGATTATAATCAGTCACGTAATGATTCATCATATAAAGTCTGAATAAATACTTGAAGGTTCCGAACCACAATTTTTTGAGATATATTTGCAATAATTTCAGAGCCAGACCAGACACTCAGAGCTCTAAACGGCTCGTTTTTTTAGTTGAAAACCCTTTTAAAGGTTGGGCCGTATTCAATTGGCATGAACCAGATTTTGAGCCGGAAATCGCTATCAAGCTTCATGCTGGTTACGTTGAAGAAGAAAGAAGGAGAAGAGGAAGAACCAAAAAAAATACCCATACCTCGTACACCTTGAGAAAATAACAGAAAGAATGAAAAAGCAGTTGGCCATGAAACCAAAATATACAACTCGAACCACTTGCGGTTGTTAGCCATGACTCACTACAAAAAACACTAAATTTCTGACAGATTTTTCCATAGAAATATCTTTTGTAACAAATTCCATCGGAAATCAATCAAAAATTCCATCAGAAACATTTATAGAGGAATTGTCGATGGAATTCAATCCGTAACAAATTCAGCTAGGGAAAAATATTCCATGGCTAATTTAGTGGCTAACTTTGCCACGGAATTAGCCCCGGAACTTTTCGTGGCTAATTTTGCCAAGGAATAATTCAGTGGCTGATTCCTCAGAAAAATTTAAATATTATTATTTTTTAGATAAATTTAATTTTTAGAATAGTTTATTTATAAAAATAAAAAATATGACAATAATAGCCATATAAATATATAAAAAAAATCATAATTATTGTTAAAATTATATGTATGTATGTATGTATGTATGTATGTGAAGAGGGTTCAATTCTTGACGATGTGTATGAAAAGGGTCTCATGGCCAGTACTAAAATAAGCCTATGATACAAGGGGATTAATTAGTGCTGCAAAAAAAATTATGATATATTATATGTAATTTTTAATAATATATTATATATAAAATAAAATAAATATAAATAATCTAACACTCACACATAAATGATTAGTTATTAATTAATATTAATTAAAAATAAAAATCAATTTCAGAAATTGGACCAAATAATATTTATATGAAAATTTATTTAAGATGTAAAATTTGTTTAATTTGAAATTAATTTATATTAAAAATTATAAGAATATATAAAAATTATTTTAAATTATTATTAAATTCATCTTTGGTATTTTATAATAATATATAGAAAAAATCTTATTAAAAGCCTTTTAAAATAGTTGAATCCTTAGTCAAGCTTCTAAACTTAATAAATTCTGAGTATGTGCTTTCTGAATCCAAAGGTGGGAATCCGAATACAAATACAATGTAGGCTACATGCATGCATATATGGCTCATGGGTTTTATAGTTATTAGCACATATTCATATCCTTGACAGAGAAAAGAGACACTTTTAGAGACACAGGAAGGCATCGTCCTAACAAATGGGAACAAGGAAACTAATTAGGAAATGGTCACACGCAGAAATAGAAGCAGATCAGATTATACCACACAGACAAGTGTTCGGAAGACACAAATGTTAGATGTTTTATTAAATATGACAATATTATATCTTATTATTTATTCGGATTATATCTAAATATATTTGATAATGGTTCATCAAAGGGATATTTTTGATTTATTAGTTTATTATTTTGACAAAATTAAATATTCTAGATATTATCTGATTATTCTAAATATTTTCTTATTATTAGTTTTTGATAAAATATCAACTAATTGTGGCCCACACTTGATTTAGATATATATTTGGTTTAGTGTTACCTGTTTGGCTGGTAAAATAAGCTGTTACAAGCATTGATAGAAGGTTATAAATAATATAGATTGTGTTTAGAGCAATAACATAGAAAATATGCACTTAATCCTTGAGGGTTTCCTAACAGATGATTATTCCCAGGTTATCACTGTGCATAATCTTCCTGTTAGAAAAAACTCTAATTCTTTTCTACTATTACTTTTCTATGATTTCAGTTATTCCTTTTATCGATGACTTTGTGGTTTATATCTTCAAATTATCTAGCATGGCGAGGGGTACTTATCATTTTTAACTTTTTAAGTCTTTCGTTGCGCTCTGACATTCTAGAAATTTTAGATGCTCATATGGTTTTTATTTAGAACAAATTCTAACATATGATGTCAGAGCCAAGTTTCAAATCTCCCTCTGCTTACTATTTTTTTTAATATGATGTATTATGGTTTTATTTTATTTTTCCTATTCTGAAAAATTTTGAAAAATAATGAGAATAATAGTGAAGCATTTTTTACGTGTTGTTTTCCATTATTCCTCCTCATTTGAGTTTTTTGAATATTCTGTGATGATCTTATGCCCCTCAATGGAAAAATTATCTCGCGCATATGATTGTATCTCAGGCTACTTGATTGTATCTCATGGGTTTGGGGAATATTTTTCTTTTTGTTCCATTCATTTTTTCACTTTGAATATATGTGAGTTATGTTTTTTAATACTGGGAAAGAAGTTGGGGATAATATTTTTATGAAGTATTTTAAATCATGGTTATGGCAATTGCTGAAACATTGTTTTTTTTTTTCTTTGTTGATAATCGAAACATTGTTTTTGAAAGCATATGCTCTTGTTTAAAATCCATATAAGGCCTTTTAGTTTATTTTTGGGTCAAGGTGTAAATTTGCCTCGAAAATATTTGTTAAAGTATAATGTTGCCTTGAAAGTTTTTAACTTTCAATATCACCTCGGAAGTTTCAAAATGTTGCAATCTTAGCCCATACTGTTAAAAAACTAACATTGAAAGTTAGAAATTTGATGTTGACTATTAACTTTTTAACGGTAAAAAGAAGCAACATTACTCCATTTTAATATTTTCGGGGTTATATTGAACTTAAAAAAATTCTAATTCAATATTGCTCATCAGCGAAAACTTTCAAAACAAATTTTCGCCTTAACCCTTTATTTTTTGGAAACCCAGACCTTGCTTTGAGGGCCAACTGCATATTTTTGTGGCTTTCTCTTTCATATTGGGCTTGTACGAATTGGGCTTTCTGTTTTACTTTATTTTATTATTTTTCCTGTTCGGTCACCCAAGGCTTCTGTGGGTTTCTGTTTAAATATATTTAATTGTTGATTCCTTTTTTGTGATTTGGGCCTTGAGTTTTTGTTTTCTTCCAAACCTGGGCCTCTTGTTCTTTCTTATATTTTATCCTGGACCTTTAGCATCGTTTCCTTTCTGACTTTTTCGTTTTTCATTTGTTTTCCGGAATTTTGCAGAAGTTGTTTTGTACAGTGACATTTTGGGCTTCTATTTTGGGCCTCCAGATTAATTAAATTGATTTTCAAATTGGGCCACTATTTGGTCCGTTTTGGTTTACTTACAGAAACTTATTTGCGCCATTATTCTGGGAAATGTCTTTTGGTCCAAGTTGCCCATATTCGTGGAATTAATTTGGGTTAAATAAAGGTATTTTAGCTCAACCCTTTCCTTTTTTCTTTTTATTTGGTCGACAATTTTCTTCATCTTCCGTAAAAATGAAATATTTAGTTAATTGCTTGGGTTCGAATCTATTTCTTTCCATGAATGATGTATTTAATCGAATATTTGATTATAATTTATCTTATGAGCCATTTAATTGTTTAAATGTTGGAAAATTAATTTTTAGCTATTTTCATATTTAGAAAATTTTAAAAAATTAATTTTGAGTTGATATATGCTGAAATTAGTTTCTTGAACATTTTTTTGTGTAAAAAATAATGGGAGAATTAAATTCTTGATCATTTAGTCATATTTTGTTCACGAAACCAATTGATTAAATTCTCATAAAATTTTTGTGCATATATGAAATTTAAATGCACATAATTGATATTTATGATTAACATATATCTCAAGGTAGCCACAACATCCTTAATATTGGGTGCGTAAATAATCACTTATAGATTTGGAAATATCAACTATAATCAATAAGCAATTAATTTAATCAAAGTGAGATGATTTAATTTAATTGCTTATTCACATATGTTGATTGAATTAATTCGGTTAAGTTTTTCATTAAGTCGTGTATATATAGAATATAAATGTACTTGAATGATATTTGTGATTAGCTGCAGGATAGAGGATTAGCCACAACATCCTCTTGAAGCATGCAAAATAATCACATATGAGTTTTAAAATATCAATTTTGTGTTCAGGTGAGTAAAATTGATTTATTCACATAGATGCTTTAAAATATTAAATTAATTAATTAAGATTCTCATTGACAATTGTGTGTGCATATGGAATTTAATTGTACATATTTGATATGAGTGATTAGCATATCTATTTTGTTTAAGGAGTAGCCACAGTATCCTTATACACATTATGTATGCATAGTCAACTACATAAGGCTTTACGATATTAATTATGGTTAAATTTGCAATTAATGTACAAAATAGTCTGATGTTCTTGTGATGAGCATATAGAATCAAATAGTAGCCACATCATCCTTCCGCATATACATGCTCTCTATTTTGTTTACATTACATAAGGTTCAAAGATATCAATTGTAATTATATATATGGTTACAATTAATCTTTACCCACATGTAGATAATTATAATTGCATATTTAATTAGGGTGGAATAGAATGACATTGTATTTTCTAAGTAGCCCACATGTATTAGGAGATATAACTGCATTCTAGTTTCGTCAATTCAAGATGAATTCATGCTATGCTAATATCTTTACCCACAAGTGGAGACTTCAATCATTAAATTTTATAATTCTATGATTTACATTGGTGTACATACACTTATTTGGAATAGTTTTTCTTTTTCTCTTATAGTAATTTGTAAGCATGATTAACTTTTATTTTGATTTTGTAGCATGATTGTTATCTATTTAATTGTTTAGTATAATAAAATTTATTAGGGAGTTATTGAGCCTATAAAGAGATAAATGTAACTTCTTTATCAAACTTGACGTTAAGAAGGTTCTAGAACATATATCAGCATGAGATAATGTTATGAGATCTAATTTAATTGTCTCAATACATTAGTCTCAATCAAGAGCTAGTTGTCATGGGTACATAAAAGATAGAGCAAAGTCAATTGATGCCTATGGGCTGAAGAATGAACCTAAAATTTCTCTTAAATGTTATTACATTGTGTGTTGATAATCACCTGTGAACACGTATGCTCTTTAAGTAAATTCAATTATAAAAAGACTACTCCCCGACTTTATATATAAAAACTTTATAGCTAAAAGACTAATTATAATGTGTTTCTTGTAAATAAGTCTAGAGGTAATATCTTATCACATTTATACATGTACATGTATATAATATCTTATCATACTTATCATGCGCGCTGGTGTATAGCTATATATGTCGTTGGCCCAAAAAAAAAAAGCCTATATAATTACTCCTCTTAATACAAAACATATTTATCTAATTTGATTATATTAATAAAATTTGTTAAATTAATTGATATGACATGTATTTTCTAAAATATATTAGTTATCTTCTTTAATTCCCTCGTCTCCTCTCATCTTTAGTTATTGTTAAGGGAACATTAATGGGAGTAAATTAGGAACAAAAACTAACAAATATGAAAACTTTTTCTTATATATATTTAAGATCAAGATCAACTCTCTAAATATATATCATATTAAAGACAGGAGGGGTAGAATATTTTCTCAATTGAACCATAAATTGGAGACTTGATCGACATAAGTGAACGTATATAATTCCTCCATGTGCATTGTATGGGAACCTTTTTTTAATTTTTTTGGTAAAAGTACTATTTGAAAAAATTTGAGGGGAGGGGAGGGGAGAGGAGGGAGGGTAACTTACCTTTTTGGGCTGAAGATATTTAAATTTTGGATAGAAACCAAAATTTAAAAGGAATGAGAGAGTAAATTTTGGATTTCTCCCGTCCAAAATTGTAATTTACCATCCTCTCCTCCCCTCCCCTCGAACCAAACACACCTTAAAGGTCAGAATTTGTCCATTATATACTCCCTCCTGTCTTACTTATAAGTTTTAAATAACAAAATTACCCAACTCAAAAAGCTAGCTGGAGTTGGTTAATGACAATAAATATAGAAAAAATGTAACTTTTTCTTAGGCCTGAAATGCAACTTATTTTTTCAAAGCACCCTTTACAAGAAATCAGTTTCCCTGCTCATCCTTTTGGATAAGCTGGGGGCGCTTTCAGATGGAATCTGGACGATCTAGATTTTTTTTTTTTTACTTTTTGTTTTTTTAAAAAAATTATTTTAATGGATACAAAATTTAAAATAAAAATAATCTCTTAATTGGTATTTTTCCAAAAGATGATTTTTTTTATTCAACAATCCCCAATTAAAAAAAATATGAAATTTCATCTGGTCGGTTCAGAAGGGAGAAGAGCTCTCCCTACTTATTCAAAGGATGAGCAGGAAACCGGGTCCTTATTTAGGAAGAGTATGTGTGGTACAGAGAATAAGTAAAGAAAGGGATGAAAGATAATTATTAGAAAAAAGATGTGAAAGAGATGTATAATTAATCATGGGTAAAAATTAATTGAAAAAATGTAATAAATGTTTAAACATTTCCAAAATGAAGCTTATAAAAAGGACTTGGTTCATTTAAAAAAAAATTAAAGCTTATAAATATGAAAGGGGAGTATATTCGTTTGAGACGTGTTTTTTACAATTTTCATTTTTATTTTTCAAATTGTCTCTGTGTGTGTGTGTGACTTGACACAAATTCATTGTCCGGGGGGCGGGTCACGTAGCATCAGAGTTTTCTCGTAAAAATTAATATGAGATGTTTCGAAGGTGGATCCATTTTTACCCTTTGTAATTTTATTTGCTTGTTAAACTATTAGATTTTGTGTTTTTAAATTGAGAGTATCAACTCAATTGTTGAAATAATCGCATGATTCGCAAAGACAAAAGACACTTCATGAGAAATGCAATTAATTAATATGTGATTCATGTGTTTTCACTAGAACAAAATTGTTGACATTTGACGATTATTTTGCCCATATTTAACGGTTTTAAACGGTCACAAAATGGTAAATCATACATATAAGGTCTGAACAAATAGTTGACAGTTCCAAACACGTCAAACTCAGGGACATATTTGACAATTTTTGTGACGGTAACTATCAAATAAAGTTTTCTTTATTTGTTTAAAATAAAGTAAAGTAATTCACTATCACAGGATCGCTGATATATGACAGTTGCTAGTGACCATAAATCATGGTTCCAAACTGTTATATATACGAGCGTTATATATGCTTAGCACAAGATACATTATGGTTCCAAACTGTAATATATTGATGGCATATATAATGGTTATTTGTTAATAACTACAATACATTGGCTTTAGTTTTTATTATATATAGTTACTTTTTATTATTTGTTTTTATTTAGTTTTATTGTTAAATTTATTATATAAAACAGAGGGTTAAGGTGCAAAAATACACATGTGTTTATCTCCAAAGTGCACCCAACATCAAATGTTTTTTGGAGAGGCAACAGTCACCTTGAACTTGTAAAAAGGATGCAAAAGTCACATATGTCCGTTACCGTTAGATAACTGCCGTTACTTTTCAAAAATATTGCCAGCTGGTGTCCATGTGTTATTCTTCCCTTGAAATTGATGGGAACGTGGCAGTTCATAGAGGTATTGCCTCCATGAAACCTACCACCTATTCCTGAACCACATATTTAATATCAAATCTCCATTGATAACGATTCAGACGAAGAGCAGGGAGAAGGAGAAATCGAGAGGAAGCTCGGACAGACAATCACACACATAATTGATCTCTTTGGCTTCAAATCTTGATTGATGGTAAGATAAACATCAGCTTGAATGGCAAAACTAAAAGTAGGTAGTTGACCGCCATGGGTGGGGCTTAGAGCTACTGTGTGGATTCAAATAGCTTCTGCAAACGCCTACCCTTTCCCTCTCTACTCTCACTCTCTCATATTTGTTCTTGGTTTTTATCAGCAACAGATTGTCTTACTCGGTGTCGCCAACGATATTGGTTTTAATCAACAATAGCTTCAACATCAGAAATAGGGGGCGCTCCCACGGATGATGAAAAATTCGTCGCCAATCCTACTACTATATAAGAGAGAAGAAAATTCCTTGCATCTAAGAAGAAACCTCCACCCTACCAAGAAATTGAACAATTCATTATTCATCCGTGAAGAACTCACTCTCAGAATCATCTTAAATGATCAACAGGAATTACGATCGACATTAAGCTAAGTTAGTTTAGCTCAAGATCGCAACTTAAGAAAACAGAGTATCACATAGAGATTTAAAGTAAATAAGCTAAATTCAAGAAACCAGAAACAAAAAATGACATGACAAAACATGGGAGAAAAAAGCCACCAAAAGACGAAAAATGGAGGTACAAAGTAAAGCGAGATAGACAAAAGGGAAAGAGTACCCCATGAGATTGACGCGTAAGTGGATGCTCAGCTGAATGAAGAGGTCATACATCTGGCCTAGATCGGTGGCATTTTCATGAGAATAGAGGAGAGTGGAGGTGGCCATGGGATGTCTGATGTATATTGCTACTATCTCGGTGCGGCTTGAGAATTTCAACGTTCTTGCGGTGATGAAAAGGGCTCAAAAGTAGAAGCCCAGTAACTCCATCAGTCACTAATTTATATGACGGTGGATTCGGCGGGAAGAATGCGAACTTCACCGCCATAAACGATGTTACCCCTCCCATTACTCTCTCACCGGAATAAATAATTCAGAACTTCACTGTTTCACTTCCCTCTCTCTCATACACTATCTTCTAAGAAGGAGAAACATGAAACTGAGGAAAGAGAAAGCTGCTTTTTAGAGAGGGAGGGAAGTGAAGTTCAACGTGAAGTTCGGCTCTTTCCTTAGTTTCCTATTTCTCCTAAGAATTTCAGCTTTTCACATTCTCCAGGATTTCAGATCTGGATGAACAAGCCCAGGGTGCTTCTAGTTACTGGGTCTTCACCCAAGCCTTGCGAAAATCTAGTAGGGAATCATTATTTGTTGAAGTTAACTAAGAATAAAATGGGAGAGGTAGATGCAAATGCTTGCACTAATGGTTTGACCAAGCTGAGTTTTAAATTTCAGGGGAAGTGGATGAACTTCAAACAGCTCGCAGCACGTGGCAAGGTGTTATTTGGTAAGGATTAAGAAGATATATATATGACATAGCAAAAATTCCTACTCACGGTCAACGTTTTGCCCATAACAGACATATGTGACTTTTGCACCCTTTTTACAAGTTCAAGGTGACTTTTACCCCTCCAAAAAGTATTTAGTGTTGGGTGTACTTTAGAGATAAACACATGTGTATTTTTGCATCTTAACCCTAAAACATAATATAATCATTGATAATAGCAAGCAATGATTTCAAAGCCAGACCGGACCAGACTGTTGGATCGGTCCGGCTGGCGACCGGAAAACACACCAGTCCGTGTTTCATGTTTAGATCGTTTGAGTTGTTTAGCCGTGTTCAGCCGTTCAAAACCGGCTTTTGAGCCGGAAACAGGAGTTAAGCCAGGAGCCAGAGCGCTTTTCAGGGAATTGTCTAGGTGGAGATGTTCCGCTTTCAGTTGACGCCGACAATGAGAAAGAAATGGAAGGAGAAGGAAAAAATAGGAGAAAAAGGAAAGAACTTGAGGAGAAAAATTCATGTTCTGTATTTACTCATCTACTTGGTATGAATCAGTGGTATGACGGATAAAAGGCAAGGTAGAGAAAAAAACTAGCTTGAACCATTTCCTCCCCGTTTTCCATTTTTGCCGTCGACACAGTGAAGCTGGACGAAGAGACTCAGCTAGTGAAAAAGAATAGAGCCCAAATTTGTTTGACTAGAAAAATTGGGGCAATTTGAAATAATGGAAAAAATAATAGTGCTCTGCCCAATGACCAAAAGTTAAACTAGGGAAGAAGAAAAGCTGCAAATGATGTCATCACGCTTTTCAATATTGTACCTTGCTAGTCTTTGGAAGGATATCTAGGTCTTCAACTTTAGTACAAGTTACCTCTCCTCATTTTTTATTTACGTTTTTGCAATATTGTTATTTTGTTTTTATCTTTGTTTATAATAATTATAAAGTTTTTTTTCCAACAATTATAAAGTCAAACATGTAGTAGCATGTTTAATGCATTATTAATTTCAATGATTATATGTCCAAGTAAAACAAAATAATTTTTGCTAGCAGAGCCTAAAAATTGTCAACGGTTAACCCAAAAAATTTTATAAACAAAATTTTAATATTGAATGAATTTGTGAAACCAAAAAAAATTTATCAAAAATAAAAAAAGGTATAAAAACATTTAAAATAAACACATCCTACAGATTAAAATAAATGAAGTTGATTACATTTTAGTGGAGGCCTAAACTTTTAACCAAAGTTTGACCCTATAATTTTTTTAACAAACTAGACAAATTATATTTATATCATTATATATATAAGTATTATTTTAAATTTATTATTATGTGACCGACTTGACCGGACAATCTAACCGTTTGAACCATGACCTGCTAGCTTTTCCGGCTCGACGTCCGGTTTGGCTTTTAAAACATTGATAGCAAGATAATAATATTAAGGGATAAGGTGCAATTTTAACAATAAAGTTTTCCATTAAGAGCATCTAGCACAATTAAGTTTTGAAAGATGCAAACCTACACATAAACTTTTTGAAGGAGGGCAAAAATAACAATTCCATTAGTTTGGGGCAATTGGTTGTTACTTTATATCTGTGGGGCCCATGCAAAGTCAAAGTAATAGGTTCTCTCTCCCACCTTTCCCTGACCTCTCCATCATCATTCCTCTCTCCCTCCCTCCCTCCCTTCATGTTTCTGCCTATCTACGATTAAGGAGAAATCAATATGATTGAGATTATTTAAATATGTGGATAAACAAAACTCAAACCTAAGGTCTTGAATTTTTGGATGATAGGTGACATTGTAGGGTTGGAGAAAGTGGACTCTCAAACTAGAGCAATGGTTGGGTGGCCGGCAACTGCACTCTCTTCAACCAAGAACTTTCCTATGTATCTTGTGCATCCGATGAAGAGAATCTTGCTAGTTTCTACCATTATCATTAAACTTCACTGGTGAGATTTATTTTTTGATGACAAGCTAATTTGTGTGGGTATTGCCATTCTTGTTAAATCACAAATTGTTGTCGTCATTGTCGAGAGTTCTGATGGATGATGAGCTCTAGGAGGAGTACGCATCCAAGGATGCAAGATGCCCCAAGAGGCAAGAAGGAGCTGTATGGTAATCGAGGTTGGCGGTTGGGCAATGGTCTTTGGGTGTATTGATAGAAGGGAAGGATAAAACATCAACGATGAAAGGGAGAAGAAGGCGACTATTCAACTTCTTCTCCAATAAGAGGAAGTACGTGACTACCACTGGTGGAAAAATCACTTTTAAGATCGAGTAAAAATGGCTTTTTAGATCGGTTCTGGATGAGGTCTTGATACAACCGATCTAAAAAGTATGTTAATTTTTAGATCGGTTAAGCATCCGGTCTTTAAAATAACTTTTTAGACCGGTTTTTTGGACAACCAATCTAAAAAGTTATTTTTAAGACCGGTTGTTAAATTTCTATTTTTTTATTTTTTTATTTTTTGTTTTTATATTATCGTGATCTAAGTCATTTACTCTATTAGTCAAATGAACATTAACTATACTCTTAGAGTAATCTAATATGGGTTGCCATGATTACACATCCTAAAATCATGCTTCCAAGGCCATATTGAGACATATAATTGCTTATCACTCATACTCACATATCCAAATATACATGTCAAATCCCCATATTTAATTTATACAACTCATGGAATTTGCTATGCAATTAACAACTTATAACGAAATAAATGTTGTCATAAGCAGTTCATTTCTCCTTCTACTTGCCATTGCCTCTTTCTTTAGCTTTCTCGTTGGAAACTTGTAACCTAGCATTGTTGGTTATTGGGGGTGAGATCATTTACCACTCAAACATACATGGAAAAGCTTGGAAGTACAATATGCTTGCTGTAATAACCCAAAAATGGGATTAAGGGCTAATGACTTCAAAAGTGAATGTAATTATTGTTGAATAAACATTTTTTAAGAATTTGATGTGAAATTCGATCTGAATGTGTTTCAATCATTGCCTAAACCATGCATTTGAGCTTAATTATGTGACAAAGCTTAAAATGAACCTTAAGGGTAGAAGAGGGCGCATGAATGAAGAATGGAATGATATAAAGGTGTTTAGTGGCGATTCGGTAAGAATTTCCATAATCAGGGGCAAACTGGGAAAAAGGAAAGTTACTGACCGATTGGTCAGTTACCGAAGAGGAAACTCATTGGTAACTTAAAGATCAATATTTAGGATTAACTCTCAAGAGTTCAAGAGGGTGGAATCCTATGTATGTGTGTTCATGTGTGCCATAGAAGAAGAAATAAGATCATGACAAGTGTCAAAAGATGAGCCATGGATTAAGTCAACATTTCAAAACTCTGTCCCTTTCTCCTCTCTCCCTCAAAGTTGGCTAGTGAGCATGGGCAAGGGAAAAATCTACTTATTTTTATTATCCTCATCTTCTCTCTCCATTCTCCATTGTCGCCCAAGCTCAAGAGGAAAGAGAAAGAGGAAAGCTTAAGGTTATTGCTCCATGTGACCTCTAATGCTCAAACACTCTTTATTAATGTTGATCATGGTGATGAGAGCTTTATTGCTATGGTTTTAGATTCTTGAAAGGTGCTGTTTGAGTACTTGAAGAAATTTGAAAGTTGAGGGATCAAGAAACCAATCTTGGGAAGAAGAAGAGGTGAATATTTGATACATTTTGACCTAACTATTGTGATCATTGGTTGAGTTTTGAGAATTGAGAATTGAGAATTTTTCCTTGATTTTTATGTGATTCTGGAATAAATGAATTGCCTAGTGTATTGTGGTGGAATTGTTGTCATGTTAAGTCATTGAAACAATAGAATTTATTTGAAACCTTGGAAGGAAAACTAGTGCAATTAGGTAATGTATGGGAATGTGGTGTCTAAAGCAAAAATTTGTTGTATAATGTGATTTTGGATATTTTGGGGTTTCCATTGGGTTCTTTGTGTAAGGAAACTCTGCTGTGTTTTGGCTTCTAATAAAGCCTCACTCGGGTGCTTCAGGGTCTTACTCGAGTGCAGCCTTGTATTTCCTCGTTTCTTTCAGTTTCAGTTGCACTACCACGCAAAGAAAGTAGAAGTGCATGTTCTCACTTGCAACTAATATGGGTTCTCACTCGAGTACCCATGCATTTGGCACGATGAACCCACATCTTGGGGCAACACTCACAGCTAAATTGTTAAGAGTGTGTGTTAGCACTCGCAAGTATTATGCCATCACTCGAGTGCTTGAGTTGTTGCTCAAGTGCACTCCCAATTCTAAGGTTTCCTTTGCTCTAGGTAGTCACTTTCTATGCCTCACTTGGTGGACTCGGGTAAGCATGAGGCTACCACTCGAGTGTTGAGTTCAGGACTCGAGTGTAGTAATCATTTTCTATTTTGTCGTTACTCTCTGTCAAGCACTCACATGAGTGAGTCACCTTCACTCGAGTGTAAGTCATCTCATCACTCGAGTGCATCAATTAAAATCAGTAATTGCACTTCCAAAGATGGTCTTTAGGCAAGTTTTTCCTAACCTATTAGGTATGTGTCTAGGCTTCTTGTAGCCACCTAAAGAGTTCAAATGATAACCAACTTTAAATGTTATGAAAGTAAGAATTTGGAATAGAGAATAACCTGTCATCCTTGATTTGGTTTATAGGGTTTGATATTTGCCCTGATCGCAAGCAACTGGTACCAGAGCACACCAAGAAAAAATGAGGTAGTGATGCTTTCCCTTGTACTATATGTAATGCATTGTATGTTTGATTTATCATTGTTTATGAGTCCTTCACCTGCGGCCTATCGGAGGTTTCGGTGGAGATAAGGGGGATGTGACTATGTGGAAACTGTAAAGGTATATGTGAAAGCTGAAAGGCTATTTGTGAATCCTTCACATGCAGCCCATCGGTGATTCCAGTGGAAGGACCGTACCTGTAAAGAGGTGGAAATACGAGGGATGTGACGATGTGATTATGTGTATATGTGACAGCTTGTATGTTGTGTTTCGTGCTGCTATGCTGCTTGATGATGTCATTGCATGCTTTGTGATTATGTATAGTATGAGTGATTTGTTACTATTGGGATTCTTTTGAATTTCATTCTTTCCATTGACTAACCTTCAGACAGGGCAAGTGGCTCTAAGGGGAAAAGAGACGACCAAGGGCAACTAGAACTTCTTTAGGGTCATTTGATTTTGGGATGTTGGTTATCGAATTTTGATTGGGGATCACTGTATATTTTGTAAATATTATTTTGGATACGGTTGTATAATCCCCTAAATGGGAATTTATAGACCCTTAGTTGATATATATAAAACCCGGGGTTGTCGGGAATTTTGGCTATACACTCTGATATGTTTGAATGTGATTTAACTGCACAAGGTAGATATATCTGAAATGTGAATAGGAGACAAGGCTAAATCGATTTTGAAAGAAATTTGAAAAATCTTATCCCAAGGATGAGATTAAAAACAAATTTTTGTTATCTACTGGTCTCTAATTCATCTTAATTACGTATTTTTGAATCATCATTACTGTTTATAAGGCAGGGGGTTACACTTGCAACTTAACATCCACCTTCATCATGTAATGACATGTTTAAAATTATCATGCATTAACTCTAAAACACATAGGCCTATGACATGTCTCAAACAAGTTCACATGTATAAATGCATGATTTCACATAATCACATAAAAACAACAAACATGTTAATTCATGTAAGCAACAACCAAGCATATAAGAGCAAGGTAAAGTTATTTGCTACCTTTAAACTACAACTTCTCTTACTTTCTTTGTTTTCCTCTCTTTCCATACTGAGTTTCATTGTACAAAAATTCCTCAATATATACAAAAAATTACTCAGTTTTACAGAAAATCAGATGGGGAAAAGGTATTGAGGTCAATCTTTCACATCCCATGCATATATAAACATCATACCTAAATCACCCATCTCCCAGAAATTGTCCTACACAGAGACATAAACCTAGTTAGATATGTATTAGCAATACGAATTAGCACAACATTGGATTCAAAAACTCACTATTATTGTAAAAGCTCATAAATAAATTCAGCACAACATTTGCGGATGAAATCAATATCTTCTTCAGGAAAGGGATCAGTAAGAACAAACATCTATAACACCAAAGTCAGACAAAATATTAACATGCTAACTTAAAAATAATAAAAGTAATATAAAATTTTTAAAATATACATTTACCTCTTTAGTAAATTCAGTCATACCTAGGGTGATAATATTAGAAACGTGTCTCAAAGTATACAACCCACATAAGTTGGACCCTGGTGGTTGCCTAAGGCTCTGAAAAAGAACATGGTATCATTAAAACATATATAAAGCATAGCTTATTATTGAACACGTTCTTAAAGCAAAAAATATGTACTAACCTTTGGGATAATCCATTTATGGTCTTTTACCTCATGAACATGCTACCACAAGCAGCGTGTCGAAATGTCCTCATAACCCTATCATCAAAATCACAAATGTTACTTATTTTGCACAAATTCCATAAACTTCCAACGATATGTAATGCAAGAAAACTTACTAGTTCATGGACTTCTTCAATTCATTCCCTGGTTTGTAGTGGACGGAGCATAAGAGGATGACAGTATTGAAAGAGGCAAGCTTCACCCAAGAGGGGGGTGAATTGGGTGATGTTATAAATTTTTTGCTTGATGTGGTGATATGAAAAATAGATTAGATAGAGTATAGTTGAGAGGATTAGAACACATAGAGTTATACTGGTTCGGCCTAACAACAATTCCTACATCCAGTCCTCAGAGATCAAGACCTACTGAGATTTTCACTATTCCTCCAAGATTCAATGGGCTCTCAGAACGCCACAAAACAACAATTGTCCTTGAAAGGACTACGAGCAGAAATATTCTGTCACTAAGAAATTTCTCTCCCCCTTACGACAAGTCTTACGTGCAGAAAAACAACCTATGACCTTTCCCACTTGCTTATGTATACAAGACTTATGAGCAGCTACGTTCTCTCCTGCTTACACCACTGTAAGTCTTACGAGTAGCAACGTTCTCTTCTGCTTGTATCTTATAAGTCTTATGAGTGGAAGGTTTAACAAGGAATTCTCTCAACTGCTTCTCTCGTAAGGAAATCTACCCTCTCAAGGTCCCAATACCTTGAGATCAAATGAAAATAGAATTTGAATTGAATGAAGACTCTCTTACAGAGCAAATAAATGAACACTGAAGATCAATATGTATACAGAGAAAATTATGAATAGCAGAGACTCGTGTATATGCTTGTAAGTTCTTGTACTTCGTTAATCTTGACGATCTCTGAATCTCTGTATTTATAGATGTTCAGTTTTTGCCCGTTTGAGTAATGATCGTTGAGGAGCAGGGCTTGCAACTGTGGAATGACATGCGCAAATTTGAATATTCTGAATGCGGTAGGTACGTGCGTGCTTGTAATGATATTGTCTGCCATTGTTTGACTTTCTTCGTGTCAGTTTATTTCAAACGTTCATCCTCCTGTATCACACTTATAATACATTCAAAATGATGTTAAATAATGATAATAAGTAATGATGAGATAAATAAATAACATTAAACCATATTCGGATTGAACGTTGTGAGACTTGGTGTATTTGGTGATCTGGCAGAGTATCACTCGAGCATGGATGGGCTCACTCGAGTGATATCGCAATTTTACTCCTTGATCTTCAGTTTTAAGTCTGTGCTCGCATAGGATTTCAGAGAGATAAAATTCTCACTCGTGAGTGATGTGGGGCCTCACTCGATCACAACTCCTTCTGCTCGAGTGGCCTTGCATTTTGCACTGGGAGTTTCTTCTCTGGACAGCACTCGCATATCATTTTAGCAAGAGTGAGATTTTGCACTCGCAGGTGATGTGGGCTCTCACTCGAGCACACATACTATTGCTCGAGTGAGAAGAATATTCTCAAGTAATATACCCTTAATACCAACACTCGCATCAGAATTTGAGAGGGATAGATTTTTCACTCGCAAGTGCTGATGTGTCACTGGAGTATATGAAGCTATGCTCGAGCATACTTGTGCTTTTATTATCTTCATGACTCTCGGCCAAGCACTCGCATACCTTCACTCGCTAGTGCTCGAGTACAGGACACTCATGCTCGAGCATTGATTTCTCTGCTCGAGTGCATCAAGGGATAATGACAAAACTTGCTCTCGACCAAGCACTCGCAGACTCTCACTCGCATGTGCTCGAGTGAGAAAGGCTCCTCTGCTCGAGTGCTGTCTCTAGTGCTCGAGTGAATCAGTAAAAATGACAGCAGCATGCTTCTCAGGCAAACACTTTCTGGCTATCACTCATACCTACTCGAGCACAGAAGGGTTCCATGCTCGAGTGCTAGACTCATGCTCGAGCACACCAGTTCATTTTGACATCAGACACCATTGAACATTGTTGTATGCATTTGGTAACTTTGTAAACATTTCTTAAACTTATAAAAACATGAACTTGAACCTAAAACTTGATATGCAGTTGGAAACATTGATATTGTACTTCAAAATTTTTTCCATTTTAATAATAAACTTGATTAATAAACTTAATAAACTTGATAACATAATAACAGAAAGATCATAAACTACACATAAACCCCGTATACAACCATGATAACATCAAAACCTACCCCATACAGAAACACTACCCAAACACCTAATACATCCCATGATAGCTCAGCTCAGAAAACCATCACACATCCTTCTCCCCCGTTTTGTCAACATCAGAAGGGGGCTGAGGAAAAGTGATATCAGATGAGACAAAGGGTACCATGGCAATGGAAGGGTCAATAAGCACAATAGGTGGAGATGATGGCTGTGGTACAGAGGTTGAGGGAGGTAGTGAAGGCAACTGATCATAGGTGATATCAACATTAGAATCTGGATCGGTGAAGAGAACATGTGTCTGTGGATGAGGAGGTGAGGTATGAGTGGTCTCAGGAGGCACTTCTGAAGATGCAGATGGGAACGTAAGAAGGTCTCCATATCAGTTATTCTCTGTGACATCTCATCCTGAGTCTTGAACATCAAGTCAAAGTTGATATTGGCCTTGTCTACCAACTTGATGACCTGTGACTCTATCTTTTCCACAAGCTTCTCATACTCAGTCACTAATTCCTTCTTCAGACTGGATACTGCTTGATTGATTGCCTCAGTTAAATGGTTGGAAAGATAAGCATTAAGGAAAGAAGGAGGAGGAATAGGACCTTGAGCAGATGATTGGGCCTCATTACCTCTTGATGGAGTGGCTTCCCTCTGAGATGTGGCTTTAGTTCGACTCACCGGAAGATTGATACCCATATAAGTTAACTGAGTCTTACCAAACCTCAAAATAAGCACCCTCTCAGTTCCTTCTAAATACCATACCTTGTTTTTCATTAGGATGAAGGATACAAGCTGAGGGTATGGTATGGTTGCGGATTTTGATGAAGAAAATCGAAATCTTCTCATCTCATTGACGATAATCTCCCCCACATTCCTTTGTTGCCTGGCTAGGAAAGAGGCCAACATATAATAGTCTTTTTGAGCAAAATAGGTAAAATATTTAGACTTATTGACTATGCTCCAGGAATATATATAGTGAAGGATTCTGTGAGAGTCAGGCATATCAATAGGTTTAAAATTGAGAGGACCTATTGGGTCTTTTGGTCTCAAAATCTGGAAGACTTCATTGGCAGAGAAAGAAGGTGGATCAGGGGGAGGTGCAACATATCCAAGTAGGTCATTTATGATCTTAGCAGATATCATAATGAATTTGCCTCTAACAATAGTAGACACTGCTTCCTCAATCAATTCACCAGACCTAGATATAATGTTATGGGTCTTCATATTGCAATAAAAGGTTTTCACGACAGTGGGTGAATATGGCATATGGATATTTAGCCAAGGAGCATAGTATTGAAGATAAGGATATAAATCCAAACGGCAATTCTTCTTCAAATAATTTAAATCCACATACACAACTAGACAGAAATGCCTATGAATAAACTCATCATCAAATACATTCTGAGATAATGCCTTTAGTTCCTTAACAATGAAACCCTCAGGAGGACTGGTAATGTGATCATCCACTGGTGCTTGTGAGGCAGAAGGTGCTCCTGAAGCAGTGGCACTTGATTGCCCAATATGGTGTGAACTTGAAACACCGGCTTGAGAAGCAATCTTTCCAACTATCTTATCAAGTTTGGATTTCTCCATTGCTTCCCAGAGTTGTCTGTTGAATGAATCATCAGAGGAAGAGGATGATTCCTCAGTTTCCTTTTTCTCCCCTCTTCCTTGAACCTCTTTGGATTGAGACCGGGTAACTATAGGTTCCTTGAACACCACACCCTTTGGTTTCTTTTGAGGAGGTTGAACCTTCTTTGCAATTTGAGGCTTGGGGTGAGGTTTCTTAGCCGGAGTCCTCTTTTTGGTCTTGGGTTTAGGAGGAGGTGAAGGTGAGGAAGTCATTTTAGAAGATGGAGGAGTTGGTTCTAGGGTTGCAGAGGCACTAGCAGTAGAATGAGTAGGAGAGGGAGAGTGAGATCTTTGAGAAATGGAGGGCATTTTAGTTCTTGCCATTATGAAACAAAATAGAAAGAGGCAAGACTCACAGAATTTTTGAGAATAGAGAAAAGAAAATTAGGGCACCGAATAAGAAATACAGAGGATAAAAATCACCTTTTATAGAAGATTGAAGAGTTGTAACGGTGATTTGAAGCAAATAAACGTGATTGATTGAAGAGAAACGGTTGGAGGTGAAGAGTTGTGACCTTCGAGTGACGAGACACCTGGAGTGAGAGCAGGAAGTGCGACAGTCTGAGCTATCACGTAACTGATATAAGTGACAGTGCTCGAGCATAAACCCTAGTGCTCGAGTGATGTTTATACTGTGCTCAAGTGTGTTCTATCTGTGCTCGAGTGATAAACTGGAAATTTTAATAAAACATGTAAAAGCGTACCTGGATTATGGATTTCTTGCCATATTTTGTATCTTTGTACTCAAATCCTCCAAAATCATTTGAGTAACCATGATTTGTATAGCTTCTGGAAAGAAACTCTTTCTTTCTACTCGAGCATACACTCTTTACTTCAAGCATGTTCATATCATGCTCGAGTGAACTCAAATTTTCACTGTTGCTTTTGAGATAATCTCTTGGTATTCTTATCTCCTCTGTTAACCTCTGTTTTACATATCAAGAAACAGAGTATTTTTAATAGTGCTGTGCTTGGACAGAGCTAATCGTGCTCGAGTGATATAGCTTGTCACTCGAGTGACACCCTCTGTGCTAGAGTGACAGACCTGCAAAATGATTTTTAATGCTCCGATGCCAAAGTCAGTATGGTTATCATCAAAAACACATTTAATTAAGATATTTAACAAGAAAAACTTACAACTCATTGGGATTAACCATTCCCAATTCTCTTCGAATATATAGGAATTGATCTTTTGCTATTGGCTTTGTGAAAATATCCGCAAGTTGAAGATGAGTTGGTATGAATTCTACTTTGACATCCTTCTTTTGAACGTGATCTCGAATGAAGTGATGTCGAATGTCTATGTGTTTGGTCCTTGAATGTTGTACAGGATTCTTGGCCAAGCTTATAGTGCTAGTGTTGTCACAATAAATTGAAATATCATTTAAGTATATCCCCAAATCTTGAAGTTGTTGTTTCAACTATAATACTTGAGAACAACAACTTGCTACAGCTATATATTCAGCTTCAGTTGAGGATAATGAAACTGTGTTCTGCTTATTGCTGAACCATGATACTAGAGAGCCTTCAAGGAATTGACATTGACCACTGGTACTCTTTCTGTCAGTTTTATATCCTCCATGATCTGAATCTGAATATACCATTAAATACCCATTCCCTCTTCTCGGATACCAAAGCCCAAGTTCTGAAGTGTCTCCTAGATATTTGAAGATTCTTTTTACTGTCTCTGCATGTGATACCTTAGGAGCAGATTGATACCTTGTACACATTCCCACGCTGAACTGAATATCTGGCCTGCTTGCTGTAAGATAGAGTAATGAACCAATCATTCCTCTATACTTAGTAATGTTGAAGCTAGGACCTTTTACATCAGCATCCAACAATGTTGTAGAACTCATTGGAGTATCAACTCCATTAGCATTATCTAATCCATATTTCTTCAACAACTCTTTCAAATACTTCGTTTGAGATACAAATATACCATTCTTCTTTTGTTTGATTTGAAGTCTAAGAAAGAAGTTCAATTCTCCCATCATGGACATTTCAAACTCTCCCTGCATAATCTTAGAGAATTCTTGACATATAGATTCGTTAGTAGCACCGAAAATAATATCATCAACATAAATTTGAACAATTAGAATATCATTTTTGTTATGTTTGATGAAAATAGTTGTGTCTACTTTACCTCTGACAAAACTTTGATCAAGAAGAAATTTGCTTAGTCTTTCATACCAAGCTCTAGGTGCTTGTTTCAAACCATATAATGCTTTCTTAAGTTTGAAAACATTATCAGGCTTTGTTTCATCTTCAAAACCAGGAGGTTGTTCTACGTATACTTCTTCCATAATATAACCATTTAGAAAAGCACTTTTCACATCCATTTGATAAAGTTTAAACCCTTTAATGCAAGCAAAGGCTAGGAGTACTCGTATTACTTCCAATCTTGCCACTGGAGCATATGTTTCCTCATAATCAATACCTTATTCTTGATTATAGCCTTTGGCTACCAATCTTGCTTTGTTTCTCACAATGATTGCTGATTCATCAAGTTTGTTTTTGAAAACCCATTTGGTCCCTATAACTGTATGATCTTTAGGTCGAGGAACCAAATCCTAAACTTGATTTCTTTGAAATTGATTTAGTTCTTCTTGCATAGCAATCACCCAATCATTGTCAGATAAAGCTTCTTCTATATTAGAAGGTTCAATTTCAGAAATAAAAGTAAAGAAAGTTACCTCATTGAGGATTCTATTTTTGGTTTTGACACCTTCATGAATATCTCCTATAACTTGATCAATTGGATGATCTTTCATATGTCTCCATGCTTTTGGTTGAGCATGATCATCAACATATTCTAAATTTTGAAAATCATTTGTTTCAAGGTCATCTTGTTTTGAAATAGATTTGTTTTTCTTGATTAAATCCATTTCTTCTTCATCAATATGTTTTGTCTGAGATTCAAGTTCCTCAAACACAACATGAATAGATTCTTCAACATTACATGTTCTTTTATTGAAAACTCTATAAGCCTTACTTCTATTAGAATATCCTAGAAATAAACCTTCATCAGACTTTGAATCAAATTTACCTAAGTTTTCTTTACCGTTGTTGTGAATAAAACACTTACACCCGAAGATATGTAGATGAGCAAGATTTGGCTCTCTTCCCTTGTAGAGTTCATATGGCGTCTTTCCAAGTGATTTGCGAATATATGCTCGGTTTGAGATGTAGCATGCAGTACTCATTGCATCTGCCCAGAACACTTGTGACATTTCTTTTTCATTAAGTATTGCTCTCGCCATTTCTGTAAGAACTCTGTTCTTTCTTTCCACTACTCCGTTTTGTTGAGGTGTTCTAGGAGCAGAGAAATTATGATCTATTCCTTCGTTGTTGCAGTAGTTTTCAAATAATTGATTATCAAATTCTCCTCCATAGTCTGTCCTAATAGAAACAATAGAAATACCTTTCTCATTTTGAACCTTTTTGGCAAACATAATAAATTCAGCAAAAGTTTCATCTTTTGAAGCAATAAATATAGTCCATGCAAATCTTGAAAGTCATTGACAATTACTAAAGTATATAAATTTCCTCCAAAACTTTTTACTCTTGCTGGTCCTACCAAATCCATATCAAGTAATTGTAATGGTTTAGAAGTAGAAATATCATACTTTGTTTTAAAAGAGGATTTAGTTTGTTTACCTTTTTGACATGCTTCACAAATCATATTATCTTTGAATTTGAGTTTAGGAAGACCAACAACTAAATCTTTTCTAATCAGTTTGTCAAGTTGATTCATATTGACATGAGCCAAACGCTTATGCCATAACCAACTCTCCTCTGATCGACTAAGAAAACAATTTTCAGAAGAATTTGAATTTAAATCAATAGTATAACAATTACCGTCCCACCGTCCCTTTGAGCTCAAATCTTTGCCTTGATAGATTCTTTGTTTAGTGGCAGATCTTTCTTGTTCACTATCAAGAATTCTTTTGAGTCAAAAATCACCCAGTTATCTTTGTCAGTGCTTTGACTTACGCTCAGGAGGTTGTGGCATAATCCCTCAACATAATATACTTCGTTGATTTGAATACCATCGGATTTTCCCACTTCACCAATTCCAGCAATACGTCCAGATTGATTACCTCCAAATGTTACCTTTCCTCCTTCTCTAGTTTCTAGCATGGTGAACTTATTTTTGTCACCAGTCATGTGTCTCGAACATCCACTATCTATATACCATTTGTTCGCTCGAGATGCTTTGAGATATACCTAGAATAAGGTGATCAAGTTTTAGGTACCCACACTTTCTTGGGTCCTTTGTGGTTAGTATGTGATGTATGTGTCCCTTTCGGAACCCATTTATATGTTCCAATAACTTGTCCCTTTTTGAAATAACATGATGAAGTATAATGTCCTTTTCTGTTACAATAACTACATGATGCAAAAGGATTTGATGTATGCACAGAATTCCTGAAATATTTAAGATACGTTCTACTATTCTTCTTATATCCTTTATTCTTATCATGAGCAGATTTATATCCAATTCCAGATTTATCAACTGAAACTTTCTGAGAATTTAAAATAACTTTAAGAGTTTCACTTCCCTTAGTAAATTTTTCAACAATTTTTGTTAAATCACTTATTTTCTTTTCTTTCTCCTTACACATTTCACATGACAATATGACAGTACTTTCTAATTCTTTTACTTTCTTCTTATAGCTAACCATTTCTTTAGCTATTTTGATGAATTCTGTATGCAATACATTATATTCAGATAACAATTCATCATAAGTAGGTTCAGAATCACTTACCTCAGAATCTGATTCTTCTTCCTTGGCTACCAAGCACAAATTTGCTACTTCATCATTGTCACTTTCTTCGTCTGACGAACTATCACCCCATATAGATGATATATATGCTTTATTTTTCTGCTTCTTTTTGTCTTTATTTCTGAAGCATTCGGATTTGATGTGTCCAGGTTTCCCACATTCATAGCATACTATCTGTTGTTCTTTATTTTCTTTCTTGCTTGGTCCACCTTGATAATTTTTGAAGTTCTTTTGACCTCTTCTGTAGAATCTCTTAAATTTTCTCACGATCATTCCCATTTCATCATCATTAGGGATATCTTCATTCTCGGAAGATTCTTCTTCTTCTTTGATAGTTTTAAGTGCAACTCCCTTTTTTTTTTATCATCGAACTCTTCAAGTTCCTTTTTGAATCTCAACTTTCCTTCATACTCGGAAAGACTCCCAAAGAGAGCAACTACGGATCTCATAGATTCTCCTTTAGCTTCTTCGATAGCTGTCACCTTTGCTTCCATTCTTTCGTAAGAATATTAAGAATCTTTCTTACCTGGGAATTTTGATCAAACGATTTTCCAAGAGTAGATAATTGATTAACAAGATGAGTATACCTGAGTTCAAATTCTGATATACCTTCTCTAGGTTTCATACAGAATATATCACATTCTGTAATTAGAGTATTGACTATATTTTCTTTGATTCCGGATATACCTTCGTGAGCAATTTCAAGAGCATCCCACATATCTTTGGCAGTTGGTAGAGTACATATTCGAAAATATTCTTTTTGACTAAGAGCACTCTGTATCATTAAAATAGCTTTACTATTTAATGTTACTAACTTTTTATCATTCTCGTCAAACTCATCTGGGCTCTTTTTAACGGCTCTATCTTCGATTTTCTTCATTGGAACATAGTCACCATCTTGTATAACATTCCACAAGCCGTACTCGTTAGCCATCACGAACACTCTGAATTTAGCTTTCCAGAACAAAAAATGTTCTCCAGCAAAACCAGGAGGTCTAGTGATTGAAGCTCCATCTGGAAGAATGTTTTTACCCATTGTTGCCATTTATCGGATCCTTCTCAAGCTGTTAGGCTCTTCGGAGAAGACCTCGCTCTGATACCAAATGAAAGAGGCAAGCTTCACCAAAGAGGGGGGTGAATTGGGTGATGTTATAAATTTTTCGCTTGATGTGGTGATATGAAAAATAGATTAGATAGAGTAGAGTTGAGAGAATTAGAACACATAGAGTTATACTGGTTCGGCCTAACAACAAGGCCTACATCTAGTCCTCAGAGATCAAGACCTACTGAGATTTTCACTATTCCTCCAAGATTCAATGGGCTCTCAGAACGCCACAAAACAACAATTGTCCTTGAAAGGACTACGAGCAGAAATATTCTCTCACTAAGAAATTTCTATCCCCTTACGACAAGTCTTACGTGTAGAAAAACAACCTATGACCTTTCCCACTTGCTTATGTATACAAGACTTATGAGCAGCTACGTTCTCTCCTGCTTATACCACTGTAAGTCTTACGAGTAGCAACGTTCTCTTCTGCTTGTATCTTATAAGTCTTATGAGTGGAAGGTTTAACAAGGAATTCTCTCAACTGCTTCTCTCGTAAGGAAATCTACCCTCTCAAGGTCCCAATACCTTGAGATCAAATGAAAATAGAATTTGAATTGAATGAAGACTCTCTTACAGAGCAAATAAATGAACACTGAAGATCAATATGTATACAGAGAAAATTATGAATAGCAGAGACTCGTGTATATGCTTGTAAGTTCTTGTACTTCGTTAATCTTGACGATCTCTGAATCTTTGTATTTATAAATGTTCAGTTTTTGCCCGTTTGAGTAATGATCGTTGAGGAGCAGGGCTTGCAACTGTGGAATGACATGCGCAAATTTGAATATTCTGAATGCGGTAGGTACGTGCGTGCTTGTAATGATATTGTCTGCCATTGTTTGACTTTCTTCGTGTCAGTTTATTTCAAACGTTCATCCTCCTGTATCACACTTATAATACATTCAAAATGATGTTAAATAATGATAATAAGTAATGATGAGATAAATAAATAACATTAAACCATATTCGGATTGAACGTTGTGAGACTTGGTGTATTTGGTGATCTGGCAGAGTATCACTCGAGCATGGATGGGCTCACTCGAGTGATATCGCAATTTTACTCCTTGATCTTCAGTTTTAAGTCTGTGCTCGCATAGGATTTCAGAGAGATAAAATTCTCACTCGTGAGTGATGTGGGGCCTCACTCGATCACAACTCCTTCTGCTCGAGTGGCCTTGCATTTTGCACTGGGAGTTTCTTCTCTGGACAGCACTCGCATATCATTTTAGCAAGAGTGAGATTTTGCACTCGCAGGTGATGTGGGCCCTCACTCGAGCACACATACTCCTGATCGAGTGAGAAGAATATTCTCAAGTAATATACCCTTAATACCAACACTCGTATCAGAATTTGAGAGGGATAGATTTTTCACTCGCAAGTGTTGATGTGTCACTCGAGCATATGAAGCTATGCTCGAGCATACTTGTGCTTTTCTGATCTTCATGACTCTCGGCCAAGCACTCGCATACCTTCACTCACTAGTGCTCGAGTACAGGACACTCATGCTTGAGCATTGATTTCTCTGCTCGAGTGCATCAAGGGAGAATGATAAAACTTGCTCTCGGCTAAGCACTCGCAGATTCTCACTCGCATGTGCTCGAGTGAGAAAGGCTCCTCTGCTCGAGTGCTGTCTCCAGTGCTCGAGTGAATCAGTAAAAATGACAGCAGCATGCTTCTCGGGCAAACACTTTTTGGCTATCACTCGCACCTGCTCGAGCACAGAAGGGTTCCATGCTCGAGTCCTAGACTCATGCTCGAGCACACTAGTTCATTTTGACAGTAGACACCATTGAACATTGTTGTATGCATTTGGTAACTTTGTAAACATTTCTTAAACTTATAAAAACATGATTTGTACATAATTGACTTTTGTTATCATCAAAACTTGAGATCTAACAAGTATAACTCTTCTTGCATAAAAGCACCAATTGCCAGTGATCACTGGAAAAAAGGGATGACAATTAAGAAAATATAAAGCATTATATATATTATGAAATATAAATTTATTTCTTACCCATGCATATATGGTGCCAAGAAATACTCAGTTGCAATTTCACTAAGTCTCTATGATAAGTATATATGTCTGATAGCAGTAGTGGTCCCTTTGTCATGGATTTAAACTGGGCATACAAATCCAAATTTATCACTTTTACCAGAGCAAACTAACCTACAATTCATGTACCTACAATAATGCAAGCACACAAATTATAACAGTGTAATTGTTAAAATATTTACTTCCAATTGAAGAAGGTACTTACATTAAAAATAGTTGGACAATCGCAATCGTAAGCTGTTGTCTACGAGCTACCAGGGACATTAAATCTTCCCTCTCAAGAAAAAACACTACCCCTGACTTACCAATAACTGAATCCGTAGGCCACGATCTTGTTTAAAAGGACGTAACATATGCCATCAGACTCACTTATTGCATAGCATTCAATTGAGGCTGTGAAACTTCTTGAGTGGAGGGAGCTGAATTGGGGTTATGATTGGGGTTTCCTCATCTCGAATAGAAACAAAGTTCTTTGGCCACAAGATGAAAGCATTCAGGACATCACTCACATTCTTCAAATCATCAATAAGGATAGGGACAGGTGCATATGTAATGATCACCTTTTCAACTGACACTCTGACTTGATCATCTTTTATTTGTTGGTGGTGGATAATTGATCCCAAGTTGTGCACACTCCCCTATACAACTAATCGTCTCAGAGAACCCCCAAAAAAAGGTCACAAGGCTCAACATTTCTTTTCCAGTACCTTCTGATGACTGCCCAATATTGCAACAACTCCCTTTAGTGCTCTGCTTAGGTGCAAGAAAATGTGCATGGGGAGCACTGGTATCTTGTCTCATGCTCACAATCATCATTATTTCCTCCTTCATCTTGCTCAACCAAACTTATAATCATGCATTAAATGATGCTTCTGCCTCAGCCCTTGCTTCCACCCTCACAGTCACTAACATATGCTCTATCTCCTCCCTAGTCACCACACTTAAGAAATGGCGTAGGGGTGCTCCAAAGTAATCCCTTATGCCTACCCCTACTCCAACTCTCCTGACACTGCCTAGATGCTCATATTTTCCTATAGCAACTGTTAAGATATCATTCCTCCCATCTGACCTAAAAGATCCCTCAGCTTGTTTTTTTTAAGTTCCTCCTGTAAGATACAGATAACAAACATCAATAATGAAACTTATTTACTAAATAATTAATAACAACAACGATACTTACAGTTTTTTTAGCAACCATACGAGATTGTTCACTCATATAACATTCATTCCTCTTTTGGTGAGCAAACAACTATTTTTCTTCACGACGTATTGGAGATGGTAGAGAAAGAAGAAAAGAAGGATCGAATTGAGCTGCTTCTTCCAATCTCTTCCGTTTGGCTGCCAACAAGTCTATTTCAGCCTTTGCATAACCCCCACGAGACATTATATGAGGACAATCATTCTTCTACAATTCTCTTGTACTTTTTGGCTTTTTTCTCGTGAATAAGAAATCAAAAATAAAGTTACAATCAATAAAGACAATTAATAAGTAATGAAAATGTAAAATGAGTCAACTCACCAAAGCTTCTGGAGTAATCCAAAGCCTAAAAAATTATTGCCAAGTCTGTTAATCAATATATGACTACTTGTTGCATGAATTAGGACAAGGCTCACCATCTTTCACCTTGACATGCACATAATTATTAGCTAGATTTGTCTTAAACTTCCTCTAGCGTTCATAATAATACGTCATTGTCTTCTTATATAAGATGTCACTTTGAGGAACATCGTAAATAAGCTGCAATGTATGCATTGAAGTAGTTAGTGACAAATTTGCTTATAATTACATACAAAAGACCATTTATACCTGGATAGTGTCCCAAATATGTTGCTTCACATATTCATCAATATTTCTCCACTTCTTTATCAAGATGCTAGGCTTGTTGCGTGCTAGGAGGCTAACAAAACTCTTATATCGGCTTGCATTAGGCTTGATTGGTTTCTAATATCTATCAAACTCAATCGGTATCTTTTTCCAATTATTCCGACTTAGGGCAATATCTCTCAATCGTTTGACTCTTCTACCCCTTTGTATAGACTAGTTACTAGACTCATTTTGATTCTGACTTGAAGCATTGCTAGGTTCACTCTGATTAACACTAGCTAGCTCCAAACATTTACACTAGGATGCCGCAAATCCTTTATTTTCCTGTGTATATAAAATAACTATATACATAATTCAAGTATATGTTATAATGATAATTAATTTAACTAGCTAACTTTCAAAGTAGTTTTATAAAGGGATATCTTCCCATATCCCTTCATAATGATCATTTCTTGTATCGTGTTCATTATCCGCTTCATCTTCTTCTAGACCCCTAGAAAAAAGAGTTTCAAGAATATCATAATTTGAACGACTTTCCTCATTAATATCAACAACCCTTTTTCCTTGGAGAGCTATAGACCATATTTTATTTGTCTGATCGATAATATAGAACACTTGTTTCACCTGATCTGCCATAATAAAAAGTTCATCTTTAAAACTTCTACTATTCAGATCTACTAATGTAAATCTTAACTGATCGATCTTCACATCATTATTGATATCAACTCACTTGCATTTGAAAATGGGAAATTTAATTTTAACATAGTCAATCACCCAAATCTTTTCAATAACCCTATAATAAGGTATGGGTGCCAATTAGGATTCTTATCTTTCAAACTAGAGAAATGTATAGATTCAGCCACTAATATAACACCACTTTTCTGGACATTGCTCATATCATCTAGGGACTTCATGTAAAAAGTATAACCATTGATCACAAATGAAATTCAACTTATAACATCAACCTCAGGATCACGAGCTAACCATTTAATTGTATCAAAAACACATTCTTCTCTGTCAACCTTTTGTTTGAACCAATGTGTAAAAGTTCTGTTATACTTCCTAATTAACCTTTGTTCAATCATTTAACTATTTTCTTTCCATACAATTTCTTTATGAGCATTAATGTTGTCTTGAACTTCATCAACATTATTCAAGATGTACAAGTGGACTTGTTGTAATTCTTCAGAATCCATACTCTTCACTGTAGCCCCGCGCCTATCCCCTCCTTCATCATGATGTTTAATATGTCTTACATTTGACAAATAATGTTGACAAAATTCAATGTCTTCTTCAAAAACATAATTCTGAACAATAGATGCTTCAGGCGATTTGCATTATTCACATACCTTTTTAGGATTTTCATAGTTCTTTCAATTAGGTACATCCATCGTAAATAGATAGGGCCACACAACTTTATCTTCCTCATTAGATGGACAATTAGATGTACCATGATGTAAAAAAAAGAAGAAAGAAAAATCTTCTCAAGCTAGCACATGATCAGATATCCTTCATTTTTCAATTCATCTGATCTTTCAAGCTCAATGACTTACTACAAATAGCATTGAAGAAGAAACAAAGTCTAATCAAAATGTGTTGAAGATCATATTTGACAATGCCTCGAATAGCTATTGGGAGTAGTTGTTGCATTAAGACATGACAATCACGAGACTTTAGCTATACTAATTTCAAGTCTTTCATCGACACAAGCTTCTTAAAATTTGAAAAATGCCCTAAGGGATCTTTGATGTCATGTAAACACTCACAAAAACTTCTTTTCTCATCCTTAGACAAAGTATGAGAAGATGTAGGACAAAAAGTTCTCTTTCTATATGGCCTTAAATGTAAGTCTTCTCGTATTCCCATTTCTTGCAAATTTAATCTTGCCTTTACACCATCTTTAGAACTACCTTGTATGTTGAGCAGTGTCCCAACAATACTATCACATAAATTTTTCTCCACATGCATGAAATCAATAGAGTGTCTCACATCAAGATTAAGACAATATGGAAGATCGAAGAAGGCATACCTCTTTTTCCATATATTTTTTTCATTTCTACTATTTGTAGTTTTACCAAAGATAACATTGATATTTTTCATCTTTTCATAAACTTACTCCCTAGTCAATGCCTCCAGAGCATCTTCATACTCTTGGCCACCAAAAAAAGCTTTCTTTAATATATGATATGGGTGGCCTCGTCTAAGAAATCTCATATGGCCAAGATAAACCGTCTTTCTTCCATGTTGAAGTTGATGGTAGCATGTGCCTTCTTCACAAATTGGACATGCTTTATGGCCTTTAACACCATATCCTGACAAGTTTCCATATGCAGGGAAGTCATTTATAGTACAAAAGATCATGGCTTGCATTTTAAAAAACCTCCTTATTTATGTCAAAAACATTGACACCTTCATCCTACAAGTCTTTCAAGTCTTCGATCAAGGGTTCTAGATAAACATCTATGTCATTTCTGGGTTGTTTTAATCCCGAAATCAACTTAGACAACATGATGTACTTTTGTTTCATACATAACAAAGGAGATAAGTTGTAAATAACCAACAGAACAGGCCATGAACTATGTATACTGCTTAGGCTACCATAAGAATTCATGTCATCCATGCTAAGCCCAAGCCGAAGCTAGGAAATAATTGATCGATTTTCTTCTATTGAGAAGAATCGGCCGGATGTTGAAACTTTCCATCAGAAATCCTCTTATCTGCATGACATCTCAATTTTTTTTTCATCATTTTCATTAGCAAACAAGCGCTTGAACCTTAATTTGATTGGAAGATACCACAACACTTTTGCAGGGACCTTATTTGATTTATACCTCGGGTTTCACATATTGGACACTGTTGTTTATCTTCATGCTCTTTTCTATACAATATGCAGTCATTAGGGCATGCATGGATTTTCTTCTCTAACCTCATTAGCTAATTTCTAAAGGAAGATTGTCTGGTCTCCTCAAATATTTGTAAAAAACTCACTAACGGTCTTCTTTTGATTTTTAACTCCTAGCCGGCTGTAGTTGATGAAGAAAATTCCCAAAACCACAGCTTGTAGCATTGGAAAACTAGCTAGGTGACTTCACACTCACGCCATGCATGTACCTACTTATTACTATATAATATATTCAAGGGGACCCTCAGTGAAGGAAATTCAAGTCTTATATATACAGTATTATATTCCTCAAGTTGCGTTAATTCTCATCAGAGCACAATAGATAGATAGGATAAGCCAAATTACCCAAGTCATGAAAATCACCACAACACTTTCTTGTTCCATTGTCGGCAGAATAAGGAACTTGAACTGTTTGAGTGATCTTAAATAACTATGGTTTCTGATATACTCCTCTGGTGCTTAATATAAGACACGGTTCTTAATGTAAAACATAGTTGACTTTTTTGGAAAGATTAATGAGGTTAAATAAATTATTTTAAATCATTGATATTTATCTTTTTTATGCTAGATTAAGTTGTCTGATTTATGAACTGTTAAATAATCAAATGACATACGACATATGTTATGATTACCTAACTTATTTAACTTGTTTAATCTCTCCAAAAAAAAAAATCAACTATGTTTTATATTAAAGACTGGAGGAATAAGAGTTAGTTGAGATTCAACTTAGTCCTAAATATAAAACTTTAATCCATTTTGTTCCCCATATATATCATTTTTTTCTAAACCACCCTTGTTGATTGTATATGTTAAGGGAGTTAGCATTAAGGGATAATATCAATCCAAATAATTTGAAAGACTGTTTTTGGAAAACTAACACGCATTTTTAACAAATAACAAATTTAACTAATTTACTTAATCTTCCTAAATTAATTAGTTAAGTGGATCATATATTAAATACTGGAGGTAGTACTATTGTTAATGATTATTCAGTCAGGCCAAGAGATGGTTTTGTGACGGTAATATATCAAGAGATGGTTTTGTGACGGTAATATATCTTGGTACTTAGTATCAAACAAATCCTACCGTAATAATACTCTCTCTTGTTGTTAATATAAGACATATTTATTTAATTTGATTAGATTAAAGATGGTAGTTAAGTTAGTTAATATGACATGTAGTTTTTAAAATACATAGTCATATTTATTAATTCCCTCATTCCTTCTCTTCCTTGATTATTGTTGATGGAGCATCACTAGGGGTGAATTATGAAAATAATGACATATATAAAAACTATGTCTTATATTTATGATTATTATCAACTCCTCAAATATGTTCTATATATACTAAGGAGCGGAAGGAGTGATTCATCTTTGATGTTCTTGTTGGCAATCGATTTATCTAAATTATGCAGAGAAGATCGGTTTGTTCCCAGTATATGCACGTCAACTTCATGCTGGACCTTGCTAAGAAAGAAATTAAACTACAGCCAAAGAGAAAAAAAAGTCTAAGAGGTAAGGACATATACAATAACCCCAAAACATTGTTGGATCCAGCAGGGAAGTTCCTGTGTATCATATATTATATATCGATAAAATTTCGACGTTAAGGTCAAATTAAAGTCAATTACTTGACACAGTTGAACTTGTTGAGCTTAAAAGTTAAAACAAAAAGGTGGCCCGGAAAGTCACTGTACATCTGACCGATCTCGTGTACGCGAGATGCCGGATACGTGGAGCTAGCGATAATCAAACAAGATGGCTTCAGTATAAAAAAGAGCATTAATAAAAGGGAAAATCCCAGAAAAATTCCGGTAAAATAGGAAAAATATAAATAATAGAATTCAATATCACAAATCATAAGTTAGACTTGTGGGAATAATCTGAGATTTATAAATGTTTTCAAATGACTAATCTACCCAAACAATATTTAGAAAGCTCAAGTTGCATTGTCAATAGGTATACTGAAGTCGTTAATTGCTATTTTTAAATTGTTAACAACTTCAGTATACATATTGACAACTTGAGCTTTCCAAATACTATTAGGGTAGATTAGTCATTTGAAAACATTTACAAATCTCATATTATTCCCACAAGTCTAACTTATGATTTGTGATATTGAATTCTCTTATTTATATTTTTCCTATTTTAACAGAGTTTTTCTGGGATTTTCCCTTTTATTAATGCTCTTTTTAATACTGAAGCTATCTTGTTTGATTATCGCTAGCTCCACGCATCCGGCATCTCGCGTATACGAGATCGGTCAGATGTACAGTGACTTGCCGGGCCACCTTTTTGTTTTAACTTTTAAGCTCAACAAGTTCAACTGTGTCAAGTAATTGACTTTAATTTGACCTTAACGTCGAAATTTTATCGATATATAATATATGATACACAGGAACTTCCCTGCTGGATCCAACAATGTTTTGGGGTTATTGTATATGTCCTTACCTCTTTAGACTTTTTTTTCTCTTTGGCTGTAGTTTAATTTCTTTCTTAGCAAGGTCCAGCATGAAGTTGACGTGCATATACTGGGAACAAACCGACCTTCTCTGCATAATTTAGATAAATCGATTGCCAACAAGAACATCAAAGATGAATCACTCCTTCCGCTCCTTAGTATAGAACATATTTGAGGAGTTGATAATAATCATAAATATAAGACATAGATTTTATATATGTCATTATTTTCCTAATTCACCCCTAGTGATGCTTCATCAACAATAATCAAGGAGGAGAAGGAATGAGGGAATTAATAAAGATGACTATATATTTTAAAAACTACATGTTATATTAACTAACCTAACTACCATCTTTAATCTAATCAAATTAAATAAATATGTCTTATATTAACAACAAGAGGGAGCATTATTTCGGTAGGATTTGTTTGATACCAAGTACCAAGATATATTACCGTCACAAAACCATCTCTTGGCCTGACTGAATAATCATTAACAATAGTACTACCTCCAGTATTTAATATATGATCCACTTAACTAATTAATTTAGGAAGATTAAGTAAATTAATTAAATTTGTTATTTGTAAAAAATGTTTGTTAGTTTTCCAAAAACAGTCTTTCAAATTATTTGGATTGATATTATCCCTTAGTGCTAACTCCCTTAACATATACAATCAACAAGGGTGGTTTAGAAAAAATGATATATATGGGGAACAAAATGGATTAAAGTTTTATATTTATGACTAAGTTGAACCTCAACTAACTCTTATTCCTCCAGTCCTTAATATAAAACATAGTTGATTTTTTTTTTTTTTGGAGAGATTAAACAAGTTAAATAAGTTAGTTAATCATAGCATATGTCGTATGTCATTTGATTATTTATCAGTTCATAAATCAGACAACTTAATTTAGTATAAAAAAGATAAATATCAATGATTTAAAATAATTTATTTAGCCTCCTTAATCTCTCCAAAAAAATCAATTATATCTTCCGTTAAGAACCGTGTCTTATATAAAGCACCGGAGGAGTATATCAGAAACCATAGTTATTTAACATCACTCAAACAGTTCAAGTTCCTTGTTCTGCCGACAATGGAACAAGAACATTGAGGAACAAGAAAGTGTCGTGGTGATTTTCATGACTTGGGTAATTTGGCTTATCCTATCTATCTATTGTGCTCTGATGAGAATTAACGCAACTTGAGGAATACTGTACATATAAGACTTGAATTTCCTTCACTGAGGGTCCCCTTGAATATATTATATAGTAATAAGTAGGTACATGCATGGCGTGAGTGTGAAGTCACCTAGCTAGTTGTCCAATGCTACAAGCTGTGGTTTTGGGAATTTTCTTCATCAACTACAGCCAGCTAGGAGTTAAAAATCAAAAGAAGATTTTTTACAAATGTTTGAGGAGACCAGACAATCTTCCTTTAGAAATTAGCTAATAAGGTTAGAGAAGAAGATTCATGTTTCGTGTTCTCTTTATGAAGAGCGTTTGTAATGGAAACTTGGTAATAAGGGATACCAAGTCTCATATAGTGTAAAACAGGATGCTCAATGAAATATTTTAGTGGTTTGATTCTCTCACTTCAACAGGTAGCTTATGGGTTAAGGTTTCACATCTCACTTAAATACCCATCAATTGATATCAATACCTGATTGCCATGATACCAAGTTGGGCAAAATGAGATGTTCAATGAAATATTTAAGTGGGGAGCCATCAGTTTATAACCTAAAATATAATAAAATGGAGATTATCTTATGCAGATTTAAACTCTCCAACCCTAAAAACACTTGTTGGATGGACAATATAAGTGTCATACTCTAAAGTATGTTGACACATCAAACTCACTGTTTCTAGACCAGTCCACATGAATTGTCATAAGCAACACAACCTTATGTTATGTGAGATCAGCTTCACTTCTGTATCATCGAAAGGAAACAACAAAAATAAACAGTATGTGCTTTCTGAATCCAAAGGTGGGAATCCCAATACAAATACAATGTACACTACATGCATGCATATATGGCTCATGGGTTTTGTAGTTATTAGCACATATTCATATCCTTGACAGAGAAAAGAGACACTTTTAGAGACACAGGAAGGCATTGTCCTAACAAATGGGAACAAGGAAACTAATTAGGAAATGGTCACACGCAGAAATAGGCTGATCAGATTATACGACAGACACGTGTTTGGAAGACACAAAGCCTAGTGTTATTATGAGTGTTATATATATATATATATATATATATATTGAGATTGAAGGTTTTGGTTTTGGGCGGTGGTTGGAATAGCAGAAACGTTTCTCCCATACTCTTTCTCTTACACATTCTTATCATCCAGAGATTTCTTATGGAATGCAGCTAAGCATTCACTTGATCACGCTTCATCAAACTTTTCTTATTTTTTTTATTTATCCGTTTGATTTGTCTTTTGATTATTAGGCTGACTCATCAGTTTGATCCCTTTTTTAAATATGGACACGTGGAAGAGTCCCATTTCAGAAGAAGTTCAATTATGTATGTTTCAGAAGTTAGGTTAAGATTATGTGGTTATAATAATATATTATGGCCAAAGCTATCCACTGGTGGAACATTTGGAGACATGCATTATCCCATTTGATTGAGTGCAGCTAAGCAATGACTTGACCTTATTTTAATATTTGGGTATCTGCAAAAACCATACAAATACACAAGAAAAAGAAAGGAGGAAAAAAAATATTTCAATTAACAACATCATTATGTATTTGCATGACTAGAATAGTGTAATAAGAAAAACTGAGGGTGAGTGTATACAAATTTTATATATATATATATATATATATATAGAAAAAGTTTAAGTGAGTTAAGTTCCATATATATATATATATATATGTGTGTGTGTGTGTGTCTCCAAATTCAATGAAAATTTTTATCTACTCTCTTGAATACCCAATTGATGCAAGGCTCAATAAGAGCATAATTCAAATTCTATTATCATGCTTTAATTCTAAAAATTTCTCTTTTATATGAGATTTTTTCACAAACAAAAAACTTCCAAACACTTTCTATATGCAGTTTGAACCCACAAAAATAGTACATACAGCGAACTCTTAATTTGTCTACGATTTCTCTTAGCAACTCCATGGGGTTCAAGTCTGTTCTGACACAAATTCTAATTATCAAATACTTATTTTTAAGAAAAAATTCTTTAATTATTAGCTAGAATATACTTATAGTTCTTTAATCTGATCCGAAGAAAACTCAAGATATGACACAGTGAATTTTTATATGAACAAGAGACATGTGAGCAGAGAGAGATATAAGAGTTTTTGACATCCTAAATTCTCAAGGGCCATATTAAATCTTTGATCATTTTAACATTTTCTAGGATCACATGCAATAAAATATTTTAATGTAAACAGGGGGCTGACTGGGAATGATTCGAGGAAGCTAAAAAAAAAAAAGTAATCAATAGAAGACATTTAATTCTGCATGACATCAACTCCTATGACAGCTTCCAAACAGACAGACTATGGGGGAGCAAAACCCCAAAAATAAACAAAACATTAAAAATTTAGGATTTTTAAAATGAGGATCCTTCCAAATGAGATAAAGTGGACAATACTAAACAAAAGGGATTCATGTTCCTTTGGGTCAGGAAGATCTCAGGCAGGATCTCCTGGAGTTTACAAAACCCTCAAGAAGATGCATCTGATTATATATGAAATATTCCAACATCAACACTGTTATTTCCTCCTCATATACATTATCCTTATCACTCTGCCTTCACCCATATCACTCTTTATTATCTGGTCTCCTTTGTGCTTCACTATTCAAAGTTTAAGAGAGGGAAAAAAAAAAAAAAAAACCTTTTCAGTAAGAGTTGATAATGTCAGTGGCTTTATAACCTGTGGCATAGAAGCTCTCCTATGAGTGGAAGGTTGTGGATTCGATCCTACTTATAACATCATGTTGTTAGTGTCTTCCCCCTTTAATTTCAAAAAAGAGAACTTGGAGCTGATAATATGGAAAGGTTAGAACTTTCTCGCCAAATGCATAGCCTTGTCTGGACTCTTCCAAACATCAATGAAGGTGGTGTTTTTAATAATGATTAGAGATGTTTTTTTTCCCCATCAATTCACAGCTTTGATATAAAGATCTAAATGCAAATGTGTAAAGGAATCCTACCTAATCAAGTAGGATGACATAGCCTTTATCTAAATTATATATATATATATATATATATCTGTGTGTGTGCTTCCAGTATCCTGAAGATTCAATAGCAGTCCTTGAATTTGTCTTGCTTTACCTAAAAGGTTGCATTTCATGAGTAAAATCAGGAACAATCTTATCCAATAATAAAATCACAAGCTGCATAATTTTAATTTATTATGGACACCCATTTGCTCTTCTCGCTCTCCCATGTATTAAACTTTTAGGTAAATCATGAATCCTGCAGGAACGGCGCCTGATATTCTTACAATTTATTTATAAATTTCACATGACAGCCTCTTTATATTTTGTGACCCTATCTGCTTTAAAATGCTTGTTAATTTTCTTGTTAGACCTTTGTAGTTTTTCTTTTCCCTGAGAAACAAGGTTTATAGAATGGACATTTTGATGGGAGTGGCAAGTACTCTGTCATCTTTAATACCTCATTTTTGCTAAGGACATGAATAAGGGTTTTTGTTGGTTCATGGAAGAGAGAATAATTGCTAAATCAAATATGCAGGTTAAGGAACAGATTGAGAACCCCAAGAATGCACTGTTCTGCTAAAGAAATTTTACATTTCCAAAGCAGGAAGTTCTGCCATAAATGTTTAATAGAGACACAAGATCAGATCTGATCTTCTTCTTAACTAAGCTTCAGACACTCAGCAGTTTTTAGCTAAAACTGAAGGGGCGCATGATATTGAGGTTCAATACTTCAAATTAAAAATTTAACAGCCCAGAAAAAAATAATAAGAAGGTGAATTATATATTGAGTGGTTTTTAAATAAGAGTTGAAAGTAATGAATATTGCTGATATAAAGTGAGCATGGGTCTTCATAAAAAACGAAGCGAGTGAGCATGCTCTCATACAGAGCCTGCCTAACTTAGCTTACTTGTATTCCACTATTCATTGACAACAACATTAAAATTTTGCTGGCAAAAAGAGTAAAAGAGTAAAAACAAAATCTAACTTCTTTTTTTGCAGGTTGTTTCCCACTGCATTGACAGAAAAGAAAAGAAAAGAAAGGAGTATAATCCCTTCTGAGATCAAATTCCTTTCACACTTCAATTCTCCCTACATTGATTTTCAGTAACTTCTACAGCAACTTCTTCAGTGGCAATGGCAGACAACAATGGAACTGGTCTTAACTTCATCTCATTTTCCCTCCATACCACCTGAGAATTAAACACAGAATGAGGATGAATCAACACAAAATGCAAAATTTTCTTTCAATGCAGAGAAGAAACAATAGTACAAAATACAATAACTTACTGGTTATTCTGAAGCTCATTTTGCGATATAGATGATTGCAGATAACCAAAATGGTCTGGGAATGAAGATCTCTCCTGCAACCAGAACAGATAATTGTGAATAGGCTCTTTAACAAGGTAGAATCTTCAAATTAAATTGAAAAGGACACGTGCCCAGTACCTCAAAATAAGTTGCAGAGAAACCTTGTGAATAATCCAGCATACTCTGTGTTGAACCTTGTTGATTGGTGATAGTGACATTGTTCTGAGAACAAAAATAGTGAAGAACCAAATGTGGGGGAAAAAACATATCCCACAAACCCCATTACTTATTAACAGTCAGAGATTGAAATTGTGTGATTCAAGTTCAAAATTTTACTTACCTTAGAGAAGTCGTAAACAGTAGAGCTTGCAGTGTCATCAAGCAAAGAAATCAGGTGTTGATTTTCTCTGACTTTCTTCCTCTCTTTACCAGTTTTCTCCAGTTTTGCTGATTTTGAAGACATTGGAGGGTAAAAGCACCCATTATTAACCTCATTGAAGTAAGCTTCATCATCTGGGAAATGTGGAGGCCCAGAAGAAGCATCAGAAACCATAGACAGATCCTCCTCCATAGCCTCCTCCTCATCCTGGACTCTCTTCTCTTTACATTCACCATAAAATCGATTATCTCTATGAGAACCATTCTGGTTCAGGATAGATTGTTCAAGGTACAGAGTCCAACCAGACTCACATCCACTGCTACATTCTGAGGCGAAAGCATTCATGTTCCTAAGCCTCCGATTTTCCTGGGGGAAAATCTGGAAAAAAGGGTTAGTCGGAAATGAAGAAAAGAACGAAACTTTATCCACCAAAAAGCAAAAGGAATCGCTCTCTAGTTCTGGGTATTGAGAAACCAAAGTTGGTTTAGGAATTGCAGAAAGAAAATGAGGAGAGAAAGGGACTGAAGAGAAAAGAGTTGGCTTTGCGTTATGAAGGAACAGGAATGAATGAGAGAAGAGATAATGCCAGATGGTAGGGATATAGTGGGTGCATGGAAGAGGGAAGAGAGAAGAGAGGGGAAGGCACAAGGAGGCTTTCACATGCGAGACAGCAAGGCACAGAGTACCCTCTTAACAAAACCAGGTACACGTCCATTTCTCCTTCCACAGTACATGGACACCTATCCCTCTTTGTGCAGTAATGTCACTCTCTCCCACCAGGTAGTCTGCCCTTGGCTCTGATCTCTGTATCAAATCCAACTAAAAAAACAAAAAACCCTCTCAATTTCATTTGTAAAATTTGAATTTAACATCGATGGGTACGTAAGTGGTATTGAAAATTAGCGGTGTTGAAAGTTTCGCGTTCTAATGTCGGGCAAATTGAAACAGGAAAATCCCGTCTTAAAAATTTTGGGATTGGTACAGCTGAGCCTTTTCTCAAAATGGGATCGGGAATGGGGTTTTTGGATCCCATCCTTTCTTAAGAATACCCTCATGAAAAACTCTATCCCAAAATCTAGTTATTGAAATTAAAGAACCAACCCAATTAAATATTTTATTGTACATCTTATATTACCCATCATCATGTTTAAGTGATTTTGCATGAATCAAGATAAAAATATTAGAAAAGTTTTGTACTGTAAAGCAACAAAGTAATTATTTGCAAAGATTTCAAATAAGCACTCAGTATCTCATACAACCAAATCCTAGTGATCTTCTCATTTTGATGATGTTCAAGTCATGTTCTGTATTGGAGTTGATGTCCCTGTTTTTTAATCAATTTTTTTATTTTTCCTTGATCTACCTAATGTTCCAATTTGGGATATTAATGGCAAAAATTGATTAGCGGAAGAGTGATTGTGAAAATTTGCAGGGCAAAACGTTAATGTATAACAAGAACACATTGAATTCTCTCCGTGTGAGCGTGAGAGTTTCTTTCTCTCCGTGTGAGCGTGAGAGTTTTCGTTTGTATCTGAGTGATACTGCCGTCGTATCGGCGGCGGGTGAGAGAGGGTCTGCTGCCGCTTCTCGGTGGTAGAGGTGAGTGTCTCTTTTAGATCCAACGGAGAGAGAGCATATTGTTAGGTTTGATCAGTTGCGATTGGAAGTAGCGATTATGACTGGGAGGTGTTAGCCGGTGTGTAGATTTGGATTTCTGGTGGATGCGATCAGTGATTTGACGATGGAGGATCAGGGAGGCGATGGTGCGGTTAGAGCAGAGGAGTTAGTATGGAAAGAAATTGGTAATACGAAGGAAAACGGTATTGTTTTGTTTGGGAAATTGATCGCGGAAAGGAGGATTAGTAGCAATACCGTGTTGATTGCTATGCATAAGGCGTGGAACATGACGGAAGGACTGAAGATCTCTGAGATTAGGAAGAACCTATTCCAAATTAGGTTGGATTCGATGGACGAAGGAAGGCGGATACTTCGAGGAAGACCGTGGTCAGTGCAGGGACATCTCTTCTGTATTCAGGAAAGAGGTCAGTATTCGACAATCGATGAAATAGACTTTTCTTACTGTCCTTGCTGGATTCAATTGCATGATGTGCCTCTTGAGGCGATGAACTCTGGAAATGCACTCTGTTTTGGGCTGAAATTTGGGAAGGTGTTAGGGATGGAGGATCCAGCGAATGATAGTGCACTGTGGAGAAGCTATATGAGATTGAGAGTCATGATAAACGTTAGCCAGGCTTTAATTGCAGGTTTTTGGATTATAAGGCCTGATGGAAGGAAATCTTGGGTGAAGGCAAAGTATGAGAAGTTACCATATTTTTGTTTTAAATGTGGAAAACTGGAACATGAATCTAGATTTTGCAATGTTGAGAGGTTGCGTGCTGAGAATGAACCTAATGAATTTAGATATGGTCCGTGGATAGGTACTGATCAGGTGAAATGTTATGAAGAAGCACTGATTATAAAGGATCAGGAATGGTTTGTGGTGGAGGGATATGATAGTAGGAAGGGGGTAAGTCTAAATTTAAATACTACTGATGGGGGTAAGGAGGTGGGTAAGGAAGGCGAGGAAGATGTTGTGTTAAAGAGGCAATACGTTGCTAAAAATGCAGTGCTTACTGGGAAGAGCTGTATTCCTAGGGAAGTAGAGGTTGATGCACATGGGGCTGAGGCTTTAGGGGTGAATACTAGCAATATAAGGGTTGAGAGACCCCATCTACAGATGCAAACTGTCTTGTCTATGAATCAGGAGGAGGGTTGGATGAGCACTAGAAGAGTTCTGAAGGTTAAGGGGGAAATTATAAGGGGAGATTCAAGTGCTTTTAAGAAGACAAATAGGGTTTGTGTGGTGGATGAGAAGGAGAATGAGGAGAATGAGGAGTTGGCTATAGTACCTTTTGTTGAAAATTCAGTATTAACTGAAGTTACTGAGAAGTTGCAATCCATTGGGCTGAAGCGAAGTACATTGGATAGAGAGGAAAGGGGTAATGCAAAGAGAGGAAGGGTAGCCACTTCAAATACAGAAGTTCCTATGCCTATTTCACAGTATGCGTTAGAGCTAAAAAGGGAGGAACGGAGGAAGAAATATGTGAGGAAGAAGAGTGGTTTGACTGGTGGTAGGAAAGGAATAAAGAATGTTGGTAGAGAGAGTTTGAAGGTTGTTGATACTAATGTAATGACTGCAAATTCAGAGGTGTGTGAATTTCTTGAAGAGGCTAGAAGATTGATGGATGAAAAATATTTGAACGCTGTGGGTAAGGGTGGCTGGCCTTTAACAGCCACCAAGGAGGCATGAAGCTAATTTCATGGAACTGTCAAGGCCTTGGGGTAGCCTTGACAGTGAAAAATTTGAGGGACATATGTGCTAAGTTTAAGCCCTCAATTATCTACCTCATGGAAACAAAAATGAAAAAAGAAAAAGCAGAAAAAATAAAGAGAAGATGTGGAATGGTAAATGGTGTGTATAGTGATCCAAGGGGTTTGTCGGGTGGTTTGGCATTATGGTGGAGTGAGGAAGTGGATTTAGAAATTCTTTGCTGTACTAAGAATTTGATTCATGCTTATGTTAGGAGAGGCATGTTAGATATCCCTCATTTTATTACTTGGGTTTATGGGCCTCCTGTAGAAGCAGAAAGAAGAATGGTATGGAGTCAATTAAGAGACTTTGCTAGAGGAATCAGTAACTCTTGGCTATGTGTGGGGGACTTCAATGATGTAATGTCACAAGCAGAGAAGGAAGGGGGAAGGCCAAGATCTTTAAGAAAAATTTTAAATTTTCAGTGCACTGTGGCTGACTGTAGCTTGATTGATCTGAATTTTCAGGGGTCCAGATTCACATGGAATAATAAACGAATGGGGGTGGATAATGTCAAAGAACGTATTGACAGGGCAATGGGAAATATTGAGTTTCGGGAGGCATTTCCCAAGGCTCAAGTGTTTCATTTGGAACCAATAGGTTCAGATCATCATATGTTGCTTGTTGATTGCTGTTATGAAGAAAAGAGAGCATTGAGAAGGTTTAAATTTGAAGCAAATTGGATAACTCATCCAGAATTTAAAGAAGTTGTGAGAAGAGGGTGGAGATTGGTGGAAGGAGGAATGGAAAACAAAGTGAAAGAACTAGTATTGAGATTAAAAGCTTGCTGCAAAGCCCTTAGCAAGTGGAGTAGGAGGGAATTCCCAAATAATAGAAGAATAATTGAGGAACTGAGAGAACAGATTGCTAGTTGTTATGAAGGTAGGATGTCTGATGAAAAGGTGGAAAAGATAGATGAACTGGTTAGGAAGATAGAGGAAGTGTGGGATAAGGAGGAAGTTTATTGGTGGCAACGTGCTAGGGTGAAGTGGCTTAAATATGGGGATCGAAATACTAAGTTCTTTCATAGCTTGGTGATCCAAAGAAGACAAAAAAATAAAGTATTGAGGTTGAAGGGTGAAGGGAATAGGTGGCTGGATAGTGAGGAGGAGATTAATGATTTGTTTAAACAATTTTATATTAAGTTGTTTTCTTCTTCTCATGACAGGGATATGGATGAGGCACTTGCTTATGTGAACAAGGTGATTTCAGAGGATGATAATATTTCACTAACAAGCCCGGTTTCCATTGAGGAAATCAAGAATGCTGTTTTTCAGATTAATGCTGACAAGGCGCCGGGGCCTGATGGCTTTCCAGCAATGTTTTACCAATCTTCCTGGGAAGACATAGGGGAGGAGGTATGCCAGATGGTACTGGATTTTTTTCAAGGCAACACAGATTTGCATGATATTAATAAAACCAGCATTGTACTGATTCCAAAGGTTGATAAACCTGATAGGGTTAGTCATTTTAGGCCCATAGGTTTATGTAATGTAGCATATAAAATCATTGCTAAAATTCTGGCTTTGAGAATGAGGGGATTGATGAATAGGATTATTTCTCCAAATCAAAGGGCCTTTATTGCTGGTAGAATGATTCAAGATAATATCATAGTTACTCATGAAGCTTTTCATTACTTGAAAAATAAGAAGAAAGGAATGAAATGGGAGGTTGCCTTGAAAATTGATATGAACAAGGCATATGATAGAGTGGAATGGGATTTTTTGAGAGGAATAATGAGGAGGATGGGCTTTTGTGATATATGGATAAATTGGATTATGAAATGTATAGCTTCTGTGGACTTTGACCTACAAGTCTCAGGGAAAAGTGTTGCTAGCTTCAAGCCACAAAGAGGGGTACGCCAAGGTGATCCAATTTCTCCCTACCTCTTTATTCTGGTTATTGAAGTGTTGTCCTTAATGATTCAGTTTCATGTTAACCGGAAGGAATTAAGAGGTATAAAGCTGGCTAATAACTGTCCAATTTTGTCTCATTGTTTCTTTGCGGATGATGCCTTGTTCTTTGTAAGGGCTGATCCAAGTAATTGCTTAGTTTTGAAGAGGATTCTGCAGGTGTATTGTAGAGCTTCAGGGCAGGAGGTGAATTTTGAAAAGTCCTGCCTCTTTTTTTCTACTAATACACCTAAAGAAGTGAGGGATGAGATTTCTGCAGTTTTGGGGATTGAGCAAGTGGATCAGCCAGGGAAGTATTTGGGACTACCAATCCTATGGGGAAGGTCAAAAACTGCTGCTTTAGCATTTGTGAGGGATAAAGTAGGGATGAAGTTGCAAGGCTGGAAGCAGAAGTTACTGACCTTTGCAGGGAGAGAGGTGCTGATTAAAGCAGTTGCAAACTCAATTACAGTGTATCCAATGACATGCTTTCTTTTTCCTAAAAAATCATGTAAGGAGATCGATAGTTTAATTGCAAAGTTTTGGTGGGGAGATAAAGAGGATAAAGGAAGTATTCATTGGAAAAAATGGGAGCTGCTAGCTAGCTCGAAAGCTGAGGGGGGAATGGGGTTTAGAGATCTTTTGTGTTTTAATAAGGCATTGCTAGCAAAAACTGCTTGGAGATTGATCCAGAATCCACAGGACTTATGGTGTAAGGTTTTAAAAGGAATTTATTTTCCTAATGTAGATTTTATGAAGGCTAAAAAAGGGGGAAAACCTTCTTGGGGCTGGAGCAGTTTGTTAGAAGGGAGAGACCTCTTGAGTAAGGGCTTGTGCTGGCAAGTGGGGAATGGTATAGGGATTAATGTGTGGGATGATGTGTGGATTCCAGAACTTGGCGGTAGAAGGCTGACCAGTGGAAATGTTGCTGATGATAGGAAAAATATGAAGGTCTCGGATTTGATTCAAGATGGTAGGTGGGTGCTGGAGGATATTCAAGATTATCTACTTGGTGATGAAATGCAGAAGATTATGAGGATTAATCTGTCCAGAACAAATGGCAATGATAGAAGAGTATGGTTGAGCAATAGAAATGGTGAGTATTCTGTGAAATCTGGATATTTCTTAGCTAAGGAAGATAGAGCCCCCCAGACTAAGAAAGACCCCAGCACATCTTATCAAATGCCAAAGGAAATATGGAAGCATTGTTGGAAATTGGTAGTCCCACCCAAAGTGCAGCATTTTATTTGGAGAGTTCTTAGCGGGGCTGTTGCTACAAAGGAAGTCTTGCATAAAAGGCATTGCTCAAGGGATGCAATGTGTCCTGTATGTGGGTCTGAAAGTGAATCAATTGAGCACATGCTATTTTTTTGCCCATGGTCTAAGCAATGCTGGTTTGGCTGCAATTTGGGAATGCAAGTTGATAGAATGCAAATCTCAAGGGTTGATAAATGGTTAGTGAAGGTGTTAGTGGAAGACAAAGAGTTGGATAATTTTCAGAAAGCTACTGTGGCTTCTTTATGCTGGTGGATTTGGAAAGCAAGGTGCAACTATGCATTTAAGGGTGAAGAAGTGAATCCTAGAAGGATTGTTAGTCTAGCACAGGGTTTGGTAGAAGAATACTGGAAGAATAAAGCAAGAATTGAGTATGTGAATAATGACAAGGAAAGGAAGAAGGCTGATGAGAATCTGGTATGGACTAAACCTTCATGTGGAGTACTTAAAATTAATTTGGATGGTTCATATCATGCGAATAGTGGAGTTGCTGGTATAGGAATTGTGTGTAGAGATGAGAATGCGCTGTTCAAGGGGGGGCTTGGAAAACCAGTAAGCGCATGTTCTGCTCTTATGGCTGAATGTCTTGCTTTGAAGGAAGCTTTTGTGCAAAGACTGAGATTTGCATCTTATCAGGTTTGTTTTGAGTTGGATTGTAAAATTCTGTATGATTGGATGAATGGCGCTGATATGAGGAATTGTGAGTGGCAATGTAGGGACTTGGTGCAAGAACTTCTCAGACTCAAGGATTCTTTGACAGGTTGTTCTTTCTCTTTGGTGAACCGCCAAAGGAATAGAGCTGCAGATCATCTTGCAGCTGGAGCATGTAAGGGAGTGTACCATGGTAATTGGATGATGGTTGAATCACTTCCTATGAATGCTGTTCTTATGGAGGATGCGTTGGGTTTGAGGAGTTTTGCCTTTAAGAAAAAAGGTATTGGCTAATAGCTTCTGGACATCTGCGGCTGTACTGGTTTTTTCCTATTAGTTTTATTGCTTTCTTGTAGTTGTTTACTAGGATTGGTAAGGGTGTGATAGGTTTTATGTTAGTATCTTTTTGAGTGTTTCTTGGCTTCGGCTATTGGTGTTTGTACTTGTTTTGTTGTGATTAATAAAATTGACTCTTTTGGCCAAAAAAAAAAACAAGAACACATTAGAATATTCCTTTATTTAGAGAGTCAAGATAAAAAAAACAACACTCCGTTACTTCTCTATTGGAAGCAGAAAAGTGAAACTGTATAAAAACCCGCTTTGGTTCAAAGAAAGAGTTGGAAAGGAATGGAAAATAGTTTGTCGAGAGATATTTGATTTGTTCTGGAAAAGAAAATGGGTTGATAGGAAAATTTTTATTTAATTCGAAGAAAATGAAATAGAAAAATGATTCAAAAGACCATTTTACCCTTGGAGTAAAATCATTACTCTCTTCGGTCCTAAATATAAGACAGAATTGATTTTTTTTTTAGAGTTTAAGAAAGTTAAATAAGTTATTTAATTATATCGTATGTTGTATATCCTTATATTATATGTTAGTTATTAATCAAACTAATTAGTTTTGAGAAAAAAAGATAAAAATAAAAACATTCTAAAGTAATTTAATTAGTTTCTTTAATCTCTTCAAAAAAATTAATTTTGTCTTATATTTAAGACCGGATGTAGTATTTAAATTCCATGAGACCCGTGCACCCCACTTACCTTTTTATATTACATCTAAGGTCACATCAAGAAATTTTTGTGTCTTTAGACATTTTCCCTCTCCACTTAAAAATTGGTTCCCACCAATTTAGGTGAGAACACATTTTCAATTATATAACTGAAAATTGGTTGGCCCAAGAAAATATTCTCCTACATGAAAATACAACCAAACACCCATTGCCACTGAAAAATCTCAATTTTCCATTTCCCTCCATCAAATTTCCTCCAACCAAACAAGACTTTAATATTTCCGGTAAATGAGGGGTTTAGTCCTTAAAATACCCTTTTTGTTTCAACCTTTGAAAAAATATTTCTTTTAGCTTAAATTGAAAATTGGGACCCTGTGACAGACTTGTTCAATGTCTTGAATCCCAAAAGGTCACTATCTTGGGTTGTGCTTGTGGTAACATCCTATCAATAATTAGGGAGGAAATAATATTTTCAAAGATGAAATGATTATGATCTTTTAAAAACTTGTGTCTTTGAGACTGTCCACGCATCACAAACGCTTTATTTTATTACATTATAATTATTAAAAAAAATTACATAATATTTGTTGAAACTTGAAAAGGACCAAATTGTTCAAATGCGGATGGAGAATGGAGGGACAAAGGATGGATGAATAATGAGGGGAAAAGTGGTCCAAGAGATTAAATGAGGTCACATGAAGTGAGAGAGAGTGATTACGGTTACAAATGAGGAAAGGGATGGTGCAATTTCTGCACATAAACACCACATTTTGTACATTTTTTTGGGATTCTAAGCTGTGTCCCAAACATGTATCCTACATCTATAGGGACATCACTCTATCTCCTTCCATTTTTTTGTCTTTTCATTATTCACATTTCACACCATTAATTAAATCACATGTGCTACTTTCTTTCTTTTTTCTTTTTTTAAAATATCTCCCATAACTTCTACCCACCCCCAAAATTATAATTGCCACCCATTTGTTTTCTTTGGAGTTGAGACTTGAGAGTTTGGGATTCTTCTATACTTAAAAAGTTAAAACTGAAAGATTAGGAATATATTGGACTATGAAGATAAATATTTGTACTCAAATTATATTATGTCTTTTTTTATGTCATTACAATATTTTAGGGTGTTCTTTGATTTTTTTTTTTTCATACAAAAGAAAAGGGGCTTTTTTCTATATATTTATTTATTTGAAGATCTTGATAATAACTAGTTCAAATTCAGACATCTTCAAATGGAAAAAAAAATTCAGACATCTTCAAGCCTTATAGAAAAAGTTATCCCTATATAATGTGTCATCTATAAGCTTTTTTTTTAATAAATATTAACCGACAATCTTGAGATATTATGCTAAAGAGGTCTCAACCCCAATAACAAGGATACAGTTGGTATAACTTGGTGCATGATTGGTTAGGGTAGAAACTGTTTTTCTAATATGATTTACAGTATATGAGATAAGTATGTGAGAAGAGTTTTGTCTCAACTTGCTTGAACGTACTTTTCAAACGCCAACTTAAACAGATCCTTAATTCAATTTATAAGAAGTAGCTAAATTGAGTCAATTGAAAATTACTTCTTCAATCTTATTACAAAAGTCTATTAATAATTATAGATAAATTCAAATTTTACTTGAAATTAGTCAACACATACTTTTAACATGTAAAAAGTATCTCTAATTTATTATCTAAAGGAGGTTGTTCACCTAGATGTTCATTTGGATTCCGTGAAAAATAAATTCTATATTGTGGGAGATAAATATGGGAGAGGGTTTTGTCTTCAAAACATAAAAGTAAAAATTGGTTATTCTTTGTATTCAAACATACGCTTAGGGCTTGTTTGATATGAGAGAAAGTAAACGGAGGAAAAAAATTTTGGAGTTGAATTTAAAAAAAATTAGAGAAGTGAGGTTAAAATTTTTTAATTAATTTCATTTACTCTTTAATCATAAATCTTCTCTTTATTAAAAGGGTTATAGGGTAATTTTACTCTGGAAATTGTCATTGATAGCAATTTTGCTCTGAAAGTTTTTTGTGGAACAATTTTGCCCTGAAAATGTCAAAAAGGGAGTAACGTAGTCGTTACCATTATCCCAGTTAATTTTGATAGTTAGTTGATCAAAAATATTGAGTTGGAAAAACACATGTCATCCATGTCATTTTTTTTTATATGAAAATTTGCCTCAGACGTCCATGTGTCAGATAGGCGTCCAAGCATCTTGGAGAACCACACCTCAAAAGCTAACTATTGAGGTGGGAGAGTCAAGGCACTTAAGTACCTCATCAAGCAATACATACTACTCGATATGGGACTTTGGGCTAGGTAGCCCATACTACCTTGGTCCCTATCAATACACCCTCTCCGGAAGGCTGAGATCCCATACTACTCAATGTGGGACTTTGGGGGACTTTGGGCTAGGTAACCCATACTACCTTGGTCCCTATCAATACACCCTCTCCGGAAAGCTGAGATCCCATACTACTTGATGTGGGACTTTGGGCTAGGTAGCCCATACTACCTTGGTCCCTATCAATACACCCTCACCGAAAAGTTGAGATCCCATACTACTCGATGTGGGACTTTGGGCTAGGTAGCCCATACTACCTTGGTGCCTATCAATACACCCTCCTCGGAAAGTTGCGATCCCTATTAAAGTTGAGATCCCTATCAATACACCCTCCCCGAAAAGCATCCAAGCATCTTGGAGAACCACACCCCAAAAGCTAATTGTTGAGGTGAGAGAGTCAAAGCACTTAAGTACTTCATCAAGCAGCCTATACTACATCAATACATGGTCCCTATCAAAGCCGAGATCCCTATCAATACACCCTCCCCGAAAAGCCAAGATTCCTATCAATAACCCTTCGTAGGTAGCCCTCTCTGGTTCGCCAGCCACCGGCTCTGATACCAAATAATAGGCACCCAAACACTTTAGAGAACCATACCCCAAAAGCTAGCTGTTGAGGTGAGAGTCCAAGACACTTAAGTACCCCATCAAGCAGTCCATACTACTCGATGTGGGACTTTGGTAGCTCATACTACCTTGGTCCCTATCAATCTACTTCATTGTTTTAAAAGTTATATTTAAAACTTTCGAAATAAATTTGCACATTAAAAAATATGACATGTGAATCGTCAGCTCAACATATTTAGTCAACTAATGGTGAAAATTAACTAGAATAAAGGCCAAGATAAAATTGCTCCTTTTTTTACACCATCAAGGCAAAATTGCCCCTAACACTTATTAATACTTTGTAACCTCACTTCTTTAATTTTTTTCAAATTCAACTCAAAAATTTTCTCTCCTCCTCCTCTCTCCTCCCCTCCCCTCCCTCATACCAAACACACCCTTAATTTGAAAGATATTGAATCAAAAGACATTTAAGAATTTTACAAAAATCATATTGAAGAATGTTATCATGAGAACAGGAGGGGACTACAAAATACAAATTTTGTTTTGGTGAAAAAAATTTTTGTGGACGCCACACATGCAATCACACTAAACCCCATTTAATTTTCTGGGCTTCTCTCAATGACTCTCTCTCTCTCTCTCTCTCTAGTCTCAACCATGTGGCCACGTGTGCCTAATATTCACACATGTGCTCTCCCATATATTCATACACATGTCCCCACGTGTACTCCCAGTTTTATAAAATTTCACAAAATTTTCTTTTTTTTTACATTTTTAGAATCTTCCCTTCCCTCATTTGTTTAGCAAATTATATTTTTTTAATCCATAATTTTAAACAAAAACTCTTAACCTAAAATTTTTTAATTGATACAATTTATTCTTGTTGCTTTTTATATTAACGTGTTATGCATATGCACTTTTTATGTTTTATATTGATATACATATGAACTTTTTATGATAAAACTATAGATGGTGAAATAAGATTAAATTATATTTGAAATGGAATATTCAGAAAAATATAATAATGAGTACTAAATAAAAAAGATTACTTCAACAACTATAAGAACCAAAGATAATTTTTTCAAATTATTTGAAAGTACTGAGGGAGATTCAATTAAAGTTAATGTCTTTAAAAAAAATTGCAATTTTAATTATATATATAAAAAAATTGCCAGGCTTCATATCTTTCCAGCTGGTGAAAAGTTTTCGTTAGTCCAGAAAAGGAAATTTAAGTACTTTATTTTTTTTAGCCCGACAAAGAAATTTCCATTACAAAAACAGACTTACTAAGAATTAAAAAACAACAATACAAACAAAATAAAGGCTTATAAACTCAAAGACAAAGACCTCAACAACTAAACCCTAACCCTAATCTTCAGACTAAGGGGAATGACAAAAGTTGCGTCGCCTCTGCCAAACTTGCCGCGTCAATGCACCAGAGCCTATGGGGAGAAAAAATGCCAATAATGGCAACCAAGCCATAAGGGGTGGTGTTCAAAAAAAAACCTTCCAAGAGGACCCAACCCTTTTGTCGACAAGAAAACACCTAAAATAGTTGCAAACGAGCAAACATGGGATGAACTCATAGATACATAAAAAACTATGGATACAAGCAAAATAGACACGGCGAGAGGAAGCAGAAAACAAAACAATGATTACTCTTGATGGACCAAAAGCATCTAATCTCCAATATTCTAAATGTGCCATCACCAAGCAGAGCAAACAGAAGCCAACACCACCAGATACCAACAAAAACACCCTTTAGATTTGCTTATTTCTGCACTGATAAAGCACTGCTCCATTAGCAAAACCAAACAAAAAGTAAGGAAAAACAGAAAAACGAAAAAGACAACGCAAAAAGGACTGAAGCACGGACATCCCCTCAACCGGCAAAGGCTGGAGAGGGAGATGCTATGCATACACACATTTACAAGATGAGACTCAATTCCCACAGCTGTGGAGAGAAGCTTCAAAATTTAGGCACTCATATAATGTTGGAAAACTTTATTATATTGATTATACGAATTGAAATATATCTATATATATATATTGACAATGAACTTTCATAAAGGGAGGATCATATGCAATATGGGCCGTGACTCTTATCTTCAAACTAGTTACGCACGTGACCCTCACATGAGAAACTAACTAAGATCGTAACCATCGAAATAAAATATAATAAAGACATGTACTAAAAATAAACAATTTGTTTTGGTAGCACATAGTATTAAATTACTCAATGGTCATAAATTACACCAAAAAAAGCCAAAGATAAGCTATATGTGCTTAGGTGTTGAGTCATAAATATTGAGGCGATTTTTAAATACTAATATTAATCTCTCTTGCCTAGTTTTTTTCCCAAAAAAAAAATCTTAATCTAATCTCTCTTGAGGCACACTAAGATAAAAGAAAAATCTCTCTCAACTTGATTTACACCATACACATTAGCCGAAAATCAAAATCATAATGACTTGTTCAAGAAACGAGAGATGTTGTCATTTACATATATATGCTAATATATATATATATATATATATAGTTAATAGAGTAGTGAAGGTAATTTTTAAATTCATTATTGATATATTTCTAATTAAATGGATAGCATAAATTAAGTAAGAGAAGTTGTTTCTTTCTATAAAACTAATATTTTATTAATTTTTAATTCCCCGAATTCTACTATGTGAACTTTAGTTATATTATTTTCTTCCTTGATCCTTTTATTTAAAAAATAAGAGAAGTTGCCTCTCAAGATTCGAATCAAGTACTATTATTCAATAAATCTCTTCTCACAAAGTTGGTGTAGATTTAGGCATCACGAAAACATAAAATAAGAAAGATCCGTTCATGCACAGAGTGCTATCTAGTCTTGTTTAGTAATTGATATCGATGTATCAATCGTTTATGTGTTTTTTATTTTTGTTTGTTTGTGTATGTTTATTTTTGACTTCCTGTATATATTTTTTGGTTTTAATGCATAATTGATATTTTATGAAAAAAGTACTATTATTAGTCAATAAATAAATGGGAAATTTGAAAATAAAATATTAATGAAGAGATAAGATCAAGAAGTACAGTTGGCAAAAAAAAAAAAGGATAAGATCAAGTATAGCACCAAGTTTGATAAAAGAGCATTGGTGGGAAGGAAGCAAAAGAAGGAACCGCCCAAGCTGGGTTCATAGGCAAACGGACAAAATGAGACTCAAAATGGTCAAAAGTTTGGTGACAAAGGACATTAATAAAACATGGATATGTTGAAATATGTTGCTAATTTGTTTTATTATGTGTTCAAAAATTGAATAATGAAGCTTCCTGGTTGTGATAGCGATAAGGGATAATAATTATTAAACTTCTTGTTGGTGGGTAGCCACCCTAATGTGAGAGCCTAAACCCTAACATTATACTGAAATATAAGAATTAACATGCATGTGCGCTTTTCCCTTGGATCACTCGGCATTTATTACCCCAACAAACAAATCTCATAGTACTATTTCAATTGCTAGTTCAAACTTAGGTTTCAATTTATGTGCGTATTATACTCCTTAAAATCTTATAGCACCATATCAATTACTAGTTCAAACTTGAAAGCTTCAATTTATATGTATGTTACACTTCTTCAATTATAAAATTTAAGTCATTTCCAATTACTTCATCAGATTCAAGAAAGAACAATGGGTTAAGGTGCATTTTTGTCCTGGAATTTTTCCAAAAGGAGCGTTTTTGCCCTAGAAGTTTTTTATGGAGTAATGTTACCCTAGAAGTGTCAAAAGTGGTGCAATGTCACCCCTGTGTTAACTTTGACTATTAGCTTGACTGTAATGTCACACTCAATATATCTACATCATCATCCATCCAGCTCATCTTCCACATCACTCCCTCCCTCTCTCTTCCTTGCCATCGGCCTCATCGTCTTCGTCTTCAAAGTTCAGAGGCAGCCTCCTACGACTTCTTCTTCCACTCCTCCACCTGTTGTACCCTCTCTTCTTCCTCTTCCCCAAAATCACTAGTCCCAGCAACTCATCACTCTTTATAGTATGTCCTATTAGAATCGGTAGGCACAACGGAAGAATTTTAAAAATTTTCACCGATCCTAATCGAGGATCTATTAACGACGTTTAAACCAAGTTGGAAGGATTCATACCTTTTTTTGATTCAGAGTTTTCACGATCTCTAGGAGCCAACACGTCAGGTCCGCTCCCTCTACCGGTATCCACACGAATGCTCTCCAACCGAAACTGCGTGCTAGCGCCTCTAATGTTTCCTAGGGTTTCACTTGCGGCTCTCAATTCTCATGTGCATATTAATATATCTTCTCTATCAAGTTTATAACCTATGAAGGCTATTTTCAAATTTTAAAATTAATCATCATTAATTTTGAAATTAATTAACAATTAATTATCTTGATGAGCTAATTAAATAAATTCAGTTTAAATTAAATCTGTCTAACAGTTTTAATTTAACCTATTTATTTAATCCAAATAAAGAGCCATTAAATTTAATTTATCTTCATAAATTAAATCTGAGATACTATATCTCTATCATGTTAGTTATTAAATTTAATATATCTTAATAAATTAAATTTAAAACTAACACAATATAATAATATCATAATATATATATATATATATATACACACACATATATATATATATATATATAAAAGATATATATTTTGAAAATATATATATCTATATAATATTATTAATGAATTTTATATTTTATATATATATATATATAAATATAAAATTCGTCCACCCTAAATTAAACATTATCTCGTGTTGAGCCATTCTTGTGTGCGACCTTGTAGGCCCATATGAAGTTGGCAGTGGGCCAATAACTATACTAACCCAAAAATCGCAAGCGGCCTCTAGCAAGACATTACAACTACCCAATTCATATGAGAATAATTATCACGATGCAACCTGTCATACAACTATGTCACGTCCCTTTTGTCACACGATATATCGATCAAGGATAAGGCATGGATAATGTCATCCTCTTGTTCCTGACCATTACTTTCTTGATTCCTGAATAGCCTGATAACAGAGACAGAAACTCCTTTCATCATAGTATGGCCATACATTTCTCAGACTCACTCATCGATGGGCCCAGTAATATCTCTCTACTAATGTGAGGGACAAATTCCATTTTGATCATTCATATTCCTCTGTATGAAAAACCACCAAGCCCGATCGTAGCCTTTATCATCACCCGGTCAAAAGTTACTTTTGACTAGTTCAAAGCTTAGCAACTCTCATGTAGGAATCCATGATGACCTGTCTAAGGGCATTGTGACGTGGTTATACATGAGAAAAGCTTATGACTTGATCCATGTAGCTTTCTCATAGTGGGTCGGTTCAGCACCTTGTACTCTTACAAGTGCCTACGACTTTGATTCGTATCTCCATATCTTATCAAAGTCATACTGATCTTGTTTCATCTCTGCTCCCGCATAGATGACCGACTAGGGACATTTTAGGACAATCTTTATGAATTATCCAAGGATACAATTATCACAGTTAACATGCAAATAATATGATAATAGAATGGAGAAATTTCATTAAAATAATAATGTTCAAAGTACAATGATTGGCCCTTAGGGCACAATTTCCAATATGTCCATCGCAGAGCAAAGACAGAGAGAGGTCGATGTTTGGGCGTCTCCATATCGAAGAAGGAGAGAGGTCAATGTTCAGTAAGGAGTATTGCACAGTGCTATGAGAGATGAGTCCGCTTCTTCCTCTTCCCTATAAACACTAATCTTTGCAACTCACCACTCTTTATCATAGTTCATCTTCGATTGAGGAGGAAAACTGGTCGACGTTTGGGTTTCTCCAGATTGAAGAGGGAGAGAGGTTGACGTTCAGCAAAGAGCGTGGGGCGGTGCTTTCAGAGATGAGTCCATGAGGTCCGTCCGATTTGACAAGTTAATCTCCAGTAAGCACGAGCAATTTGTAGCCAGATTCAAAAACCCATTTGGGGTAAAAATTTTGTAGCCAAGCTAGGGAGATTGAGCTTAGTGCGTCATCTTCCACGCTAGGACAAAGAGAGAAATTGATCTATGATATGGACAAATAACGGCGAAAGACATTCGGCCAAAACTCTAAAGGCTTGGTTTGATGAATTTGCAGTGGCCAAATTCGATGGAGTAGAAGAATTTACAGACATGAGGAAACAACTTTTTGGCCAGTGGGTCATAATAGAGATGGTTGAGGATAATCAAAATGGTCTCCTCTATGAGGAGATCAAAGAAATTGATGGTAGGCTTGCCTTGTGATTTTTTAATACTGCTGTGATTTTGGCCAGTGGGTCATCGATGGAGTATTATTGGATTTAGTTGTTGCTCTATTTTTTTATGTCACTGTGATTTCGATCTTTTGATGGTCTTGGGTTTTATCTTCAAAAGGCTAATATGTTGTTGGCTTGATAATCTTCCTGTTGTTTTTGGGTTTCAAATTTGACTAGTTATGATTGATCTTTAATTTTTTTTTGTTCCTCCACTTTCTGGGTGGAGATGTTCTGTTACGAAATGACAAGAAGGAGAAGATGGTGTTTGTGTTTCTGTGATGAAGAGAAGGGAGGGAGGAAGTGATATGGATGATGAGGTGGTGGAATGATGAGGTGAGTGTGCAATATTAGTCAAAGAAACGGTCAAAATTAACAATTACTAGCGGCGGGGGTGACATTGCACCACTTTTAACACTTCCGAAGTAATATTGCTCCATAAAAAACTTTCAGGGCAAAATCGCTCTTTTCTGAAAACTTCCAAGGCAACAATGGACTTTAACCCAAGAACAATTAACACATTAAATCTATTTTGAATAGGAAAAACAATTCAACTTTGCTCGTATAATCAAATATGTCTCGATCATCCCCTCTTTTTCGAGTACCAATGTGCACCGCTAATAAATAGGGATAAAATTGAAAAATGATAATTGATACGAGAATAGCTTTTTTTGACTTATATTATGGACCAATGTTTCTTTTAGAAGGTGTCCTAGATTTTATCAAAAAAAATATTAACATTATCTATGTATCCAATTTTTTGTTCCTCCAACCAATTTTCAACATAACAATGCTCATCTAGACTGAATCATGTAAATGCAAAGCCCTCCCTCTTGATAATAATGTTTTTTCCTATTGATGAAAGTCAAAGTAAAATAAGGGTATAAAATATCAATTGGTTGATTAGCTTTTTGTGACATATTATTATAATATTGCAAGAAAAGACCATTTTGAGAGGGATGTGAATCCAGAGTGGAATTTTCCAATTAGAGGGCTTCATAATTGAAGATTTTTTGTTTTTTTATACCTTTTTCCCTTTTATGCTTTTAAAATTTTTGTTTGGATTCCGGCTCGCAAGTGGAGGAATGTGTGACTAAAATACAGCTCATACATATGGGCAATATTTGACAAAACTTATCATGTGGGTCTTTTCAACAACTTTGGGCCCATCACTATTTTGACCTACTCCTCTTCTGTTTTTTTTTTTTTTTTTATAGTAAACTACTCCTCTTCTAACGGGTCAACTTCAATGACCTTTTTTATTTAATTTAAAAAATATTTAGTTGGTGACAATTATCACTTAATAAAAAAGTGAGCAGGGTTAATTTGTTATACTCCCTTCTGTCTTTAATATAAAATATATTTATCTAATTTAATTTAATTAAAAAAGTTGATTAAGTTAGTTAATATAACATATATTTTCTAAAAACACCCTAATCATCTTCCTTGATTCCCTCATTTCCTCTCCTTTTTTATTATTATTAAAGGAGTATCAATAGGGTTAAATTAAAAAAAGAATGATAAATATAAAAACTATATTTTATATTTAAGATTAAAATTAACTCCTCAAATTTATTTTATATTAAGGACCGGAGGAGTAGATTTTATGGGTTCTATAAGTTAGTTTCTTTTCGCCAATCAAAGTAAGAAGGTTAAAAATGTAAACTTGATTTACAATTGAATTAATTTTTTTTTTATAGAATATCAATTTGATTAAAGTGAAAAGATAATTACAAAAAGATTATTGCAAATAAGATAGATAAAGCAAACATCAAATACAAACACCTATAACTACAAACAAGACAAAACATATACGAGCTTCTAACACATCTACCACGTCTACCCTAGCATCAAACCACAAATACAATATCAACTAAATGGATTAACATATTTAACTCAAGATATACATGAAAAAAATTTAAAAAGGGAGAAAAAAGTGTCACAACAAAATAGTGGATTAGCTGGAGTTATTTGACTTGAATGGATGAAACAAACTCAGGACAAAGACTAATAAGGAATAACAAAATAGTTAGAGAAATTTTAAAATAATCATCGAAATGATATAATTTTTATGAGGTTTTTAGGGACTATTTTAAAATTAAGTTTTTTTTTTTGGTGAAATGCCTATTATCTTGAGGAAAAATAGTTATTATTGTCTTAGTTATTGTTATTATTTCATAAATTAAAATTGTTACTCGTTAAACCATTGTTGTTATTCAAATTAAGGACATTTTTCACAAAAAAAGCTAAAAACATTTAAGTAATTTTACTACATAATTTAACTTCAGACTATTCTTAGAAACATCTCCAATCTTATATCTTAAGGGCTTCATCTTTCAAAACACTATTATAAGTGGTTGGCGATGGTGAGATCCGAAACATATGTCAGGATTAAGATCGTGTTGTTTGTTGTGTAGTTGACTATGATAACGTCTTCTTCTCAGTCTTCATATTTCTTATTGGTGTATGTGGGTGCTTTTATTTTTATGAGATATGATCAAAAATTATTGGTTTATTGTTAATAAAATGGGTGAATCCTTCGAAATGGTTAGTCGAACAACCATTTCTTTCAATAGTTTTGTTATTGATAGCGGCTTTTGTCTACCTATAGGTTAAGCTAAGGGGATGATGAGGGTTGTAGAGTTCTTGACTGTAGCGACGACAGACAACTCCCTCTCACTTATATTAGGGTTAGGTTGTTTCTAGAGTTTCTTTACCCCGTTATATATTTGGACCTTTTTTTTTTTAATCTTTTTACCGACCTTTTATTTTAGGCCTTGTATCTCTCAACCCTTAGCTTTAATGAAATATTGCTATATTCTATGGTAAAAAAAAAAAATTGAAAACATCCCCAATAAGCAGGCACGGATGTGAATTAAGATTTACATATTTGGGTACTTCTATGCCCCACTCTGACAAAAGATTACTTGAAAACGGAATTTTAATTTGATGAAAACATCTTAGGGCATGTGATGATTGAATCGAAGGAGTGTTTGTCCAAAAAAAAATCGAAGAAGTGAGCTGGCGCCTGGCGTGCATGTACAGATAGAGGGGAGACAACAAACAACGCATGTCTCATTCATATATTTTTGGATTTTCTTACCTTTTCCTCTTTCACGTTTTTTTGTCGTCTTCCGGCCCCTGTTCCAATCTGTACGGACGTCTTTCTCCCCACTAATGTCCTCACATTCCATTCTGTCAATTATTGTCCCCTCCTTATGTGCTGGTTCTCTCCCATTTAATGGAGTTCAATCTCAAATAAATACTTCCTTTTTTTTTTTTTGCTCAAAAAATAAATACTTCCTTTGGTTATAATTATAAGATAAAATTGACTTTTTTAGAGAAATTAAGAAAACCAATTAAATTACTTAAGAGTATTTATATTCTTATTTTTTTCTTCAAACTAATTAATTTGACTAATAAACTAATATATAATCTAAGAATACTAAAAATATAAACACTCTAAAGTAATTTAATTGACTTCCTTAATTTCTCCAAAAAAAAATCAAATTTATCTTATAATTAGGACCAGAGGGAGTACTAGGCATAGAAATAATAATGCATACTTCCCTATGTATTATTAAAATTTAATAATGTCACTGAATTCATAGCTAAACATATTTTTTCAAAAAAAAAAAAAAAAACTGGTTGAAGGAAGTTTTGATTCTGTTATATAATAATCTCTGTTACCAAATAGTAAGCTATTGAAAATTCATCAAGAAATAACAATTTGTCCAAAAGCTATCAATCATAAAACTAGCATTCAACTTCTTTCACCCAATTAATTTCTTTGTTAGTACTCATGAAAAGCAGTGGACTCCTGCTCCATGTATAAATTTCTTCAGCCCTAGTAGAATGGATGGGATATGATTTTCTATAAATATAAGCGGAGACATTTACATCATTGTTATGGGATTATTTGCTATCATAAAACAACTTTAAAACAATACTTACGGAGAAATAAAACAGTTTCCGATGATGTTTTTCTGTCAAAGTGTTTTAGAGCATTTCTCTTCTAATATTTGAATTCATAATTGGTTGAGGAAGCATTAAAACTACCACTCTCTATTTATCAGGGTTCTCAGACCCAAACCGGACCAGCCGGTCCGGCCCGGAATCCGCCGAACCGGTCAGTAAACCGGTCCAGTCCGGGTCCCAATTTTCAAAAAAAAAAATTAACTTTTTCCTTTAAAATTTCATGTTATAAGCCTAAAATCTTCAATTATTCACCGGTTTGGTCCCGGTTTAGCTCCGGTTTGACTCATTGACCCTTAACCCAATACCTCGACCGGTTCAATACCCAGTCCGGGTTTTGAATTGCTACCTTTTTCTTTTACTCTTGTTCTTTCTTTTTCTTTATCCGAGAGACGATCCCAAATAAACAGGTATGAAAGCTATAATTGTAAACCACGATCAAATCCATGGAAGCATTGGTTTATACATTCCTCTTAGTTTCTACTTTAGGAATTATTTTTTTCGCTATCTTTTTTAGAGAACCACCTAAAGTTCCAACTAAAAAGATGAAATGATTTTGATAATAAGAAGTTTAATCTGTTTTACCGAGAAGGTCTACGGTTCGAGTCCGTATAGCCCTAATATTCCTACTAATACTACTAATGTTTATATTTACTTATTTATTTACTTTTCTTTTTTATTTACTTATTTAGTACCTTGCTATTTACTGTGGTAGCAAAGTCATCCTCCAATTCCCACTGTTTCCAATCAGATAACTAGTACGAAGAATGACAGAAAAAAACCATTTGAACTTCAAAATCCCGTTAACAAGAATGGTAATGAGATTGACAAGAATAGTAATGGAATTGAAAACGTAAATCTTTGTCAAAAAACTAATTGAGGATTTTGAAGTTCAAATGGTATTTTTTTATCATTCTCCCTAACTAGTATCACTTGGTAGGAGTAGGAAATTCTTTCACTTATTAATGAATATCATTTTGTCTTGCTTAAAAAAATGGCTGGACTTCCTTTTTATAAATGCATTTTTTTTTTTTATGTTTTATTGACAATAAGGAACATTTTCAGTAAAAAGTTCTAATGAACCAGAGTAATTTATATTTCAGACGCCAAAACACTCCTCCAAATATTTTATGTTTGATATCAAAGATAGTGCTGTTTATGCCTCATGATTCCTACGAATTTTTTAGATATGTTTTTATATGAGGATAGGAGAGCTACCACTGTCACTGTAAGGAGGGCAAAGGATAAATATCGCACAATAAAATTTTTTTATAGGTTTAATTATGTATTACATTGGTATATTGATTATGTTATCTCATTAGTTAATTATAAAATAATGTATTAAATAATTATTTTTATCTAATTTAATATTTTGAAATATATTGTTGTGAAGGTTTTAATTTTGTAAAAAATATATGGTGGACATGCATTTTACATGGAACTCGTGAGAAGTTACATTATTCATGATTTATTAATAGCGTGGCTCCTTTCAAATTTTATATTATACGATGACATATAAATTATTCGTATAAAAAAACTTATCATATGTTTGAAAATAAGATTCATGTATTGTTCTAAAAATAAAAAATATAAATATAAATCATTAATTAGAATAAAGATATACAAGATATTTTTTTATTTTTCTAGATTAATAAGTTTTATTTGTTATGAATAATATATTAATATGGATGTCATCTCTCTATTATTTCTCTCATCTTCCTATTATTTCTTTCCATTATTTTTCTATGATTATGTAATCTCATTTATTACAGATTATAAGATTATGCTTATAAATAGGAGGCATATGTTATATATTGTACACACATATGAATATTGAATAACATTGTTCTCTCTTGTTCTTCTCATCTCTTTTTTATTTCATAACACGTTATTAACACAAAACTCTAATCAATGTATGATATTTTAATATCTCTTTCTTTCGATTTTTTTCACTTCTCCACTATTTCTTTTTCTTCTACTCTCATGTAATCTGAGGTCACCATTTTCAATGGAACTTGAATTTCCAATTGATATTTTCTTTTCTCTCCTCTCATGATGACCTGATGTCACAATCTTTGATAGAACTTGAAGTTTCAATCAATATTTGCAATCTCCCTGAAGAATTACAATCAAATCTATATACTTTGTATTTTCTTTTTATTCATTTACATTATTGGGTTATTGGGTTAAGGGATAGAAGGAGAAGACATTTTTCCTCCAATAACCTATCACCTACTTCATTTAGATTAGAATGACTCAAAATTACAGCTTTTGTTTATGTTGAAATATTTAAATTTTATTCTTGGCTCATTTTCTTTTCTTCTCACGCTATCATATTATATGATTTTATTTTATATTTTGAGATTATATGGTCAGAAGCCATAGAACTTTATCCTCTATATTATTAAGTGCTTGTTTGAATTAGTGGTAAAAGTGCTTTTCCATTGTGATTTACAGTATATGAGGTAAATGTGTGAAAAGAGTTTTGTCTCAACATACGTAAATGTACTTTTTCAACACCAATTCAATTAAGCTCTAAATGGCCAGAAGCCATATAATTTTTATTTCTTATTTTGATATTATATGGCCAAAAGCCATATAACTTATATCCTCGATTTTATTAAGTGGCCAGAAGTCATATAATTTTAATTTTATATGCCCAGAAACCATATTTTCTTTATCTTATTAAATGGCCAGAAGCCGAAGTTTCAATTTTTTTTAAGGCCATAAGCCATATAATGTTAATTTTTCATCTTTAAATTGAACGGCCTGATGCCATCAGGTTTTAATTTAAACGAATAACATGATATCTTATTCCCTTTTTTTTAGATTTATATGAATTATTTCCTAACCAAGGTACGTACCAGAATATTGGTGGGCATATATACATGAAACGCGGTGATGGCTTTTGGTTTGCGACAGTTATAACTTATGTGCTCAATTTTTATGGCTGAGTTTAAAAGCAATATATTATTTAATAATTATTTATGTTAGTCCTTGATTTTCTATACGATGATGGATTTATTTAAGTTGGAGGCTTTATTATCAATCAATGATCATATATGAGAGTGTAGGGAATTTATTAATTTGGTTTTAAAAGTGTTGATATCCTATTCTCTCTTCATGAATTTTGCAAATCTCCTATTATTTCTTATTATTTTAATAACGATTTGATGAATATTAATTTGTAAATTGAAGATACTGAACATTCTTTTTTTTTTTTTTGTCAAAGATAATGAATATCCTATAAGGCAAGCATTTTTCCTCTCCTCACATATTATTAGCTGATGGACCTTATTATGCTTTTTAATTACTATTATTAATTTTAGTTGACACTTGATGTGTCAAATACATTAATTTATCGTTTGCATGACAATATTTGTGGAATTATGATTCAATTAATGGGAATGAAAGGGAACTATACGATGAGATTAAATTCATATTTTTTATTTGAAATATTTGAAAGTGTGGCAATGCCTAAGATATGGAATATCTTATGGGGTACCTTAATAAAAAAAACATATTATTTGGTAGAAGAAAATATGTTGAAAAATTATTAAATTGCCATGTGATGTGTGTTATACCGAGACTTTCTTATTTACTGTGAAAAGCAAATTTTGTAATGGGAATTATCAAATTATCTGTGGCATGAAAATTTAATCATCTATCTGTTAGATATTTGTGATTTGTGGACACACACACACTCGTCATAGTATATAAACATATCATTATTGTGAGTAATAATTTTTAATGTGGATGGCAGGGTAAAATTATGCTACTTGAAATTTGATTTGAAAGCATATGTGAATCAAAATGTGATTTTGAGTGTTGAGATCATAAAGGAATAGTAATGATATGTGCAACTGAGAAATGTTTCTCAAAACCAGTTTTTGAGAACTGTTATGTGAATATTTCGTATTATGCTATTATGTTGTTTAAGATGTCTTAAAAACTCAATCAATGTATGCATGAATTACTAAGAAATTATAGTACTGATAAATGTCATGACATAGAAAATGATGTGTAGAAATTGAGTATATATAGTCTTTTTTCATAAAGATATATTGAATATACAAAAAAAAAAAGATAGTTCGTGAAAAACTATATAAAGATTTAACAATATATAATAGTTCTTGAAGAAGTGTATCCACGGCTTTTTATACCAATTTCTTGTTGGAAATTGTGCCCTAAGGGCCAATCATTGTACTTTAAACATTATTATTTTAATGAAATTTCTCCATTCTGTTATCATATTATTTGCATGTTAACTGTGATAATTGTATCCTTGGATAATTCATAAAGATTGTCCTAAAATATCCCTGGTCGGTCATCTATGCGGGAGCAGAGATGAAACAAGACCAGTATGACTTTGATAAGATATGGAGATACGAATCAAAGTCTTAAGCACTTGTAAGAGTACAAGGTGCTGGACCGACCCACTATGAAAAAGCTACATGGATCAAGTCATAAGCTTTTCTCATGTATAACCACGTCACAATGCCCTTAGACCTGAGGTCATCATGGATTCCTACATGAGAGTTGCTAAGTTTTGAACTAGTCAAAAATCACTTTTGACCGGGTGATGATAAAGGCTACGATCGGGATTGGTGGTTTTTCATGTAGAGGAATATGAATGATCAAGATGGAATTTGTCCCTCACATTAGTAGAGAGATATTACTGGGCCCCTCGATGAGTGAGTCTGAGAAATGTATGGCCATACTATGATGAAAGGAGTTTCTGTCTCTGTTATCAGGCTACTCAGGAATCGAGAAAGTAATGGTCAGGAACAAGAGGATGACATTTTCCATGCCTTATCCTTGATCGATATATCGTGTGACAAAAGGGACGTGACATGGTTGTATGACAGGTTGCATCGTGATAACGATCCTCATATGAATTGGGTAGTCGTAATGTCTTGCTAGAGGCCGCTTGCGACTTTTGGGTTAGTGTAGTTATTGGCCCACTGCCAACTTCATATGGGCCTACAGGGTCGCACACAAGAATGACCCAACACGAGATAATGTTTGATTTAGGGTGGATGAATTTTATATTCATATATATATATAATATAAATTTCATTAATAATATTATATAGATATATATATATATATATTATATTATTATATTTAATAATATTATATAGATATATATATTTTCGAAATATATTATATATATATATATGTATATATATTATATGATATTATTATATTGTGTTGGTTTTAAATTTAATTTATTAAGATATATTAAATTTAATAACTGACATGATAGAGATATAGTATCTCAGATTTAATTTATGAAGATAAATTAAATCTAATGGCTCTTTATTTAGATTAAATAAATAGGTTAAATTAAAACTGTTGGACAGATTTAATTTAAACTGAATTTATTTAATTAGCTCATCAAGATAATTAATTGTTAATTAATTTCGAAATTAATGATGATTAATTTTGAAATTTGAAAATAACCCTCATGGGTTATAAACTTAATAGAGCTGATAGACTCAGGGTACATCAGAATTGAGAGCCGCAAGTAAAGCCCTTGGAGACATTAGAGGCACTAGCACGCAGTCTCGGTTGGAGAGCATTCGTGTGGATACCGGTAGAGGGAGCTGACCTGACGTGTTGGCTCCTAGAGATCGTGAAAACTCTGAATCATCAAAAAGGTATGAATCCTTCCAACTTGGTTTAAACGCCGTTGATAGATCCTCGATTAGGATCGGTGAAAATTTTTTAAATTCTTCCGCTGTGCTTACCGATCCTACATTTCTCCTGACACATTACTAATTCCCTTGGTGTGAATCTACTTGTTGTTAATAGATCAATAAGAGTATTGTTCTGATAGATAACTCTTTGATAGAGTTCATTAATATCGGAACTCATTAGTTTACTTGGTGTTTATAAAGAAAACAAATGGATTTAGGGAACTTATACTGCATAATTAATCGATTGTCATTCGACAAAGTTTCCCAACATAAGAGGGAAAAATAAGTAGATGGAAAAGAGAATAGATGGAATGCATCAAACGTAGATCCTCAAATGTAATAGTATGAACCAAAAGGTCATCAAATATTGCATTCTTAATATATTACAACATCTTCCAAATATAATCACTGACCTAAACAAGAATTCTTATATCTCATATTCCAGCTAAAAAATGCTCCAATTAGCATAAATGAAAAATGAGACATGTGTGAAACATGAGAAAATCATCCATTCTAAAAGAAAAGAAAAGGAAGCAAATAATGAAGATAATCATATTGAGGAGCCAATAATTGAAACATAACTGTTTGTAAAGCCCCAGAAAGGGTTCACGTACCTGAAAAAAAAAGAGATCTCAATTACTTATGTTATAAAAGAAAAAAGAACAAAAAAGATGTTGTCGATAACAATTTTGATAAAAATATCAAATGATTAAATGAGAATATTGTATATAAATATGTCATAAGATACAAACATAAAGATAGTTGGCCAATATAAAAGAAAAAAATGCAATATACAATATCATACCATGAATTTGTGTGCTTTTAGCCCCAGCACCCGAAGTGCAATGTTAGAATAACGTAAATGGGCATTTTCGCAAAAGTTCAATATTGAGACATATGTCTTGTTAATTTGAAAGTCTAGCAGTAAATGAAACTTTGATATGCGTCTTGAGAACATGATTATAACCTGTGACTTATTATATTGTGAATTATATATGAATCCATGATGAATTAAAAATTCTAGGATTATATATCTAGAACATTGTTATACTTATAAAATCCCTGCATGATCAAATACATATATGGATTTAGATATAAACATATGAAAGTTCTTCAAGGATTCAAATTGCTAGAAGCATATGATCAATGAAACTCCTTGAAGGATCCAAGTTACGAGAAGCAAGCAGTTTAATCGAGAACTTTATATGGTTTGAAGCAACCAAGGTGTATGTGATATTACTATCTCAATAAATGTCTGTTGAAGGAAGAATATAAAATCAATGTTATTAAAACTGGATCAGACTGGCCGGTTCGACCACGGAAACCATTGAATCGGTCATCTAACCAGTCTGGTTCGATCCGAATGATTCAATTGGTTTAATATTTATTAAGATTTTTTTATTTTAAAAGTCATATCTAATTCTACGTTTTTGCAAAAATTACAATTCAGACTCTATGGAAAGCTTGAGATATCTGCTTTCTAATGCAAAAAGAATCACTTAAAATATTATCATTTGATCCTAAAAAATTATCAAATTCCAAAACTATTCCAAAAAATATTATTTTTTAAATTCACTTCCTCACCGATTTAGCCCTAGGTTAGCTCCAGTTTGACTCTGATCTGACCCACTACCCAGACCAGTTCAGCGGCCGGTCCGAGTTTAATAACCTTGTATAAAATATCTATTTTGCCCATATATTTTATGAAAAGACCTGAAAGTGAATTTCTTATAATTGCAATTTTTGTTGAATAGTTTAAATATCTTTGGAACTTTTGAAGAGTTTTCAAAAAATGTGAATTACTTGACATCCTGAAGAGCTTGTAAAAGGTGTAATTTGCTTAAATTCCTGAAGATCAAGCTTGCTAAAGTTAAGAACTACATAAAGAAAGGATTTGAGAAAAATAAAGTGTTTTTCTATGGAGAAATCTTAGTCCGGAAGTATCATGTCTTTATACCTCGATAAGGTGATAAAAAATACACTCATATCTTAGTGTAATCAAAGCACTTATGTGCATTTAGTTCGTGACATATGACTTGATATATCATTTACTTATTAGCATAATATAGTTATTCACCAACACAAAGACATTGCACTAGACCGCATCAACAGAAGAGAGTAAAATTAGCATCCAACAAATATATTCCAATGAAATCTAGAAAATTTGTTCACAAGTCACTTCCAGGGACAATTTTTGAAAAGCTCGTTCATGGCATCGAATTTCGCAGATTCAGATATATCAACTAATTTTGTCATGAGGGGAAGTTCATACACACTATACTCTTTTCCCTTTATCTATGATTTTTTCCATTGGGTTTTCCTAATAAGGTTTTTAATGAGGTAGTATTATTAAGTGTATTAAATAATGTACTCTTTTTCTTATAGTAAAATTTTGTCCCGTTGGATTTTTCTTAGTTAAAGTTTTTTAATAAGGCACATGTTTAGTCATAGGTATCTAAGGGGGAGTGTTATGAATAATATATTAATATAGATGTCTATCTTCCTGTTATTTCTCCCATCTTACTATTATTTCTCCCCATTATTTTCGTATTATTATGTAACCTCATTTATTGTAGATTATAGGGTTATACCTACCTATAAATAGGAGACATATGTTATGTATTATACACACATCTGAATATTAAATAAGATTGTTCTCTCTCTTTTTCTTCTCATCTCTCTCTCTCTCTCTCTCTCTTTTTGGTTACAATTCTCATCTCTCTTTTATTTCATAACATTATTAGCTTTTTCATAATTGCAGGTTTAGTTCGACCAAAAAATAATAATTGCAGGTTTAGGGCTTCAAGCCCAGCCCCACTCCCAGACTAGACCCAGTTCAAAGCTCTGGGCTTTACCCACCTCGCTTGCTAAAGTTGGATCACTAATGTCAGACGAGGCCTTCATATATCTACATATAATTTCAATGGGCCATATTATTCCAATTTAGAAATAATATGACAATATATTTTTTATAATTTATATCGATACTATTTTTTTTTTATTTAGAGGATGCAATTAAAATCAGCCCCAAAATATCCCAATTACATGAGAAGATATTAATTATTTTCATTTTCGCATAAACCCCTGATTTTAATACATTTGAATTTATTAAAAATTACATATACATTAAGGGATATGGTTTTTTTTTTTTACATGCATAAGTAATTTTGTATTAGAGGCAATTCTGTTTAAAAATTATCGGCCACTACACATCTCCCAACAATATTGAAGTTTTGATTCATCATATTATGAGGGATTAACCTCCTCTAATCTTCCTTTAGACAATCAACCCCCTTGATGGGATATTGCATCTCCCCGAGGATAGGGGGAATGCTTTGAAGTTTGGACAATGAACAATTGGTTTGGGCCCAAATAATATGAACAATGGGCTCGTCATTATAAACGAATTGTATGGGCCGAACACCCTGAACGTTAACCATCCCATATTGGGTCCATATCGGGTACTGCCTCTGATTATGGAAGTTTCTGAACCAAAAGATCGAATTTAAAGTAAGGGAAAATGTCATTTAAATTCCATGTGAAATAATAAAACCCAAAAAAATCTGTTAACCCTTGAAAATAATACAAAGGTGATAGTTATCAAAATAGGATTTTAAAGTTTTGGTGAGTTTACCATTTTATCCATAAGTTTTTTTTTTAGAAAAAGAAAGATGCCCCTGTCATAGCTCCACCGATTACCGGCCAACATGCACCCGCCTGCGGCCTAACCTCCGGCCACCAAAGCTCCTGCGTGGGGGCTTTTTTGGGAAGGGGTTGGAATTTTTTTTTTTAAAAAAAAATGTTTGAAGAAGTAATGGGGTGGGATCAAACCCATCCCACCCCTTTATCAAAGAAGAATAGTGGTCATTAGGCCACCAAAACCCTTTTTATATATATATATATATATGCATTATTAAATATATATATATATATATATAATATAAAGGGTTAAGGAATAAATTTACCAATAAAGTTTTAAGGAAAGAGCGCCTGATACAATAATATTTTAAAGAGGGCAAAAATACACATAAGGAATTAAAATTGGAGCATCCAGCATAAAATCGTTAAATTTGACCTAACGCCGTTAGATGTTTTCTTCTCTTATAATTTAACGCGGTTAGGTCAAATTTAACGGTTTTGTACTGGATGCTCCACTTTTAATTTCTTATGTGTATTTTGACCCCCTTCAAAACATAATTGTGTCAAACGCTCCTTTCTTAAAAATTTATTGGTAAATTTGCTCCTTATCCCTAATATAAATAAAGGCATAATGTCTTTACCAAAATCTGTAATAGGAATAACAAAATGCATAATGGGATTAACTAAACTATTATAAATATATATATATATATATATATGTATAATATAAATAAAGGCACAATGGCTTTAACAAAATCAGTAATAGAAATAATAAAATCCGCAATGAGATTAACTAAACGAGTAATACACACACACACACACACACACACACATATATATGTATATATGTATATATACATATATATATACACACATCTATATATGTGTGTGTGCGCGCGCGCGCGCATGTATGTATAATATAAATAAAGGCACAACAACTTTGACAAAATCAGTAATGGAAATAACAAAATCCATTAAGGTATTGACTAAACAAATAATATATATATATATATATATATGTATGTATGTATAATATAAATGAAGCCACAATAGCTTTGAAAAAATCAGTAATGGAAATAATAAAATTTGTAATGGAATTGACTAAACTATTATACATATATAAATAAATATGTATAATATAAATAAAGGCTCAATGGCTTTAACAAAATCAATAATGGAAATAACAAAATCCGTAATGCGATTGACTAAACGAGTAATATATATATATATATATAATATATAATATAAATAAAGGCATAACGGCTTTGACAAAATCAATAATGGAAATAACAAAATATATAATGGAATTGACTAAATGAGTAATATATATATGTATAATATAAATAAAGGCACAACGGCTTTAACAAAATCAATAATGAAAATAACAAAATTCGTAATGGGATTAACTAAACGAGTAATGTGTGTGTGTGTGTGTGTGTAATATAAATAAAGGCACAACGTCTTTGACAAAAACAGTAATAAAAATAATAAAATCCGTAATGGTATTAACTAAATAAGTAATATACATATGTATAATATAAATGAAGCAATAATAGTTTTGACAAAATCAATAATGGAAATAACAAAATCCATAACGGTATTAACTAAACGAGTAATATATATATATATATATATAATATGAATAAAGGCACACTGACTTTAATAAAGTCAGTAATGGAAATAACAAAATCCGTAATGATATTGATTAAACGAATAATATATAAATAAAGCAATAATGGCTTTCACAAAATCAGTAATGGCTTTGACAAATTCAGTAATAAAAATAACAAAATTCTTAATGTATAATAGCTTAGTCAATACCATTAAGAATTTTGTTATTTTCATTCATGAATTTGTCAAAGCCATTACGCATTTTGTTATTTTTAGTACTGATTTTGTCAAAAACGTTATGCCTTGATTTATATTATACATATATATATATATATATATATATGTATGTATATATATTATACTCATTTAGCTAATCTCATTATGGATTTTATTATTTCCATTATTAATTTTGTCAAAGCCATTATGCCTTTATTTCTATTATACATATATATTTATATATGTATAATAATTTAGTCAATCACATTATGCATTTTGTTATTTTCATTACTGATTTTGGTAAAGACATTATGCCTTTATTTATATTATATATATTTAATAATGTATGTGTATATATATATATATATATTAAAGGGGTTTTGGCCACCATCCCCATTTGATAAAGGGGTGAAATTGGTTCGATCCCACCACTTTACCTCTACAAACATTTAAAAAAAAAAAAAACTCCAACCCCTCCCTAAAAAAGCCTTCGTGTCGGTGCCCCGACAGCCGGAGATTAGGTCGGCCAGCCGCCAAAGGTCTGAGGGGGTACCTTTCTTTTTCTAAGAAAAGCTTAGGGGCAAAGTGGTAAACTTACCAAAATTTTAAAATCTCAATTTGATACCTGTCGCATTTATGTCATTTTTAAGTGTTAACAGACTTTTTGGAGTTTAATTAATTCTTGTTTTTTTTTTTTTGCCAACAAAGAAATTGATAGTATTAAAAACATAGAAAGTTACATAGTCTTATAAGTAGAAACACTTAAGCAAAAACAAAATAACAAGACCAAATAAACTCCAAACTTAACAAACAAATTAGGTAAACAAAAATTTACAAGTTCTTGAATACAGCAAGAACATAAGCCCATATCAGAACTTCCTTCACCACCATAAGCCAAACAAGCCTGCAACCTTGACGGAGGTCATAATACCCACTCTATAGAGCAAGAACCTTCTGAAAAAGCTTTGAAAATCCATCCGGCTACCAAATCAGCTTCCATAGGAACACATGCAAGAATGTTTCCTAATCAATTTCCTTGAGACAAGGATATTCTCAAGGAGAGCAATACTCATCATAAAAGCAGAGAAAACATAACCAATATGACAATAAAAAAGAAAATCACAACTCTAACCCCAAGAAGAACAGTAATGCCATACACGCTGAACTGGCTCATATTGAGCCCAAAGTTGAACAATATTGACAAACACACTGAATAGGCACATGTTTAGCCAATAATGAACAACGTATACAAACACACTGAACAGGCCCAAGTTAATTATTCTTAGTTGATTATCAATCAACCATACCTTGAAAGCTCAAACAATATAAACATTTACCTCCCTTCCACATTCAGATACCTCAGCCCTAGCATAACCAGTCTTAGAACTTAGGAGCTCTGTTTTCAGGGCTATGATCATCCATCCCTACACTTCCCAACCTAAATACCTTCCATTCCAATTCTAGCAGCACTATGACAACTTGGATAAAAATTACTGATTTAGCATGTGCTCTAGCCATAGTAGAAAGATAAATAGCCACCTAGTAACTCCAGATTAAGCAAGCCACAACTGATGTCAGTTCTTCTAGACAGTCATATATACTAAACATAGAGAAATTAACAGCAAGAAGAACCATCTGACCATTCTCAAAACTCAATCTCAAAATGACATCGGTAGAAAGGCTCTGAAACTTGAATGAATCACTAACCTCAAGAACCATGGCTTGTATCGTTGTCCCCTCCGAACTCTTTGTGCCACTGCCTTTGCTTTCCCCACCGTAACTGAACAACCCCAAAAGCCACCCATCGATTAGTCCTTCAACACCTTCCATGTGACTTTAGGTCTCGAGTACCTCCACTATAACCCATACATCGCCGCTAAGCTCCCTGGAGGCACCCATTGGAGATCAACATCAGATGTCATGACACAAATTCGACCTCCCTTAAGAAAGGCTGCCAAAATCGCCGATCTTCCTTGCTTCTCCCCTTCATCTCTGATTTCCTTTGCCCTGAATCATCTTCGCCGCACGACATACCCACCATATTCCACAACTATCTATAGCTTTGAAAACCACTCTCACTCAGCACTCGCCAGAGAGAAGCGTCCAAAGGCCCCGCCACAAGGAAGTAGAGAGAAGCTCTCAAATGGCGGGGATAGTAGCCCCACCAAGGAGGATGAAATGGCTAAAACCCTAGCAGAGCCATTTGTTAGGGCCAGTAGTAGAATGGATGTTATTTGGGTTTTTATTAATTCACATGGTATTTAAATGACATATTCCCTTAAAGTAATAGAAATATAGTAAAAAATTGGGAGAATTGCTAAAAAAAGACCTTATTGGCAGCTTATTTGCTAAATGAGACATGGGAAGATATCTGCACATGGAGGAAAGATTTCTGCACACGTAGGAAAGATTTTTACACACATAGGGAAGATTTTTGCACATGTATAGGGAAGAATTTTGCACACAGGGAAGATCATCTGCACACCAGGGAAGATATTCTGCACACGCGGAAGATAATCTGTACGCGAAGGTTCTATTTGACAAATAAGTTATTAATGAAGGATTTTTTCACAATTTTCCCTACGAAATTTAGAAAAACATAAGAAAGATTTTTTTTTTTCCAATTTGAAGCATTAGATTATTTAATATTCATTTAAATAATACATTCAAATAGCCCATCCTCTTAACACAGATCATGTGTTACATATATGAATGCAATTTGAACAATATATAGTTTTTTACATGAAAATAACCAAAATAAACTTAACCTTTTTTCAAACTAAAAGTAATTATTTGTCATTTTAAGTATATTCATACAATTTAGTTACGCCTTCATAACTATAGTAATTAAAACATTAAACCAAAAAATAATAATAATTAAAAAGCGTATATAGTGGGGCACAAAAGGGTATAAATGACACTGAATGAACTTTTGTGCTTTTATATAATAGTGAGTACATTAAAAACTATTTTAAAGATTAATAGGTGTGGTTCACCCTATAAGCAGCATTAGGCCAAATTATGGTGTAATTTTGGTGGGCTGTAGTGGAGGCATATTAAACGAAATTATGTTGAATATGCAACATTTGAATTTAGAATGGGGAAGCAATGAATGAAATTATCTACTACCATAATGCCGCCTTTGTTTCTTTTATAAGAATAAATTTTAAGTTTATGGTGGTTTTTTATACTTTCTCTCATCTTAATTATAAGTATTTTTCAATATTTTACACATAAAAAAAGTGTATTGCATTATTTAATTTGTCAAAAAAATTGTTTTAATTTCATCGTTATTAATTAACAAAATGTAAATAGTATAAAATCTCAAAGGACCAGTAAGTCTTATTAAATATGATTAGAATTAATTTTTTTTACAAAAGTATTAGATTTTAAAAATATACTTCATTTAACATGAAATTCTATTTAATTCATACTTACTTAATGAAAAATATTCTTAAATTAAATTATTAATAAATTAATTTTTTTAAAAAAAATATTTTATGAGTATTATGAAACATTTATGAGGTGGAGGGCGGGAGGGGTAGGGGTGGAAACAGGCCAGGCCGGCTGACAGGGGCCTCCGACCTGGCCTGTTAGAGGCCTGTTCAGGCCTGGCCTGACAGGCCAAAAGGCCAGGCCAAGGCCTCTTTAAAGGCCTGTTTTCCTTAACAGGCCAGGCCAAGGCCTCGGCCTGACAGGCCGGCCTGAGCCTGTAAGATTTATAAAAAAAAAAAAAAAAAAATACCCTTACCTTACCTTACCTGTTACCTATCCCGAAAGACCCGAATCCCGTCCTGGCCGTCCAGCGTCCACCCACCTCATCTCTAATGTCTAAACCTAATTCCTAAATCGACACTGCGGCTGTGCACAGCGCTCTGCCTCGCTGCCCTCGCACGACTCGGCGAGACGGCGACTCCCCTCGACCACCCTCGACTGCCACCACCGTCGACGAGACTCCGTCTGCCTCCCGAGCCCTCTGCCCTCGACCACCCTGGAACAATTTGGTATTGTAACGATGTCTGCTGCAGTTTGTGGAAGCAAAAGATCTTTCTTTGAAGATATTCCACCGTCACCTCCAGTATCTAAGAGGCTTCGTTGCTCATCTTCTCCAATTCTTTTCTCCGCTCCGAGCCTCGTTGACCAACTTCAAGCGTTGCTTGGGATCTGCTGATGGAAATTCTGGTGCTGCTGAGCAATCCGATGCTAATGCAGTAATAGGTATTACCGTATCTGCAATTGATTTTTCCCGTTAGGAATTAGGAATCGTCACCCATAAATGAACCATGCTTGGTGGCTTTAGTGAATTTGAATTGTTTTGGAAAAGAAATCTTCTTCTCCTACAATTTTTCCAGTAGGACATGGCCTTTTATTTCTTTGCCCCCTTATGATGCATCATACTGCGTTTCTCTAACAGCCTGATTAGGGCTAAAGAATAAATAATGGAGTTACATAAGTTGTCTACAAGTTTGTTCTCTACAAGTATTTCATTTGTGGAAGCAATTTAAAGTAGCATGCTTAGGGAGCATTTGGCATTTACTTATGTTTGATTTTCATTTTCAAGAGAAATGTCTTTTATTAAGCAATTAAGCATGCTAAACTTTCTGCTTGAAGTAAGAGTAGACAGTGCTCAATTACTCTGAACAATCTTTTTCTCAAGACTTGTGATTATTCTGGCTTCCAATGGTAGTCTTTTTGGTTGTTGAATGTATGGATGATATTAGCATCAGTGCACACAGCCATGACTTATCAGCGGCACATCTATTTTTTTGCATAGCATGAACTGGTGATGTGTTTTTTGGGAACATATATTTAATGCTCTGAAACTAGTACGGGGAATTATGCAGGTTAAAACTCTGAACAGTGAGTAGTTTATTTGTGCGTTTTCTAAGCTTCTCATCAATGAGAAACTGAAGTCTTTTGAAAAATTTCCAGGTACTTTGAGAGATGGTGAGCATGCTTCTGCTTCTGAGAACCAATCAGCTTCAAATGACCTTCCTGCAGATGGAGCAGAATGGGTTGACTTGTTTGTGAGGGAAATTATGAGTGCTATTAGTGTTGACGATGCTAGAATCCGTGCTTGTAGAATATTGGAGGTTTTAGAGAGATCAATCAGTGGGCGTGCAAGTGCTGAGGCAACACATGTTATTCAAAAGGTATATGTTTATGCCAGGATCAATTAACATTGTTGCATGGCTGATGGCTGTGCTTGCCATGAGAGTTGGGTCTTGGGAGTTAATTTAAGGTAAAATAGCTTGTTGAGGTCATAATACTATCAGCCAGCTACCTAAGTCAAAATGCATGCTAATTTAGGGGGCAAAATAATTGGATGTGCTCTGGGCAAAATAACAAGGATATTCATTGTGACTTTTGCTTCAGGAGTGTCACTTTCAAAGTGACTTTTGCTTCAGGAGAATAAGGATATTCATTGCAACAATTATGTGATTTGTAAAATTTTAATATGGCCCTCTTATGTACATGTGGTGTTCTGGTTATTTGCTACTTTTGATTCACGCAATGGTGTTCTCTATCAGGAAAAAAAAAATCTGAGAGTCCTAGGCCTGTGTTAGGCCTGTTTGTGTCGGCCTGTTTTGGCCTGTTAGGTGATGGCCTGTTGGCCTGTTGGCCTGTTAGGATCTTTTAAAAATTCCAGGCCTTCTTAACAGGCCACAGGCCAGGCCAGGCCTGTGTACAGGCCAGGCTTAGGCCTAATAAAAAGCCTATAACAGGCCACAGGCCAGGCTCAGGCCGTCTTGTGCCTTAACAGGCCAGGCCTGTTAAGGCACAAGCCTGGCCTGGCCTGGCCTGTTTCCACCCCTAGGGAGGGGCCATAAATAAATTCCAAATGAGTGAAAGACGATTGGTCAAAGGATCGGCCGATAGGGATGGAGTTGTACTGTTTTCCATACTCTGCTTCTTCAGTGTCTCTCCCCTATCACCCATTGACAGCTTACCAACCTGGGAGTTTGCATCATCATTATTTACTTGAAGAATTACGTTCAAGTCCCATATAAGAAAATAAAAAAAAAAAAATAATCTTTGAAGTTATTAATAACAAGTTAAGAGGTGTCCATTGATAACTTCAAAGGCCATTTTTTCATTTTTTTCTCTTATGTGGGACTTGAATGTAATTATCCCTTATTTCTATTAAGAAAGGTAGTTAAATCCGGACCGGTCACTGAACCGGTTGGAGTACTGGATCAAGAGTTAGTAAATCATATTGGAATTAAACTAGAGCTAATATGAGACCAAACGGGTAAAAAAATGAAGATTTCAGGGTTATTAATATAAAATTAAAAAATTAATTAAAAAAAGGTGAACCTGTTTAACGCCCCCGAATTGAACCGATTTACTGACTGGTTCACAGGTTTTTGGGCCGAATTGGCCGGTCTTGTGCGGATTTCATAATTTAGCTACTAGAGCTAAGTTAGGAAATACGCACTAGATAGGGTGGGGCCCATCAATTTATTTTTAGTTTTTTACCCTTTGCTCATATTTACAAGGCGTGAAGAAAATACTTGTATATCAATAAATTTGTTAATTTTATGAATGTATAATGTTAGCTTTAATTTGTTATAGCATGGGCTATGTTTTCTTTGGAAGCTATGTATATTAAATAAGGATAAAATTAAAAAATTATTAAATCTTAAGATAGAGTTAAAGAAGTTTAAGACTCTTTTTATTTGTCTGAAACATGTTGAAAGTGCGGATAATAGGAGTATCTTATTACTCTTAAAATGACTCACCTTATTTATTCACCAGGGTTTAATTAATCAAATTGATTAAGCTTAATTACCTTATTTTAACCCTTGAAGTGCCTAGGGTTCTTCGTGTGTGTTTTGTCTTGAAGATCCCTGACAAAAGCATGTTTGAGTTTCACCACTGTGTTTGCGGGGCCCCGTCTCCATTCCGGTCCCACTTTGATGGCCCCAGCCCAGATTTCACATATCCACATTGCAGCTTTATAAGGTGTTTGAATCTGATTGCACTGCAGCAAACCTTCATTTTGAAATCAAAGAACGAAAATGGGTCCAAAAAAAACAGAGAGATTCAAGAGGAAGGGGAAAAAACAAGGGCATAGTTAGAAAAGAAAAAAAGGTAAATCTGCCAGGGTCGGGTTGATAGTGTTCAGCCTTAAGAGGGAACACTTCATAAGCAAATAATCAAAAACTTTTTATTGCAAAAAATGTGGGTGTGTTTGGTCTCGGGGTTACCTTTTTAGGTGGGAGGGACATAAAATTTATCCTCTCATTCCCTTGTTCCTCCCTTTAATGAGAGGGTAAATTTTGGATTCCTCCTACCCAAAAAGATAATTCAACCCCCTCCTGTCCCCTCCCTTCAAACCAAACACATCCTTCGAGACTCGCAAACACACTACAATCATGTTTAATTCTACTCTTGCTCAGCCTGAATATAACAGTTACGTATTCCTCCTATGTTTAATATAAGATTTATTTTATTAAATTTAATTAGATTAAGGAAGTTAGTTAATATGACATTTTTTCCCTAAAATACTCTAATTATCTTTCTCCATTCCTTTATTTTCTCTCCTTCTTGATTATTGTGAGGAAGTATCAATAAAGGTAAATTAGAAACATATTAATAAATTTGAAAAATATGTCTTATATTTATGACCAATATCAACTCTTCAAATAAGTGTTATATTCTCTCTCCTCCTTAATTATTGTAAGGATGCATCAATAAATGTACATTAGAAACAGATTGACAAATTTAAAAAATTTATGACCAAGATTAACTCCTCCAATAAGACTTATATTAAAAAGTAGAGGAAACAACTAATGATTTGTAAATATTAAATAAATTAATTAAATTAGTTATTTGTAAATATATACTTTGATTTTATTTGTAAGGTATAGAGAAATTCTTTTGTCTTATTCATAAATCTCTGAAATTTTCATATGAATATATAAATTTATACTTTATTTATTATTATGTAAATTTTGTTTTCATAGGGTATGGTGTGTATTAAATCAAGATCAAGTTGTTAAATTAAGGCATAATCAAGTGACTTATGAATAGGCATGGAGGAGTATTCCTTCGAATCCATAATATAAGTCATTTGAATTAATTTATCCAAATCAAGAAATGATAGTTGACTTATCAAATTTGTTTTAATTAAAAAAATTCAACTTTACCTATATTAAACGAGGTCTTTAAGGACAAAAAAAATATAATAAGTCATATTTTAATATTGATTATTAGGAAAAAAGTAAGCGTTAATAATTTTTCAAGTAATTTTTATTGTGAATAAGTCATTATTCTATAAGCACTTATGTTGGATTATGGACTAGAGGGAGTGTGTACTCTGGATCAGGTCATTATTCTCTTGCATATCCTTTTATATCATTTATATGGGAAAGTAAAGCTATGTTTGGAATAGCTTATTTTTAGGATATAAATATTTATTACGTAAGTCGAGATAAAACTCCTCTCATATATTTATCTTGTATATCATAAATCATAATTCATAAACACTTATAAATTAAAAATAAACTATCTCAAACGAGCATTAACTTATTGAGAAAAACGCTTGCTAATATCTACTAATAATAGAGAAATTGAAATTTTGCCATACACGACGTATAATTATTCAGAAACGCAAAGTCACACAAGTGCATATCACGTTAGACTATAAAATTTGTTTGAGAGCGTTAATTTTGATGTTTATAATCAATCTGAACTATTTAGATAAATTTTGGGTCGTTCATATTTAATTTTACTTTTTTATATTTTAAATAACATTTTGTTTTAAGATGTAGAGAATTAAAAATAAAAATATTTTACAATGGTGACTTCTAAAAAACACTATCAATTCTGTAATGATTATCAAATCAGAACCTCTCATTATACTACGCATTATTTCAATAATATTTTTATAATATATTTTAATAATGTTTTAATTGTGAATTTTGTACAATAATAATTGTACCCGCGCCTAAATAAATTTCAACAATTATGAACAAAACATTATGACTATAATAACTGTACAGACACATTTGCAGCGAATGATAATTAGGCTGAGTTGTAAATGATACAATACTCTTTAAACAAAAATTTGAGTTTTCCCTTACATATTTTTTTAAATTAGAACTTAATTAACTAATTTAAATGTACATTTGCTACAAAATATATGGAATAAATATTACCTCCGGTTCTTAATGAATGACCTAATCAGAGAGTTGATTTTGGTCCTAAATATAATATTTATTTATCATATTTATCAATCTTTTTTTAATTTACTCATATTAACAACACTCAAGTAAAGGAGAGATGAAGAGAATTAAGAAATATGATTATTATATTTAAGAAAAAGGGTCATATTAATTAACTTAGGGAGAATTACATTTAAGTCCTGCACAAAAGGAAAAATGAAAAAATGTCCCCTGAATTTGTCAAATAAAGCTCTTAGACTTGTCAATTGAAGCTCTTAGACTTGTCAATGAAATCATTTTTTTCATTTTTTCTCTTATACAGGACCTGAATATAATTTTTATTAATTTAACTAACCTCATTAATCTAATTAAATTAAATAAATAAATCTTACAAATCGACCAGAGTGTCCATGACCTTAACAAACACGTAGGCCTACTCCCTCCAAGCTAGGAGTAGCTAACTATAGGGAATGAAATCCTAATTAGCGCAAGCCACGTATTTCTGAGAGAGGGGCGTTGTACAAATACAATATTTGAAAGTAGGAGGGTCATTGTGCAAGGGCCTGGATAAAATAAATAAAAAGTGGGGGAAAATTGGGAGCGGGAAGAGAAGAGAATAGATGAGTACGGGGTTCTGTGAAAAAGACAGGCAAAGTAAGAGTGTGTTTGGGAAGAAGTCGGAACGCAATCTGATGTAGCAGAACAGACACCTGACCTAGAGGTGGTAATATGGGATGGGATCGTGGGCCGAGTTCGTCTAATATGATAAAATTGGTGGTTTGTGTTTTACAAAACTGAGACCATATTGATGTGATCCTTTACGACCCGAATCCATATGGTCCCAACCCGTAGCAAGTTGGACCACCAGATTGGAGGATTGGCCCATATTTTAAAAAAAAAAACCAAGAGGGAAGAGCCATTAGCTAAGGCCCAACCCCCAGTAATCCAGTACCGTCACTCCAGAGTCCAGCCAAATACTCCCACTCCTCAGTCCTTACTCTTCAGCCTAGTCAACTCTCTTTTGTTTTTGCTTGAAACAATCTCTCACTCCCTGTCTCTATTATGGCTCACGCTCTCAATCTTAGAAATTAGAAATAAGTTTCAACTCTCTTTAATTTGCAATGTATTTTAAATTTTGTTATATTTAGGTGTATAGAAAAAACAATCTTATTGTATATAAAAAAAATGATCTTAGTATTTTGTTAAAAAAATTGAAAAAAAATATGGGTTGGCCCGCCCAACCGGCCAACCCAGCGGTTATAGGTTGGATTGGGTTCGCTAAATGCCAACTCATGTTGACGTAGTTTTTTTAAGCCCGAACCTATATGATTCTAACACGTGGTGGGTTAGCCCGAACCTAGTAGGCCGGACCATATTACCACCTCTAACCTAACCCCAAGGCTTAGCCAACAATACCAAACATCCCCTTCTTGGCCCCATCCCACGCTAACGTTTCTTTCTTCATAAATTCTAACCATTTTTCTTAAAGCTCATAAAAGTTTAAATAAACAAGTTGGTTCTTGAAAACTCATTAAAATTTCAAAATAGAGAAAGATTCCAAAAGTATTTAGCGAAACTTTGTTGGTGGTTGATAAACAGGCCTGATGCGTTGTGGGTTAAGGTTCTGAGATCTAAATACAAATGTGCTAATGGAGAGGTGCCGGAGGTGGAGAAAAAGAGGAATTCTTCTCTAACGTGGAGGGGAATTTGTGCAGTTTGGGATCATTTCAAAAAGAGTTTGGGGAAGAGGATTGGTAATGGTCGAAATACCTCTTTCTGGTTTGAAAATTGGTCGAATATTAATTGTCCCCTTATCGATCTGGTCCCGGGATTGGAAGTCTTCATAGATCGTAATGAGAGGATTGCTGATTATGTCCTGAGTAATGGGGAATGGGATACTCGGAAACTCCAAAGTTGGTTTTCACCAGCGATTATTGACCGAATTACCTGTGCTCACCCACCCTATGAGGAGAGAGGAGAGGATATGTTCTTCTGGAGGCCATCTTCTGATGGTCGGTTTTCTGTTAAATCTGTATATTTTTCTCTTTTTGCAGGTATAAATGGGAGTGCTGAATCTATATGGAAACTTCTATGGAGATGCCCTGTTCCTGAGAAGATTAAGTCTTTTATGTGGCTTTTTTCACATGGTAGGACCCATACGGCTCATCTTCGAGTAAGCAGAGGAGTTCAAGAATCAAATTCATGTCCGTTCTCCTGCAACCAGATGGAAGATTCTATGCATCTTCTTCGGGACTATTCAAATGCAATAGAAAGATGGAAAGCGGTGGTGAATCAGGATCATTGGAGCACTTTTGTTTCTCTTAAGGGTACAGAATGGATCAAATGGAACCTGTCTCATGAAGTGGGTAAAGGCTTCACAAAGAAGGTTAAATGGCAAACTCTGTTTGGGTATATGTGTTGGGATATTTGGGTAGCAAGATGTAACAAGCTTTTTGGAGAATCTAGTCCAGGTGAATATCATGGTGTAGCTTCTTCGTTCTTCAGAGCCTGTGTTGATCAAGATCTCCTATCTTTGGGTGTTTTCGCTAATACGAGCCATTCTTCACCTCAATCTTGGCGTAATGTGTCACAAGATTTCTTTTCCTTAGAGGTAGATGGTTCTGTTATGAGAGAAGGGAGGAGTGGCTGTGGTGGAGTAATTAGGGACCCCAACAAGCAATAGGTGTGCGGTTTTTCGTGTAAGCTAATAGTCGTCCCACCGGCTATAGCGGAACTTATAGGGATAATTCATGGGCTGCATTTATGTTGGTGGAAGGGTATCCGTAAGGTATGTCTCTTCTCAGATTGCATAGAGGCGATTAATCTTGCAATCAGGAGGAGTGAACATGACTATCCTTTCAGAGATGTGGTTGAAGAGATTAGGAATTTGATTTATAGAGACTGGCAGGTATAGTTTATCAATGTTCCACGGGAAGACTTGGTCCTTGCTGATGGATTGGCCAAACATGCGCATGGTATTGTAGGCAATTTTTGTATCTTTGATCATCCTCCACCTGTTTATCAAGCGGGGGATAATGATGAAAGAACGTAGGCTGCTTGTAAGCGCTTCTCTATTTCTTTGCGTAGATAATAGTTGACTTCCAGTATTGTAATAAAAAAAAGAAAGATTCCAAAAGTATTTATATTTGTGTGTGTGTGTGTGTGTGTGTGTGTATTTCGCTAGCTCGCTCATAATTTGCTCACATCATTTCATTGCCCGTTTCCAAATGCACTTGGGTTCCTTATCCACATCTCTCGCGCATTAATTGTAGGGTTTGAATTAGTGATAGATAAAGTCGAGATTTAGTGTTCGTTTGGGATAGCTTATTTTTAGACAATAAGTGCTTATAAATCGTGATTTATGGTATACGAGGTAAGTATGTGAGAGGAGTTTTATCTCAACTTACGTAATAAGTGCTTATTGACCCCCCAATAAACAATACCAAACACACACTTAAGATTTCATGGGGACAAGATTAATATTCTTTAAGATCTTAAATATATAACTTAGTTTGATGGTGACTTTCGATTATAAATGTAAGATTTTTTTTTTCATTTTATATCTTATGTATCATTTTTTTCAAACTAATTTGTTTAAATAAAAAATGATATATAATCTAATGTTATATAGAAGTATCTTAAAGATATTAAGTCACATATGCTATAGTTAAATAATTTATTTAGTGTGTGTTTGGAATAGTGGTAGGAAAAATGATTTATTGTGATTCTGACTTATTAAAAATGACTTAATAGAAAAGTCAGTTTTTGTAATGTAATTTATGTTTGGATAAACGATTTGGGATAACTTATTTTTGAACAATAAATTGTTATAAATCGTGATTTACGGTATACGAGGTTAGTATGTAAGAGAAGTTTTATCTCGACTTATGTAATAAGTGACTTAATAGAAAAGCTGTAGTGAGGGGCTTATTTAGCAAGTAGTTTATTCTACCCGTGATGCAATTATAAAAAGCTGAACCAAATATCAAAAAAAAAAAATCCAACTCATTCAGACTTTTTTCCATTAAAAATGGGTTTATATACCCCTAACTACCAAACACACGCTTAGTTCATTTAGCTTCCTCAAATTAGAAAAATAGGTCTCACTTTAAGAGTCAAAGTAGTAGCATATATTTATTTAAAATCATTTAAAACAAGTAAAACTAAACTCCTCTTAAGGGGAGTGGTAATATGAAGTGATAATAATGGGAGGGAAGAGATAGCGAACAAAGATTTGGTCTAGATGGATATGAGTAATTCATAACCCACAAAATTGTGAATTCAAATCATGATGTCAATATAAAGAGTTGGTATGTATTCTCTCTTAATCTTAATATAACATATATCTAAGTAGTTGATTCTAATCCTAAATATAAAACACAATTTTTATATTTATCAATTTTTTCTTAATTAATACTCCCTCAACAATAATTAAGTAGAAGATGAAGGAGGAAATTAAGAAAGATAAGTAATATATTTTAGAAAATATATGTCATATTAATTAATTTTTTAATCTAATTAATTTAATTAAATATATTTATATTAAAGATAACATGTAGGGTTTGTATGTTTAAGTGTGTGTTTGGATTAAGTTTTAAAAATAGTTTTTATAATTTATGAAGTAAGTATGTGAGAGAAATTTTATCTTCGATTACGTAAACCTAGATTTAAAACTTAGGTTTGGTAATTTACCAAACACTCACTAAATTTTGAGAGAGGGGCAGCCCACCTCGAAGGGAGTGATAGGCAGATAGGCACGTGTGGGGGAGGGTGGGGAGGTTCCTTGACAAAAGGGGAAGGGTGATTTGATTGGGCACATCTGGGGAGAGAGAGTCTCACACCACAATATCCAATTCTGTTTGTTTGCTCCCCCCTCCCTTACATCTTTCTCCTCTCTTTTGATGTGACCCCTACCCTCCAAACTGCCACTCCTTACTCCTTTCTCAACTCCTTCAACGGCCCAGATTCTTTCCTATTACCCCGCTCTGATCCTTTCCCTCCAAAATTCTCCCGCCCTTACGCGCCATCTCCCCTCGTCCCAAATTTAAATCAATTATTTCTCACTTATAAATAATACTCCCTTATATTCTAATTATAGGACATATTTATTTAATTTTAAAAAAACTAAAGATGATGGTTAAATTATTTAAGCATATTTATTTTTCTAAAATACTCTTATTTAAAATTTAAAAAAATAATAGAATTGAGGTGTATGCAGCATTAATGAGTTACAAGCATTACTCACTTTATAGAATATATAGGTATATTCTTAAATTATTATTGTGTTTAATCATTATTGAGAAAGTATCAAAAGAGGGTATTTTGAGAAGAAATTGACAAAAATTAGAACTTTATCCTATAATTAGGATCAATATTAATTTTCAAATGTTGTCATATAATTAGGATCAGAGAGAGTATGATTTCTTCTTAACTTTAAAAAAGTACATATGATATATTATTTTTCTAAAGAATAACGTGCTCCTATTTGGTATAACATACACCATAGCATCTTAAATTTTTAGTATTTTTTTTCCCGTCAATAATTGGATAGTTTTGTTGTATTAATTATCTTAGTCACTTGCCCATCCTCCGTAAGTAAGAATATTTTTCAAAAGTAAATTGTGCTTCTTATGTTTTTATTGCTTTTAATTAAGTTTAACTATTTTTTAATCCGCATAATTCAATTAGTTTTATGAATGGAAGCATTTTATAAAGATTTTCTCCTGTTATCCTGTACCATAAACAATTAAAAATCTGTCATCATAAGGTTTTCAAGAAAAAAGAATCCTCCCTAGCCAATGGTAATAATTGAAACATCATTGTAAAAGTCCACAGCAAAAACTCACTAGATTCTATATCATTATTATATTATATTAATATATTATGAGTAAATAGTTGTTCCCAGAATATAGTGAATCACAGAAATCACCTCCAACAGGACCGGGTACTACACGAATCAACCGATGATCTAATCATCTAATGATAGATCAACGAGTGATTTCTTTTCCCTTCAGGACAAAAAAGGAAAATTATCAGAAGTAGCATATGTTTTCTTTTATCTTTTCGATAAATAATAGAAATAGATAAAGCTCCCAAGTGTTTTCGGATGCTCGATGATCTTAATAACCACAGCCACTATCCCGCCTGTACGTTCGGCGCAGAGGATCGCAACCGCTTCCTCCGTGGCTGGCCGGCTTGGGTGGCGGTGGAGCTCGAGCCTGCGTTCTCAGAACGGGCGTCGGAGCTGGTATGAGCGGTGGCGGCGTCGAGCACGCCTACGGGGCTTGAAGGGGGAGCCTCCTCGTCACCGTGACACGTGTCATCCACGTACGCCTCCATCAGTCGATGACAGCTTCTCACCATTTCCTGCTTCCCAAACAAAAAGATCACATGCTTTATTAATTAAAAAAAAATCCAAAACAAACAAACATTTTGTTACTATAACCCTTTTAAGTTTTACATGCCTCCCTTTCTCGGAAGCAATATTCCGCAATAATGAATGAGCCATTCATTTTCCAATTTCAGCAGGAATACTTAATTTTAAAAGAGGTGACTTGCAAATTTACTCCACAAATTTTGGTCGGGAAGGAATGTTATTTTAAAAGTTTTTTAAAATTTAAAATTGTTTCATAAATATTAAAATAAAATAATGTTGTTAGTTAAAAAATTAATAGCCACTATCAATTTGTTAATAGGATAACATTGTTTTATTGAACATGGAAAAATTATCATAATAACGGTATTGCTCCCGAACAAAAATTTCTGAAATAGACTTGAACCTTAATCCATTATTAAAATTATCAATTTCTTTTACTGAAACGAGAAATCAGAACCGGTCAGCGAAAAATGTCCAGTACTAGCAATGAGTATTGTGTACTTTGTCCATTCTGTCATGAAAACCCGGCAGTGGTAGGGGGTAGCTGTCATAGGCTACGCCGGCTGAACAGAGCACGGCGGCCGCTGCAATACTCGACGGTGCGAATCTCAAGAAATCAATTACTGCAATCAACGCAAAAATTCGAAGAAAATAATTATTTCAATCTAAAAAAACATATAATCGCATTGAATGAAGCAAAGCGATCAAACTAGCATCAGGGATTGTGCCAACCGCGAGTGGTCGTAAGAATGAACTGGGAGGCTCTGAAGAACCGGGTCTCGGATCCGGGTTTAAGATCGGATGAGGACACAGGGAGCTGGGAGAAGAAGTAATGGAGGTAATCGAAGGGTGTGACAGAGCGCAATCTCCAGTTCAGTTGGGTCAAGATCCGCAGCTCCATTCTCTGAACCGACTTGGATTCAAATACGAAGCCTGGATCGAATATCTGCAGGTCTAGCAAGTTTGGGATCCGAGGCTCCTCCATTTTCGCCGCAAGAGACAAACATGCCACTGATAATAGATGAAACGGCCACCCAGCGGGCTGCGACCAGGTTCAGAACAAGCAGAAAATAAAATTATTACTATTTATTAAAACAATTAGAAATAGGAAATAAAGAAATGTCAGAAACTTCTCCCAGAAAATCATATAGTTCCACTTCGGTATAATCTGGCCGTACTATACCGGAAGAGAAGAAGAGCACGATAAGAAACGGTCGAAGTAGTTGACGGAGAGTAACGCCGTTACAGGACGAAACTGGTAACGGGAGTGCACCTGCATTGCGCAGAGATGAAGAAAGTCACAAACCCTATTCGAACCCAAAAAACGGAAAATGTTGATTCCATGAAAGTACGAAAGTACCCCTCTACCTTGAAGATCCAATTAATGGACTTATCGCGATTGGTGAAATCTATCGGACAGTCACGGAGGCGGTGGAGGTAAACTTGGCTCGGCATGAGGTGTGACTCTACGTCGATGAGTTCGCCGATGGCGATCTCATCGGACGGCGGAGAATAGTGCGGGAGGTAAGATGATGGTGATGGAGGGTGGCGGAAGGTCGAGGCATCTTCACCGGAGTACAAGACGTCGGCAGCGTCCTCGGGGCAGAGCAAGTAACCGGCGGCTGAGCCCTCCGATGAAAGAGACATTGCGATGAAGGAGGATTAGCTGGGAGAGAACCAGTGTGGGCTGTCAGTTTGGTCATGGCTCAGCTCTTATGGGTTTGGGTTTGACATCTCAGTGTCTCCACTGAAAACGTTTCTCTCTCTCTCTCTCTCTCAAAGGTTTTGTACTTTTGTGGGTATTGATGAGCTCCCTCTCGTGTCCTTTCCTCCCTGTGAATTACATATATAGAGGAGAGGGGAAAGAGTGTGTCATCATAACCGTGGGATTTGATCAGAAACGAAGATGACGCGTGCGGAATGTGATTCTGCCTTGGCTATTTCTTCATTCTCTCTGTTAATTGAGGCCAACAAAAGAAATATTTTGTTGGAAATTCATTTATTTATAGATTTATTGATATCTCATATTTCATAGTAAAAAAGAAAAGAAAAGAAATATATCTCATATTTGTATTTTGTTTATTTTTCTTTTTGATGTCTATCACTGATTTGATGGTGATTTCATGCGTCATGCATGTTTCATAAAATTAGTTAATTTTTAAAGGTTTTTCAATGAATTTTCGGTTTTTCATTGTTTCACTTTTGATGTTTAAATGAATACATAACTTCATTACCTATGTTAAAAAATTTTAATTAATAAAAAGCATGCCCATAAGTTAGGGCAGGTGTAAGTGTGTGTTTGGAACAGCGATTAGAATACTTAAAAGCAGCTTTTTAATCATGATTTACGGTATATGAGGTAAATATGTGAGAAGAGTTTTGTCTCGATTTACGTGAAAAACAGCCTAAACACCATCCAAACACTCACTAAGTGCTCATTTGGGATAGTTTATTTTTGAGCAATAAGTGCTTATAAATCGTGATTTACGGTAAACGAGATACGTATGTGAGAGGAGTTTTATCTCGACTTACGTGATAAGTGCTTATTAACCCCCAATAAACAATACCAAACAAATAGGTTAAGTTAAGCTCGACAAATAACACTAGGCCTAAAATTAGAATATACCTCTTTTATATTTCAAGCCAAATCTTTGACAAACTCTTTCTATTACTATTATAATATTTCATCTTGGCATCATTAAAATAAGAGTAAAATACTCTGATCACCCTCCAGTTTTGCCTTAATTACACAGACCTCCCCTCTATTTTGAAAACATACATTTAAGTCCAAACAGTTAACTCCGTTAAGAATATTCTAAAAAGATTCCAAAAATAGATTTTTTAATTAAATTTATTTTGTCTTGCACATTTTGACTAAATTTGTTTTAAAGAATTTAAGATTTTTTTATATGTTCCTTAATTTCCATTTTTATCTTTACAATTAGTTATCTGTTTGATGATTTTAGCATTGATTAATGTAAATATCACAAATGTTGAATATTAATTCAAGCAAGAATTTAAATAAAAAATATGCTTGATCAAATGTGTTTATAAATATTTGTGAAAAAAAAATATTAAATTATAAATTTAAATGACACATACAATCTCATACTTATATAGTTTATTATATTTGATAAAAATATGTTTTTAATATATATTTTAACTCAAAATTAATCTATAATATCAAAATTAATAAATTTTTTAACAAATTAGAAAGTTAGGGGATAAAATAGAATAAATCTATGGTTGTATAAATTTTTATTAGCCCCTATATATATAATTCTAATACTGAAGAGGGGCATTTTGGTCAAAAAAAAGTTCAAAAGTCAAATTTAACGATCAACTAACAGTTTGGATGGATGGAAATAGAATATCAAAATATAAGGGAGGTTTGTGTAACATATATTTTAATTTTAAGGGAGGTTTATATGTGTTTCCAAAACAGAAGGGAGGTTAGAGTATTTTACTCTTAAAATAAACTCACACCAAGAATTATGTTTAAGCAAATAACACAAATTATGAGAGAGGGAGTAATCCGTCTTGCATAGCCAAAGAGGGGAGATAAAGAGAGAGATGAGCGGCGGAAAAGTGAGAGGATTGAACTAGTGTGTGAATGATGGAATGTAAAACTTACGGTTAGTGCTAAGTTTGTAATTTCACAAATAATTTATAAAATTGATTTTGATTACATTATATATAATTATATGCAATTGTGCAAAAGAAAAAAGGTATAATATTTAGACGTGTAGCCCATGCCTTACAAAAATAGGCATGATTTATTTACCTAAATAGGCTTGAATCTAAACCTGACATATTCACTAAATAGATTATAGTATGCTCAAAGTATGTCACACGATAGGTCCTTAATAAGGATTTAACCTACTCCAGGCTTATTTGAAATAATGATTAGAGCCTTCAAAATAGGTTTTCAATAATAATGTAAGGTGTATAAGCGAAATAAGTATGTAAAAAAAATTTTATCTTAATTTATATGAATGTGCTCATAACAAATTGCTTCAAATAAGCACTTCATCCTCTAGTCAAGGTTTTTTTCTTTTAATGACACGGCCTTGCTTCCCAATGATGTACGTTGTCTCTATTAAATTTTTTTAAGCGTGAGGTTGAAAAAGTCCTTTCTAACAATCAAAATTAGCCATACACTTAGCTTTTGCAAGTCGTATAGTCTTCTAATATGATAGAAAAACTCAAACTCAAACAAAAAGGTTTATAATAGAAAAGTTTTCAAATTCACTTTTAATTACTAATCAATATGGTAGAAAAGAATTCAACTAATCATTTAAAAATGGTATCGTATTAAAGAGTTCTTCATCGAAATAGCAATTAACCATTGTACAGAATAAACTAACTAAATCATTGAAACGTCTATCATGGTTAAAAAGGATTAAAATTACTACCAAGATTAATCCTTGATATTAAAGGCTATATGGATAATGAAACTCTACTAATTAAATTGCACATCAAACCATGTTAGAAATGGGGGAAACGCGTAGATTCATGTGAAATTATGAATTTTTCGGACACAAATTTTTTTCTCATAATGATTTTGTTTTTTTTTTTTGTTTTTTCCACCATGAATGATTTTTCTTTGTTTAAACTTTGTTGGTTAAATTAATATACATTGGTTGGTCATTAATAACAAAAATGTGCGTAACTTATAATGTGGGTGAGAGTGATGATTGGTGCTGTAATAATAGCAGGTAGGCGTTAGTTGAATGTGCAAGGTGCGAGTTTTTTCAATATTGACTGACTTTATGCAAAGACCACGAGTAACACCCTCTCTATGTAAGTGTTCGTTTGGAATAGCTTATTTTTAAGTAATAAGTGTTTATAAATCGTGATTCACGGTATACAAGATAAGTATGTGAGAGGAGTTTTATCTCGACTTACGTAATAAGGACTTATTGTCCAAAAATAAGTGTTTCCAAACACAGCTTAAATGGGGATTCAAGTAAGTATAAATGAATTTATTTCCATTGTGACCCAAAATTCATACGAAAAAAAAAATTTTCTAAACACAAAAAAGACATCAAAATTCAACCATATGACTGCAGTGGAACATAATAGGGGAAAAAAAAAAAATAGTGAATCACCTTAAACTTCACATTTTAGATATATAATGCAATTTAATGTCTGTGTAAGCAACACGAAATATCAATTCCATAGTTATATAATTTCATGTTTGTTTTAATTTATTTTCATTTTGGCGCTAATCTGAAGATCAAATTCAATTATCAGCGTTTTTTTTCCCCAAAAAAAGGATTGGGTATCCATTAAAAAACGAGAAGTACAAGTGAGTGACTTGACTTTTGGATAACATATTTTCGTTAATTGATTCATTTAATTAGGTAATATTCTCTCCCATTTCTAATATCCTATGAGCTAAATAAAGGCTTTATTTTTCAGGTAAGAAAACAAGGGGTTTATTTTGTGGAAAATTTTATAAAAAAACAGCTGAATTAATTAAATGCTAACTTATGTCACTGAGCTTAGCAAATTATAAATTAAGTTACATGACACTCTTAGAGATTTAGAAATTGGGTCAAATTACTTTCATGTCCCTCAATTGATATATCTAGTTGACTCAAAAAAAATTGATCAAGAAGCTTAAAAAAGTGCTTTTTGGCTCTAAGAAAAATCATTCTCCCTTTAACTTGTATTTTGGGTTCAATGTCTTGATATTTTACTAGATATTAATAGGCTCTATTCAATGTGCCAATGTGACCGCAACTTTCTCAAGTACCGAGATTTGGCAGTTGGGAAAGTGAAAATCCATCTTCCAATCTCCCATCTACTAAATCCATGGTTAATTCAGAGGACCAAACTGAAAAAGGATAAGCGAGATCAACACTTTAAATTAGATCAAGAGAGGAAGGCAATGCAAGTCGTCCTTCATCAACGGCCATTAATCTGTGATGAACGAAGACCAAAATAGCATTAGCAGCAATATCACGAACCTTAATCTGGACCCAAGGCTGGTTTACTTGAATCTAGGTGCGAAGCTGTCTTCCGCACAAATGGGTTCAAGATTGGAGGCAATGAGTCGCCTGATATATCAATTTTTTTTTACTTTTACGATTTCAGAAAGTGTGAGAAAGCTTTTTTGTAATTTTTTTTGTTGCTTTTAGGTAAATTTTTTGAGTAACCTGGATATATCAACTAAGGGGCATAGTTGTTATTTGGCTCAATTTCTAAATATCTCATTGTATCACATAACTTAATTTATAATTTATTAAGTTTAGTGACCTAAATTAGAATTTGATCAATTTAACCGTCTTTTTGTGGGATTGTCCCTTTATTTTGGTCTTATATATCAGTCTTCAATTCATTTTGTCTCACAAATTTATAATTTTTGCCTTAAAATATCTCTATTGATTACATATGATAAAGAGGTTTACATAAAAGTCTAGTTCCAAAACACATACATTAAGGAAGATATTTTTGAAAAACTAAAACACATTTATTATAAATAACTGATTTTTTTAATATTTGTAAATTAGTTATATTCCTCTTATATTAACCACTGCGCATATATTTCAAACAACTACCTTTTTACTCAAAAGTTGGTTAAAAACACTCCTATTTCTTATCCAGTTATGAATGCAAGCTTTTCTTATGATGAATTTTATTTGTTTCAATTTTCTAGTCATCAAATGCAAGTTTTTCTTATGCCGAATTTTCTTCGTTTCACTTTTTTTTAGTCAAATTAATACATTGCTTCCTTAATTTATTTAAATCGTTAAAGTAATTCTTCAACTTTGAAATGCACCAAAATATATTTTATCAATCATTCTATTCAATATCTTATACCATTGAGATTGTTGACCCCGTTAAGAACTAATTTTTGAAAAATCTTAAACAATATCTAAACTGAAAGTAAAACACCTAATGAGAATAAATTATCAACTCAAGTTGATACAAGTGTTATGAGTTGTTCCAAGGTCTTTAGAGCCTTTTTATATAGAATAAATCTAATAAGAAGGAGTATATCATTTTCTTTTAATATCCACTAACACTAGTACAAAAAAGGGTTTTTAGACCGGAATATTTAGACTGGTTATATTAGATAAGGTCTTAAAAATATGACCTGTGGTATTTTTGTAATTATGATGAAATATTAAGACCGGTTATATTTATAACCGGTCTTAAAAATACCTTTAAGACTGGTTATATTTAAAATCGGTCTTAAAAATAATTTTAAGACCAGTTATAATAAAAATCGGTCTTAAAATATATACAATTAAAAAAATAAATACATGTAATATATTTTCTAGACCGGTTCTAAATATAACCGATCTATAAAATATTATCTGAATTAAAGACAATTAAAAAAATAAAATCGCTATTATTTTTAAGACCGGCTGTACATGAAAACCAGTCTTAAATATTAAAAATTTAAGACCGGTTATTATTTAATAACCGGTTTTAAAAAGTTTCTATTTTTAAGACCGGTTATTTATTCATAACCGGTCTTAAATATTAATTTTAAGACCGGTTTCTAATTAAAATCGGTCTTAAATATTACTTTTAAGACCGGTTGTTAATTACAACCGATCTTAAAACGGACTTGAATTTCAAAACGCGCCTAATTTTAACTTTGAAATTTGAGACTCAAGCACATAAGCAAAACCCCTGCGTCTGTTCGCGGTAGCTCCTCCTTTCCCCTTCTCTCCTCTGTCCTTAACTTCGCCGCCGTCAACGGAGATTTACGGTTGAATATATTGCCATAAGGCTATCGTTGTTGGTTCCCTCCGATTGATTTCGTTTTCAACCTTGTTTTTATTGTTAGGTTTGTGTTTCAGTTACCAGGCGTTCAATTAAATAAATGGTTTCGTTTTTGGGTATTTAATTGAAATCTCCATTTTTTTTGTTTGATTCTTGAAGCAAGTCGTCAACCCACTTTTCAGAAGCGTCCATAGCCTCCCAAGAGAGACCTTACTCGATTCGTAAAGTGGCCAAAGACTGTTCAAATCCAGAGAAAGAAGAGAATCCTCAAGCAAAGGTTGAAGGTACTGTTAATTATTCTGAAGAGTTTTACATAATGCATGTATGTCTGAGGTTAATGTCCTTATGCTTCTGTGGACCTGGGTTTTTTTTGGTTGTGTATGAGAAGGGTTCAATTTTGGTTCTGTATTTTTGCATGTTCAATATAGTAAAACTTTGGATAAGGTAGTGCTGATATTGCTTGATATGAACTTTGGTGTTGCTTCTGAGTCTGCCTCCTAATGCATTTATGTTTGTTCAACTTGTTCAAACTTGCCTCCTATTTTTGCTTCTGAGTCTGCCTCCATATGCATTTATGTTCAACTTTGTTCAACTTATGCTGACATTGTTATGGAATGTATAAGGGTAGCTTGATAGGGACCTAAGTGAATAAACTAGATTAGTCTAAATAAGGACTTAAGTGCAAACTCACATAATTGTATTAGTTTTGACCTGATAAGAAATCAGAAAGAGAGAAAGAGAGAAGAACAAAAAGTGAGGGAAACAGAGGAGAATCAGGAACAGAGGAGAGTAGAGAAGAGAAAGGTTCTTTTAGAATATCGCTCAATGAACAACTCAGGTCAAAATTGATACAATGGAGGGTGCATAGGCTATTTATAACATAATAGCCGACCTCTCCCAACGGCTACTAGCTTCCTTGCACATTATTCACTAATAACTATCCAATTATGTGAGTTTGCACTTAAGTTCTTATTTAGACTAATCTAGTTTATTCACTTAGGTCCCTATCAAGCTACCCTTATACATTCCATAACAGACATTAAATCCTATTTTTGCAAGTATTTTCAACTTGTGCATTGCATTTAATTATTTGTTCATGTTTGCATAACTTGGGAATTGCTTTTGAACGATACCTTTGTAGATAGTACCGTGTAGCAAAATTTACTTAAACTATCACAAGTTATCCTTAAATAGTGTCCTTAAAGTGTTTTTAGACAATGAGTCGTCCTAGTGAGGGTACTCTAATCCAACTAATCCAAATCAAAGCGAGCCTAGCAATGCTCCTAGCTAGAAACATAGTGAGCCAAGTAACAGGCCTAGACGAAGGGGTAGAAGAGCCACCCAAGTAACAGGCCTAGTGAGGGTACTCCGATCCAACTAATCCAAATCAAAGCGAGCCTAGCAATGCTCCTAGCCAGAAACACAGTGAGCCAAGTAACAGGCCTAGACGAAGGGGTAGGAGAGCCACCCAATTGAGAGACATTCCTCTCAATCGAAATACTGAGAAAAAGATTCTGATTGAGTTTGATAGGTATTAGAAACCAATCGGGCCTAATGCCCAATGGTATAGGAGTTTTGTTGGCCTCCTAGCACGCAACAAGCCTAGCATCTTGATAGAAAAGTGGAGAAATGTGGCTAAAGGTGTGAAGCGACATATTTGGGAAACTATCCAGCTTACTTACGACATTCCTAAGAGTGAAGTCTTGTATGACAAGACAATGACATATTGTGATGAACGCTGGAGAAATTTTAAGACAAGTCTAGCCAATAATTACATGTATATCGAGGTGGAAGAAGGTCAGCCTCTTCCTAATTCGTGCGATCAGTATTCTTTTATTGATGAACAGACTTGGCAAGAATTTAGACGGCTTTGGACTACTCTAGAAGCATTGGTGAGTTGAATTATTTTGTAATTGATTTGCTTATGAATTATGAATTGTCTTTATTGATTTACAATGACTTAATTTTGATTTCTTATTTGCAGGAAAAAAAGGAAAAAGGCCTAAGAGAGTGGTAGAAAGAATGATTGCCCCCATACAATGTCTCGTGGGGGTATGCGAAGGCCGAAAAAGACTTGTTGGCGGCCAAACAGAAGAGATTGGAAGAAGCAGCTCAATCCGATCCTTCTGTTCTTCTTTCTCCACCATCTCCGATACGTCGCGAAGAGAAGTGGTTGTTCGCTCACCAAAAGAGGAGTGGGTCTTATACGAGTGAACAATCTCGTATAGTTAGTGAGAAAATTGTAAGTATTGTTGTTGACTTGTTGTTATTAATTATTTGGTAAACAAATTTCATTACTAACATTTGTCATATGTGTCTTATAGGAGGAGCTTCAAAAAAAAAACAAGCCGAGGGATCGTTTAGGTCGGATGGGAGGAATAACATCCTGACAGTAGCTATAGGAAAACCTGAGCATCCCAACCGTGTCAGGGGGATTGGAGGAGGGGTAGGCATAAGGGATTACTTTGGAGCACCCGCACGCCGTTCCTTAAGTAGTATGGTGACTAGGGAGGAGATGGAGCGTATATTGACCACTGTGAGGGCGGAAGTTAGGGCCGAGGCAAAAGCATCATTTGATGCACGATTTAAAGAAAGGTTCAGCAAGATGAAGGAGGAATGGATGATCATGACGAGCACAAGACAAGCAAATACCAGTGCTCCCCAAGCTCATTCCTTAAACCTTAAACAGAGCACTAAAGGGAGTTGCATTGGTCAGTCATCAGAGGGTCCTGGAAAAGAAATTTGTGAGCCTTGTGACTTGTTTGTGGAGGATTGTTCGCTATTTAGCTTCCGCAAGCATACGGGTTGCAAGTAATAAAGTGATGAGTAAAGATCGTTCCCACGAGGACTACGACGAAAGCGAACTAACTAATGCAATCATGTGTTCAATTAGGTTGAATAGATTCATTTGAAATTGATCAAGTTCGAACAAAACATGTTGGTTGGGTGAAAAAAAAAATTAAAACTACTTTTCGACGAAAAATTTATAAAAGCAAATGATTCTTTGAATTCAAGTATTGGATGAAACCTAGGATTGTTTATCCCCCTTGTATTTCAAAAGCATTCACTAAATCCCCCCCATATGTGCTACTTAATGAAAGATTATGCTAGCCAAGGATACTAATTTACCTATAAGTGCTCTCTCAAGTCTCCAAATAGGTGTTTAATTCAATTAATTCATTAATCTCTTAATTAACTAATTAAACCCTAATTTCCATTACAAATCCTATTAGGCTATGTGAGGCTAATGAGTGTATCTCTACCTCATTCGCAAAACTATCCATTCAATTCACAAATTTCAAGTTCTCACACGATTAGATTCAAGTTCTACACTCAATCTAGCCCTCTCAAGCATTAATCAAGTGAACCCAACAATCTTATTGGTGGCCAATCAACAAGAAGCTTTAAGTAAAGAGTAAAATCAGCATAATCTCTTCATTAATCACAAATATAAAGGGGAAAATGAGTACTTAATCCATACAAAGATTCAAAACAACCCTAAAATGAAGTGCTTAACTACACATAGTAATGAAAGAGCTACAACTATGCAAAATAATTACAGCCATATCAAAAACTAAGCAAAGAAAGAGAAGAGGAATGAGAAAAACCAATGATTGGAGCCCAACATCTCTTCTAGACTTCAACCCAAGCTCAATATTCTTTAAGGAGGCAAAACCCTAGCACACCCAGCTCCTAGGAACACTTGAAAACTGAAGAATGACATAATTTTCAAGGTATTAAAACCCGGACCGGGTATTGAACCGGTTGGGGTATTGGGTTAAGGAACAGTGGGTCAGACCGGGGCCAAACCGGAGCTAAACCCGGATCAAACCGGTAAGAAATTGAAGATTTTAGGCTTATTGGTATGCAATTCTAAAGAAAATATAATTTTTTTTAAATTGAAAACCGGACTGGCCGGTGGTTTCCATAACCCTGCTAATTTTGGCTTATCGTGTGCTTAAATAGCCTCTACATGCGTTTCAGTAAGTAAAACGCATGGTTGCATAATCTGTCGTATGCTTCGGCACATACGTGTGTGCTGAAGCATATGATACATTAAGTTCTGGTTCTGGTTGGCTTCAGCCAAGGGTTGGGTGCTAAAGCATATGACACAGTAAGTTCTGACCTCGCCTGATTCAACACATATGCTGTTGGCTGAAACATATGACATAGTGAATGCAATTTCCTATTGGCTGAAGCACATGTATTGTTGGTTGAAGCCAACAATACAGCAGCTTCCCTTCTGATGTATGGAGCTGCTCCTTGGTCTTTGAAAGCTTTAGCACTTGTCATCTTTACCTACAAGAAACACTTCATAAGCTCTAACTTGAATGGATAATCCTACTTATATGCTTTTAACTCATGATTTGAATTTTTCTTTTGTTTATCACATTTTCCTCTATATATGCACAATTTATACTTAAAAGTAAGTGAACAAACAAGAAAATGTGCTAGAATGTTATCAATTTCTATGAGTTAACACACCCCCAAACTTAAACTTTTGCTTGTCCTCAAGCAAAGAATTTTATCCTCACTGAAAGAATCAACTACTCATTATTTATGCATGAACAATTTAGCCTTATCATCTGCTTAAGTAATTATATTAAACAAGAAATGAGTACAATATGCAAAGATGAATGCTTCATAGATTTAAAACATGCTTTTCAAGAATTCTTAAGTGTGAGTGTGTGTATGGAGTCAACATTTATTCCTTTTGCACAAGTTAAAATTCAAAGCAACACTTCAAATCATATACCAATATTCAAACAAATAATTTTATCATCCCCTAATTCCTTCCTCTTTTATTCTAATTCACTTCACTTAACTTAAAAATCAAAGGGACTTTTATTAGCTTGTAATGGGGCCAGGGGTTAAGGTTTTCAAAAGAAAAGGTAAAGGATAATCAATCAAATACCTTAAGATAGATGATACTATTCAAGGGCTTTCTTTCTTTTCTCATGAAGCATACTCCCCCAAACTTGAACCAAATTGATCTTTTCATATCAAGCCTTCTTTTTAAGCATTTTTCTTTATTTTTTTGTTTGTTTTTATACACACACACACACACACACACACACACACACACACACACACACTTACACTTTCTTCTTCTTCTTCTTTTTTTGGAATATTTTGGCTTGATTTATGTACCTTGTGAACTCTTTTTCTTTCTACACTCCTTTCCCAATCTATTATAACTTTGCATAACATCACCATATTCCACCACCCAATCAATTATCATCTATCTCAAAGCAAGGGAATCATGGTTTTTCACATTAGTTGAGGTAGGTAGGTGTTAGGTTTTCCAATAAAAATTTATAATTGGTTTTTCAAATAGGCTCAAAATAAGGGTTCAAAGGGAAATCACATCAATTGGGTCAGTTTGAAAGGCTCAATCGCATTTTGTGAACTGCCCTAATCATTTTTTCAAATCTTGTGAAGTCAACAAAAAGTTTTGAAGAATTTCAAAGATGATTCTAAAATCAAAACTTAAAACAAAGGCATATAACCTAATTTGCCACAAAGTTTTTCAACCAGCACATCCACAATAAATTTAACTCCAATAGTGTGTGAAATACTTAAAAACTCTTGAATAACATGTTTTATCACTATAATGCATTCATCCATGCACATTAATAAAAATTTCCTATCTAATATAACATATCAAGCAGAAAGTTATATCATAGGATCATCCAAACAATATTTGACAAATAACCAAAACTAACAACTCATTTCCAACAATTCTTTACAAGCAAAAGCTTAAGTATGAGAAATCTCAAACATTCCACAATTTTCTTGAAAAACCTGTTCAAAATTTTTCTGTGCACTCCATTTCTTTCAAAAAGTCTCAAAATTGAAGTCAAAATTTTAAGCAATTTCATAATTGAAGCACTCTCACCCCCAAACTTAAAATTGACAATGTCCTCATTGTCAACTAAAAGGATGGGAGAGAAAATAGCCAGTACCTATACAACACAATATTCACAACATTTACACCATTCAATATTTCTTAAAAAATTAGGCCCTCACTAGCCTAACCAAGACCAGGAAATGAGGTCATCTTTAGGCATCAGTAGTTAGGAAATTAACAATCATAGGTAAGTCATAAGACAGAGACAATTATATGAACCATGCAAACTAGCCATCAGTAGCTAGGAAAATCATGTTCTCATGTTAACAATAGTGTCAAAGAGTATTATTGGCCATCAGTGGCCAGCACCAAGCATCAACTATTCGGTGTCCTGCAGCAACATTCTCATTCATATGCCAAATTTCAAAATAAACCACTCCAAAACAGGTACCAAGAATATGCACATTAACCACAAGCTATCAATAAATCAATCATAGGGCTAACTAGAAATCAAGCAAAAAATAGAAGCAGCAGTTATTAGTGCATAAAAGTCCTAAAAAGAACACAAAACACACAAAATAAATAAATAAATAAATAACAAGAGTGAAATCAAACATAAAGAAACAAACTTGACAGAAACTATCCTAACAGAAAGGAAAAAATACCCCAACCTTGAATTTTATCTAATTCCAAAGCTTGCAGCTATGATTCCAAGCCTAACCTTAACCTCACTACCTCTTTTATAACCTCAAATCACCTCAGAACAAGGATTTAGATTAATACAATGTTAGTAAAATCAATCCCAGCATTGGAAACATTCCAAGACGTTCAGCACAATTGGGTCATTGAAGCACATGCTCAAGAGCAATTATAGATTCATGAAAAACTTTATAAATCCATAAATTCAAGGAGGCAGTGAGCAATCTTTGAAGTTTAGGTAAAACAAGGTTTCAAACAAGAGAGAACTCTCTTCCAATTACACATCAATATGTAAAAGGAAATTGAACATTTCAAAGATCAAGTACACATGAGGAACATAATTCCACAGCACACATAGATTGCAATGCCCAAATCTTAGAACTAGTACCAAATTATTCACAAAATTTCATTGCTGTACCACTTGAATCAAGCACACATAAGAAACTGTCAAGTAGCCAAACATTTTTTTTGAAATACTTTGGAACAACTTCTTGGCAGCTAATTTAAGACTCATCTCACACAAATAATCATCAACAGTTACCAATGGCTGTCCTCAAAGTCATGTTATAATGCCCTAAATTTTGATTTAGGGCTAATGACAATTATTGAAAATGATTTGAGGAATTAGGATGGATTTGAGATTCGAATTATCATTGGAAATGCCCAACACCTTGTATTTTAGCATAATTATGTGATGAAATAATTATTGGGCTAAAATAAGGGTAAATGGCGCATAAAAAAGAGGAAAAGAATTAATTATGTGTTATGTGGCAATTTAAATAAATGTGCCATAATCATTGAAAAATTAAAAGAATGGTCATAAGTTAGTGATTAATGGAGCAATTAATTACTAACTAAGAGAAAATGAGATGTGAGAGTAAATGGCTAATGGAGGGATTAAAGTGGCTAATTAGTGGTTTACTTTGTGAGATTGCATGAGATGAAGACAAGTGTCAAGTTGGGATGAAGCAAAAGAGTGTAGAAAAGTCAAGAAAATATTTTAATATCATTTCTCTCTCTCTCCCTCTCTCTTGTGCATTTAGGCATGGGCTTGGGAGGCAAAAATCAGATCCCATCATGCTTCATCATCATCTTCATCTCTCCTCTTCCTCTCTCATGCGTCCTCCATTGTTGGCCAAAGGAGGAGGAAGTTCTTGAGAAAAGGTAAGCTTTTGACCCTCTAAATGGCTTCTAATGGAAAAATGCTCTTATATAAAGTTGTTCCTTATGTTGAGAGCTTCAATTTCATGGTTTTAGTTTATCCATTTGGTAGTGCTTGAGCTCTCACAAAATTGTGGACTTGGGTGAATCAAGGAACTTCTTTGGGAAAAGTTGTAGAGGTGAGTAAGATAAACCTTTCTATATAGGTTTTATAGCCATTGGTTGAGTTTTGATTTTCTAGAAATTTGGGGTTGAATTTCGAAATTGAGGGTCAATGTGTTTATGATATGTTGTTGTTATGGAAATGGTGCCTTGTTTAGTGTTTGAAATTGATAGAATTGCATTGAAGATTAAATGTGAAGTTTGGCAACTTTGTGTTGGTTTTGTGTATTGGGAAAAAACAGGGCATGTAAATGGGTTATGATTTTGGTCATTTTGAGGTAACCATTGTGTTCCTTGTGGAAAATTGTATGGGAATAGGTTTGGTTAATGATTTTAGAGTCATTGGACACTTTGGTATAAAATTGGAAAATGCTGTCAATGTGAACTCTATTTTGGGCAGTCAGTTTGTATGAAAGTTTTGAATGACTAAATGTGGTTTAAAAATCCTGAAACTTTCCAATCTTAAATTTCATATCCCAAGATTCAAAATGGACATATAGTTTGTGTCATTTCGTTTTGTGAACTGAGAGTTATGCTTTGCCAACGTTTAGGATCAAAACTGAACTCTGTTTTGGGGCAGTGTTTAGTTTTGTCTAATTATGGAATTTTGTCTTAATTTACAGTAATATTCCATATTTTTCCTATAAATAGGACCTAAATAGCTTTTATTTGGCTTTAGAATTACCTTATTTTGATTTTTCTAGAATTAGTTATGATTTTTGGAAGTTCAGCCAGGAAACAGAATTTTCTTGGCCGCGGCCAGAGGTTATGAACCGCGGCCCAAGACCTTCTGTGCATCCATTGGCCGCGGCCAACCCCCAAAAATTAACATTTTGGACTTTTAAAAGGTGACCTTTGGTCAATTGTTTCCCAAGCCTTTAGGCATGTGTTTAGACTTTGATTAGCCACCTAAAGGTCATGAATGATAACCAACGATAAGTGTTATTCAAGTAAGGATTTGGAAAAGAGAATAACCCTATGTCCTTGTTTTGGTAATAGGGTTCGATATTCATCCTGATCATGGTTTGATGTTCATCTAATCGTGAGTAAGCTGTGCTGGAGCACACGTGGAAGAATAAGAGTAGGGAACTTACCTCTCCTGCATGTATTGATATTTGTGTTTGTGTATTGATGCATGTTATTGCTTTGCTTGATTATGTGAAACATATATGAATGATTGAAGCTCTGTTTCTATTTATGCTATGGCCATGAGTATATTGTTGAAACATTGAACATGCGGATATATCATTATGTGAGCACGAGTTATTGTGATGCAAGTATGTTATGCATTAAACACTTATCTTGTATGCATATTGGTATCTGTTTCCTACTGGGATTCTCTAGAATCTCACCCTCCCCTACCAACATTTTAGACAGGGAAGGTAGAATGAGGATGGAGCAAGCATCCAAGGGCGACGAGGACTCCTTTGGGTTGCCATTTTGGTAGTTGGTTATCATGGTAGTTGGGATTATGTATAATTGGATATTGGATGTATATTGGGTTATTTGGTTATGTATTAAAGATGGATTTGTGTAATCCCCGTTGAGGAATTGTAAATGGCGTATGTGCCCTATGAATCTTTAGTGAAGGTATGAACCCAGAATTTTTGGTATTATTATTGTGCACTCTGATATTTATATAAATGTGATTTATCTTCACGAGGTAATTATATTCGAAATATGAATGTGAGATCAGGTTAAAGTGTTTGTGAAAGAAATTTGTGAAAACCTTATCTTATTGATGGGAATGTAAATGAGTTTTGATTATTATTGGTCTCTATTTCATTTTAATCACGTATTTCGGATAATAATTACAGAGGGGGTTACACATGTAGGCATTCAGTCCTGAGTTCTTAAATTAGAAAGATTTCCTATAGCCAGCACATGTAGACTAATCAAAAGAGTGATGAAAATAGAGCTCCCAATGAACAAGATTGTATCCAGAGATCACATTATTTTGAAAATTCAGTCAAGAAATTGGTGGAATTTAGTCCTAAATAGCTTGTAAACATAGAGGCCTCATGTTACTTCACACTGCAATTCATTTCACTTTTGAAATTCCTTAGTTGTACACCTATGCTTCAGTTCTCAAAATAGCCAAATCATGGAAGAAATGTTGGGTATGGCAAAACATTTTCTGTTTTTTTAACATATGAAAAGTCTATGCAAGTTTTACAGAGCTAGCCCAAGACCTTCCTAGTATAAGCAATCATCAACAAGTGCTATTATCACTCCTCAGAGGCACATGGCAGTACATCCCTAATTTCTTAAAATAGAGAAATTTCCAACAACTAGCACATGTAATCTAATTAGAGACTTTGTAACAGCATTTTCAATTGGACAAATTGTCTTTTTGAGATTATGAGAATTCAAGCATCCCTTCTGAATCTCTTGAAATTTAATTAAAGAATTAGTTCCAGATAAGAAAACAACTTTCAATTCCATTTATACAGTAGAAGAGAAATGGCCAAACTAATCCTTCAAACTCAATGTTTTATCTTTGAAACAACAAAGCTTTCAGAACTTAGTCACTTGCTTGGGTTCTCTGTTTAGCAAACATGTGCAGAATATGCTATCACAGTTAGAGCCAGTCAAGTCATGCATTTAAGAAACTATCTTAAACAAGCAATGCAATATACTAATCCTCCTATCACATTATTAGTTCAATCACACATATACAGAGTCACAAGGAAACTGAGCCAGAACCACAGGGAAAGGCCATCAATAACCTGCCCAATACACAAGCTATTACAGCTATCAAATAGTAATAGACGAATCAGAGCACAGCACAAACACAGTGGCATATTCACATACAACTGATGCTAATCCTCAAATCAAAGTCAAGTTAACCATATTCCAAAAACAAACCAGCACATTCAAACTCAAATCAGCAACTCATAGATTCAAAACTTTACAACTCAGTAGCATGTGACAATGTGGAACATATGCCAAAATAAATCAGCGATTGTAGAACCTATTTGTGCACCACTAATCAGTAATTGTGATTCTCTACTCCTCAAATGTAGTTGGCAATTCAGTCCTAAGTTCTAGTAGAGGAGGAATTTCCAAATAACTAACACATGAAGGCAACTCATAAAAGTTTGAAATAACAGTTTCCATGTGAAGGAAAAGCTTTTGTAGTTCAAGTAAATTTGAGCATTAGGTGTGAAACCTATGGTATTCTATTAGAATACATCTTGTCAAAACAAAAGCCTCAATTTCCTTTACACATCAGTAAGTAATGGTGATTTTGACACTTTAAAACTCAATTTGCTACCATTTCAAAATTGGAAAACAATTACCATAGGTTTTAGGCTCTTTCCACACACTGCAGTTCTCAAAATAGCCAATCGTGGACAACTATTCTAGGAAATTAAGGCTGCAACCTATTTTGTTTAGAGACTATTTAACAAACAATAACTAGTAATTGCAGGAAATTAATCTTAGAGGAGTTCTCAAAGCCCAGGTTTAACTTAATGGATGGACTACTCAAGTCGCAAAACATCCCAACAGAATGTGGATGAAGGACAGAAAAGTTACCTTAGAGAAGGTCAATAGCAACCTGGAACAGAGAAGCAAGACACAACAAAATAGGGAAGATACCCGAGAACTAGACTAGACCACAGTGCTGAGTTGCTATGACAGTGATCAAAGCTGAAACTGTCGGCTATGGAGATGCCAACGACCCAGAAAATAGAGGCAGTGACGGTGTGGGAGGTTTGGTTTGTGAGAGGCTTAGAAAATGGCAAGGGTCACCAGTTGTGGTTGCTGTCGATAACAATAATGTGAGAGAGTGATGGAGATGGAAGGCAGTTGTGAGTGCGTACGTGAGAGCAATGGAAGAGGAATAGAGAGAGAGAGAGAGAGGTGGAGGAAGGAATAAGGTATAGCTATGGAGGGGGAAGGCTGACGGATCTGGAGGTGGAAGCCGAGAGAAGTCTACAGAGATGAGAGGTGATGATGAGGGTGTTCGATAACGGAGAGATAGAGGCGAGAAAGAGGGCACGACGGAGGAGGACCAGAGATGGATCTATGATAAGGGTCGACAGTGAGTGACTGGGATTATGGATCTAGATTGAGGGGGAGAGATCAGTGGAAAACGGAGCTGAGAGTGAAGTGAGCAATGGGAGTTACGACTATTGAAGATGGAGGATGGCAGTGTAGAGAGTGAAAAAGAGAGGAAGGGATTAGGGTTTGATAGATGAGGGGATTTACAATTGAGGATTTAGATTTTTAAATTAGGGATGAATGTGGTTGAAATTATGGTGTAGATTCAAATGGGTGAGTTGGTAATAAAATGAAAGATTGAAAGGCAAAGAGGGAAGACTACTATATATATATTTTTATGATTTTCTGAATTTTGATTTTTTTTTATATATATAGAAAAAAATATTATTTACTGAATAGTTCACTTTTTTTTTCTTTTTTTAAGAAACATTTTTGAAACATGACATAACAATGGAAAATTGTGTATATAAATTTTTTTATTATGTTATATATATATATATATCTATATGTATGTATCAGTATATGTATATATATACCTTGTTTTAAAGGGACACTTGGCTTCAGCACACATAAGAGTGTTGAAGCATTGAACACAGAGAGCATGCCTTCACGCAAGACATATTTTGGCTTCAGCCAACACCCTATGTGCCGAAGCAGATTACACAGTGAGCAAAATTACTTTAGAAAAACACCAGATTGGCTTCAGCATACACCAAGTGTGCTGAAGCCAATTATTGACAAATTTAAACCCCAAAACAAACATCACAAATAGACCCCAAAACTCATCCAAACACCATCAAACAAGTCTTATGCATCCATTCAAACACCAAAATCAGCTCAGCACATCCAAACTCTCTTCCACACAGAAAATGCACCATGAACATAAAGGTAATGATAAAAATCACTATATTCACATACTTTTCAACTCCTTAAATACCACTACCACAAGTTCATGTCATCCATAATTCAAATGAGAGTTAGCATCAAACACCTTCTCAAGGTAGTTTTAGTACTACCTAGAATTGATCAATAATCATATATGCATTTCTAAAATCTATTATATCAGCTTATAGTCAAGTGGACTTCCCTGAAATGCATCTCCCATATCCTTCCACCAACTTTATGCTCTAACCCAGAAAATCCCTCATTTGCATCAGCTTTGGTTATTCCTCATTGGGTACCTTTCCTTCCTACAAAACACAAAGATCAAACATAAAAACTACTAAAAATACTGAAAATGACAAGAGTGAGTTTAGAACTTGGGTGGCCTCCCAAGAAACTCTTAGTTTATAGTCTTTAGCCTGACTCTTCATCTCCTCAAGTCACATCATCTACATGTAAGGTGAAAACTTGATGGTTCACCTCTCTATCACAATTATTCTTTATGGCCACTAGCTTGAAATCCCTTATGGTCTTCATTGCTCAACTATGCTTGTATCTTCACAACATCAATAGCCCATTCAGTAGCTCTTTTACATGCTTGTAGAATTTCCAAAAGACGTTCTTCTTGTTGAATGGCTAACGGTGAAGCTACACCTGTTAGATCCCATATGTTTTGATGATAACAAAGATTGGATCAATAATATAAAAGAATTTGATAACAAACAAATGAATTTTGAACAATGTAGCAAAGTATTACTTGGAGTAAGCACTGGAGTGATGAACCAATTCTGTGAAGGCTTACTCGAGTAGCAACTCGAGTAAGAAAAGCCATTACTCGAGTAGCCACTCGAGTAAGCAAGAAGAATTTCATCCAGTGAAGCACTGCCAAAATTTGGAAGAAGTTACTTGAGGGACTACTCGAGTAATTTGTAAAGTTATATAGCCATTACTTGAGTAACATGATTTTCACAGGTATTATTCGAGTAGCCACTCGAGTAATTAGGTTAAAAATCTTTTAGTGACTCTCGGCCAAGAAATAGAACACATTACTCCAGTAACCACTTGAGTAACCAGTGAGAAAATAGCATTACTCGAGGGACCACCCGAGTAATCTGCAGAATTATTTGAAGCATTACTCGAGTTGCCACTCGAGTAACCAGAAAACAAACTCTCGGCCAAGAATTTGATGCATTTACTCGAGGGTGTAATCGAGTAATCTGCTGGGTTATTTGAAAGCTACTTGAGGAACCACTCAAGTAAGGTGTAAAGAAAAATGAAGCCCACTCGAGTAGCCACTCGAGTAACCAGATTACCACAGTAATCACCTGAGTAACCTGTGATGGTAAAGACATGGCCACTCGAGTAGCCACTCGAGTAAGGTAGTCCAGAAATTAAGTTTTTTATCGAATATCTTTTGATTTGTTATCTATATGATTAACTCTTCATTGCATTAGTATCCTAAGTACATTTACAGAGAAACAATGAAGACATCATATAAGAAGAGCAAAGTTAAATAAAGTGTCCGAACGTTCACCTACCGCTACCTACCGCAAACGGATAGTTTTCAAATTTGAAGAATAGTCAACCGTTGCTGCGTGACTCTAACGGACATATTTGAAATGCTTCCAACGGATACTACAAATCATCTTTATATATATGGAGCATTCAGAAAGAAGAAAATAAGACACGAACTGAGATTACACTGATCAACACATTCTTAGTACTTTGTTTTTATATACTCATTCATTTGTATTTTAGAGATTGTATATTTGCTCTGTGAGAGAGTTTTTCATTACAAACTTAATAATTGTTATTGAGACAACTTAAGGTAGTAGAACCTTGAGTTGGGGGTTTTGATTACAACGTGTAAGGGGGAGCGAGTGTCCAGGTGAAGGAACTTGCTGTGTACTGAGGTGCCAAGAACCCACTGAATCTTGGAGAATATAGTGAAACTCTTAGAGACACTCTGAGGACTGGACGTAGGTCAAAGTGGATATGGCAGAACCAATATAACTCTCGGTGTACACTTCGGTGATATTTCTTCTTGCTCTTAACTGCTTTTAATATTCCGTCAATTTCCTTATACGTAATGAAATTTCTGGGATTACCCAATTCACCCCCCTCTTGGGTTAAACGCTTGTACTAACAACACCCAATGATAGATTGTTGGCTCTCAAATAGTCATTCTGACTCCCAACATTAGTCGGTGTTGCCTTCAAGACACTCATGCCATCTTCCACTGCTTGACCCTCTATTTGAACTTGTAATGACAAAGCATCAACAAGCCCATTATGAATTGGCTTCTTGAATTATTTTTTCTCAACTTGCTCAACCATGTCAACTTGGAAGCATTGCTTAGCCTCATTGGGAGTCTTAATCAGCTTGTGCATATTGAAGGTAACATGATCATCTTCAACTCGCATAGTAATTTCACCCTTTTCAACATCGATTAGGGTTCTAGCAGTTGCTAAGAAAGATCTTCTAAAGAGAATATGAGTATCTTGGCCCTCCTCACAATCAATAACAATGAGGTCCGCGGGAAAAATGAACTTGTCTACTTTCACAAGCACATCTTCAATTATCCCTCTAGGGTAAGAAATACTCTTATCAGCAAGTTGTAAAGTAATGGTAGTCGACTGAGCTTCACCTAACCCTAGCTTGTTAAAAACAGATAAAGGCATGAGGTTCACACTTGCGCCAAGATCACACAATCCTCTTCCCAAGAATTTATCCCCAATGTGGCAAGGGATAGAAAAACTTCCAGGATCCTTCAACTTTGGTGGAATCTTCTTGATAACATCAGTAAAGCTCTTAGTCACAGCAACCATCTCAAACTCATTAAACCTTCTCTTCTTAGAAAGGACATCATTCATAAATTTGGCATATTTAGGCATCTTCTCCAAAGCTTCAGCGAAGGGTATATTAATGTGAAGTTGTTTGAACATTTCAATGAATTTCTTGAATTGACCATCATCTTGATGCTTCTTAAGCCTTTGAGGGAAAGGAGGCGGTGGAACATGTTTTGAAGGAGAAGTATGTGTATTCCTCTTCTTTTCATCCACATTTTTAGGTGGAACATGTTTTCCTCTCACATGTCATCATGGTTTTCCTTAGCTAGATTTTCCTTTTTGTTCTTATTTTCTTCAACTTCAATTTCTTCATCCAGAACTTGATTGTTATCAATCTCAATAACAACATGGTCGTTCAACTCTTCACTGACCTTACTTGAGCTTGGCACGTCCGTCAACTTTTTATCACTTCTCAAAGTAAGTGCCTTGCACTCTGCTATAACTTCTCGCTTAGGATTAAGAATAGTATCACTTGGAAGACCATTTCTTAGTTGAGCACTTAAGTGTGAAGCAATCTGTCCCACTTGTATCTCAAGATTCTTGATTGCCGTGTCATGAAGAAAAACTGTGCCAACTAAGCGTTCTTGACCTTTGAGAATTTGCCTCAAGAGTTTATTTGTCTCAGAATCACCCTCTTATGGTTTTTATGGTTGCTCAAAGCCTGGTGGACACATTGGCTTACTAGTAGAAGCATAGTGATTAATAGGGTTCTCACTAGATCCAGTCTTCCAAGAGAAGTTGGGGTGGTCCCTCATACCCTTGTTGTAGGTATTAGAGTAAGGGTTGCCACGTGGATATCTTTGATTATTGTTCAAATAACTCATAGACTCTATAGTATGATAACATTCTTCATAGGAGTGTGCTTCTCCACATATTTCACAAGAAAGACTTGGAGCTTGGATAGCATTCACATTCTTGGATGAATTCCTCTCTATCTTCAATTCAAGTTGATCAAATCTCTTAGCCATTGCTTCAAGTTGAGCAACAATTTCCTTAGACACATTTGAACTACTTGAAGGATTTGGTTCCCTATATGTTCTATAGCTAGAACGTGCATTTTCAGATTGTTGCAAGTAATAAAGTGATGAGTAAAGATCGTTCCCACGAGGACTACGACGAAAGCGAACTAACTAATGCAATCATGTGTTCAATTAGGTTGAATAGATTCATTTGAAATTGATCAAGTTCGAACAAAACAAGTTGGTTGGGTGAAAAAGAAATTTAAAACTACTTTTCGACGGAAAATTTATAAAAGCAAATGATTCTTTGAATTCAAGTATTGGATGAAACCTATAATTGTTTATCCCCCTTGTATTTCAAAAGCATTCACTAAATCCCCCCATATGTGCTACTTAATGAAAGATTATGCTAGCCAAGGATACTAATTTACTATAAGTGCTCTCTCAAGTCTCCAAATAGGTGTTTAATTCAATTAATTCATTAATCTCTTAATTAACTAATTAAACCCTAATTTCCATTACAAATCCTATTAGGCTATGTGAGGCTAATGAGTGTATCTCTACCTCATTCGCAAAACTATCCATTCAATTCACAAATTTCAAGTTCTCACACGATTAGACTCAAGCTCTACACTCAATCTAACCATCTCAAGCATTAATCAAGTGAACCCAATAATCTTTTTGGTGGCCAATCAACAGGAAGCTTTAAGTAAAGAATAAAATCAACATAATCTCTTCATTAATCACAAATATAAAGGGAAAAATGAGTACTTAATCCATACAAGGGTTCAAAACAACCCTAAAATGAAGTGCCTAACTACACATAGCAATGAAAAAGCTACAACTATGCAAAATAATTACAACCATATCAAAAATAAAGCAAAGAAAGAGAAGAGGAATGAGAAAAACCAAGGATTGGAGCCCAAAATCTCTTCTAGACTTCAACCCAAGCTCAATACTCTTCAAGGAGGCAAAACCCTAGCACACCCAGCTCCTAAGAACACTTGAAAACTGAAGAATAACCTAATTTCAGCCTATCCCTTGCTTTAATACCCTCCACATGTGTTTCAGTAAGTAAAACGTATGGTTGCATAGTCTGTCATATGCTTCGGCACATACGTGTGTGCTGAAGCATATGACACATTAAGTTCTGGTCCTGGTTGGCTTCAGCCAAGGGTTGGGTGCTGAAGCATATGACACAGTAAGTTCTGACCTCGCCTGATTCAGCACATATGATGTTGGCTGAAGCATACGACACAATGAATGCAATTTCCCATTGGCTTCAGCACATGTATTGTTGGCTGAAGCCAACAACACAGTAGCTTCCCTCCTGATGTATGGTGCTATTCCTTTGTCTTTGAAAGCTTTAGCACTTATCATCTTTACCTACAAGAAACACTTCATAAGCTCTAACTTGAATGGATAATCCTACTTATATGCTTTTAACTCATGATTTGAACTTTTCTTTTGTTCTATCACATTTTCCTCTATATATACACAATTTATACTTAAAAGTAAGTGAACAGACAAGAAAATGTGCTAGAATGTTATCAATTTCTATGAGTTAACAAGGATCCTCTGAGACGATTGGTTGCACAGGGGAGCGTGCACAGCTTGGGATCAACTGTCCACCACCAAGAAATAAAGGATGATCAAGTCAGAGTGGCAGTTGAAGAGGTGATCGTTGCAAATGCATCTTTCCCTCTCCTTGTTAATGACTTCAAGGTTGTGAGCGATGTCATCAACTCTTTCATCTTGTGGCTAAAGAACCTTGTTTCTGATCGAGCTGAGGAATCCTCGCCACCTCCACCTCCACCTCTCTCTACTCAAGATGTTTCACGGCCTCCATTGAATGTCATGTAGTAGGTGATTCTGATGGCATATGATACGTTCTTTGCAACAAGAAATTGGGCTACTGAGTCAGCTGTTGGCAAGTTAGGGGCGCAATGCTATCTTGAGAGGGATGATTTAATGTCCCTGGTATCTCCTCTACAACATCTTACGATTTCGATTGTCCAGCTCTTTTTAATGCAAGTATCTTCTCAAATTGGACGTTAATGTTTTACAAATTACGCCGTTAAACTTTGATTTAATGTCCCTGCTTGAATTATTGTAGGTGCATGCATCGTAGGTTAGTTGACTCTGGCAAAACCGATAAATTTGGACTCTTATGCCAAGTTCAACTCTACGACAAAGGGACCACTACTTCTATCAGACACACATACTTATTGCATAGGCTTAGTGTAACACCCCAATTTTCGATTAAAGGCTAATGGTAATTATTGAGGATAATTATTGAATTAAAGTGGAATAATTATGTGTTGTATGGCAATTTTAATTAATATGCCATAATTGTTGGGAAAATTGAAAGAATGGCTCTAAATTAGTGATTAATGGAAGTGATTAATTACTAATTAAAAGGGTATGAGATGGGAAATTAATTGGCTAATGGAGGGATTAAATTGGCTAATTGGTGATTTATTGTGTGTGAGCCAATGACCTTGTGACATGTGGCAAGAAGAGATGAAGCATGAGAGTGAGAAAAGTCTAATGTAGTATTTTAATAGTTTCTCTCTCTCTCTTTTTCTCTCTTTGTTCAGCTGAATGGAGGGAGTACTATCATCATCTTCTTCCTCCTCTCTCTCCATCTCCCTCACGTTCTCTCTCTTCTCTCTTCATTTTCACCATTGTTGAAGGAAGAAGAAGAAGGAAAAGCTTGTAAAAAAGGTAAGATCTTGACCTCTAATGCCAAAACTTCCTTCTATAAAGTTGTTCCTTGGAGTGAGAGCTTCAATTTAATGGTTTTAGATTCTCCATTGGTGGTGATTTGAGGAATCACGAAAATGTACAAGTTGGAGAATCATGAAGTGCCTTTGGGAAAGTTGTTGAGGTAAGTGAAAGCTTTAATTTCATATAAATTTTGTGGCCATTGGTTAGGCCTTGAATTTCTGGAATTTTAGCCCTAATTTTCGTGATTTAGGGTCTTGGGGAGTATGGTATGTTGTTGTTATGGAAATGGTACCTTGTTTAGTGTTTTGAATTGATAGAATTGAATTGAAGCTTAAATGTAAAGTTTGGTATCTTTTGTGTTGGTTTTGTGCTTTGGTTAAAACAGGGCATGTTGATAGGTTGTGATTTTGGTCATTTTGAGGTTACCATTGTGTTCCTTGTGAAAATTTATGTGGGAATAGGCTGGATTGTTAATTTTGGAGCCATGGGACACTTTGGTAAAAAATTGGAAAATCTGTCCCTTGGAACTCTGTTCTGGGTAGTTTATTTGTGTGGACGTTTTGAATGAACAAATGATTTCAGAAAAATGTGAAACTTTCCAGTCTTAAATTTCACATCCTAAGCTTCAAAATAGACATAAATTTTGTGTCATTTCGTTTAGTATTCTATGAGTTATGGTTGTCCAAAGTTTAGGATTGAAACAGAACTCTGTTTTGGCGTAGTGATGCGTTTTGTGTAATTCTGGGATTTGTATGGTGATTTCCAGTAATGGTTCATATTTTTCCTATGAAAAGGACTTAAATAGATTTTAATGGGCTTTGGGATCACCTCATTTTGATTTTTCTAGAATTAGTTAGGAATTTCTGAAGTTGCCTTGGCTGTAGCAGAAAAGTCTTGGCTGCAGTACAAAAGTTTCTGTGTGCGTTTTGGCCGCAGCCAGAAATTCTTGGCTGCAGCCAGAAACCTTCTGTGCGTGTTTTGTCTGCAGCCAGAGGATTCTTGGCTGCAGCCAACCCCCATTTTCAGCAATTTGGGATTTTTAAAGGTGATTTCCAACCTAGTACTTCCCAATCCTTTAGGCTTTCATTGACCTTATTATAGCCACCTAAAGGTCATGAATGGTAACCAACTTTAAGTGTTATGAAAACGAGAATTTTGGAAAAGAGAATGATCCTATGTCCTTGATTTGGTTATAGGGTTGGGTATTCGCCCTAATCATGGTTTGATATCCGCTCTGATCGTGAGTAGCCGATGCTGGAGCATACGTGGAAAGAAAATGTGTAGGGAACTTACCTCTCCTGCATGTATTGATATTTGTGTTTGTGTATTGATGCATGTTATTGCTTTGCTTGATTATGTGAAACATATATGAATGATTGAAGCTCTGTTTCTATTTATGCTATGGCCATGAGTATGTTTTTAAAACATTGAGCATACGGATATATCATTATGTGAGTACAAGTTATTGTGATGCAAGCATGTCATACATTAAACACTTATCTTGCATACATATTGGTATCTGTTTCCTACTGGGATTCTCTAGAATCTCACCCTCCCCTACCAACATTTTAGACAGGACAAGTGGCTCGAGGAAGGAGCAAGCGAATAGGGGCGGCGAGAATCCCTTTTGGGCATTTGGATTTGGTAGTTGGTTATCATTATATGCTGGGATAATTGTATATGTTCGGATGATAGATTAGAATGTATAATTGGATATTGGATGTATATATGCTTGGATGTCTATTGGGTTATTTGGTTATGTATTGGAGATGGATTTGTGTGTAATCCCCGTTGAGGAATTGTAAAGGGCGTTTGTGCCCTATGAATCTTTAGTGAAGGTATGAATCCGGGTTTGCCGGTATTATTATTGTGCACTCTGATATTTATATAAATATGATTTATCTTCACGAAGTAATTGTATTCGAAATATGAATGTGAGACCAGGTTAAAGTGTTTGATAAATGTATTTGTGAAAATCCTATCCTAAGGATGGGAATGTAAATGAATTTTGATTATTATTGGTCTCTATTTCATTTTTAATCACGTGTTTCGGATATAATTACGGAGGGGGTTACACTTAGTAAAACCTCAATTGAGTGTTTCTTGGCTTCATATTTGCATGGGTAAGAAACAAATTTATATTTCATAATATACATAATATTTTATTTTTGCTTAAAATTTTTCCCTTTTTTAGTGATCATTGGCAATTGGCTAATTCGTGCAAGAAGTTATTCTGTCATCCTCTTATGCTCCCTCCACCTCAGCAAGCCAACTAGTGAATTGAAGAAGAGCTTGAACGCGTAAGTTTTCTTGCAATATTAATTACCTTTCGTGTGCAAAATTTATGGAATTTGTGTAAAATAAGTAACCTTTGTGATTTTGATGATATAGGGCTATGCGGACATTCCAACACACTGCTTGTGGTAGGCCTATGCGTGAGGTAAAAGACCCTACATGGATATTACCAAAGGTTAGTTACATATTGGTTTGTTTTAAGAATGTATTCAATAATAACCCATGCTTTAATTTTATACTTGTTTTAACGATATTATATTATTTTTCAGACACGTAGGCAACCACCGGGGTCCAACTTGTATGGGTTGTATATTCTGAGGCACATGTATAATATTATTACCCTAGGCACAACAGAACTTACTGAAGAGGTAAATGTATATATATTTCAAAAATTTTGTATTACTTTTATTTTTTTTAAGTGAAGTTAATATTTTGCTTGGTTTTGGTGTTTTAGATGTTTGAACTTGCTGACCCTTTTCCAGAAGAAGATATTGAGCACATTCGTAATTGTTGTGTTGAATTCATTTATGAACTTTTACAACAGTGAGTTCTTGTAAAACTGAGGAATTTTTTTGTATATATTAATGAATTGACATGTTGGTTGGTTACAAATATTGTTGGTTGGATGATTTGACATGTTTGTTGGTTTTAACATGGTTTCTGTATATTTTGATGAATTGACTTGTTGGTTGCATGATATGACATGGTTGAATTCATTGATGCATATATATATGATGGTTTTAAACAAAACATTATACATGAGGATATATGACATGTTACAAGTTCCCAATTCAATGAGAATGTTAAAGCAAAAGGAAATGGTAAGTGGAAGGTTAAGGCAAAAGGACATGGTAAGTGAAAGCAAACTGAACACCATATGACACTTAATAAGTATGGCATTGTAGGTAGTCATTCAAGGATGCGTTCTGATAACTAACCTAATCACAAACAATTAAAAAAAATATAACACTTTTAAGACCGGTTATAATTATAACCGGTCTTAAAATTAAATTTTTAAGACCGGTTTTATATACAACCGGTCTTAAAATTAAAATTTTTAAGACAAGTTGTATATAAAACCGGTCTTAAAATAACTTTTAAGACCGGTTATAATTATAACCGGTGTTAAAAATGTTACATAAATCGTCTTACAAAAGAGTTCTTTTAAGACTGGTGCTCATGAAAACCGATATTAAAATTGTTAATTTTAGACCGGTTATTAATACTACCGGTCTTAAAAGTGTTACTTTTAAGCCCGGTTACCAAACCAGTCTCAAAAGTGACATACTTTTAAGACCGGCTGTATCAAGACCGGATCCATAACCGGTCTAAAAAGCCGTTTTTCCACTAGTGTAAGTGCTAATTTAGTTCAAGGAAAATGAGAGGAGGGAGAGAGAAAATTGGATTTTTCCGCCGACGGTGGCCGTTTGGTTCACCATTTCCGTCAAAAAACATTTGCTCACCTCAACCCATTTCTATCTATATAGATGAAAATGGGTTCCCACCAATAACCTAACGAAAATGAGATCTTTCATGGAAAAATTTTATAAAAGTACTGATTTGCCCCAACTGGGTTCTAATTTCCCTCTCTCTGATCTTCTAGGGTTTATGTGCCTCCCTTGCGATCGCGTTAGCAGATGTATAGCATCGTTGCTTTGTTTTTTTCTAAATCTGTCACTCTGGTTTTACGTCATCACCATTCTTGTTGGCCTTGTTCTGATTATGATGATGAATGCATATGCCTGTTTAGCTTTGATGGGTTGTAATTAGGTCAGGGTTTTGATTACACGGAGAATTAATAAGAGCCATGAATCAAGGGGAAAATAGGGAAAGGGGTGTTTTGGATTTGAGAAGGGGAAAATATATTTTGGTTCTTTCCTTTTTTTCTCCTCTTAGATATTAATTTTTTAATCAAGAGCAAAATTGTCATTCATCTCATTTTCCTACCTCGTTTTCACCATACCAAACAAAAATTTTTCTATTAATACATTTTCTTTTCCAGTGCACACCAAACAACTCTGTGACCAAATATTTTCCATTCTTTTTCCTTCCCTTCCATTCCTTTCCAACCCCTTCTTTGAACCAAACAGGCTCTTATTGTTCCTACTTTCAAAGAGACGGTTGAGAATTCAAAAAAAAAAAAAAAAAACAAAGACAAACAAACAAACAGACTATTGAGAATAAGCTATATAAAGAGAACATTTAAATAAGATAAAATATATCTCTTGTTCTCTAATTTTTATACAAAGTTTCTGATTAGTCTCTCAGTTCTATCAATATATTTTTTTTGGGCATGGTAATAAAAAAGATATCTATACTTTATTTATTATAAATATCTTTTTTAGTCACGTAACTTTAATCCGGTTAGTTTCAATAAATTTTTATGCTGGTTATTGTTATTTTAAAACTTAAACTTAATATGCCAGTATATGAAAATGTTTCATCAACATTTAAAATTTTAATATTGGTATTTTTGTAAATAAATCTAACATTGTTAAAAAATAAAAGATTGAAAATGACGCTTTATAAAACTAGGAGACCAAAATAAAAAACGCGAGCTTTTACCTATAAATAATAAGCATGCCATTTTAAATATAACTAGATTAGATTTGTTTCTTTATGGGAAATTTAATATGACTTTCGATATTTATATGACAATAAAAATTGTTTCTACATGTTTTAGCTGTTTTGGCAACAAACATTTCATATCTTGACAAAAAGAAAACAACAAACATTTCATATCTTATTGGCTGTTCTGATGAAATTTAAAAGTTAAAGTTTATTTTCATGATAAATATAATTATTGATACATTTTCACAGCAACCAGTCATACATCGTAAAATTAAAATTTATATGTAAGATTAATATTTTTATACTCTTCAAATCCACAAAGAAATTAATTAAATCCGGATCTTTTTTCTGTTTTTTGTTTCGGGTAAAATTGAATGCATTAATTACATTTTTTTATACTCCATCCTGTCCTAAATATAAAATAAAGTTGATTTTTTGAATAAATAAGGAAATTAATTAAATTATGTTAAAATATTTATATTTATCATTTTTTCTTCAAACCATTTTACTTAACTTATAAATTGATATATAATCTAAGGATATACAATATATGATATGATTAAATAATTTATTTAACTTCCTTAATCACTCTAAAAAAATCATATATGTCATATATTTAGTAGCGGATGTGGTATCAAAGTTTTGGAAAAGTTTGCATTCAGACTGAATTATTTTGAACCTGGAATTTAAATATTTAACTTTTGATCTCGTTGTTTCTTATTCGACATATTACTTTTTTTCTTTTACCATCTTATTGGATATATTACATACCAAAATTTTTAACCACATACTATTATAGTTTTATTTTCTACTATTTTATAAATTTTCAAGACAAGAAGATAAAATATTAAAATGAAGACAAAGTGTAATTCCGTTGCTAGTTGTAATTAAAAAGGTTTGTCAATATCCCTTTTTTGTTTTGTGCCAACAAAAAAAATGTTTTGTCAATATCAAAGAATAGAGAATGAGTGAACAGATTATCACAAGGAAGCATGGGCAGATTTACCAATTTTAATATTTTATTTTACAAACTTATTTTATTTTTCCGATTACACAAATTGATTTTTTTTAACTGTGTGTTGTTTTAAAGAAAATGGGTCTGCGTCATTTTTTTTAATATTTCCTATTTTATTTAGACCACGTATTGTAAAACCCTGTATTGATATTTCTAATACTATTTATTTTGATATAAATAAATAATCACGAATGTCGAATAAACTTGTGATATTTGTGACAAGCAAGGTTATCAAACCTAGATCGACCATTGAACCTGTCTAGGTGGTGAGTCAAGGATTAGTAGGTCATATCAAAGTTAAATTTGAGCTAATCCAAGGTTAAACCGGTGAAAAAGTGAACTTGAATGATAATGTTTTTTGGAATTTGATAATTTTTTAGGATCAAATTATTATATTTTTTAGTGATTATTTTTGTATTAGAAAGCAGATACCTCAAGCTTTCCATAAAGTCTTAATTTATAATTTTTGAAAATATATAGAATTATATAAGAATTTTTTAAATAAAAAAAATCTGAATAAATATTAAACCAGTTGAATCAATCAGATCGGACCTATTAGATGTCTTATTCAATGATTTTTGTGGTCGAACCGGTTAGTCTAATCCAATCTAATTTTAATAAAATGAGTGACAAGAGACATACATGCGTAGAAACGCCAAAAAATCTCACGGAACTGTCCGCAAATTCAATAGATCCCCGAATAATCAACTTTAGTGGTGTCGATTTCCTATCCTTTCTCTTTTTGAAAAGTGCCATCTTTGAGTTTTTTCACCCCTTTCTCCTTTGTTATTTTCACAAAACTTTGTGAGATTTTGTCTCTTTGAAATCCTTCATCCATAGGACATCCCACCTTATTAATTTTTTTTTTTAAAAAATACAAGTAAACGTAGTAGTACACACAAACATGTTAACGCTAAGTATAAATCCGGAACTTAAACATCACGGGTTGCACTGCTATTAAAGTTACTAGCCATTGACACCATCCTACCTTGTCTAAATGAATACAATGTACACAAAATAAATTAAAAAATAATTAACGACAAACATTTACATGCAATCTCATCAAATCCATTTTGGCTCATCAACAATGAGGAAACAGATATAATTTTTTTTGTTACAAATCCTCTGACGTAATTAAGAACTAATTATAAAATCCAAGATGCCTTATTCTAACAATTACAAACTTATTTCCATCATTTTTCCCCCTTTAAAAATCATAGATTTAACCTGGGGTAAAAAACAATGTGATAGGTTTAGATCTAATGCATTGGAAGAAATAAGGGAGTGCAAGAGAACGTGGATTCCGGCCGACAAGGGCCGAACAAAGGGCCCCCTTGATATTGTAGGGTATGCTCTAACTCACCCTGTCTCATCACTCCCCTCTTATTTTTTAGGTACTACGATCCTATTATTGAGCCCTTTGTCCAAACTGTTCTATGTTCTTTTCATATATATACCCATGTTTAAAAAGAGTGGTAAGAGAGTAGAAATTAACATGACGTTGGACTTTACCACTCTATATATAAATGTAAGTCATTTATAGAGTAATTAATAACATTTTTTTAATTTTATCCCTACTTAATTTTCATTGAAAGGGAAAAAGAGAAGAGATGTCTGAAAATCATTTGTAAAGTAAAGAGGGACAAATAATTTAATAAGGCTAAATATACATTTTTTTTTATCAATTTAACATATTATATCAAGAATAGAGTACAAGTGACTTATACTTAGGTACAGAATTATATTACTCCCTCCGGTCCTTTTTATAAGAGCATAGAACTTGAATTGCCTCGGTTCTTTTATAAAAACTCGACAAGAGTTGTATGAATATTTAATGATTTTTTTTCATGCTTACCCTTCATTAATTATATGTATTGTATTAATTAAAAGGTTGGTAATATTTATATTTACTTTATTTCCCTCTTTTACTTGCCCCTCATAAACAAATGCATACTTGAAAAATAAAGTTTATTTTAGACATACTTATTATTTTTAACTCATTTTAACCACTTTTTTAAATGGCGTATTTCGGCTATTGAGCTCTTATAAATAGGACCATAAGGAGTACTAGTTTAGTGTATTTAATAAGGGCAATATTGGAAATTATTTGAATTCTATGATAAATTTAATACATTTAACTATTTTTATTGGTACATGTAAATTAGTTAAAAGTAACTTAGACTTAGTGCTGGTAATACAGGCCTAACCCGCAGGCCCGCGGGTTGGGAAAATCCCAACCTGCTACAATGCGGGTTGGCGGGCTAGCTTGTAAATTTTTTTTTCACATATAATAATTTTACAAAACTTATAAGTTTTTCACTCCTATCTTAGTACCTCCCAATCTAAAAAGAAAAATTTTTAGCCTCTTTGTTTCTTCTTTAAACAAAATTATTATATCTTGGTTGCTTGAGGATGAGTTTACGTTTTGTTTATAAACTTTGACAAATTTGATAACTTTATCTCTTAAATTGTGAATTATGTTTTTAAATTTTTATAAGAGGAATGATTGATGCTAGGAAAGTAAATTTAATAACTCATATATTTGTGTCTAGCATTTTCAGCCTTCATTAAAAAATGTGAATTTTTTTTTTTTTAAAATGCAGGCCAGCCCACTGCAGGTTAGGGTTGGCATTTTACTAGCCTATATGGCCCGCAGGTTGATGCAGGTCGGCCACAACCCACGGTTTGACCCCACTTCCCCAGCTCTACTTATATCAATCTCTACTTATATCACTATATCAGAGTTTGAGATGGAGTATTTCTCGAACTGTGCAATATGACACTATTTGAAATTCTCTTATTTATGCTCATTTTGGGCTGAGCCCAATTGCAGAGCCTGCAAGTCCAATTCAAATCCTTGTCACCCACGCCATGGTGCATGAGGAAGTTCTTACTTCAGATCCAGAACCAGACCTGAGATTTTCAAGTGTTGACTGTCAATTTTTTTAATAAACCTATCACAAATGTTTTACATGGATGGTGTTATATAATTGATTTTTTTTTAAAAAAAAAACAACTATGGCATAGAGATTTGACTTCAAGTATTTATTGAATGTTTAAGGCAGGAACAAAGAAGATAATAATTTCCCATACATGTTTCTGCTCTTTGCTAACAAACTGGGAACTTGAGAGACAAGACAAATACATGTTCATAGGAAAATCTAACTGTCCCTGCCTCATGTTCTTCATGTCATGTCCAGGGATTTAGTAGGAAGGGAAGAACCTGTTAAGGTTCAATGGCAGTTCATAAAATTCTTCACTTCTGTTATCTTGTTTAAAGTTCCTGAACTTTTCCCACCAGTGCCTCCCGCTGTCCCGGCGAGTCGAAGGGTGCCCACGAGCCAAAGTGCAGTCCAGAAAGTAAGCAACTATGATCGCCACAGTTGCGGCGGATGAGAAAATCACTTGCACTATGTTGTTGAACTGCAGGATGGTAGATTCAAATCAAGTTCAGCTCCAACACACTAAAAACTGATATTTCAAGTGATGAATCTTAATGAACTTTTAATTCTGTTCACAATTCTTTATATAAGAGTTTGTAAGTAGATTTGCCAGGAGGTCACAGGATCGATCTTGCTCGTTTCAAGCTGCTAAGCTTGTCTTTATGATTAAATGAGAATTTGTGAATACGTTTACTTACTGTAGTGGAGCCAGTATGAACAGGACCCTGCCCAAATAACAGTACATCTTGGATGAAATACTGGGAAACTGATAGACCCATGAAAAGGGAAAAGCCAAGAATGAACAAAGTCCTAAAGCTGTTGAGGTTGCAGAACTGAAGAAAACCAAGCCCAGCTGATGCTGCTCATAACAAAACAGAAACATTAAAATCAAAATGCAAGGAGTTAAAGTGTAAGGAAGTAGGAAATAGGCCCAGTTGACACAAGCCAATATGAAAGTGAACAAACGTGATAGTTGTTATTTCAGACTTACCCACATAACCAAAGAGAACACAGTACAATGCTGCCACAATGGGCAATGGTATTGAAGCAAGAAAAGCCCCAAATTTCCCTGAAACAATAAAAACACAAACTCAATGCCTATAGGAGCGAAGTAAAGATTGCAAATACATTTTAAGATTTTTTTTTTTTCATATTCTGACAGCGGAATACTAGACCTAATACAGAGAAGAAAAACATAAACCCTGCTGCTATTTGAATGACTCGCCGGCTTCCAACTTGCGTTAAACCCAAAAGACCTGCATTTTCACTTGCGGAATAAAAGAAAAGGCAATTAGATTGTCTATCATTTTATAAGATGAAGACCAAATCTTGAACCAAAGTCAGTGATAGAATATGGGAAATAACTATCTTAGAAGGAAATTTCAAGTTCATTATTTTTTTAGAAGTTGGTTTCCCTTTAGTGATCAAGTATTTAGCAAGTTGAATTATTTTATTATATTTTGGCAAGTGGGTAGAGCGAGTGAGATTATTTTATTATATATTTGCAACTTGTCTACTTCTTGTTTTTATTTGCAAGTTGTCATTTGCAAGTTGTCCTTTGTAAGTTGATTAGCTTTCTTCACAAGAAAGAAAGCTCCTTCTATAAATAGCTTAATAGCTTCCACCAGTAATCAGACTCATATCGATGAAATATTTTGGTCCTTTAAATCAAAGCTAGGCACAAGATTTATAGAGTTGATGAAAAATGAAAATATGTACACTGATGCAGTGGGGCCAACTCCTGTGCCAAAAAAACCATCCACAAGAGTCCCTATGCCCTGAAACCATTGAAATTGAATAAATACATATAACTTACAAGACCTTAACCAGTGAGAGTAAAATTCAGAAATTTTATAGTACCAGCCAACCAACACCACGGCTAAGGACAGTGGGTGGAATATGTGTTGCACTTCCATATCTTGCTGCTGCTATGAAAGTCCCAGTGGACTGAATCCAGAATATAAGAAGGATAAATCATATTCAGAGTAAATCCAACCAAAAAGATAAATGTCACTTCAGAAAAAGGAAAAAAGTACTTTTGACTACGTTCATAAAGGCCATAGATTTGAAAGCATTCTCAACAAAACTAGCAAACCCAACAGCCAATTTTTGCATACAAGATTAAACATGGTAAAGCAGACCTCTATAATTGCAACCACAGAAGAAGCAAGCGTTACAAAAACATCACCAGCATCAAAAGATGGACGTCCCCATTGAAATGGATATGGAACCCTTAACCTGCAACGGTGGGAGCAAAATTTAGCTGTAAAACGAGGCTTCAGATGACTATCTTCATGTATGAATTGAAGTCTCCATAATTGTACTACACATGAGAAGAGGACAATAAGCTTAGGGAAGACATTTAAGGTACTTGAGGACTGACCAAGGAGCAGCACTGATGAGCCCAGATCGATCAGTACGGCAACTAAATTGAGTTTTTGGTGATCTTTTGTTGTATGCACCAGCTACAGTCAAGATTTCAGCAAATACCCATACAATTATTACTGTGACTATGACTGCAAATCGATCAGCTCCTCTCGATTTCATCATTTGAGGTATGTACTGCAAGGAAGATAGTTTTTCATGCAAGTCAAATGAGAGATCAGTTAATATGTAAGATAAGATGTCCCTCACAAGATGGGCTATTAACAAAGAACTGTTACGAAAGCAACACACCTGGGACAAGATAATCAGAATTACCAATGCAGGGAGTCCGATCTCAACACACTTAACCAACTACATGAATGAAGTCAAGCACAAAGGTTATGGTTGCTAACCATTGATCTGATATTTACATGGGGGGAGAGAGAGAGTACATGGGGAAAACCAAGTGCAAAGAGTCCTAGGCCAGTGAGAGTGACAAGGGGAACAGCACTGAGGGGGCTAAGAAACCTGCACAATCATAGCTTCAAATTACCAGATTCTTCAACAAAGCAAATGCATGATTATCAAAAGACATCATAGAGTGTGAGGTTTGAATCCTCTGCATTTGCATATTACCTGGCAAAGATTCTCCAGAATCCAAAAAACCCAATAATCATTTGCAAGATAGATGCAACAATAAGTGATCCTTGTATGACTCTCATGGATCGTTTAAATCTCTGAAATTCAATCAAATTTCAAGAAACGTGAGTGACATACAGCAACATTTTTGTCCACAATCAAAATCTAGCCATTTCCAAGTAGCATTTCAGAATCAAGTTGACACACAAAGATGGGCTAAATTTTACCTGATGGGGATCTACATAGATGCTCAGATTTCTAGAGAAAGCAGTGGAGATAGCAGGAATGATGAAAGCATAGGAAGCCCCAACAACCACTGGAAGTCGAGTTCCAAACCAAGTCTGCAACAGAGTGTTTATAGCCGAAGCGAAAAGCAGAGTCTGTATCATTTCAGCCTTCTCCACCTATATGGATTTGAACTTTGATTAGAAGCCAGAGACTCAGAAATAATTACGCATCAAACTTTAAAAAATCCCGATGTTATTAATTTTTTACATTGCCTCCACCCATCAAAGGAGCAAGTACGGAGGAAATAAGTACGATTGTTCCAATCATCACCAGGAAGTGCTGAAAACCAAGGAGTATTCCTTCGGCTGCATTCAAACACAAAAAAAAAAAAAAAAAATCAGCTGAACATAGAAGTCTGCATTCATGGAGTATTCTGGGTTGATTTTAATCTCTCTGCAATTAAAAGACTCATAGCTTTCCGTTTCCCTTTCCTTCCACCACTTTTTTACCGGAAAACCAAACGGCATTAAAACGGAAGTTAAAAAGAAAAAGGGAAAAAAATCAATTGGAATGTGCTCAACAACACCCCTCAAACGTAAAAGCAACCACCAAAACGCGAAACGTTTGTTTCCGAAACTGAAAGTCACGAACCCAGCTACCCAAAAGAAAACACGCAATTCATCCCCAGAGCACGAAAATTGGCATTGATCAAAGTAGAGAAAGAAAAAGGGAAAACAAGAAAGGGAGAAATAAGAACGTACGCCAAGAAGGAGAGCTGCTGACGCAGTAATGGATGCCGGGAAGTTGCTCCTTCACGGGATGTGGTTGAAACTCGTCCGCCGTCGGAGCTCCTCCTTTTTCTGCTTGTGCCATAATCCTTCTGTCTGCGAATGAGGAATGCCACTGATTTTTCAGTTTTGTCTGTGTGTATATATAGAATTATGATGATGGGAAAGCAGAGAATGAAGAGACAGTGATATGTTTGTCGTACCAGAACTGCTCAGACAGAATCAAAATGATGGTGAAGGTACTGGCAGGCGGCGACGTGAGATGCATGAAGTTGACGTGTGCTTGTTTGAATCCCAAGAAAAGGATTATTAATTGAGATAAAATTCTTCTCACTTATTTACCTCATATATTATAAATTATTATGGAAAAGTTGTTTTTAGGTTCCAATTATTATGAGAAAATTCCAAAAAACTACACTCAAAATATAAAAAGGATAAATTAGTACATCGAAAATGAGAAAAGACGAATCAGGTGGGTGTCAGAAAAAGGGAGGAAGCTATCCTTTTGAAATTTCGGCCAAATTATGAAAATACCCTTCAGCACTTCATGCCTACTTCAGAATAACACCTTGATCATCGTAATTAACAACTTCGGATTCGGTATTAACAACTGCAATTCTTCTTTTACAATTAACAAATTTCAGGACCAATAACAACACCTATCTCTTAATTAACAACACCGGATTCGACATTAACAACTCCAATTTCTTCTTTCACACTTTAGAAGTTTCAGGGCCAATAACAACACTCACCTCGCCATTAACAACTCATGATTCGCCATTAACAACTCCTATGTTGTTATTGTGACTGAGGGCTGAAAGGCATTTTTGTAATTTGGCCGAAATTTCAAAAGGACTGATTCCTCACTTTTTCTGACACCCGCATGATTCGTCTTTTCTCATTTTCGATGTACTGATTTGTCCTTTTTATATTTTGAGTGTAGTTTTTTGGAATTTTCCCAATTATTATTCCAAACCCATCCGATTCTTTTTTTTTTTTTTTTAAATGAGAGAAAGAGATTGTGATTGTTGTGGTAGTGATTGAAGAGTAGTGAAGACGTTCACCTTTGCTTTTGGCTGCAGGTGGTAAAATGGTAGCTGATGACCTCTTTGCTATTTCTTGCTTTGGTACGTTTTGTAAGAGAGAGAATCAAGCATTTTATATACTTAAATTTAATGAATTTATTGAGATAATTAAAAGTCGACCCAAAAAAAAGGATAATTAAAAGGAAAAATAGATGAAAAGTCCATGTACAAATTTAATTATCCAGGAGGATCTGAGACGTCTTTATACAATGTCATAAAGTAATAGATAGGGACTTTTCACTCATTTCCTCTAATTAAAATTTATATTTAATTAATATTGTATCACGCACAGGTTAGGAAATAAAACAGATCAAAAAAGAAAGCAAGGAAGGGGAATGAATTACATATTGTCACTTTTATTGCATAATAGGAATGAAAAGTGAAACAGCTCCTTTCTCTTAGTATTTTTCATCCTTTAACTTGTTTACTATAAATACAATATATCTTATTCTAATTTTTTTCCCAAATAAATTACACAGTTTTCACGAATTATGTGAAGTGTGAAGTGTGAAGTGAGTTATATTGTTTATACTTGATGGGTAGTGCAATTTATTATGTATTTGATTTATTTTAATTTTTGAAATTTTATTAATTATTTATATATTTAAAATTTTAATTTTAGAAAGGATTATTTTATAATTTTCAATCATGACAATTGGATTTATTGAAAGAAAGTGGGAAAACATATATTGTCACGCCCTTATTTTAATTTCACATTTATCAGAGTATTCGCGGAAAACGATATGCGGTTCGGTAGGCAACACAGGAATAGCATAACTATACTGATAATATGTACATAATTACATAATATCCCCCGAGGGGTTCATACCTGATAAATTCAAATAATGTAGCCGTACAAGGCTACTAGGGTATTTAAACCCATCCCAGTAAAACAGAGACATATTCCTGGCTTTGTTCCGCCACTGCAATCCCCTCGTGTAGTTCTCTTCTTTGCTCTCAACATATCTTTTGTCTTCTCCTGTCTAAATTGTTGGTAGGGGAGGGTGAGATTCGAGAGAATCTCAGTAGGAAACAGATACCATAATGCATGCATGATTGATGCTATGTGTATGACATGTTAGCTTTATCTAGATGTATGCTTCATAATGACATTTCTGCATGCTCAATGTTTCATACAACAAGCCTATGGCCACAGCGAAAACAGAAACAGAGCTTCATTTATTCAAATATGCTCTACACAATCAAGTAAAGCAATCACATACATCATTACACAAGCAAAGATATCAAATACATGCAAGTAAGGTAAGTCCCCTACCTTAACCCGTTTCCGCCTCGAAACGCGTGCCTCGATCTACGTGCAAACAGCTCGGGGCTCCATATTCGATCCTACAATGTCAAATGTACTATTTAGACACTTCCATAATGTTTCTGGGGGTTATATGAGTCTATCTTGAAAAATTACTAAAATACCCCCGGGGACCCGGCCCCGCCGTACCCGGTCCGGCTATACTTTTCTCGAAATTCTAACCTGGGCTATCCTGAAATATTTTCGCCCAAGGAATCCATTTCCGGACTCGAAATTATCAAATTCAATGTCAAATTACAAAAATGCCCTTGGCAGCCCTACTTTTAGGGTTTTAGGGGCGTTTCCGTAATTATGCTTTCTAGGCCTTTTCTGAAAAAGTGCCCAACTGTAACCCCACCTAATTTTCCCTCCTGAATCCAATGGAACCATAAAATCATTGAAAATCCAACTCTAAGACCCATTTAGACCCCTGACCGAAATATATGGGTTTTCCAGGGAAAATCGGGGTTTTTCGGTTTCGGCTCCGTAAACACGTTCCTTTCTACTCCTAACCACTTTATTGACTATTCCATTAGGTTACAACTACCATTTAGTATCAATTTGGGCAGCATAACCCCTAGGGAAACCCATTTTCCATTTTTACAACCAATGGCAATCCGGCGAAATTTCACCGATTAAATTGCCCACAGCAGCCAGAATAAGCAATATACAAAAGTTTGGAAGTTACCTCAAGCTCCCACTGGCTTTTCTCAAAGTGGATGAAACCCTAGCTCTTGAAAAATCAAAATATGAGCTTCCAAACCTTGAATCACATAGAAGAATAGCTTAGGAGCGGAGTTATACGCATTAGGAACCGATTTACCGAAGAAATCACTTACCTTTGTAAGTTTTTCCTCCTCCTTTTCTCTCTCTAAAATCTCAACTTTCTCTCTCTATTTCAGAGCTGTGCTGCACGGTTTGGCTGAAGGAAGGAGAAGAATGATATTTATTATATGATATTTACTTATTACACCATTTTTCCAAAATTCGAATTTTACAAAATTCTGGTAGATTTCTGCCCAAACTTTGAAAAATCATAACTAATTCTAGAAAAATCGAAATGAGGTGATTCCAAAGCCTATAAAACCCTTATTGAGTCTAGATTCAAGGAAAAATATAGACTTTTGCTTTCTGGAATCAAAAAATTCCCAGAATTTCAATCTTTGCATGCTGTTCCAGAAATTTCACAGTTTTTCTGTGTTGACTTCAAAAATTCATATCTTTTTTTGTATAGCTCTAATTGAGTCATATGACCTATCAAATGAAATCTTAGGATGTCTAATTTCATCCTGTAAAAGTCCATAATTTTTTATCATCATTTGATCATTCAAAATCACATGACAAGCTTACTACCTCATAGACGATTTCACCAAAAACATAATTACTTTCTCCAAAATTCATCATTTTACTTTCTTAATACCCCAAAGATATTAGAATCATTAGGGGATAAATTTGGGCTCCTGCTAAATTGGGGCTTAGCAGTCCACTTAATTTAGGCTTATTCCCAAGCCTCCAATCCCAAAATTCGGGATATTACATATATATTTTTTGAACAATGTCTATCATAACACTCAAATATGTGCAAAAACATAATAATATACACTTATACAGCAATATGAAGGATTTGGCTCGAGATGAGTCATGCGCGGGTCCCAGGATGACGAACCAATAAATGAAGAGGTGTGAGTTCTATCACAATGTTACAAAAAAAAAAAAAAAGTGTATAGACAAAGAAGGGAAAAGAGGGAGGGGATTCTATACTTATGTGTTTCTTTTTATGACCAATATATTATGTGAGCGATGAGTTAATAAGTTTAGTGTTCGTTTGGAATAGTTTATTTTTGGGTAATAAATACTTATAAATCGTGATTTACGGTATACGAGATAAGTATGTGAGAGGAGTTTTATTTCGACTTAATAATAAACACTTATATTTAAAAAATAAGTATTCTCAAAACATATACTTAATATTATTAATGCACCAGAGAGAGTAGGGCCCAATGTTTGCTCTATTTTTCCTTTTTCAAGCGGCCTTTATCATGTGTAAGAGAGAATCTCGAGGTTTGTAATAATATGTATTTCATCGAATAGTCTCTTAATCCTTTTTATAAGAAATAGCTACTGAATCACTCAGTTTAAAATATTAATTAAAGATAATAAATATTTGAGATATATATTTTTATTTTTATTTATATCTTTATTTATAAATAAAATACATAAAAGATAATGTCTGAAAATTTATTACATAAAATAATGAATGATATATATTTAAAGAGAATAAAAATTAGTTTAAATTTTTAGACAAAAAAAATAATTTCTTACAAAAGAAACCGGAAGAAGTATCAAAAATTTGTCTTTTAATGAATAAGGATTGTTTTTTTTTATACTCCTCACAGCTCACACTCAACCAAAAAGGATTTTTTTTTTTTTTTTTTAACTTCTTCTCTCTTTTACTTTATCATCATTCCAATGTTAGCCCCCGTCTTCTCTCTCTTGTTTTTCTAGGCAAACAAGTTACTATATTTTATCATCTACAAGTCTAAATTGTTTCTTATATATTAAATGAAAATATGATCCCGTGAATTAGATTTTTGGCCACCTTTACAGCTTTACTCTTTAATAATATTTTAACCACATCTTTTATTAATTCTTATTTATTTTTTACTGTACAAAATCATTTAATTTTAAATTTTCTGTTGAGTGAAAAATTGACCAATTATTTATTTAAAATTCCCATTATATAAGTGTATTTTAGTATTTATAATTTTTATCAATACAATAAATATTTTTATTTTTATAATTTTAATTATAATATTTCCTCAAAGCCTATGTGTATTATATCAAACTCATGTCCTTTTAAATTAATTTTCATATAAACTTACTTTTCAATATGCGATCATTTAAACATGTTTTCAAAAGTCAGATTAAAAAAAAGTCATTTTTGTCACCATCAATCCAAATATAAATCACATTACACAATTTGACTTTTGTCCAATCTTATGTTTGCAAAAGTCAGATTGAATAAAAGCAACTTTTACCGTTGTTATTCCAAACACACTTTTAAGTCTCATGCTTATATGATTAGTGCATGTTTATTTTAGTTTTTCAGAAGTACTTTTAAGATTTATGAGATAAATATATGAGAAGAACTTCGTTTCAACTTGTAAAAAATACCTTCTAAAACCAAATTGGTTTCCCAAACATGCATAGGCCTATTTGAGCTGCGCTAGCTAACATTTGGGCTACTGACAAAATAATAAAAACATGTGTAGAGAGAAAAAGAAAAAGAAGGCAAGGGCTATGTTTGTTCTATTTTAGCGTTTCTCATAGAACTTCTCATTCATGGGAAAAAAGTGTCTTAATTATTTTAAATAATAACTATATCGCCTAATTAAGTTATGTGTAGGTTTCATCTTTATATATGACCTGGCCATTAGAACATGTAATAAGAGGAATCAAGTTAGTAACGTACTATATTTCGCCTCATACTCATAGTTATAATAAATATAATCTTGCCATTTTTCCTTTTACTAATACCAACTAAAGAATAAGAAAAGGATAACAGTCACTTCCCATTTCTTCTTTTCTTCTTGTCACTTGTCCTATCAAACAAGAAATAAAAAGCATATTACTACTCCAACATTAAATGTTACCAAATTCGTTCTCCTATGGTCAAAAGTTGGAATACCAAACATGGAATGACACTTGAAATTGTCTATAATGTGTTAGTCGATTATGCCTTTCATTCTCTTTGAGATTAATTATGTTTTCAAGTTCTTAGTTGGGACTTTTAATTTCTTCTTAAATAAGGCATTACATTTTCCATACGTTTAATTGACTCCTCCATGTTGTAATTTTCTATTATTCTATTTCCATGAAAGTTTTTTACTCCCTTCTCTGTTCACTCTTGTTATTCAACTGCCTTTATGAAAAAGAAATATGTGCCACATCAAGTCTTTTCATTAATTTTTGTGTTTTGATTTCAAGAATGGTGTGTTTTTTTAATCCTTTTTTTTTCTTTTCTAATACTCCAAATCATGTGTCAATATTTTATCAAAAAAAATAAATCGACCTTGCTTTAATTATGTTAAAATTAGCAAATATATCTTATCTTTTTTAATATGTTTTTTTATTTATTGGTCTAAACATTCTCAAATAATTTAAATTACAAATATGTATTATATCTATGTATGTACAAATTAAAATTTTTTTAACACGAACGAAATAAGAGAATGATAAATTTCATTTTCCTTACTTCTAAACAAGCATCTATTTAATTAATATCATAGAAAAATCGAAATTGAACTAAAATTCAACACTTCTCTCATGCAATGCCTGGAAAGAAAAACTGTTTTTTTTTTAAAAAAGAAAAGAAAAGTGGAAGCCCACTTCCATTTTAAGTAACGCTTCATAAAAATTTACACTCCCATCTCATCTGGAGCTATGAAAAATGGGCTAACTGGGCTTATAGACTGACTCGAACAAAGGAAAGGGCTTTATGGTCTATTATTTCATATGGGCTTTATTAATCCTCCGTCATAGGATTGAGACTGACATACATTTTAAAGAGAGAGAAGGTTACAGCCAATACCAAAAAGTCATCGGAAGCAATTTCATTTCGTTTTAAACACTTCATAAATAATGGTCCGCAAATTTAATCTTTATCATTAATGTAAACTAAGAGGACTTGATTGGAAAATATTAAACTTCAAGGACACATTTGATAAAAAAGGCATACTTGATGGTCAAAAGTTTTATTATGGGAATATCCCAGAAAAATCGCCTAAAATAAGGAATAGATGAATTAGGGAGAACAATATCATAACTCTCAGGTTAGAACTTTGGAAGGAATCTGTGATTTCAAAAATATTTTCAAATAACCAATCTGCTCCTGATAACATTTGGGGATTCAAGTTGTCAATATGTACACTGAAGTTGTTAATTGCGATTTTTAAGTTATTCTCTGTACCTTAATTGATTATGCATGACAATTAACAACTTGAGCTTCTCAAATACCAACAACATTGTAGGTAATATTTTGAAGTCACACATGTCAGGCGTCATTGACTACTTATGTATAGAGAACAATAGCTTAAGAATCACAATTAATAATTTTAATATACATATTGACAACTTGAGCTTCCTAAATGTTGTTAGGGATAGGTTGGTCATTCGAAAACATTTACAAATCCCAAATTCCTCTCATAGGTCTAACTTGGGATTTATGATATTGGACTCCCTAATTTATCTTTTTCCTATTTTAAACATATTTTTTTTTTAGATTTGCCCTTTTATTATCCCTAAATGATAATATAACTACGAGTCTATATATAAACTAAACTATACGTATTAAAATTATATTTACATATAATCAAGTACATCACATATCTTATGCTTATTATTTTTATGATTTTCATATTTTGAAATTATTAAGCAATTTTGAGTGAAAACATATATCCATTAACTAAAAAGAGTTATAACATATGACGACTTGCATAATTCTAACTTCCTTCATCATCCTATATCCAAAAGCCTTAAAAGATGGAGGCTGGTTAAAGATACAAAAATTACCTATGGGACAATAAGAAAACTTGGCTAATTGATCTACCATTTGATTATCCTGTCTAGATTTGTACTTAACTATCACTTGTCAATCTTTATAGATAAGAAGTCTAGCTTCATCTACAACATCCTGAAGGGTGAGAATATATCACAACACCTTGTCAAGAGATTAATAGCTTCAATACAAATTGATAGAAGAAAAACTTTCTTGATTCCTTTAACCCAACACAAGTAGAAGCCATATATGATTCCTATTAACTTTGCAATCACGAGAGGGACTATGTACAGTTTTATTCTATATACGAATATTCGCTTCCCCCCCCCCCCCCCCCCCACCTATGCGATGCTTTCCCGGTTTAATGGAAGATGAAATACAAGGAATAGGTTATGAACACAAGCAATAATGGGTTTTCCCAAAAAAAAAAAAAAAAATTCACAAAATCAATTTAATGTGTCACCTTGAATGTTTTATCGTGTTATGACTTTGCAAATGCCGCAAGTATTCGCTTGTTCATGTATGACTCTAGGTACAACTGAACTAGTTTATTCATCACATCCCTATTAATTTTTTGGAAGTAACTTATGGAGATATGCTTACTTCTAAAAAAGGAGATGTATTTGCTTAAAGATTGATAGAGCTCAATATTTATATATTTTTATTAATTAATCTTAGGTTTTTGTGGGACTTAATTGAATATTTTGGGCATAATCAAGTGTTAATGTGAGATTTTAGTGAAAGAATAATTTGGGAATTAAAGTAGTTAAATTATTATATTTTTAATTAATATTTGTTATTCCCATTATTCTTTAATTGTGAGAAAAAAGATATTATCTTTATTAATCAAATTTTATAGGTGATAACAAGGCACAACTCATTTTTACCTAAATACAATTGAAGGAATTGGAAGGAGGGGACCACATAAAATGAGAAGGTAAGTGGCTGCTGAAATGAAAGAGTAATTAGACCACAAGAATTGAGAATTGCTGGACCGAAATGGACAAAATGCAGAATTGAATAATAAAGAAAGGACAAGTAGCTATTGGACCGAAAATAAAAGGGAGAGTTAGAGAAGAGATGAGCCGAAATTGTTGAATAAGAAATTGGAGGGAGTTGACCGAATCAAATATTAAAGGAGGGAGGCTACTGGACCGACTGGAGATGGATTGAAAAAAAAGAAGTTGGACCGATTAATTTTTATTAAGTAGAGATTGAAAAAGAAAGGGGGGACCACGTGAAAAGAAGGAGGGCTAAGTGGCTAATGAAAAGGTGTGCTGACCAACGAATAAGAGGATGGACCAAATTGAATTGAGTGAGAAGAGGACGAAACAAGAGGAAGAGCAGGACATCTGGACTGAATTAAAAGAGCTGGGCCGAATTGGTTTGAAGGAGAAAAGAAACAAATGGGCTGGACCAATGAGAGTAATTGAAGGAAAAGAAGCAAGCTAATGTGAAGAGAAGGTGGACCGAATTAAAAGGCTAAAGAAAAAGGCGGGGATCATGTAACACTCCAAATTTTATATTCACCAAATATATTATAATTATTTGAGAAATTTAATAAAATGGTGAATATTCATGAATTTGGAATTTATGAATTTCATAAATGTTCAATTTCATGGAAATTGGGCAAAAATAATTATGGAATTAATTTGGGTAATTTAAAAAGCCCAATATTAAGGTCCAAAAATGAAGGAATATTAGAGAAAATATTTTGTCCAAAAATAGATGGAAATTGGCCAAAGAAAAATAAGAGAAGAAATTGGATTAGAAGGATAATGGCAAAATCGTAATTTTGCAAAAATAGCACAAAATAAATTATTTTTCAATTAATTGAAGTTAATTTCAATTAATTAAGGAAAATAAAGTTTAAAAATATATTTATAATATTTTGGTCAATTTAATATGAATTTATGAAAAATTTGAGCAAAAAGTGCAATTTTGACCAAAATTGAGACTTTACGTGTATACGTAACCGGAACAAGTTGTGAAGCCAATTGAGACCATAAGGAGGGACCCCTAGGTGTCTCCTACACATTGCAAGAGAAAGGAAATATTGGTTAGACTTAATGAGCTTAGTTACATGTACATAAAATTGATTTTGGAATTTTTGGAAATTCCATAAATCATTAAAAAAATCATATAATATAATAAAAACACTTTATCATTATCTTCCTCAGCTCATTTTCGTGCCCAACCAGATCTGAACTAGTGAGAGAAAGTGTGAAATTATAGAGAGAGAAAAAGAAGAAAAACTTGCAAAGGTAAGTGATTTCTTCGGTAAATCGGTTCCTAATACGTATAATTTCGTTCCTAAGCTACTCTACTATGTTATTCAAGGTTTGGAAAGCTCAAATTTGGTGTTCAAGGACCTAGGGTTTCAGCCAAGAAGAGAAAAAGCTAGTGGGAGTTTGAAGTAACTTCCAAACCTTCGTATATTGTCTATTCTGGCTGCTATAGGCAATTTAATCGGTGAAATTTTGCCGGATTGCCATTGGTTTTAAATTTTGGAAAAGTGTGTGTCTAAGGGTTATGCTGCCCAATTTTAGTTCAAATGGTTGTTATAACTCAATTAGATGGTTAATAAAGTGATTAGGAGTAGAAAGGAACGCGTTTACGGAGCCGAAATCACAAAACATCGATTTTGCCCGAAGGACTCCATAATTTCGGTCAGGGCCAGATCTAGGGGTAGGAGTTGGATTTTCAATGATTTGATGATTCCATTGGATTTAGTGGCCAAAAATAGGTAGGGTTACAGTTGGGCACTTTTTCAGAAAAGACTGAGAAAGCATAATTACGGAAACGCCCCTAAAACCTTAAAAGTAGGGCTGCCAAGGGCAATTTCGTAATTTGACATTATATTCGATAATTTTGAGTCCGGAAATGGATTCCTTGGACGAAAATACATCAGGATAGCCCTAGTCAAAAATTTAGGAAAACGTGCCATCGGGCCGGGGTCTCGGGGGCATTTTGGTAAATTTTCACCATATGCTAATATAATCACAAGAAACACTATGGAAGAGTCTAAAATGATACTTGGATAGGTTATGACCTATTTCTTGTACATTTAATATTTTAGCGATGGGAAATAGTGATTATTATATTTTTCAAAGTTGCCTTAACTCTCGTATAATAGGCAGCAAGCATTGGTCAGAGAGTAGAGTTAACCTAACCTAACCCTTAGATCAGAAATGCTCTCACACTGGCTTAGACCTCATTTGAAGCTTCTCTTCTTTGATTTTTTTTTTTCTTTTTTTGCATGTGTACGCCAAAATCCAAATCAGGTGTTCTATTATTACTGACATTTGAAGCTTGTAAGATTGTTTGATTGTGGTTGTGAACTTATTTGATTGGTTATTATCATTAATTATGGTTTGGACTAAAGTCTTAGTATTTGTGTTCTATTATATTTGGATAATATTTATGTTTTAAATTAGTGTTGATGATATTTATATTTTAAATTAGGTATTTTAGTGTTTTGGAGAATAAGAAACAAAAAAGGCATGGCAAAAAAAAAAACTCAAACAAGCCTAAAGCCCTCGGGCCTACTTTAAATGGGTTGGGCCACTATAAAAGGGTACGATTTTGGACTCGGGCCTAAACAGACCGTCCCGTTTAGGCCCAAACCCATCACAGACTGACCCATTTTCCCAACTGTATTAAAAGGCTTGAGGCCACTGCAGCTACAGACTTCCACAGACCACCAACGATTACCATTTTCTATAGCGGCTATAACTCAATTGCCTTGTATGATACATGTAGCTGATTTTCACTTAGTAAGATTATAGTAATAGTTATTGGTAAAAAAAAAAAGATTATAGTAGTAGTTGTTATAATACTATCACTATAACAAGATATTAATTATGAAAAAAATGTTAATCAAACAATTATTTTCCTGTTTTGTTATCTTAGTTGACACTATAAAACAAATATTTTAAACAAAAAATGATAAAAAAGAATTTGAAAATTGTAAAATCGCAAATCAAGTTTGTTATCTATCATAAATAAGATAATGACTACAATTAATAAACAATTCATAACCCATTTTATGAAAATACCTATCTAGGATTTTGCAATTTTCATATTCTTTTTCTATCATTTTCCTATATAGAAACAAATTTTTATATTTTTTGTTTTACAACGTGATATTTTAGAACTATTCAAATAAATTTTTGAAAACAAAAAAACATAAAAAAAAATTGCTTGAAGCAATTATTCTTAACATCAACTTAGATTAAAACAACAAAAGAATTGTTTAAATCACTTACTCTATATAATTAATATTGACATTATTTTTTATAATTAATATCTTATTATATTTATAAACTAATTTAACAAAAAAATAAATTAAATGACATAAGTAATATAAAAATGTTTTCTAATAACAAAAATAACATGTATTATGAATGAACAAAACATGCCCATTTCATTAGGCATATAATCAATCTACTACTCTTGTGCTTTTTTTTGGGTTAAACTATCAAATTTCCATAATAGAAACCATATGATTAAGGGAAAAAGACACTTAAATACTATAACTTCAAAATCTCAAATTAATTTTATTGACTATAAGAGAAATGTAATTGATAAAAAGAGTATAGCAATTAACAACTTAATTTTTTCAAATATTACTGATTTAGGATTTTGAAGTTCAAGTGATATTTATGGTCTTTTCCCCATAATTAAATATATAAATTTTCAATTGTAAAGAGGAAGGAGACTAGTTTTTGTTTAAAAAAAAATTGATATGAGATACTCTATAGTCATCTTTCACTACTACTACCCCTCTGATTCTTCCTATGAAGTGAAATATAAGGGCGTAGAGACAATCTTGTTGGGAACCTCTCGGGGTTCAGTTTCTCTCAGCGGCTTTCTTCTCAGCGTCCCTCAGAAGCACTGCATCATAACTGTCCAATTGATCTTAAGGCTTAGAAAAAGACACATCATGGAGCCTTTGAAATACAGTTTTTTTAATTTTTTTGTCTTACTAGACAGTTTTTTCTACTCCCTCCGATTCTAATTATAAGATAAAATTGATTTTTTTGGATAAATTAAGGAAGCCAATTAAATCATTCTAGAGTATTTATATTTATATTTTTTTCTCCAAACTATTTAATTTGGCTAATAAACTAATATATAATCTAAGGATACTAAAAATATAAACACTCTATAATAATTTAATTGGCTTCCTTAATTTCTCTAAAAAAGTCAACTTTATCTTATAATTAGGACCGGAGAGAATATCTAATAAGAATATATTGGAAGAGAACAAGAGTACAAGTAGACGAAGGGTAAGAAAAATGAAGCAGGATTACCAACACAGAAGGAGATCAAAGCCAAAATCTACAAACGATAACCATAGTGTCTTAATAAAATACATGAATTTGCAGAGACCGATTCCTTTCAGTTCATAATTAAGCATGGTGTCCTATATTTTTAAGTTGTAATATAACAGATCCTTTACAAGTTCCAATCACACAAGATGGATCAATCTCCATTGATGATAAAACTACAAAGCTGCTCCATCTCCTAGAATGTTACCACACAACCTCCGTTGAAGAAAGGGAATGGAGGATGAAGGCGGAGAGAGAGATGGTGGGAACGATGGAGAAGGTAACCAATAAATCCACATGGCGGCAGACGGTGGATGACGAAGCTCTGAATTTCTGTCATTGGCAGGCCAGAGAAGGGAAATTAATTCTTAGATCGGTAGGGATTCAATAGAAAAGGGGCATTGAATGGACGGCCAAGATGATATCACAATGGGCGGTGGAGATGAAATTTTAAAAAGTAGATGATGTGTCTCTCTCTGGATGCATAGACTAATATTCGGATATGATTTAAAGATACTGAGGATGAGGATAGTGAGAAAAGCTGCCTCTAAGAGAATCTGCTCCTCGAGAGCACTTGCTGATCAAGCCTAAGCAGCGTCTTCAAACAAAAATCAACAGGCTCCGCAAGCAATCTTGAAGACAATGAATTTGGGACAATAAGAACAATACAGTATTCAACCCCATCAACTAATAGTGACTCTTTCAAAAGGGTTCAACAGCCAGTATCTAAAGAAGAGCATGAGGGAACGATTCTTGTGAGAAAAATAATAGCCAGAGAGTGAGATCTAAACCAATAATTTCCAGGAAGAAGGGCAGCAAAATCTGGAATCAATTTGTGAAGGAGAGGCAAGGTTCCCAATCTCTTACTTTTGAAGCATTTTGAAAAAGATATAAGAAACCGATTTGATGTTGGAGAACAAAACCGTACCTCTCTTCTGCAGGACAATACAGATCTGGGTGTAGGTCACTTAGAAGAGCACGGTGAGCAAGGGATGAATGAAGAGGCCTCTCCATCACAACTAATCACTAGTGATGCAAGGATGACGAGATGCGTTTACGAAGATAACGGTTGCTGGTCGGCCGCAATGCCGGTGAGTATGGGGTTGAGTGGCGAATGGGACTGAAGTTTATGGATTTTGGAGGAAAAGGGTGAACAAAGATGTGAAAGATAGGCGCGTTCAAAGTATATCGGTCCCGGTTCGATATCGAACATTTTGATTCCGGAAATTTCTTGTCCCGATCCCCTTTTTTTACCTTATAAATTAAATTATTATTTGATAAGATGTGTATCACATCTTTAGTTGAAGTTAAATTGTATATATTGTGATATTAATCCTAACTATATAATGTATAAAAATAATGATGAAGATGATGAAGGTGATAATAATAATAATAATAAATGATATTCTTCAATTTGAGATCAATTTGTGTGATTATTATGGTCTTAAATGATCACTTTAAACACTAGATTATAAAAAATTTAACTAATATAACAATATATTTTAAATTTCATTTTTTTAAAAAAATGATTTCCCGGTCCGTCCCAATCCTAGGATTACCGGGACCAGGATCAAACCAAGAATAGGACCAGGATGCAATTTGCATCCTAGCCAAAAACCGAGACCAGGAATCAAGATTGGGGGATCCCTGTCCCAACCCTGGTTTTGAACAACCCTAGTAAAAGAGAAAAGAAAATAGAGATGAGAGGAAGGTGAATGGCATTTATGGGTGTCTCAAGAAGAAGGAGGAAAGAGAAAGAGGGCTTGAGCACACATGTAATGCTCCAAAATGTGTATAAAATCTTATCACGCTAAAAGTGAATATAATTAATGTTAGACAAAGACTTTCAGAGAATATAATGTAAATTACAACCCGAATTAGCAGTAGTTAATGCCCAAACCTAATATATAAGCTCAATTATGGTGAAAAAACTTAAATTAAATTAAAAGTGGGGGGAGGGCACTTGGCATGAGTTATTGGGGCTATATAATGTGTTAAGTGGTAATCCTATAAAAATTGTCATAGTCATGGATAAAACGGGAAAAAAGAAATTTATCGGTTAATTAGTCACCTACCGAAGAGAAAATTCACTATCAATTGAAGAGTAGTGGTATGATTAAATGTCTAATGAAATGAGTTAGATTAACTAATTGATTACATGCATTTTGGAAGAAGCCTTATGATGTTGACACATGGCATCATGGATACCATTAGATTGAAGTTAAAGTTTCAAACTCTTTTCCGTCCCTCTGTCCTCTCCAAGTCGGTTAAGGGCCATAGGGCAGCTAAGAAAAATTGAACATCATCATCTCATACTCTCTCTCTCTCTCTAAGCTCTCTTGGACGTCCATAGTGGAGGAGGAAAGATAAAGAAGAAAAGTGTAAGGTGAGCTCCATTTCTTGCATTTTGACCTTGAAGATAACCCTAAATGCTCAAAATCTCTTCTATAATCTTGATCATCTTGATGAGAGCTTCATTTCTATGATTTTATATTTTCAAGAGGAGGTGTTTTGTGCATTCAATAAAAGTTAGTGGTTGGAGAATCAAAGAGCAAGCTAGTGGAAGTGATAGAGGTGAGTAAGAGCAACTCTTTGATATGCATATTGTGGTCATTGGTTAAGAACTTGAATTTCTGGAATTTTGCCCTAAATTTTCGTGTATATAGGGTTTTAGAGAGTTCATGAGGTTTTTATTGTGGAAATAGTGTTTTGTGTTGTGGTTTGGATAAATGAACTTGATTAAAGACTTGAATGTAAAGTTTGGAAATTGTGAGAATTGTGTGTAAATTTTGCCCAAAACAAAACATATAGAAGGAATGTGAATTTAGTTGTTTTGATAATTTCATTGAATTCTATGTGAAAAATAGTGTGGGGAGTAGCCCCATTTGTGAATTCTGACCATTGGAAATATATGTTGGAAAATTGAAAGTTTCGTTAATGAAAACTCTATGCAGGTCAACTAGTTTGCATGAAAATTTTGAATAAGTAAATGTTGCCTAAAAATTCTGAACCTTTCTAGTCTAATAGTGCATATGCCAAACTTTAAATTGATAGATAATGGATGCTGTTGGCTCTTTGATTCCTTTCAGTCATTCAAGATCTAAGTTCTTTACCACATTGCTCACTATCGCTAGAATCTATATTGAAGATTAGTGACAAAACAAGTTTATTGATACCTCTCGATCGGACTGCTATCACCTTTATGACATTGCAAACCTAGGTTTCTTGCACTTTTGATTCACCACTCTTCCATTGTTGTTGCACGATCATCCTTCTCTATACTTGCCACTGATGCCTGAAAGTATGCAAAAAATAATATGAGAAAATGAAGATTAAGGATTGTATTGCACAAGATTCAAATGGGACAATGAGGTCGATCATTAGAACAAAACTTCATAAGTTGGAGCGGCCACTTTATAAGGAAGAGAAGGTGCTATCTCATAATCCCCAATTATATCAAACTGTTAACTAAGGGTTGCCTAAATAATCACAGTCTTCTCTTGTATGGACTGATTTGCTGTAATGGGCACAATTTTTTTTAGCTTTATGTCAATGGCATTAAAGGGGGTTCTAAGATTCTCAATGTAAAGCACTATAACTTAGCCCTAGTGATAAGAGATGTATAGGGTTTTGTTTGAGAGATTCTTGGCTCACAATCATTGAGATATAAAGGGGGGGGGGAGGAATCTGTACTTTCTATAAGAGAGCGTGGGTTTTGTGAAGAAGCTGCATAAGGTAGAGAAGTACAAGACACATGATGTTAGTCCAACATGCCTATAACCTATCTCAAAACCATTCTGCACTAGGATCATAGAGTTGTGTAAAGGATATGTTGGAACTCTATAAGAAGCTGTAGTTATTGGAGGTTGAAAAACTATATTGGGACCTCTCTCTGAATCCTTTCATTGGTATTGCTTGGTGATGATAATTATGGTGTTGAGGCCATTTATGTAACTAGTCATATCATGATATCTCTATAAACCCCTATTCACTTTCTTTAATGAACTTCTATTAACATTGGGTGCTCGCATTTAAGGCATTAGAAGAGACTGATTCCAAGCTGTAGTACGATCATCAGAGTTTGCAGTGGCAATGGTATTTACATTTGAGTTCTCAACTAAGTCGAACAAAATGGTGTTTCCACTTTCTTTACCAGTGGCATTTGACACATTCCTACTCTCCAATTTATTTGTAGTAATCTTACTAAGTCATTTTGATTTATTTGCTATTTGTCAATTGGATCAAACCATAAATTCAAGAGCTACTGTTAAGGATCATGATGCATCTTTTTTATCAAAACGCTAGATGGGTTCTAGCCATATGAATTAATAGAACTAAAGGCTATGTTTTTTTATTCTGGAAAGGGCCATTGACTTTGGTTTTTAGTGATATCTCAAAGTTGACTAACATTTGCCTATTATATTTTTATGAGAGCACAGAAGAATCACTTGAGGAGATTTTATGAGAAATGACCGAGTATCGAGTAGAAATAACCTAGAACCCGACATCATTCAAGGGCTTACTCGAGTGATCATCATCATCACTCGGGTAGCTACTCAAGTGATCATATAAAAAATTTTAAAATACAGCAAATTTGAGCACGTACCTGGCATGAATAATATTGTAATTATCCATGTATATTCCCTTGATCATTAGATGACTCTTTAGAACAGATTTGAACTAAAAATCAGCTGATTTGAAATTTGTATCCAGGTTCACTCGAGGCCTTACTCGAGTAACATTGAATATCACTCGAGGCCTCCCTCGGGTAAGCCGTCTCTTCACCTTCTGACTGTTCATTTTCAACCATTGTACCGTTTCATTTGAAATTAATGCTTCACCAGCACATTTCCAAGTTCATTATTCGAGTGGCTACTCGAGTAATGCATCCATTACTTCAAGTTGTCACTCTAGTGATACTCATTACTTGAAGTTGTCACTCCTGTAATGTTGTCCTCTGTTAACCTCTGCTATTCATACTCCAAAACAGAATATTATGATCCTACAAAAACAAATTGCTAGAAACTCCGATGCTTAAGTTAGTAATCATCAAAACATCTATAAATAATATCATCTAACATTTTGTAAACACTAAATAACTTACAACTCATTGGGATTTACCATTCCCAATTCTCATCTAATATATAAAAATTGATCTTTTGTAAGAGGTTTTGTGAAGATATCAGCTAGTTGAAGATGAGTTTGAATGAATATTACTTTAACATCTTTCTTTTGGACATGATCTTTTATGAAGTGATGTCTAACATCAATATGCTTGGTTCTGGAATGTTGAACAGGATTCTTTGCCAAGCTTATCATGCTAGTGTTGTCATTAGTATATTGGTGTTTCTTTCAAATAAATACCGAAATCCTGAAGTTGTTGCTTTAGCCATATTACTTGTGCACAACAACTTGATACTACAACATACTCAGCTTCCGTTGACGAAAGAGACACTATAGTTTGTTTCTTGATAAACCATGATACAAGTGAACCTCTAAGAAACTGACCTTGTCCACTTGTACTCTTTCTGTCCATCTTGTATCCTCCATGATCAGAGTCTGAGTAAGCAACTAGATATTCACTTCTTCCTTTGGGATAACAGAGACCCAATTTTGGTGTGTCAGCAAGATATCGAAAGATACGTTTGACAGTTTCAACATGTGACTCTTTTGGTGCTGATTGATATCTTACACACATGCCCACACTGAATTGAATGTCAGGCCTGCTTGCAGTAAGATAGAGTAATGATCCAATCATTCCTCTGTATTTTGTAATATTGTACTCTTTTCCCTTGACATCCACATCAAGCAATATGGTTGAGCTCATGGGTGTGTCCATTCCATTTGCTTCAACCAATCCATACTTCTTCAACAGCTCTTTCAAATATTTCATTTGAGATATAAAAATTCCATTCTTTCTTTGTTTGATTTGCAAACCGAGAAAGAAATTCAATTCTCCTATTATTGACATCTCAAACTCTCCCTGCATTATCTTAGAAAATTCTTTACATATAATTTCATTAGTTGCACCGAAAACTATATCATGAACATATATTTGCACAATTAAAATATCATCACATTTTTGTTTTGTAAAGAGTGTTGTATCAACTTTTCCTCGTACAAAACCTTGATTAATAAGAAATTTACTGAGCCTCTCATACCATGCTCTAGAAGCTTATTTTAAACCATATAAAGCCTTTTTAAGTTTGAAAACATGGTTAGGTTGGCTTACATCTTCAAAACCTGGAGGTTGTTCTACATATACTTCTTCCATGATGTAGCCATTTAGAAATGCACTTTTTACATCCATTTGATAGAGTTTGAATCCTTTGATGCATGTAAAGGCTAGGAGTACTCGTATAGCTTCCAATCTAGCTACTGGAGCATACGTTTCCTCATAATCAATTCCTTCTTCCTGATTATAGCTTTTGGCCACCAATCTTGCCTTGTTTCTGAAAATTATTGTGGATTCATCAAGTTTGTTCTTGAATACCCATTTAGTGCCAATGATCGGATGATCCTTAGGTCGGGGTACCAAATCCCAAACTTGATTTCTTTCAAATTGGTTTAGTTCTTCTTGCATTGCTATAACCCAATCATGTTCTGATAGGGCTTCGTCAATATTAGAAGGTTCAATCTCAGAAATGAATGTAGAAAAACTTACTTTATTGAAAATTCTATTTCTAGTTTTGACTCCTTCATTCACATCTCCTATGACTTGATCTAGGGGATGACTCCTATTGTATTTCCAGGCTTTAGGTTGACTTAGTGACTAATCTTCTTCCTTGGTTTAATCAACTTCTGGAATAAGAGATTTAGAAATAAATTAACCATGTTCTTGATTCAAAACAACTTCCTGCTCATCATCAATGGTTTTTTCAGAGGATTCAAATTCATCAAATACAACGTGAATTGATTCTTCAACAACACATGTTCTTTTATTGAAAATTCTGTATGCTTTACTTCGGTTAGAATAGCCTAGGAAAATTCCTTCATCTATTCTAGAATCAAATTTTTCTAAGTTATATTTACCATTATTATGAATGAAACACTTACAACCGAAGACGTGTAAATGAGCAAGATTTAGCTTCCTTCCTTTGTACAGCTCGTATGGTGTCTTTCCAAGTTTTGTTCTAATATAGTCTCTATTTAAAATATAGCATGCTGTGCTTATTGCATTGGCCTAGAAAACTTGAGACACATTTTTTTCATTCAGCATTGCTCTATCTATTTCAGTGAGCACTTTATTCCTACGTTCCACAAATCCGTTTTGTTGTGGTGTCCTTGGAGCAGAAAAATTGTGATCAATGCCATTAGTATCACAATATTCTTCAAAGGCTTGATTTTCAAATTCTCCACCGTGATTTGTCCTGATACCTGCAATGGTCATACCTTTCCCATTTTGCACTTTCTTGGCAAAAATAATGAATTCTGTAAAGGTTTCATCCTTTGATGACAGAAAAATAGTCCATGTAAATCTAGAGAAATCATCAATAATGACCAATGAATATAAGTTGCCACCAAGGCTTTTAACTCTTGCTGGACCAACTAAATCTATATGTATCAATGGAAGTGGTCGATTTGTTGTAATCTCATTTTTCGATTTAAAAGATAATTTAGTTTGTTTACCCTTTTGACATGGGCAAATCAAATTGTTTTTAAAATTTACTTTGGGTAATCCAAGAACTAAATCTTTTTTGAGTAGTTTTCCTAGTTGATGCTTGTTGACATGAGCTAGTCTCTTATACCATAACCAACTTTCATCGACATTACTCAAAAAACAATTTTCAGAATTATTTTTATTGGTATCAAGTTATAGCAGTTACCTTCCCTTTTTGCTTTGAGCTTTGCCTCAATATTTTTCTTATCAAGTTGTAAGTCTTTCTTGTTGACAATCAGACATTCCTATGAATCAAATATTATCCAGTTGTCTTTATCTACACTTTGACTTACGCTCAGCAAATTATGACACAAGCCTTCAACATAATATACATCTTTGACTTGTATTCCTTTGTCTTTTTTTATTTCACCAATTCCTGCTATTTTTACAGATTGATTTCCTCCAAATTTTACCTTTCCACCTTCCTTAGGTTACAATGTGGTAAAACTTTCAAAATCACCGGTCATATCTCTAGAGCATCCACTGTCTATGTACCATTTGATGTTTTTGGATGCTTTAAGACATATATGAAATCAAATACGATTAAGTCTTAGATACCCACATCTTTTTGGGTCCTTTAAGGGTTAGTACAAAAATTTCTCAGAATATATGAACCTTTAAGTACCCATTTGTAGGTTCCTATATTACCTTTCTTCTTATGAATACATGATGAAGTATAATAACCTTTACTATTACAATAATTACAATGTGCAAAAGGATTTGATGTATGCACAGAATGCTGAAAATAATTCAGGTATGATTTACCTCCAGCTTTCTTTCTTCCTTTCCTTTTGTCTAATTTTGGATCATATCCAATTCCAGAACGATCATTCATAAATCGTTGAGCTTTTAATATTACATTTAGCATTTCACTTCCTTTAGTGAATTTTTCAAGAGATTTAGTAAGATCAGTGTTTTTCTTTTTCAAAGAAGTACATTTTTCACAATCCTTTTCAAAATTCTCTTCAAGTTCTACTTCAAGAGCTTTGTTTTTCTTTTTGAAAATAACTAGTTCTTTAACTACTTTGATGAATTCAGAATATAAAGCATTATATTCAGAAAGTAATTCATTATAGGTAGGATCAGAATCAGTTACCTTTTCTTCTGTTTCCTCTTGAGCAACTAGACAGAATTTGGCTACTTCTTCTTCATCGCTTTCTTCGTTAGAAGAACTATCTCCCCATATGGCAGATACAAAGGCTTTCTTCTTGTTGTAGAATTTGCCTTTTCTCTTTTTTTTATTCTTTTGAATCAGTTCTTGACATTCAGATTTGAAATGTCCTGGCTTTCCATATTCATAGCAGATGATATGCTCTTTATTGCTTATTCCTCCTTTCTGAAAGTTTTTGAATCCTTGGCCTTTCTTGTAAAACTTTTTGAATCATTTTATGATTAGGCCCATTTCGTCATTGTCAAGCTCTTCATCTTCATCTTTTGATTTCAGTACTAGACCTCTTTTCTTCTTGTCACTAATATCATCTAGTTCTCGTTTGAATTTTAATTTGCTTTCATATTCAGAGAGGCTTCCGAATAGAGAAGCAACCGATCGCATTGATTCACCTTTTACTTCCTCAATTGCAGTGACTTTTGCTTCCCAATCTTTAGAAAGAATATTTAAAATCTTTTGTACTTGGGTATGTTGATCATAGACTTTTCCAAGTGCTACAAGTTGATTAACAAGGTGAGTATATCTAAGTTCAAATTCAGCTATTGACTTACCTGATTTCATATGAAGTAGATTAAACTCAGTAGCCAGAGTATTGATCCAGTTTTCTTTTATTCCTGAAGTTCCTTCATGAGCTATTTCCAAGGCTTCCCATATTTCTTTAGCTGTTGGAAGTTTACAGATTTTGAAGTACTCATTTTGACTCAAGGCACTTTGAATCATTAAAATTGCTCTACTATTGAGTGTAATGAGTTTCTTGTCATTCTCATCATATTCTGCTGGGGTCTTGGGAACTCTCTGTGAATCTACAATCTTTTCAGGTTTGTAGTTTCCAGTCTCAATCACATCCCAGAGCCCATATTCAGTAGCCATTACGAAGACTTTGAACTTTGCTTTCCAAAATGAGAAGTGTTCGCCATTGAATCCCGGAGGTCTTGTGATAGAAGCTCCATCGGGAAGAATGCCTTCACCCATGCTTTCCATTGGATCATTCTTAGGCTGTTAAACCTTAACAAGAAGACCTACGCTCTGATACCAAATGTTAGTCCAAGCATTTCACCCAAAAGGGGGGTAAATTGGGTGATCCTAGAAATTTCGTTGCGTATAAGAAAATTGACGGAATATTTAAAGCAGTTAAGAGTAAGGAGAAATATCACCGAAGTGTACACCGGTAGTTATACTGGTTCAACCACAACAACTTTGACCTACATCCAGTCCTCATAGCGTCTCTGAGAGTTTCACTATATTCTCCAAGATTCAGTGAGTTCTTGGCACCTCAGTACACAGCAAGTTCTTTCACCTGGACACTCGCTCCCCCTTACACGTTGTAATCAAATCCCCAACTCAAGGTTCCACTACCTTAAGTTATCTCAATAACAAATATTGAGTTTGTAGTGAAAAACTCTCTCACAGAGCAAATATGTAATCACTGAAGTACAATGAATGAGTATAAGAAAACAAAGCACTAAGAATGTGTTCATCAGTGTAATCTCAGTTCGTGTCTTGTTTTTCTTCTCTTTGAATGCTCCATATATATAGATGATTTGTAGTGTTCATTAGAAGCAATTCAAACTTGTCTGTTAGAGTCGCACAACAACGGTTGACTATTCTTTGAATTTGAAAACTATCCGTTGGTAGTAGGTAGCGGTAGGTGAACGTTCAGACTTTCATTTGACTTTTCTATTCTTGCATGATCTCTTCATCGTTTTTCTACAAATGTACTTAAGATACTAATGAAATGAAGAGTTAATCATATAGATAACAAATCAATAGATATTTGATGAAAAACTTAATTTCTGGACTGCCTTACTTGAGTGGCTACTCGAGTGATCAAGTTTGTTACTCGAGTAGTCCCTCGAGTAAACTTGTCAAAAATATGACAGTGAGCAAATCAACATTTTACATCAGATATCACTCGGGTAAGACATGGAGTGATATATTGCAAACCTTGAAAATACCTGATTACTTGAGTGGCTACTCGAGTGACCATGTCTTTACCTTCACAGTTTACTCGGGTGCTGACTGTGGTAATCTGGTTACTCAAGTGGCTACTCGAGTGGCCTTCATATTTCTTTATACCTTACTCGAGTGGTCCCTTGAGTGGCTTTCAAATAACCCGGCAGATTACTCGATTACTCCCTCAAGTAATTGCATCAATTTCTTGGCCAAGACTTTGCTTTCTGGTTACTCGAGTAATGGTTCAAATAATTTTGCAGATTACTCGAGTGGTCCCTCGAGTAATGGTTTTTTTTCTCACTGATTCCTCGAGTGGCTACTTGAGTGATGCCTATGAAAATAACGTTACTCGACTGGCTACTCGAGTAATGGTCTATATAACTTTGCAGATTACTCGAGAACTCCATCGAGTAACTTCTTCCAAATTTTGGCAGTGCTTCACTAGATGAAATTCTTCTTGCTTACTTAAGTGGCTACTCGAGTAATGGCTTCTCTTACTCGAGTGGTTACTCGAGTAAGCCTTTACAAAACGTGTTTATTACTTCCAATGCTTACTTCAAGTAATGCTTTGCTACTTTATTCAAATTCATTTGTTTATTATTAAATCCTTTCATATAATTGATCCAATCTTTGTTATCATCAAAACATATGGGATCTAATAGACAATTGTTGTCTTGCGGCATTCTGAGAGCCCACTGAATCTTTGAAGATTAGTGAAAATCTTAGAAGTGTTGATCTCTGAGGACTGGATATACGCTTGATATTGGACTGAACCAGTATAACTCTCTGTGTGCAAATTATCTTATCTCAACTCTCTCTTCTTTTATCTCCATAACATCATACCGCGTAAAAATTTATGGCATTACCCAATTCACCTCCTCTTTGATAAAGCTTGCCTCTTTCAGTTATAGGAAAAGAGTGAGATTTACAAGAATCACAGTAGTAACAAGCATCCAATCATATATATATACAAGAACACAGAGAATGCCATACAGTCATCATATAAAACAAAAATAGCAATCAGATTTAGTACACATCATGTAGTATATCACATTACCATAGCCTAGGTATACAAATCATTTGGCCTCGAGTGTTTACTCATGCCATAAGCCTCAGGGTTTTACTTGTGCATAATAGTAATTATCAAGGCCCAGGTGTCTACCTGTGCAATAAGCCCCGAGCGACCGCCTCGCAAATTATGAATACTTCTAAAACTCATGATGAAATCATAAACATGCAATGTATCTCATAACATATGAAAGGAAGAGTTACTACCTGGTCTCTTTCCTTGAAGGGTGTCCAATTGTTTCTCCTAGTTCGGGTAGATCTTAGACCTTGGATAGCTATCAGGTCCTATAATGTAGAGTTATAAGCTGGGTAAATTACTTAGTTCAGAGTTATTAGTATAATGTACTATATACTATTTTTTCCTACACTTAATATTGTCCTTAATTTAGTCAGATTGGTTTTCTATAAAACTCTTGTATTGTGCCACACAGTGTCTGTTTCAATACATATTATGTGTCTCTTGACTCCTAGGACTTAGGTAGCTAAGGTATTCACATAGTCCCCTAAGTTATGCCTTAACTCTCCATAATCACTATTATCCTAACTTAGACTAAATTCTGTAACTTCCCAGGTTAAACCTAATCTTCCAGTTTTTGTTAGTCAACTTTGAAAAATGGGACTGATCCATAAAAATGAAAATTCAAAGATGGGAAATGTTTATTATATTTTTGATTTTGTTATGCATATTCACCACTCCTCATTATATGTCGTTTTCCTTCATTTTTTTCCTGGTTCCTTCTTGCCCCTCTCCCCCATCTCTCTCTCTCAATATATATATATATATATAATATTTATATTTTCTTTCTAAATATATAATTGATCTAGTGGTATAAAGTTTTATTGGCTTTCTTTCTAAAAAATACATAAAATTTGTTTAATAACTCGAGTGCAATCGATCTCAACCGGTCAAATTCTTTAAATGTATGCCTCTTATTTTTAACTATATGAAAATTGGAAAACAATTATACTTGCCTGAAGATATGTTGCTAGCAATTGAATATGAGTTGAAAACATTTTCAACATTTTTTTATTTTTTAAATAAATTGAATCGTATGTATGTAATATTCAATAGCATCCATGCCCTTTTCAGTCATTTTGCATCTAAACGGGCTTTTCAACCTCTAATCCAAACAGGTTTAAGGTTAGAAAAAAAGTCACTTCTGCCACCGCTAATCCAAACACAAATCATATTTACATTTTCACTTTTAATCCTACCTTACTTTTTCAAAAGTCAAATGGAAAAAAAAGTTATTTCTCCACTGCTAATCCAAACGGGCACTTACAGTATTATTATTATTATTGTTGTTCCCACAAATGTTATTTTCCCATTAGCGATAGGGACAAAAGAAGTCGCAATAATCAATTATTACCATTTTTCTTTTTGGCACACGGCCACTTGTGACGTACACCCACACATTCATGTTTCATTTGAGCTTTATTAATGCTCCGCGATTGAGACTGACATACATTTTAAAGAGAGATGAGGTTATAGCCAACACCAAAAAGCAGAGAATAAAAAATTGGGTCGAACAGGCCGGTGCGACCGATTGAATCGAGAATTGGTCAGTGGTTTGGTCTGGTTTGTTTATTGAACTGTGAGGCCGGTTGGACCAGTCAAAACTGGTGGTTTAACTGGTTGGACTGATTTCATTTTTTTAATTATTATTTTGTATTATTTGTTAGAGAAAAATGGAAGGTTGAAGGCCAAAATGAAGAGAAACGTAGGTTAAGAAATAACAAATTTTAAAAAATGAAGAAGATAATGAAAAGAATTATTTAAAAAGATATAATAATTATAGGAAAGAAGATATCATTGCATAAGTATAGACATTATAACTAATAAAGCATTTTTTTTTCTAAAAATATTCATTTTTATCTATAGAAGTTTAAAAATATATTAATATATATTGCCACTAATAAATTATAATATTTTAATATGATCGGTTCAACTACCGGTTAGACTCCAGTTGACACATTAACCCTTGAACTTGTGTTGTGACCGGTTCATTGTCTGATCCGATTTTTCGTTCCTTGCCAAAAAGTCATCGGAAGCAATTTCATTTCGTTTCAAACACTTCATAAATAATGGTCTAAAAATTTAATCTTTATCAATTAATGTAAACTAGAAGAACTTGATTGATAAATATTAAACTTCAAGGACTCATTTGATAAATAAGGCATACTTGATGGTCAAAATTTTTATTATGGGAATATCCCAGAAAAATCGCCTAACATAAGGAATAGACGAATTAGGGAGTTCAATATCATAACTCTTAAGCCAGACCTGTGGAAGGAATCTGGGATTTCAAAAATATTTTCAAATAACCAATATGCCCCTGACAACATTTGGGGAGCTCAAGTTGTCAATATGTACACTGAAGTTGTTAATTGTGATTTTTAAGTTATTCTCTATACCTTAATTGATTATGCATTGCAATTAACAACTTGAGCTCTTCAAATACCAACAACATTGTAGGTAATATTTTGAAGTCACACATGTCAGGCGTCATTGACTACTTAGGTATAGAGAATAATAGCTTAAGAATCACAATTAATAATTTTAATATGCATATTGACAACTTAAGCTCCCTAAATGTTGTTAGGGACAGGTTGGTCATTCGAAAATATTTGCAAATCTCAAATTCCTCTCACAGGTCTGACTTGGGATTTATGATATTGGACTACCTAATTTATCTTTTTCCTATTTTAAACATTTTTTTAAGATTTTCCCTTTTATTATCCCTAAATGATAATATAACTACGAGTCTATATATAAATTAAACTATACGTATTAAAATTATATTTGCATATAATCAAGTACGTCACATATCTTATGCTTATTATTTTTATGATTTTCATATTTTGAAATTATTAAGCAATTTTGAGTGAAAACATATATCCATTAACTAAAAAGAGTTATAACATATGACGACTTGCATAATTCTAACTTCCTTCATGATCCTATATCCAAAAGCCTTAAAAGATGGAGGTTGGTTAAAGATGCAAAAATTACCTATGGGACAATAAGAAAACTTGGCTAATTGATCTACCATTTGATTTTCCTGTCTAGATTTGTACTTAACTATCACTTGTCAATCTTTATAGATAAGAAGTCTACCTTTATCTACAATATCCTGAAGGGTGAGAATATATCACAACACCTTGTCAAGAGATTAATAGCTTCAATACAAATTGATAGAAGAAAAACTTTCTTGATTCCTTTAACCCAACACAAGTAGAAGCCATATATGATTCCTATTAACTTTGCAATCACGAGAGGGACTATGTAAAGTTTATTCTATATACGAATATTCGCTTTTTTTTCTCCCACCTATGCGATGCTTTCCCGGTTTAATGGAAGATGAAATACAAGGAATAGGTTATGAACACTTGCATTATGAAATATATAGGTCAATAGTGCGATTGATTCAAACCACAAAGCTTAGAAGATCTTAATCTATCCCATATAGCATGACTACTAGATGTGGGAAGTATTACTCTATTAGATAGAGTCAAGATCAAGTAGTTCAAAAACTCTCACATTGAAAAGCCTAGGACTTATCACAATGTTGAATTTCAAAGCTTTTAATTTGGTGCCACTTGCTCAATATAAAAACAGGAGAGGGACATTCGATCAAAGCAATAATGCGTTTTCCCAAATAAAAAAACATAAATTCACAAAATCAATTTAATGTGTCACCTTGAATGTTTTATCGTGTTATGACTTTGCAAATGCTGCAAGTATTCGCTTGTTCATGTATGACTCTCGGTACAACTGAACTAGTTTATTCATCACATCCCTATTAATTTTTTGGAAGTAACTTATGGAGATATGCATACTTCTAAAAAAGAAGATTATATTTTTATTAATTAATCTTAGGTTTTTGTGGGACATAATTGAATATTTTGGGCATAATCAAGTGTTAATGTGAGATTTTAGTGAAAGAATAATTTGGGAATTAAAGTGGTTAAATTATTATATTTTTAATTAATATTTGTTATTCCCATTATTCTTTAATTGTGAGAAAAAGATATTATCTTTATTAATCAAATTTTATAGGTGATAACAAGGCACAACTCATTTTTACCTAAAGACAATTGAAGGAATTGGAAGGAGGGGACCACATGAAATGAGAAGGTAAGTGGCTGCTGAAATGAAAGAGTAATTGGACCACAAGAATTGAGAATTGCTGGTCTGAAATGGACAAAATGCAGAATTGAATAATAAAGAAAGGACAAGTAGCTATTGGACCGAAATAAAAGGGAGAGTTAGAGAAGAGATGAGCTGAAATTGTTGAATAAGAAATTGGAGGGAGTTGACCGAATCAAATATTAAAGGAGGGAGGCTACTGGACCGACTGGGGGTGGATTGAAAAAAAAGAAGCTGGACCGATTAATTGTTATTAAGTAGAGATTGGAAAAGAAAGGGGGGACGACGTGAAAAGAAGGAGGGCTAAGTGGCTAATGAAAAGGTGTGCTGACCAACGAATAAGAGGGTGGACCGAATTGAATTGAGTGAGCAGAGGACGAAACAAGAGGAAGAGCAGGATGTCTGGACTGAATTAAAACAGCTGGGCCGAATTGGTTTGAAGGAGAAAAGAAACAAATGGGCTGGACCAATGGGAGTAATTGAAGGAAAAGAAGCAACCTAATGTGAAGAGGAGGTGGACCGAATTAAAAGGACAAAGGAAAAGGAGGGGACCATGTAACACCCCAAATTTTATATTCACCAAATATATTATAATTATTTCGGAAATTCAATAAAATGGTGAATATTCATGAATTTGGAATTTATGAATTTCATAAATGTTCAATTTCATGGAAATTGGGCAAAAATAATTATGGAATTAATTTGGGTAATTTAAAAAGCCCAATATTAAGGTCCAAAAATGAAGGAATATTAGAGAAAATATTTTGTCCAAAAATAGATGGAAATTGGCCAAAGAAAAATAAGAGAAGAAATTGGATTAGAAGGATAATGGCAAAATCGTAATTTTGCAAAAATAGCACAAAATAAATTATTTTTCAATTAATTGAAGTTAATTTCAATTAATTAAGGAAAATAAAGTTTAAAAATATATTTATAATATTTTGGTCAATTTAATATGAATTTATGAAAAATTTGAGCAAAAAGTGCAATTTTGACCAAAATTGAGACTTTACGTGTATACGTAACCGGAACAAGTTGTGAAGCCAATTGAGACCATAAGGAGGGACCCCTAGGTGTCTCCTACACATTGCAAGAGAAAGGAAATATTGGTTAGACTTAATGAGCTTAGTTACATGTACATAAAATTGATTTTGGAATTTTTGGAAATTCCATAAATCATTAAAAAAATCATATAATATAATAAAAACACTTTATCATTATCTTCCTCAGCTCATTTTCGTGCCCAACCAGATCTGAACTAGTGAGAGAAAGTGTGAAATTATAGAGAGAGAGAGAAAGAAGAAAAACTTGCAAAGGTAAGTGATTTCTTCGGTAAATCGGTTCCTAATACATATAATTTCGTTCCTAAGCTACTCTACTATGTTATTCAAGGTTCGGAAAGCTCAAATTTGGTGTTCAAGGACCTAGGGTTTCAGCCAAGAAGAGAAAAAGCTAGTGGGAGTTTGAAGTAACTTCCAAACCTTCGTATATTGTCTATTCTGGCTGCTGTAAGCAATTTAATCGGTGAAATTTCGTCGGATTGCCATTGGTTTTAAATTTTGGAAAAGTGTGTGCCTAAGGGTTATGCTGCCCAATTTTAGTTCAAATGGTTGTTGTAACTCAATTAGATGGTTAATAAAGTGATTAGGAGTAGAAAGGAACGCGTTTACGGAGCCGAAATCACAAAACATCGATTTTGCCCGAAGGACTCCATAATTTCGGTCAGGGCCAGATCTAGGGGTAGGAGTTGGATTTTCAATGATTTGATGATTCCATTGGATTCAGTGGCCAAAAATAGGTGGGGTTACAGTTGGGCACTTTTTCAGAAAAGGCTGAGAAAGCATAATTACGTAAACGCCCCTAAAACCTTAAATGTAGGGCTACCAAGGGTAATTTCGTAATTTGACATTGAATTTGATAATTTTGAGTCTGGAAATGGATTCCTTAGATGAAAATACTTCAGGATAGCCCTAGTCAAAAATTTAGGAAATCGTGATCGGGCCGGGGTCTCGGGGGCATTTTGGTAAATTTTTACCATAGGCTAATATAACCACAAGAAACACTATGGAAGAGTCTGAAATGATACTTGGATAGGTTATGACCTATTTCTTATACATTTAATATTTTAGGACCGAATCGGGAGCCGAAAGTCAACACGTTTCACGAGGCACACAAAAAGGGGTCGATAGAACTTTGAGGTAAGGACATTATCCTTCATACATCATGCCATAGTTTTATGATTGTGTGGATGTCATTGTTTGTAAATGCGCTTTATTAATCAACATGTTTTGCCTAGAAAGGGGCCAGTAGTGCTAGAGGCACTTGCACTGGAGTTGGCGGAAGACCAACCGGTGCAGATTAGCGGGGCTGGGCCCTACTCATGTATACATGCAGATGATATGTTTATATTATTCATTAATTGGTGCATACATGGCATATATCATATTTACTTTTCGCATTTTCTATGAACGATAGCATGTTTCTACTGGGATTCTTCAGAATCTCACCCCTTTTTCTAAACCAAACATCTCAGCGGGTGCCAGTGGATCAAAAGGCAAGAATGTAGACCAAGGGAAGTGACTGGCATGTGCCTCGAGGCAAATACAAAGTTTGTGGTTTTAGATAGTCTATGTCTAAAATACTTTTGGATATTTTGTAATAGTGGTGTATATTGTCGTATTCTGTATGGTTGACTTTGGACTGTAAACAAATACTTTTATCAGTATATATGTACTCTTCTGTATGCCTGTGGAACTTGGTCTCTATTACTCTGTGTATATCGAAATGGAAACGGGTGTTGACAGACCACGTGAATAGAGACTAAGCACCAAATGAAATAAAAGGGTTTGGCGGCTGATGAAGGGGGGGAGGCTGCGAAAATAAAAAAGGAGGAGGCGACAAAATGAAGGAGAGGGAATAGAGAGCAAGCGGCGCTGGAGAGTGTGAAAGAGAACAAGAGGTGCCGACATTATGGACCAAGGGAATGAAGAGAGGGAGACAGCTGCATTGAAGGCGTTGGAGAACATAGAGAAAAGTTGACAGCACATGGAACGAATTGGAGAATTGAAGAAGTGTGAGTCAACCGAATGTGAAAGGGAGAAAAAGAGAGACATTGCAGGGAGCTGTTTTGGTCCCTTAATCTCTATGGCTAATCTCTTTTTCCTTCATCAAGCTTCTTCCTCCTCTTCCATGAGTAGCTAAGTCTTGGTGATTTCCTTGAGTTGGGTAATGGTTTGAGTTTCTAAACTTTAATGGAATTCTTTTAAGCTCTCTTTTTAGTTCATGATTATGTAGTTTGGTTAAGTATGTAATTGTGATCTAAATTGTTCTATGCCAAGTTTAGGAGTTGATTAATTAAGCTTTGTATGATTCATAATAGGAGTAGGTTGAATTGTTTATTTCAACTTGGTTAAGTGGATTTAAATGATTAAATTGAATATTTTGAATTGTTGTAATGGTAAAAAAAGAAAAAAAAGAAGAAAAAAAGAAAAAAAAAAGAAAAAATAAAAAAATATTTAAAAAAAAGAAAAGAAAAAAAAAAGAAAAAAAAAGCTTTAGTCAAAGCAATGGGTTGACAACTCTTGTAACAAGAGACTAACTTTCGATAAGAGCAATAATGTGTATTCAAAAAAGAATCACTTCACAAAAGCAATTTAATGTCACCTTAAATGTTTTATCGCGTCTTGGTACAACTAAACTAGCTTATTTATCACATCCCTGTTGATCTTTTCATAGTAACTTCTAAAGATATGGATACTTCCAAAAAAGGATAGTTATTTTCTTAGGGATCGATATCTCCCGAAATCACTTCCAAAAAATCAATAGAGTAGAAATTGGGAATCAAAGCAATGGGTTGACAACTTTTTATAATAGGAAAGGAACCTCTGATCAGATCAATACTAGATTTTCTAAAAAGTATAACTTCACAAAAACAATTTAATGTCACATTGGATGCTTTATTGCGTTATGACTTTATAAAGGCAGCCCAATCGGCCGGGTTAAACACTGCAAGAAATAAGAGAGGAACTATTAGAAGTGAATGTAGGAAGGATAATGTGAAATGGATGAGGAAAATCATAACCATACCTAGCTAGGGTTCACGAACAAAAACAACTCACATGGTAGTCGTTGAGTCAAGTGTGTTCACTAGCGCAACTTTTTCAGAGAAGTCGGATGAAGGTTTTTTATTGTGGGAATCGACTGAGAATGACTCCCGAAGGCCGAAAAAGACAACATGAGTCATAGGGTTACAATGTTGGTGGGTTTCATTTGAACAAACTAAGTGTCAAGTGTATTTTGTTTCAAACGTTTAAAAAGAAGAGGAATGGTACAGTTTTTTGTGTTATTGTGCTTAAGACTTTACATTATGGTTCATTTGTAAGAATTTTTATTTTTTTTAATATTTACCGTGGTTCTTTATTAATAACAGTTATGTATTTCACTTTTTTTCACATTATATTCTTATAAGTGACTGGTTTTACTTAACCACCGTTATGTAGTTCACTTTTTTTAAAAAAAAGAAATTTTGGTGGTTGATCATGCAACCACCATTTTACAAAAAAATTAAAAAACAAAAAGACGAAGTATATAAAAAAACTAAAAGTAATAAGTTATGGAGATGTTTTAAGAATATGATGTATCATTAGATTTTTCCTTCTCCAGTAACTTGTCTACTTTCTCGTTTAAAGAGTGAAGGAGAGAGGTAAATTCCTTCAAGCACTAGTCCATGCATCCTTGCTCTCACAGGTGAATATGGACCATATGATGGAGCTTGTAGGTCACGTGGATGATCCGTTCAATGCTTGTTGGTGGAGGGAGTTCATCTTTCGATTTGTCTAGAGATGATAAGGAAGAAGTTCTCTTACGTTTGTTCATAAGTTTGGTGAAGAAGAACAGAAGTGCTTGCAGTTGGCTATGAGAAGTTGAAATGGAAGTGTGGTAGAGTTTAGTTTTCGGACATTTATATACAGAGGGTTTCATGGATTATCGAGCTGTCGCGTCCTTTAGATTTTTATATCATTATATTGTTTTAACAGAACTGTTATTTATTTTATTTCATGATGGTTTTTCTGTAAGGACCGTTAGGTATATTATTTTTTAAGAAAATATTTAAGAAGAAAAAACTATAAAATGAAAAAAGAAAAGAAAAGTGGCGAGTACCCTGATGATCTAATTAGATCACCAGCATACCTGTCACCAAAGGAGTAGCCAGGATCGTTGTTAGGATCATGGACAATCCCATACTCATCAAGTATGAGATTGACCTTCTTATTCATATCAGAGAGGTATCTAGAAAGCCTCCTCACTGCATAGTCAGTCTGTTGTGCATGACGTAACATTGCCTCCAGTTAAGGAAGCATAGGATGTGGAGGCAGCGGTGGCGGTGGCGGTGGCGGTGGCGGATGTTGGGGAGGAAAAGCTAGAGGTGGAGGTTGAGGAGGAGGAGAAGGAGGCGGTGGAGGATAATGCCGAGAGTATCCTGGCATGTCTTCTTCACTACGTTTTATCTTGGAGATTGGGCTAGAGAGCAAAGAGGAGGACGATGAAGAAAACATAGGAAAACAAATGAAAATGTGGAGTTTAAATACTGCAGTAGACATTTGTAAGGGACTTGAAAAAATCATCATTGCATGTGTTGAAAGTTGAGCAGGGCATAATGAAAGGGAACCTGTGTTCTATTGCCGATCATCAAATAATGAGGAGGCAACCATAGTCAGTATGGGGAAGAGGAAATGTTCTGAAAGCTTTAATTAATGTTTATTAAGTTAGAACTGCTAAGTATGTTTGCGTGAATACTTTACGGTTTTTAATTAATAGCCATAAATTATTAAGTTGTTTGTTTTGTTGACCTTATTATTAACTTAACATTTATTAAGTTACAACCGTTAAGAATGTTTGCAAGAATATTTTACGGTTCTTAATTAATAACTGTGAATTATGAAGTTGTTTTTTTAAATTTTTTTGTTAACTTCATCTCCCTCCTTTGATGATGAGGATGAGGATGAGGATGAGGATGAGGACGAGGAAGAGGAGGATGAGGACGGCAAGCAAGAATAAGTTACGGTTCTTAATTAATAACTGTGAATTATTAAGTTATTTTTTTCTTAACTTCATTTTTAATATTTTAAAAATATAATGATGATGTTCAGTCATCACCATCGCTACCATCCTCATTCTCTTCCTCATCCTCCTCTTCCTTATTCTCTTCCTCATCCTTATCCTCATCATCAAAAGAGGGAGATGAAGGGTCTGACTGCAAGTCATATTTAACATCATTGTGATGAAGTATGTGGTTCAACTTCCTATTCAGCTTGTTGGCGTATGCTGTGAGATGCCTTATGTGGTAATCAAGGCTTGTCAACATTTATATCAAAGCCTCTATTTCAGGAGGAAGGGGCGGCAGAGGAAGATGAGCTCCTTGGGAACTTAACATGATGAAGGAGAGAAAGAGGAGGCCGATAAAGAAAAGTAGTAAGAAACACAATGAATAAGTGAGTTTAACAGAGGTTTAACGGATTACGAAGACTTATGACTTATGACTTATGACTTATGACGGTTCGATGATGTTACAAAAGGTTATGAAAGTGTTAGATGACGGTTGGTTCTGAAAACAGTTATGTTTTATCTACGCTAGTATAAAAAGATTGATAGACGAATTATTTGTAAGTATTACATGACTGTTATTTCGTAAGAATCGTCATATTTCTCACTAAATGATGATTATTAACTACAACCGTTCTTTTTGTGTTTTCACGGATTCCGCCTCTCAATACATTACGGTGCACATATGTAACTGTTAGGTTTTAGCGTTATATATCCCTATGCGACCTCCGTCTCGATATATATGACATTTGTTCACTATAACTGTTATTTATTAAGCATTATGTATGCCTGAATCTGCAATAGTGAGAGGCTTTTTTTTAATTATTCTAATTTGTAAATCTATATATCACAAAATAAGAAAAAACAAGTGATGATATATATTTTAGATGTGTATATATATATATTTGAAAGTGACAACACAATATACTTCTTCCGGTCCGAAATGTATGAGTTAGTTAAGTGACTTATTTTTATTTTACATGTAAAGACATCAATCCACTTTACGTACTAAGTTTACTATTTTGTTTTAAAGTATTTATATTGATTACTCATATATATAATGAGAGTTTCCATCAATAATTGTAATTTGCAATGTAGCAAATGATTAGATAAAGTAGTTTAGGAAAACCAACTTATTACATTTTTTTTTTCAAATAATTAATTTAACCAATCTTTTTATATACCTTTAAGTTAGCTAGTAACACTACTGGAAAAATCACTTTTAAGACCGCTTAAAAAAGACATTTTAGACCGGTTCTCGATCCGGTCTTGATACAGCCGGTCTAAAAAGTCTTCTACTTTTTAGACCAGTTATGGAACTGGTCTTAAAAAAAATTTTTAAGACCGGTTATTATAAAATCGGTCTAAAAATAAATATTTTTAGACCGGTTATAATAGGAACCCGTCTAAAATAATAAAATTTTAGACCGGTTCTTATGAAGAACCGGTGTGAAAATTTTAATTTTTAGACTGGTTTTATAAAGAACCGGTTTAGAACCGGTTTAGACCGGTTCTTTATAAACCGGTCTAAAAAGTCAAATTTTCAGACCAGGTTTCTCCAAAACCGGTCTTAAATTTACTTTTCAGACCGGTTTTGGATAGAACCGGTCTTAAAAGTTGAATTTTTTTTTAAAAAATTTCGTTTAAAAGTATACCCAGCAAGTCATTTCCCCTGTTAAAACATTTCACTCAGTAAGCAGCAGCCAGTTCAATGACATTGAAATAAATAAATCTTAAAACTCATTGGAACATATTAAAACTCAACTCCCTTGTGCTTAAACAGTGCTGGCCGAAACAGAAGTAAAGGAAAACAACCATGTATAATAAACTCACAACCATAGACAGAATCATAATGCAAGGAAATCAAACAACCATGACAATGCTGTTTTGACCAAGTTCCTTATCTTTTCACTTACATATACATACATCAAAGATTAAATTACATTAATGATGATCACACTCGTCTCAGGCTGATGATCACTAGGTGGCCTGGCTTCAGAGAATCTACACTAAGACATACACCTCATATCCTTCATTTTCCTGTGACGACAACAAAAAAAGTAGTTATATATAGACACCAATAACAATATACATAATTCAAATATAGTTCATGATAATTATTTTAGCTAACTAACCTTCAATATAGTTTTATAAAGGGATATCCTCCCATATCCCTTCATGATGATCATTTCTTGTGCCGTGTTCATTGTCTGCTTCATCTTCTTCGTTCAGTTCTGGTAAACCTCTAGAAAAAGAAGGAGTCTCAAGCAGATCATTCATTGAATGACTTTCCTGATTAATATCAACGACCCTTTTTCCTTGGAGAGCTACAGACCACATTTTGTTTGCCTAATCAGTAACATAGAACACTTGTTTTTCTTGATATGCCATAATAAAAGGTTCATCTCTAAAACTTCTACTATTCAAATCAACTAATGTAAATCCCAACTGATCAATCATCACACCATTGTTGACATCAACCCAATTGCATTTGAAAATGGGAAGTTTAACTTTAACATAATCAACCACCCAAATCTCTTCAATCACCCCATAATAAGGTATTGCTGCTAATCTAGGATTCTTATCTTTTGAACTAGAGAAGTGCATAGATTCAGCTACTAACATAACCCCTCTGTTCTGGACAGTGCTCCTATCATCAAGGGACTTTGTGTAAAATGTATAACCATTGATCACAAATGAAGTTCAACTTATGACATCAGCCTCAGGACCACGTGCTAACCATTTAATTGTATCAGAAACACATTCTTCGCCGTCAACCTTTTGTTTGAACCAATGTGCAAAAGTTTTGTTATGCTCCCTAATTAACCTTTGTTCAGTCATTCGACTATTTCCTTTCCGTACAATTTCTTTATGAGCATTAATGTAATCTTTAACTTCATCAACATTATTCAAGATGTACAAGTGGACTTGTTGCAATTCATCAGGATCCATGCTCTTTACTGAAGCCCCGAGTCTATCGCCTTCTTCGTTATGACGTTCAGGAAGTCCAATGTGTCCTACATTTGACAAGTAATCTTGACAAAACTCCATGGCTTTTTCAGAAACATATTTATGAACAATAGATGCTTCAAGTCGGTTAGGGTTCTTCACATACCCTTTTAGGATTTTCATAGTTCTTTCAATTGGGTACATCCATCGTAAATAGATAGGGCCACACAACTTGATCTCCCTGACTAGATGAACAATTAGATGTACCATGATGTCAAAAAAAGAAAGAAGAAAAAGCTTCTCAAGCTGGCACAAGATCATATATCCTTCATTTTCCAGTTCATCCAATTTTTCTGTCTCAATGACTTTACTACAAATAGCATTGAAGAAGAAACAAATTCTAGTCAAAATATGTTGAAGATCATATTCGGCAATGCCTCGAATAGCTACTGGGAGCAGTTGTTGCATTAAGACATGACAATTATGAGACTTTAGCCCCACTAACTTCAAGTCTTTCATCGACACAAGCTTCCTAACATTTGAAGAATACCCTAAAGGAACTTTGATGCCATGTAAACACTGACAAAAGCTTCTTTTCTCATCCTTAGACAAAGTATGAGCAGCTGGAGGACAAAAAGTTCTCTTACCATATGGCTTTGGATGCAAGTCTTCTTGTATCCCCATTTCTTGCAAATCTAATCTTGCCTTCACACCATCCTTAGAACTACCTTGTATGTTAAGCAGTGTCCTAACAATACTATCACAAACGTTTTTCTCCATATGCATGAAATCAATATAGTGTCTTACATCAAGCTTCGGCCAATATGGAAGATTGAAGAAGACAGACCTCTTTTTCCATTTACTTTTCTCAGTACTTTTCTTTATAGTCTTACCAAAGATAACATTCATATTTTTCACCTTTTCATAAACTTGCTCCCCAGTCAATGCCTTCAGAGCATCTTCAAACTCTTGTCCACCAAAAAAAGCTTTCTTTAATCTGCGATACGGGTGGTCTCGTCTAAGAAATCTCCTATGGCCAAGATAAACTGTCTTTCTTCCATGTTGAAGTTGATGGTAGCATGTTCCTTCTTCACAAATCGGATATGCTTTATGGCCTTTAACACTATAGCCTGACAAGTTTCAATATGCAGGGAAGTCATTTATAGTACAAAAGATCATGGCTCGCATTTTAAAAACCTCCTTCTTGTTCGCGTAAAAAATATCAACTCCTTCGTCCGACAACTCTTTCAAGTCTTCGATCAAGGGCTCCACGTAAACATCTATTTCATTTCTGGGTTGTTTTGGTCCCGAAATCAACATAGATAACATGATATACTTTTGTTTCATGCATAACAGAGGAGATAAGTTGTAAATTACCAACAGAACATGCGATGAACTATGTATACTGCTCAGGCTACCAAAAGGATTCATGCCATCCGTGCTAAGCCCAAGCCTAAGGTTCCTAGGCTCTTCACCGAAGGCAGGAAATAATTGATCGATTTTCTTCCATTCAGAAGAATCAGCCGGATGTTGAAGCTTTCCATTAGATATCCTCTCATCCACATGCCATCTCAAATTTCTTGCATCGTTTTCATTAGCAAACAAGCGCTTGAACCTTGGTATGATTGGAAGGTACCACAATACTTTTCTAGGAGCGTTATTTGATTTGTACCTCGGGGTTTCACATATGAGACACTGTTGTTCCTCTTCATGCTCTTTTTTATACAATATACAATCATTAGGGCATGCATGGATCTTTTTATATTTCATCCCTAGTGGACACAATATTTTCTTAGCATCATAGTATCAAGAAGGCAACACATTATCATCTGGAAGCATGTCCTTAAAAGCCTCAAGCGTTTCTGAAAAACTCTTGTTGCTCCATCCATGGCGTGCTTTCAAGCTTACCAATTTCAATACTGCTTTCAACAATTGGTACTTTTTACACCCCGGGTACAACGGCGTCTCAGCATCACTACACATATTACCATATGCATGTAATTGCTCAAAACTCTCTTCTCCTACATCTCGAATAATATCCTCTATTCGATCATCCGTATCCGTGTCATTATCATTAAAGTTCACTCCCCCCTGTTGAGATGAACTTGGCATTTCTAATTCTTCACCATGCCATACCCACACTGTATAACTCTTACAGAATCCTTCACAAATTAAATGTGTATATATATCTGCAGTACTTAGTCGCTTCTCATTCAAACATAGTACACAAGGGCAATAAAACTTTCCATTACCATCATCGGCATGTCTACTAGCGAAGTCTAAAAAACCCCTCACCCCATTATCATATTCAACACTCGTCTGTTTAGCGTCTATCCAACTATGATCCATGTATATCTCAACACTTCTAGCACCCTATATCCAACAACAAAAGGATAGACCAAAAAACAACAACAATAGAGTTTTAGATATTTCAACGAAATTAACAGGCACCATTTGAAACTAGTATTGTTTTAACAAACCAATAACACTGACAATAATCAAACAACTAAAACAGAACATAAAGTGGTATTAATTCAAAAAGTCAGAGCATATGAATTATAAAACAACGAGAAGTGCTCAAATTAAAGCAACAACAAGAACTTTAATTTTTTCCAGATTACGTTTAAGTGCTCAAATTAAAGCAACAACAAGAACTTTTCATTGAACATTATTAATTATAAAACAACGTACAACTAAATAATAGATCAATCGAACACTAACTTGAATGAAGACCAAGGAGTGAGCTTCAACCCAAAGTCACGGTGGCGTCGACTGAGGTTAAAATGAAGTCCTCAAATTCACGGTACTGACAAAGGGAAGTCAAATCAGAGGAGAATGGTCACTGCGCTGCGGAGATTAGAGGTCACGGCGGAGAAGACTGACGATAATCAAAGAACAGCGACGATGAACACAGCAATGGAAGCGGTAATGACGGAGGAGACTTGAGTAAATGAGGGACGGGATGCGATGGATGAGTTCAGAACAAGCACGGACAGAGGTCAAAGAGAAATGGCAAAGAGAGAAGAAAGGGTTCACAAAGCGTGAGATCTGGGCCCGGGAGGAAAAATAATTGTGAAAAATCTTACCTTTAAGACCGGTTTTTATTAAAAACCGGTCTTAAAAGAGGGAAAATTCACATTTAAAACCGGTTTGTATAAAAACGGGTCTTAAATGTAACATATTTAAGACCTGTTGTTGGAAGAACCGATCTTAAATGTGTTACATTTAAGACCGGTTTTACACACAACCGGCCTTAAAAAGTTATCCAATTTTGAATTTAAAATTTTTAACATTTAAGACCGGTTTACATATAAACCGGTCTTAAATGTTAAAAAGTTTAGACCGGTTTTAATATAAAATCGGTCTTAAATATTTAACATTTAAGACCGGTTTATATTTAAACAGGTCTTAAATGTTAAAAAATTTTAAATGCGTAAAATTTTAAGACTTTAAGACCAGTTTTTTTTTTTTTTGTAACTGGTCTAAATAAATTTTTTAAGACTGGTTTTTTTAAGAACCGGCCTAAGAAGTTCAATATAATTACAAAACTGCCACCGTGCAAATTTTTAAGACCTTATCCGCCAAAATCAGTCTAAATGTGGTGGTCTAAAAAGGGTTTTTTCCAGTAGTGTAATCTGGTTTCTACATTTATGACTAGCCTGGGAGTGTATATTTTAAGTGATGCTATCAAATGGGTTGGAAAATTGAGCATAATTATTTACTTTTATAATATACTCTTCCAGTTCTTATTATAGAAGTCAGTTAGGAGGTTGATTTTGGTCGTAAATATAAGAATTCAATCTATTTTATATATAATATTTATCATTTTTTCTCAAACTAGTTTACCTAACATCATACGTATATTAAAAATTATTTAGGAATATTTTAATTAGGGAGATCATATCACATTTATTAATTTATCTAACTTTCTTAATATACTCAAATTAGTTAGGTAACTCTATAAAAAAAAACGGTTAGGTAACTTTTATTTTATACTAAGGACTGGCAGATTATCTTTTTTTTTTTGGGTAAAAGAAAAGAGAAAAAAATAATTTAAGCTTTGTTTGGATTAATGCAGGACTTTTTCCTAATTGTTGTTCACAAGAATATTATGAAGGGTATTTTATAACTACTGATGGCGAGACCGTGGACGAGGTTCCTAGTTCCCAATACATTGATGAGCAAAGGATGGGTTTGGTACAAGCGCCAGTACATACGTGCGTACGTAGTCTTATCAATTACAACTATACTCGTACCTTTTGGTTTGCTTTGAACTTTGAAATAATTTACTACTAGTATATGCTATCCACATTTTTGTTTTATTGATCATATGCATTCGAACAATGTTTCGAACGTAACGTTGTCCTCCAATTCCGAAATATAATATAATACTAATAAATAATAATAATAAAAAGTTAACGGACAAGAATCCACAAGGTAAGCATCAAACACGTACTTTTTCAGGGGGTGGCTTTCGACATAACAATGGAAGCAGGGCTTTATATTATTACTGTATTATTATAATGTACGTATGAGGTAGTTTGCTTAGCTTTGTATTGGTCTGTAAAGGAACAATTAATTAGTTTAAGAATCATATCCCAACCATTTTCTGCACATGGTCAGTTGTGGCCTCTAAGTTTCAACTACTTTTCCATGTTTTATATACCTTTTATTTAATTTATACACCTTAATTCAATGTTTTTTTTTCATGGAGTATTTTCATGTGTGCATGTCGTACAGTTTTATTGGGGATAAAAGTATATATGAAAGTTTTAAAATGGTACAAAAATGTCGTATCTATTAAGTTAATACAAAAATGTAATGCCCTTTTAATTAACATTGATCATTTAACAAACATGTCAATAAAATATAACGCAAAAAGGTCTCAAAATGATACAAAAATGTTATGCATGTTAAGTCAACCAACATTAACCTTTTAACAAACATGTCAATAAAAAATAATGCAAAAGCATATATAAATATTTTGAAATAGTGCAAAAATGTTATTCTTTTAACTTAGAGGTTTACTAAATGATCAACTTTAATTGATTTAAAAGGTTTAGAGTGTAAAGAGTTTTTATGTCTATTAACAAGTGTGCTTTCCCGGAAAGGAACTTGTGTTCTCCTCCTTAAGAGGTGACGACACTTACTATCTCAACTAACAACTTGTTGGTTGTTAGGCTACTCAATTAAATAAGTATAACCCTTATATTAAAGGCTAGTCAGAGGCAAGTTGTTTGCAATTTTCTTCATTCATACAAGACGTTGGATACTACTGTCACCCCCTCACTCCCAAATTTTAATTAATCCTAATTAATATTCACATGATGGTTATCATGTTTTCCTTGTCCTATATATAACCCAATCAAACAAAGTTAGTTCAAGATTTCAGTCCTGATTCCCATGAATTCTTGCAACTAAATGTACCCTTTTGCCCCGTTTAGTAACATGAAATTTTGACTAGCTAGAGAAGTGACAGCATGGGAGTAGAATTGAAAAACTAGGCTGTTTGGTACATCAGATCTCGTTTCTTTGAGAAATCTAGTTCCATAAAACCATGGTGGAAGCTTGTTCCAACCTGACACCTATGAAACTCATTTCCTCCCAAAAAATGACTCTCATGACTATTCACTACTATAAAATATAGATTTAGTAACATTAATCTTATGGCACTTCATCAAATAAACACCGGATGATACTTTTATTTTTTTTTAAAAAAAATACATGTGGCAGCTATGGCATTTCACCAAAAAAGCGTCATAGCTGCCCAATACCTTGTATGACACTTGCATGGGGAAGCGCCATTCAAGGGGTTATTAAAGAAAAAAATTTACCACCTTGTACGATGCTTTCCTTGGCAAGCGCCATACAAGGGTATTTTTCTTTTTTAAAAAAATATACCCATTGTATGATGCTTCCCTAGAAAAACTCCATAGAATGGGTTATTTAAAAAAAAAAAGGATGCATTGGATCTTGATGAGTCAGTTAAAAAAAAAGAAGACAGATTTTTTTTTTTAAAAAAAAGAGTGCCTATGACAACACTTACATTGAAAGTGTTGTTATGGGCCTTCTAATGTGGCCTATAACGGCATTTGTATTGCAAGTGCCATTATAGGATATACCTTATAAAGCGGTATAGGCTATAGCCTATAACGGCGCTTGCATTGCATGCGTCGTTATAGGCCGGCCTATAATGACGCTTTCCATGCAAGCTCTGTTATAGGCATTTTTTTTAAACAAGATAAAAAAAACTTTCTTTTTTTTAACCGACTCATTAAGATCCAATGTGTCTCTTTTTTAACCAACTCATCAACATCCAATGAAAAAAAAAACCTTCTTCTGTTTTTTAACCAACTCATCAACATTCAATTTGTCTTTTTTTTTTTTTAAATAACCCCTTTTATGATGCTTTTCTGGGGAAGTGCCACACAGTTATTGAAAGCTACAACACTTGATAGATAAGCTCCATAGCTTCCCTTATAATTTTTTTTCCAATTATTGAAAGCTATGGCGCTTGATAGGCAAATGCCATAGCTTCCCTTCTCCCACTCTATTATAAAAAATTTGTTTAGTCCACCATATATTTTCTTCTTCGTGTTGTGACTTGCACATGTAGATCTAGATGCGGAGGTCATTGTTCTCTCGCCAAAGTCTCTCATGTTCGAAGAAATATTTAGTCCAATCCGATTGAAAAGCTTACACCAAAGCTTGTGGTACTAGAGAAAATAAGTGTGACTGTGGTACCCTCTTCTCTAAGTACATACTAAATTCCTAAATTTCATAAGCTTTTTTCTCCTTATTGTCTCCTACAGAAACTTCCTTGTAAGTCTTTTTTCTTTTCTTTTTAATACAAAAGCTTTCATCGATTAGTGTTAGATATGACTAGTTTTGATGATGTCAAATATAGATGTCAAGCATTAAGAGTACATAATCTTCTACATTGACTAACTACTATATTTAATGTTGTATATCTTGTAGATTACTCAAACAAGAGCAAGAAGGAGATTGAAGATATTCAAGAAGATATATAGTTAAGTTATGAAGAAAGATCATCAAGAGGAATATATTCAAAAAGATGATATTAGTCAAGCAAAGAAAGAAGAAGATTGAAGATATTCAAGAAGACATCTAATTGGGCTATGAAGAATGATCATCAATTCAAGAAGATATCTAGTTGGGTGATGAAGAATGATCATCAAGAGGAAAAACAAGAAGAAAGAGATTAAAGAAAGATTGAAGAAAGAGATTGAAGAAAGAAGAACTTGCAAGATCAAATGAGAATATCAAGATTCAAACTTTTATAAGTGATACCGGAGGTTGGAATGGGTCAATACGAAGTTAAAATTATATATACGGAAGTTATGGCAACTCCATAGATGATTACTCGAGTAATATAGCACTACCTCATTTTGGAGGTGATTACTCGAGGGCTTCCTTGAGTAATCTGCAAAGTTACTTGAAATATTACTTGAGGGCTCCCTCGAGTAATGACACTTTGTTTTCGCACGGCAGAACATAGGTTCGATATTTTGGTGATATCTTTCTAACCACATGTTGGATTGAGCTGAAACCAGTGGCATATGAAACTAGACTCCCAACACGAACTATGGACACCAAGATCACATTAAAAGGAGTTCATGTGAGAGAGCTATGATCTGTTGAAATTGACACATGAATCAGCATCTTTTACCAGAACAAGCTTCAGTATTTTGGATATTACTCTCAAATTACATATCAGATTGAGACGAAATTAGTTCCATATGAAAATAGACTTAATGAAATTTCCATGGATATATAATTTGTCACATTTCAAGTTATATACTAAGATTTATACCTTCTGGAAGTTGCTGCTTGTGATTTCAGATAATGTCTAAGTATAGTAGACATTCGTTGGATCATAACTTTCTGTATACAACGAGTTTGGAGGTGATTCTTATTGCATTGGAATGTAGACAATGAGAGCTTTCCGATGATATATAATTTACAATGTTTCGAATCAAAATCAAGAATTCACTTAAAGGGCTCACTCAAGTAATATCCAAATTTATTTGAAACTTTACTCGAGGGACCACTCGAGTAATGTGTGAGATTTTGTTCTAGTAAGCTCTCTGCCAAGAATTGGAGGTCATTTCTCGAAGGGCTTACTCGAGTGATCTCCAAAGTTATTTGAAGTATTACTTGAGTAACCACTCGAGTAATCAGGTAAAGCTTAACAGAATTTGCTCTCGGCCAAGATTTTCATTCAATTACTTGAAGAAATCACTGGAGTGATTTCCAAAGTTATTATAACCATTACTCAAGGGACCACTCGAGTAATCAGAAGAAAAAGAGATACTTACTTAAGGGATTACCCGAGTAAGCAAGACATATTATGGTCATACCACGTTGATTTACTCTCTGACTTATTTTTGATGAAGTTACTCAAGGGACTACTCGAGTAATGAAGTACAGAAAGCATGATTTTATTCCAACGTTCATTGGTTTATTATCTATATGATTAACCTTTCATTGTATTAGTTTCTTGAGTATACTTGCAGAAAAATAATGAAGGAATCATGCATTAAGAGAGAAGTCAAATATATCATCCACAATGTCCGAAACGCCTACCAACCACAACGGCTAGTTTTCAAAATCAAAGAACAGTCAAACGAAGCTACGCCACTCTAACGGATAGGTTGAAATGCTTCCAACGGCTATCACAACTCATCTATAAATATGGGAACATTCAACAAAGAACAACACCAATGAGAACACAATGACACAACATGCTCATATCATAAGCTATCCATCTCGACCCAAACAATCTCTGTTCTTATCTATTTTCTACATTATGTGTATTTGAGAGAGTGATTGATTGTATTGTGCTTCAGTATTCATCTATTCACTTTTGAGAGAGAATATTGATTGTAATATTTCATCATCAAAGTTGTATCCTTACGGAGTGTGTAAGGGAGAGTAACTCGGTAATAACCTTACGGTGTGTAAGGAGGAGTAACTCGGTAAGAGATTTATAAAAGGCTTCGCAAGTGCCCGGCTAAATTTGTGGGTTGTAAAGGCTTTTCTTGTGGCTGGATTAAACAAGAAGATAGTGGATTTGAAAATCTCAGGAGGAGCCTGGGGACTGGACGTAGGCCATCGCAGATTGGACCGAACCAAGATAAATCACAGTTTACATACTTTCTTCCTTAAACTCTTATATTTCCAGCATATATTAACTATTGATTCATAATTCATTACTTTCATATTTATTGCTTCCACTAGAATGTGAAAAGATTTTTAAAGTTCTTAAGTTTTTATCTTACACCTAATCCACCCCCTCTTGGGTGTCAGCCGGTTCTAACAATTGGTACTATAATTTCCTTGTTTTTATTTTAAGTGTAAAATTTGTCATGAATCTTAACTTGTATTTTATGTGTACTTATAATATTTTTTTTTCAGATCACTACTACAAACTAACAATTTGGTGGCGCACCTCCTATGGCTCTTTTTTAAAGAAGAGCCATAGCAAACTGGTTTTTTTTGCCTAAACAACCTTGGCCGGTGCTTCTACCAGAAAGCGCTGGAGGAGGCAGTGCCGCCTTGACCGGTGCATGTCACAACAAGAGCCGGCCAAGGCCAATCTTGGTTCCTTTTTTTTTTGGTTCAGTCCGTAGCTACTTTTTTTTCTTTAGGGCCCCTCCTTCGGCGCTTGTTAGGGTAAACGCTAGCCAAGGCGGCACCGCCTTGGCCACCGCTTGCGCCACCAAGCGCCGGAGGAGGTTTTTTTTAGCGTTTTGGATCCTGAGTTTTTTTGTCATTTCTGTACCTCCTCCGACGCTTGCTGGGGCAAGTGCCAGCCAAGGCAGCGCTGCCATGCGCCCCAAGAGTCGGAGGAGCAATTTTTTTCCCGTTACTGCGCCGGCCAAGGTGGCGGCGCCTTGGCCGACACTTGCACCACCAAGCGTTGGAGGAGGTTTATTTAATAAACCCCACCAAGCGCCGGCCAAGGCTCTTGCCAACAATCCCCATTCTATTTTTTTTAATATGCTTCAGATTCTGAAAGGCTGCACAGCCTTGTCGCATGCGCAAAAGTTGTTTTCTTTATCTATCTATGTATTATCTAAACTAATGAGAGAGCCAGAGAATACACACCGTGCACATAGAGACTGTGGGTGAGAGTTAAGAGTTACTACCACCATAGTGTAGAGATCACAGAAGGCGATCAAGCTTGGATCATCACCTTCATTCCTCCTTCATATGCTAAGGACATGCAAGCTGATTATTAGTTAAGGCACTCCATTAATTAAGGTAAGCTTCAGTACCTTCTTTCCGTATTTATTATTTATTTATTTTTCTAGTATCCTTCTTTCTTTATTTAATTTATATGATTTTTGGCATTAATTATCTTATTATCCTTTACTTCTATTTAATTTGCCAATGATTAGAATTATTTCAATAGGGAGAATTTAGATTATATTTTTTGTATTTTAACTTGTTTAATTTTTTTTCGTTTAATTACAAGCTAAGAAGTTGGTACGTAGATTCACTATCACCATTCATTTCTTTATCACTTAGCTTTCACGCGAATAATAGAGACAATAATACATATATTGTACTTTCTAATCTTAGTTCTCATTTGTCTGACTTAATAATATAATAGTAATTTCTATTCATATTCATTTGTCTTTATATCAATTAAGGTTACGTTTGAAGACTAATAATGGCTAATAATAATAAGACGTAGGTAGATTAAAACAAGTATTTGGGATGCAATGGCGCTTTTACAGAAAGTGTCATAATTCCCTTCACCATTTAATTAATTAATTAATTATTTATTTTATATAATGAATGGATGCTATGGCACTTGGTGTCCAAGTGCCGTAGCTTTTATATACCTTTTACGCCGCTTAAGGTAAAAAGCGCCATACAAAGTGTACAAATTTGCCGCTCCTGCCATTATTATCATCTTTCTATCTTTCTCGTGCGTCCTCTTTCACTTCATTTTTCAGATCTAATTGGTCCCCACATTGTCTTTCTCGCGCGTCCTCCTGCGCTCCATTTTTCAGATCTAATTAGTACCCCACTATACCTTTCTTTATCCATTGTTCCCACGGCCACCTCTCTTTGACGACTACTGTTGGAAGCTTCGTTGGTCCTACTTTTTGTTTTTTCTTGTCTCCATGTGCATATTTCTTCAAAAAATTTTGGTCACGCACTACCGTTACAGTACAAAGCCTGGTTACCCACATGATTTGCTTTGTCTCAGCCACGTACAAGAAGTTTCCCAGCTCCTAAGTTTTCTTCTTCTTCTTTGGTAAAATCTGTCGTGAATATTATATGTGTGGTCATGAATTTTTTTTTCCAGGTATTTATTTGAAGTTTCAGCCATCTTCTTAAAGCTTGGTCTGCCAGTTATTTTTTCCCCCTGTCTTAGCCTCTTCCAGAAGTTTTTGCTAGCTTGTAAGTCTTGAACTATATATTTTGTACGAAACTTTAATTCGTATATTTCCATGTGTAAGAGGCAAGCTTCACCCAAGAGGGGGGGTGAATTGGGTGATGTTATAAATTTTTCACTTGATGTGGGGATAAGAAAAATATAGTAGATAGAGTAGAGTTGAGAAGATTTGAACACAGAGAGTTATACTGGTTCGGCCTAACAACAGGGCCTACGTCCAGTCCTCAGAGATCAAGACCTACTGAGATTTTCACTATACCTCCAAGATTCAATGGGCTCTTAGAACGCCACAAGACAACAATCGTCCTTGAACGGACTACGAGCAGAAATATTCTCTCAACAAGAAACTTCTCTCCCCCTTACGACAAGTCTTATGTGCAGAAAAATAACCTATGACTCTTCTCACTTGCTTATGTATACAAGACTTATGAGCAGCAACGTTCTCTCCTGCTTACACCACTGTAAGTCTTACGAGCAGCAACGTTCTCTTCTGCTTGTATCTTATAAGACTTATGAGTGGAAGATACAACAAGGAATTCTCTCAACTGCTTCTCTCGTAAGGAAAAACTCCCCTCTCAAGGTCCCAATACCTTGAGATCAAATAAACATAGAATTTTGAATTGTATGAAGACTCTCTTACAGAGCAAATGAATAAACACTGAAGATCAATGTGTATACAGAGAAAAATGATGAATAGCAGAGACTTGGTATGAGCTTATGAATTCTTGTGCTACGTTGTTATTTTGATTATCCTTGAATCTCTGTATATATAGTTGCTTCAGTTTTTGCCCGTTTGGAAATTCTTCATTTGAGGAGCGGGACATTTGAAAGTATTGGCAGACATGCGCATGTTTGAATAATCTGAGTGCGGTAGGTGCCAGCGTGTTTATAATCATATTGTCTGCCGTTGTATAACTTTCTTCATGTAGTTTATTTCAAACGTTCATATTCCTGTATCATACTTTTAAATCAATCAAAACAATGTTAAACAATGATAATAAGTAATGATGATATGAATAAATAACAATAAACCATATTCGGAATGAACGTTGTGAGACTTAGCATTTTTGGTGGTCAACCAGGGCATCACTCGAGCATGAAAGGCACACTTCGAGTGATCTCCTATTTTCCTTCATATGCCTATGTTATCGGGTTGTGCTTGCATAGAATTTCAGAGAGACAAAATCTTCACTCGCGGGTGAAGAGGGGTCTCACTCGAGCACAACTTCCTCTGCTCGAGTGATCTTTCATTTTCAACTGGGAGTGTCTTCTCGGGTCATCACTCGCACACCATATTGACAAGAGTGAGAATTTGTACTCGCGGGTGATATAGACCCTCACTCGAGCACACATACCTCTGCTCGAGTGAGACGCATATTCTCAAGGAATATGCTCTCAATATCATCACTCGCATCAGGATTTCAGAGGGATAAAATTATCACTCGCGAGTGATGTGGGCCCTCACTCGAGCACACAGACTCCTGCTCGAGTGAGAAGAATATTCTCAAGTATTATACCTTTTAAACAAGTGCTCACAACAGATCTGGAGAGGGATAGAATTTTCACTTGCAAGCATTGATATGTCACTCGAGCATATACGGGTGTGCTCGAGCACACTTACACTTCTCAGTACTTCATGACTCTCGGCCAGACACTCACAGTACCTTGCTCGAGCACAAAATCTCCATGCTCGAGCATTGATGTCTCTGCTCGAGTGAATAAAGGAAGCATGCTATTACTTGCTCTCGGCCAAGTACTCGCAGACCCTCATTCGCATGTGCTCGAGTGAGAATGACTTCTCTGCTCGAGTGCACATCTTAGTGCTCGAGTGATCCAGTGAACATTATGGGAGAATGCCTCTCGGGTACACACTTTCTGGCTTTCACTCGCACCTGCTCGAGCACAGAAGAGATCTATGCTCGAGTGCAAAATCCTTGCTCGAGCACTCCAGTGCAATTTCACAGCAGATATTAGAAAACATCAAATATGCATTTGGTAACTTTGTAATCTTTTCTTAATCTTCTAAAAACATGATTTGCACACAATTGACTTTTTGTTATCATCAAAACTTGGGATCTAACATTCTCCCCCTTTTTGATGATGACAAAACTTTTGTGATGAAAGTTTAAGAGAAATTGATTGAGATTGAAAATTTTGAAATTCTTCAATGTTTCCAAATGCATACCAAGTTTAAGTTTCAAAATCAAGTTTTCCTGCAATGTTTCCTCTGGACACTTAACAACCAAGATAAGTATAATATGAGATATTTTAATAGTAACTTGATAATCAAAATCATGAACAACTTGAAAACATGAAAAAGTTCAATCTTGAAACAAGTACATAATATCAATAACATCAAACATAATAGTTTCATAACATCAAATTCCTACCCAATACAGAAATCTACCCAAACACCCATATACACCCTACAGAAGCTCAGAAAACATCACACATCCTTTTCCCCCGTTTTGTCAACATCAGAAGGGGACTGAGGAGGTGGAACAAAGGATATCATGGCAGTGAGAGGGTCAATGGGCCGATCAGGAGGAGATGTTGGCTGTGGTACAGATGATGAGGGAGGTAGTGAAGGCGACCGATCAAATGTAACATCTACATTAAACTCTGGATCAGTGAAAAGTACATGAGTCTGTGGATGAAGTGGTGAGGTATGAGTGGTCTCTGGAGGCACCCGGAAGATGAAGAGGGAAAATGTGAATGCAGGAAGGTCTCCATATTAGTGATCCTCTGTGACATCTCATCCTGAGTTTTGAACATCAGTTCAAAGTTAAGATTGGCCTTGTCTACCAATTTAATGACTTGTGCTTCCATTTTCTTCACAAGCTTCTCATACTCAGTCACTAACTCCTTCTTCAAACTTGATATAGCTTGATTAATTACTTTAGTCATATGATTGGACAGAGAGGCATTGAGGAAGGAAGGAGGAGGAATAGGACCTTGTGCAGATGATTGTGCCTCATCACCTCTGCATGGAGTGGCTTCCCTTTTGGATATGGCTTTGGTCCGACTCACCGGAAGATTGATACCCATGTGAGTTAACTGAGTCTTACCAAACCTTGAGATGAGTACCCTTTCAGTTCCTTCCAAATACCAAATTTTGTTTTTCATCAAAATGAAGGAAACAAGTTGAGGGTATGGTATGGTTGTGGATCTTGTTGAAGAAAATTGAAACCTTCTCATCTCATTAAAAATAATCTCCCCTACATTCCTTTGTTGCCCAGTAACCAAAGAAGCCAAGAAATAGTAATCCTTTTGAGCAAAGTGGGTAAAATTCTTGGATTTATTGACTATGCTCCGGGAATATATATAATGAAGGATTCTGTGATTATCAGGCATATCAATAGGTTTGAAAATGAGGGGGCCAATTAGGTCTTTTGGTCTCAGAATTTTAAAAGCTTCATTAGCAGAGAAAGAGGGTGGATCAGGAGGAGGTGCAACATAACCAAGTAAGTCATTTATGATTTTGGCAGAAATCATAATGAATTTTCCTCTAACAGTAGTAGACACTGCTTCTTCAATCAACTCACCGGATCTAGATATAATATTATGAGTCTTCATATTGCAATAAAAGGTTTTAACAACAGTGGGGGAATATGGCAAATGGATATCTAGCCAGGGAGCATAGTATTGAAGGTAAGGGTACAAGTCCAAATGACAATTCTTTTTCAAATAATCCAGATCCACATATACTACAGGGCAGAAATGTCTATGTTTAAATTCATCATCATATACCTTCTGAGATAAAGCCTTAAGCTCTGCAACATTGAATCCCTCAGGAGGACTAGTGAGTTGGTCATCCACTGGTGCTTGAGAGGCAGAAGGTGCTCCTGAAGCAGAGGCACTTGGTTGCTTATCTTGATGTGAACTTGAAACACCGGCTTGAGAAGCAATCTTTCCAACTATCTTGTCCAGTTTGGATTTCTCTATTACCTCCCGGAGTTGTCTACTGAAGGTATCCCCAGAGGAAGAAGATGGTTGTTCTGATTCCTTCTTCTTTCCCTTTCCTTGAACCTCTTTGGATTGAGACCGGGTGATTATGGGTTCCTTGAAAACCACTCCCTTTGGTTTCTTTTGAGGAGGTTGGTCTTTCTTTGACACTTGAGGCTTTGGGTGAGGTTTCTTAGCCGGAGTCCTCTTTTTGCTTTTGGGTTTAGGAGGAGGTGATGGTGAGGAAGAGATTTTAGGAGATGGAGGAGTAAGCTCAGGGGTTCCAGATTCACTGGCAGCAGAATGAGTAGGAGAAGGAGAATGAGATTTTTGAGGAATAGAAGGTAGTTTGGTTCTTGCCATTGTAGAGAAAGTGGAAGAGAAGCAAAAACTCTTAGTTTTTGAAAGAAAGACAAATGGAGATTAGGGCAAGAATGAGAAATGTAGAAAGTAACAATCACCTTTTATAAAAGAGTGAAGGGTTGTAACGGCGATTTGAAGCAGAAAGACGTGATTGAATGATGAGAAAACGGTTGAAGGTGAAGAGTTGTGTCTTTCGAGTGAGAAGGCACTTCGAGTGAGAGCAGGAAGTGCGACGTTCTGAGCTCCCCAATAACTGATATAAGTGACAGTGCTCGAGCATGAACCCTAGTGCTCAAGTGATGTTCATACTGTGCTCGAGTGTGTTCTATCTGTGCTCGAGTGATCTTCTGGAGAAATAAAGAAACAAGTAAAACGTACCTGGATTGTGGATTCCTTGATATATTTTTGTATCTTTGTACTCAAATCCTCCAAGATCATTTGAGTAACCATGATTTGAATAGCTTTTGCAAAGAAATTCCTCTTCTTCACTCGAGCAGGCATTCCTGACCTCAAGCATGTTCATATCATGCTCGAGTGAGAGTTTCTCACTCGCGAGTGAGTTCAATTCTCACTGTTATTTCTAATACATTCCCTTGGTATTCTTAACTCCTCTGTTAACCTCTGTTTTACATGTCAAAGAGCAGAGTATCTTTGATAGCGCTGTGCTCGAGCAGAGCTGCTTGTGCTCGAGTGACACAGCTCATCACTCGAGCAGCACTCTCAGTGCTCGAGTGACAGTCCTGCAAAAACAAATTTTGAATACTCCGATGCTAAAGTCAGTATGGTTATCATCAAAAGAAACATTTAATTAAACTTTTTAACAAGAAAAACTTACAACTCATTGGGATTAACCATTCCTAATTCTCTTCGAATATAAAGGAATTGATCTTTCGCAATTGGTTTTGTGAAAATATCCGCAAGTTGAAGATGAGTTGGTATAAATTCTACTTTGACATCTTTCTTTTGAACATGATCTCGAATGAAGTGATGTCGAATGTCTATATGCTTGGTTCTTGAATGTTGTACAGGATTCTTTGCCAAGCTTATCGTGCTAGTATTATCACAATAGATTGGGATTTCTTTTAAATAAATTCCCAAATCTTGAAGTTGTTGTTTTAACCATAGCACTTGAGAACAACAGCTTGCCATGGCTATATATTCAGCTTCAGTTGAAGATAATGAAACTGTGTTCTGCTTCTTGCTGAACCATGACACTAGAGAGCCTCTGAGAAATTGACATTGTCCACTGGTACTCTTTCTGTCAGTTTTATATCCACCGTGATCTGAATCTGAATATGCCATTAAATACTCGTTCCCTCTTTTTGGATACCAAAGACCAAGCTCTGAAGTATCTCCTAGATATTTGAAAATTCTTTTTACTGTCTCCGCATGAGATACCTTAGGATTGGATTGATACCTTGCACACATTCCTACACTGAACTGAATATCTGGCCTGCTTGCTGTAAGATAGAGTAATGAACCAATCATTCCTCTATACTTTGTGATGTTGAAGCTAGGTCCCTTTACATCAGCATCTAACAATGTTGTAGAACTCATTGGAGTATCAGCTCCGTTAGCATTATCTAATCCATATTTCTTCAACAATTCTTTCAAATACTTTGTCTGAGATATAAATATACCATTCTTCTTTTGTTTGATCTGAAGTCCAAGAAAGAAGTTCAATTCTCCCATCATGGACATTTCAAATTCTCCCTGCATAATCTTAGAAAATTCTTGACACATAGATTCGTTAGTAGCACCAAAAATAATATCATCAACATAAATTTGAACTATTAGAATATCATTTTTGTTATGTTTGATGAATAAAGTTGTATCAACTTTACCTCTGACAAAACCTTGATAAAGAAGAAATTTGCTTAGTCTTTCATACCAAGCTCTGGGTGCTTGTTTCAAACCATATAACGCTTTCTTAAGTTTGAAGACATAATCAGGTTTTGTTTCATCTTCAAAACCAGGAGGCTGTTCTACATATACTTCCTCCATAATATAACTATTTAGAAAAGCGCGTTTTACATCCATTTGATAAAGTTTAAAACTTTTGATGCAAGCAAAGGCTAAGAGTACTCGTATTGCTTCCAATCTTGCCACTGGAGCATATGTTTCCTCATAATCAATACCTTCTTCTTGATTATAGCCTTTGGCGACCAATCTTGCTTTATTTCTCACAATGATTGCTGATTCATCAAGTTTGTTTTTGAAAACCCATTTGGTCCCTATAACCGTATGATCTTTAGGTCGAGGAACCAAATCCCAAACTTGATTTTTTTGAAATTGATTTAGTTCTTCTTGCATAGCAATCACCCAATCATTGTCAGATAAAGCTTCTTCTATATTAGAAGGCTCAATTTCAGAAATAAAAGCTGAAAAAGTTACCTCATTGAGGATTCTATTTCTGGTTTTGACACCTTCATGAATATCTCCTATAACTTGATCAATTGGATGATCCTTTATATGTCTCCATGCTTTAGGTTGAGCATGATCATCGACATCTTCTAAATTTTGAAAATCATTTGTTTCAAAATCATCCTGCTTTGAAATAGATTTGTTTTTCTTGATTGAATCCATTTCTTCTTCATCATTAAGTCTTGTCTGAGATTCAATTTCATCAAACACAACATGAATAGATTCTTCAATAGTACATGTTCTTTTATTGAAAACTCTATAAGCTTTACTTCTATTAGAATATCCTAGAAAAATACCTTCATCAGACTTTGAATCAAATTTACCTAAATTTTCTTTACCATTATTGTGAATGAAGCACTTACACCCGAAGATATGAAGATGAGCAATATTTGGCTTCCTTCCTTTGTAAAGTTCATATGGTGTCTTTCCAAGAGATTTGCGAATATATGCTCTGTTTGAAATATAGCATGCAGTACTCATTGCATCTGCCCAGAATACTTGAGACATTTCTTTTTCATTAAGTAATGCTCTTGCCATTTCTGTAAGCACTCTGTTCTTCCTTTCCACTACTCCATTTTGTTGAGGTGTTCTAGGGGCTGAGAAGTTGTGATCTATTCCTTTGTCGTTGCAGTAATCTTCAAACAATTGATTATCAAATTCTCCTCCATGATCTGTTCTAATAGAGACAATAGGAATACCCTTCTCATTTTGAACCTTTTTGGCAAACATAATAAATTCAGCAAAAGTTTCATCTTTTGAGGCAATAAATATAGTCTATGCAAACCTTGTAAAATCATCAACAATTACTAACGTATATAAATTTCCTCCAAAACTTTGTACTCTTGCAGGTCCTACCAAATCCATATGAAGTAATTGTAAAGGTTTTGAAGTAGAAATTTCATATTTTGTTTTAAAAGAAGATTTAGTTTGTTTGCCTTTTTGACATGCTTCACATATCATGTCGTCTTTGAATTTGAGTTTAGGAAGGGCTACAACTAAATCTTTTCTAATCAATTTGTCAAGTTGATTCATATTGACATGAGCCAAACGCTTATGCCATAACCAACTTTCCTCTGATCGACTAAGAAAACAATTTTCAGAAGAATTTGAATTTAAATCAATAGTATAACAATTACCGTCCCTTTGAGCTCGGATCTTTGCCTTGATAGTTTCTTTGTTTAGGAGTAGATCTTTCTTGCTTACTATCAAGCATTCTTTTGAGTCAAAAATCACACAGTTATCTTTGTTAGTGCTTTGGCTTACGCTTAAAAGATTGTGGCATAATCCTTCAACATAATATACTCCGTTGATTTGAATGCCATCGGTTTTTCCCACTTCACCAATTCTAGCAATACGTCCAGATTGATTTCCTCCAAATGTCACCTTTCCTCCTTCTCTAGTTTCAAACATGGTGAACTTATTTTTGTCACCAGTCATGTGTCTCGAACATCCACTATCAATATACCATTTGTTCGCTCGAGATGCTTTGAGACATACCTAGAATAAGATGATCAGGTTTTAGGTACCCACACTTTCTTGGGTCCTTTGTGGTTAGTATTTGAAATATGTGTCCCTTTCGGAACCCATTTATATGTTCCAACAACCTTTCCCTTTTTGAAATAACACGATGAAGTATAATGTCCTTTCCTATTACAATAATTGCATGATACAAATGGATTCGATGTATGCACAGAATTCCTGAAATATTTAAGATAGTCTCTACTATTCTTATTATGCATAGCATTATATCCAATTCCAGATTTATCAAATGAAACTTTCTGAGAATTTAAAATAACCTTGAGAGTTTCACTTCCTTTAGTAAACTTTTCAACAATCTTTGTTAAATCTTCTATTTTCTTATCTTTCTCTTTACACATTTCATATGATGATATGACATTACTTTCTAATTTTTTTACTTTCTTCTTATAACTAACCATTTCTTTAGCAACTTTGATGAACTCTGTATGCAATGCATTATATTCAGATAATAATTCATTATAAGATGGTTCAGAGTCACTTACTTCAGAGTCTGATTCTTCTTCCTTAGCTACCAAGCATAGATTTGCTACTTCGTCGTTGTCATTTTCTTCGTCTGACGAACTATCACCCCAAATAGATGATATATATGCTTTCTTTTTGTCTTTGTTTATGAAGCATTCAGATTTGATGTGTCCTGGTTTCCCACATTCATAGCATACTATTTGTTGTTCTTTGTTTTCTTTCTTGCTTGGTCCACCTTGATAGTTCTTGAAATTCCTTTGTCCTCTTCTGTAGAATTTCTTGAACTTTCTCATGATCATTCCCATTTCATCATCACTAGGAACATCTTCATTCTCGGAAGTTTCTTCTTCTTCTTTGATAGCTTTAAGTTCAACTCCCTTTTTCTTTTTATCATCGAATTCTTCAAGTTCCTTTTTGAATCTCAACTTACCTTCATATTCAGAAAGACTTCCAAAGAGAGCAGCTACGGATCTCATAGACTCTCCTTTGGCTTCTTCGATGGCTGTTACCTTTGCTTCCCACTCTTTCATAAGAATATTAAGAATCTTTCTTACCTGGGAATTTTGATCAAACGACTTTCCAAGAGCAGATAATTGATTAACAAGATGAGTATACCTTAGTTCAAATTCTGATATACTTTCTCCAGATTTCATACGAAATAGATCATATTCTGTAATTAAAGTATTGATTCAATTTTCTTTGATTCCAGATGTACCTTCATGAGCAATTTCAAGAGCATCCCATATATCTTTGGCAGTTGGTAGAGTACATATACGAAAATATTCTTTTTGACTAAGAGTACTCTGTATCATTAGAATAGCTTTACTATTTAATGTCACTAACCTTTTGTCATTCTTGTCAAACTCATCTGGGCTCTTTTTAACTGCTCTATCTGCGATTTTGTTCATTGGAACATAGTCACCATCTTGTATAACATTCCATAATCCGTACTCGTTGGCCATCACGAACACTCTGAATTTGGCTTTCCAGAACGAAAAATGTTCTCCAGTAAAACCAGGAGGTCTAGTGATTAAAGCACCGTCTGGAAGGATATTTTCACCCATTGTTGCCATTTGTCGGATCCTTCTTAAGCTGTTAGGCTCTTCGGAGAAGACGAGGCTCTGATACCAAATGTAAGAGGCAAGCTTCACCCAAGATGGGGGTAAATTGGGTGATGTTATAAATTTTTCACTTGATGTGGGGATAAGAAAAATATAGTAGATAGAGTAGAGTTGAGAAGATTTGAACATAGAGAGTTATACTGGTTCGGCCTAACAACAGGGCCTACGTCCAGTCCTCAGAGATCAAGACCTACTGAGATTTTCACTATACCTCCAAGATTCAATGGGCTCTCAGAACGCCACAAGACAACAATCGTCCTTGAACGGACTACGAGCAGAAATATTCTCTCAACAAGAAACTTCTCTCCCCCTTACGACAAGTCTTACGTGCAGAAAAATAACCTATGACTCTTCTAACTTGCTTATGTATACAAGACTTATGAGCAGCAACGTTCTCTCCTGCTTACACCACTGTAAGTCTTACGAGCAGCAACGTTCTCTTCTGCTTGTATCTTATAAGACTTATGAGTGGAAGATACAACAAGGAATTCTCTCAACTGCTTCTCTCGTAAGGAAAAACTCCCCTCTCAAGGTCCCAATACCTTGAGATCAAATAAACATAGAATTTTGAATTGTATGAAGACTCTCTTACAGAGCAAATGAATAAACACTGAAGATCAATGTGTATTCAGAGAAAAATGATGAATAGCAGAGACTTGGTATGAGATTATGAATTCTTGTGCTACGTTGTTATTTTGATTATCCTTGAATCTCTATATATATAGTTGCTTCAGTTTTTGCCCGTTTGGAAATTCTTCATTTGAGGAGCGGGACATTTGAAAGTATTGGCAGACATGCGCATGTTTGAATAATCTGAGTGCGGTAGGTGCCAGCGTGTTTATAATCATATTGTCTGCCGTTGTATAACTTTCTTCATGTAGTTTATTTCAAACGTTCATATTCCTGTATCATACTTTTAAATCAATCAAAACAATATTAAACAATGATAATAAGTAATGATGATATGAATAAATAACAATAAACCATATTCGGAATGAACGTTGTGAGACTTAGCATTTTTGGTGGTCAACCAGGGCATCACTCGAGCATGAAAGGCACACTTCGAGTGATCTCCTATTTTCCTTCATATGCCTCTGTTATCGGGTTGTGCTTGCATAGAATTTCAGAGAGACAAAATCTTCACTCGCGGGTGAAGAGGGGTCTCACTCGAGCACAACTTCCTCTGCTCGAGTGATCTTTCATTTTCAACTGGGAGTGTCTTCTCGGGTCATCACTCGCACACCATATTGACAAGAGTGAGAATTTGTACTCGCGGGTGATATAGACCCTCACTCGAGCACACATACCTCTGCTCGAGTGAGACGCATATTCTCAAGGAATATGCTCTCAATATCATCACTCACATCAGGATTTCAGAGGGATAAAATTATCACTCGCGAGTGATGTGGGCCCTCACTCGAGCACACAGACTCCTGCTCGAGTGAGAAGAATATTCTCAAGTATTATACCTTTTAAACAAGTGCTCGCAACAGATCTGGAGAGGGATAGAATTTTCACTTGCAAGCATTGATGTGTCACTCGAGCATATACGGGTGTGCTCGAGCACACTTACACTTCTCAGTACTTCATGACTCTCGGCCAGACACTCGCAGTACCTTGCTCGAGCACAAAATCTCCATGCTCGAGCATTGATGTCTCTGCTCGAGTGAATAAAGGAAGCATGCTATTACTTGCTCTCGGCCAAGTACTCGCAGACCCTCATTCGCATGTGCTCGAGTGAGAATGACTTCTCTGCTCGAGTGCACATCTTAGTGCTCGAGTGATCCAGTGAACATTATGGGAGAATGCCTCTCGGGTACACACTTTCTGGCTTTCACTCGCACCTACTCGAGCACAGAAGAGATCTATGCTCGAGTGCAAAATCCTTGCTCGAGCACTCCAGTGCAATTTCACAGCAGATATCAGAAAATATCAAATATGCATTTGGTAACTTTGTAATCTTTTCTTAATCTTCTAAAAACATGATTTGCACACAATTGACTTATTGTTATCATCAAAACTTGGGATCTAACACCATGCACCTTTTTAAATGTTGGGTATCTAAAGGTTTGTCATCAATTTAGAAATGGTGATTGCCAGATATTTCTTATGTGTCCTTCCAATCATTAAATTAAAGGAGTATTGAACTAGCTACTCATTGTGTTAAATATCATTTAACTATGTAATATTCATTTCATTTATTTTTTTTGTGAGTTGTGAAAAATTAGTATGATACATACTCTTGCTAGAGGAAAACGAATTGAAGGGCGTGGGAAGAACTCAAGGCGGTCATCAACCGAACATAAGTCCTAACCCTCAACCAGTAACCAACAGATGCCCTCATATCGACAACAATTGGCATCAATGGTACCAACTTTGATTAGCTGAGGAGGTCAAACAATATGTTTCGATATCGACATCTATCATATAGTTATAGATAATCATGTCGATGATCATGTGCTGAATGATGTGCTTACTCGTGATTGGCTTAGTTTGACGGCCATCAATATATGGATTAGGTACTTTATCATCATCATCTATCACTGTTATTATTATTATTCATCACTAATTTTTTTAGGTTTTAATGACATTGTTTATTTTCTATAAAGGCACTTACACCATGATATATTACTGCACACAGCAAGGGCATATAGATTCGTATTTGTCAACCCACACCTCCTTGCGCAGCATAAATTAGATGTGGATGCACTATCTAATGATGTTAGGGACATGTTCAAGCGACAACCAACCCATAATATGCTTTTCATCTTTCCATACAATCCGGGGTAAGTTATTTACGACAGTATTTTAATGTATGTTTTTTTTTATTCTTCCACTTTTACTATAACATGATTATCGAAGTAAAATCTTTAAAATATTTTAGGGGATATTAGATTTTGATTGTTGTCCGTCCAACGTGTCCTGGAGTCCCCGGGATTTACTATTTAGATCCTATAAAGACTAGTCTTCCAGACAACCGGCCTGATTTTAAGATTGTCGAAGTAAAATCTTTAAAATAATTATTTTGATTCGAGTTATTAGTCATTTTGATTTAGTGTGATTATGGGTTGGATTTTTACTTCTGTGGATTTGTAAAATGTAAATTGCTGTGGATTGAATGCGGATTTAAAAAAAATGTACCTCCAATGGCGCTTCCCAGAGGAAGTGCCATTGGAGGTATATCACCTCCAATAGTGGAAGCACCATTGGAGGTATACCACACCTCCGATGTCGCTTGCCTTGGGAAGCGTCGTTGGAGTAGTATACTTCCTCCTACGCTTCTCTCAATAAGCGCCATAGCTATTTATTAAATAAAATAAAAATACTCAAGCTATGGTGCTTCCGTATATTCAAGAAGCACCGTAGCTTTTTTTAATGGCGTTGGAAGCTACAGCGCTTCCTAAGTGCTATAGTGTTCTCTAAATTAAGCGCCATAGCTCACATTTTTTTGTGGTAGTGGATATTTGCTTGAAGTTACAACTCTTTCTTGTTAAACTTCCTATACATTATAAGTTTTTTTTTTAATTTTTGAGCTTACAAATATAATTTTATTAATTGTTATCGGTTTAATTTGCTCAATGTAGTTAATTTTTTTTTAGTTATTTCATTCTGGTTTAGTTTGATTCTAATTTAGTTTTATTCAATTTGTTATGAATTTATACTGTAAAATATAGAGTTCATTAGGAAAGGAAAAAAAATTTCATAAAATACTTTTTTTTTTCAAAAAAATTCTTCCTACAGTGCTTTAAGGTGAAGCGCTATAGAGGGGTAGACTTCCTATTGTGCTTTATGCTTGAAGCACCGTAGGAGGTGCGCATGAAGTACCGTAGGAGGCTTATGACCTCCTACGGCTCTTCAGGCATGAAGCGCCGTATGAGGGATTTTAATAATAATAAAACAAAAAGCCGCAGTGTTTTCAGAAATTTAAGAAGCACCGTAGCTTATTTTATGGTGCTGAAAACTATGACGCTTCCTAAAACTTCATATTATTCATAAAAATAAGCATCATTTATTATATTTTTTATAGTAGTGATTTTATTCATTAACATCCATACTCCTCAATATACCGTATCTCCCTATCTCCGGCATCGACTCTCGTCGCTACCTTCACTTCCTTCAGAAATACTTCCATGTATAAGTATTTTATATAATTATTATGTATGCATTTTATTTAAAAAATTATTCTAAATATGTTGGACCATAACTCATTCACCTTAATGGATTAGGCCAAAAACCTATAAAATCTGGGGTCCAATTGCAAATTATTGTGTTCATCTGCCGTGCAACATCCATAATCGCAACCGTGAAGTGATCCCGTCAGGCAGGGGCGCGAAGATGACGTCAACACGTAGGGTAAATATGCCCATAAACTCACAAAACCCTAGATTTCTCCCAATTAAAATGAATTAATACGCGGCGGGAGCAAATCATAGTATTAAAACCGGATCGGACGAGGCGGGTTGAACCGGAAACCGGCGACCCGGTCACTTGTCCGGTCCGGTTGATGTTGCTACTCGGGCGGAATGCAACTCGGAGCAACCCGGTATAAACCGGGTAAACCGGGAGTGACTCGGGATAAACCGCCTGGTTGGTGGGTTACGCCGGTTTAGTAATTTTATTTTCACGACGAGCGAAAACCGTGCAGTTAAAGAAGGTGGTTTATCTCCAAGAAGAAGATGATTTTTTCTAGAGAAAGAAGAAAAAGGAGCAATAATAGAAAGAAAATAGTGGAGGAGATGTAAGAGGAAGCTTACAGCGGAAAAATTTCTTGAAGAAGAACGCATGAAAGACAAAGGAAAAGAACGATTTCTGGGGATGGTGCACTTCAGTTGAGAGAAGATACAACAGAAAGGCGAGAAATAGGTTAATGAATGATAAATTAGGCAAAATAGTTTGAAGAATGAATGATAAAATATAAATATTTTAAAATAATTTAATTAGCTTTATTAATATCTCAAAAAAAAGGTTAATTGTGTCTTATATTTAAAACAAGAGAGATCATTTTAAATTTAAACACCACCCAGCTAATTTTTTTAAAAAATAATTTTGTCATCAATAGTATTTTGACTTTTTTAAAAGTAAAAAGTTATTTTACCTAAACGGACTCGTGAAGATGTCTTCTACATTTGCTGTCACAGCTGGCATCACCTTAATACTCCCTCTCTCTTTCACACGTTAAGGTTCACACGACCATTTTGCACCAAAAAATGGATTCAGCTTTCGTCCTTTTCTCTAAAGAAAAGGACGCTTCTTTTCTTTGTATCAGCCGTCGGATCAAGATCTCAACGGTTCATATTTAAAATATTATAAAATATTAAAATATTTTATGGCAAGCCTGTTCCCAAAAAAATGGGGTGTTTCATGGCAGCGAAGCGCAGTGGACGATAATGACAAAGGAGAGAAGCTTGTCCCTCTCTCTTTCACACGTTAAGGTTCACACGACCATTTTGCACCAAAAAATGGATTCAGCTTGCGTCCTTTTCTCTAAAGAAAAGGACGCTCCTTTTCTTTGTATCAGCCGTCGGATCAAGATCTCAACGGTTCAGATTTAATATATTATAAAATGCATTTATGTTGATAGGTTGATAAATATTTAAACGTAAAGTACAGAATTTTAAAAAAGAGGCGGGCAGTAGAATTCTATTTAGAGAGTATATATATCAGCTGGGTCAAAAATATATATATACTATATATAATATCCGGCAAAAAATATTATATATACATCAATTATTTTGGTTGTTCAATAGGATATTTTACTATTTTTATTAAAATATAATTTATAATCAAACATTAATTTTTTTTATAAATTTTAAATTATCTTTTATAAATCATCACCAGTCTGACCCCTCGGGTTTGACCCCAGTCAAAGTAGTCGTCAAATACTCCATTTGGTTCTGATTTGTGCTTCTTGCCAGGAAGCGCACAATTCCTCGTTATTGGAGGGCCTCCTTGTGGCAGCTTCCTCGTCGTCTTTTGTTTTTTTGTTTTTATCACAAAATATAAATATCTTAACGTGTATTCAACGGGCCGACATTATTATCATTATATGACAAATTTTAAAATTTGAAAATAGATACGAAAGCTAATTATTATTACTCTTATTTTAAATAAACAAGAATTACTCATCGGAACCGTCGATTATGGAACAGTCGTTAAGGTAAGTAATAAATTGATGACGTGTCGTAATCGGAACGGCTTATTCATGCAATCACCAGAAAATACTTCTATTTATTTTATCTATTGGTTCATTCGTTCATAACGACAAAAAATAATCGTAACAAAATAAATATAAACTATTTCCTCGGTTACGAGCTCCACATCCTCCATGCAATCACCCACCACCTTTTTTCGATATAAATACAACCGATTCTTCCCTTTGGCTTCACAATTTTGCACACAAGCAAACTAGTTACCTCCAACAATAGCAAACGGTTCCACAGAGAAATAACTTTCAGCGATGATGAGCGACAGCAACCAGCAGCAGCCATCGGGGCCTGGTCGTTTGAAAGCATGGTAAGCCCTCTATCTCTCTCGCTTTGAAATTGGAGTTATAAAGAGTCAAATCGGGTGCGATCTGGTGGTTGGCGGCGAGTTGACTCGTTAGCCGGTCCCGGTCTCCGTATGCCATACGTTGCGGACCCATTATCCAACTCGGTGTGGTTGGGATCTAGTTAGCCTAGGCAGTAGGCACATGGTTTTTCAACTTTTGCGATTGTTCTGCTAGAGGGTGTTCTCATCATTTCGTCTGGCTTGCATATTCTTTTCGTATGCTTCATTGGTTCTGATTTTGTTATGTTTGAATTTCAAAATTTGTGCAGTTGGGCTCTTTTTTGCTGTTTCTTTCGCTGCCTAAGTGCAGACGAGGATGACTCCTACTGAGAGGACATTGAAGTGCACAGGATGATTCAAGCGTGTTTAACTTGGCATATAGCGAAATATTGTTACTCGTTTTAAATCTTCTTTTTTGCTTTGCGACTCCTTTATTATTTTAAATAACTTGAACTATATCTATTTCTTGGCTAATGTCTCTGCGTCCATGTTCCAAAGGATATATTATTATGCTTTAGAATCCAAATTCTGCTCTCTTTTTGCTTCTTCTCGCTTACTTTCTAGGCCTTTTCCCTTTGGGAAAAAATTGGCCATACTTTTTTATTTTGTTTTGGCGAAGTTCTCGAGTTTTTATATTAAGTTTTTTGTTTATTTAAAAACCGATTAACTTAAGCCTTGTTTGGTATTCTTGTTTGATTAAAATACCGATTAATATGTTTTTAATTCAATCAAAGCCTTTTTTTTTATGATACTACTTTTTTAAATTAGCCCCAAACAAGTAAACATTATTTATAATTTTCACAAATTCAAGTAAAACTATCAGCACATATATATTTTGTAAAAAAGAAAGAAATGATGAAAAACCACAATCTCGCCGGACAACTTATTTTCATGCTGCTGATGAAATGGCAGCACCAACTATAACCAACAATAAGAATGATAGTAAAACTCAGGTTCTTGTGCTGAGAGTTGCGCGTGGGAGATTAGAGAACCAGTACACAGTGGAGCAAAAAAATAAGAATCATGTGCCATGGGCGGATGCCACAAACCCAACTTTTCTAATACTAACAATCATTTCTTTTAGTTTTATTAATTTGTGAAGAGTCCTGATGGAATATAATTTATGGATTTAATTTTGAATTCTCCACATTTGCTTGGTAGCTAAGAAACAGAAGCCAACTCATGAACATCGATTCCATTTTCCTTATATTCCTCTGGAAGAAACCGCACAGTGCCATTTGTAATATTTACCCTTCAACTAAATGATTGCCGTGCTAATTTCTTTTTATAAATATTCTTTTCAGTATTTAATATAAGACATATTTACATAATTTAATTAGATTAAGAAAGTTGGTTGGGTTAGTTAATATGACATGTATTTTCTACAATATCATAGTCATTTTCTTAATTCCTCCATTCCCTCTTCTTTTTTATTATTTTTGAGGGAGTATCAATAGGAGTAAATTAAGAAAGAACTGACAAATATGAAAAATGTTTTATATATAGAACCGAGATCAATTCTCTAAATCTCTCGTATATTAAGAATTGGATAGAGTAATATGTTTTTGAATAATTGATAGCCAGATGTAACACCAACAAAATAAAAGAGTAGAAAATCTATTTTAATCAGAAATTTTGCTTAATTATTTCTTGTAACATCCCAAATTTTATTCACCAAAAATATATTGTAATTATTTGAATAATTCAATAAAATGGTGAATATTTATGAAATTTGGATCTTATGAATTTTGAAATATTCAGGTTCATAAGAAAATGGGCAAATTGATTCAAGAAAGGAATTAAATTATAAAGGTGATAGAAAAATCATAATTTTGCCAATTTAGCCCAAGATTAATTATTTTCCAATTAATTGGAGTTAATTTCAATTAATCAAGGAAAATAAAAGAAAATGTATAAATTGAATATTCTTGGTGGAATAAATCAAGAATTGGGAAATTAAGGGGGATTATACATAATTCAATTATGTGAATTATGGAATGAGTGACAAATAATTTTTCCTTCCCTTCCTCTCATTATTTTCGTCCAACATGAAAAAAAAAATATTAAGGGAGAAGAAATAGATTTAGTTAGAGTAAAGGGAAGAGTCGATGATTTGGGTAACTAGAGGGGATCTAGTCCCAATCCATTTGGACATAAATGATAGGAAGGCATGGCATAAAGTTGAATGAGTATGGCCTAAAGCAAGGGAGTATGGTGGGAGGCATGGTGGGAGGTATGGTGTGTATGAAAGGTGGAGGAACCTAACCATTGATGAGATCAATGGAGTAGAATGCATGGAGAAAATTTATGAAGCCTCATCCTTTCCCTCTTTCCTTCATTTTCATCCAAGTCACAAGGAAAAAGAGGAAGAGAGAAGCTTGAGAAATAGAGAGAAGAGGAGAGCTCAAGGAGGAAGAAGTCTAAGGTAGGTATTGTTATTCTTGTGTTCAAAGCTTCCTCTCTTGCATAATAGCTTCTCTAATCTCTTTTTCTCTATGAATCACCATGTTAGCAAGCTAATCTCAAGGTTGAGGAGAGAGAGAGAGAGAGAGGACGTCCTAGAGAGAGAAACACCAAGGATCAAAAGGTAATCTCCAAAACCTCAACTTCTTAGTGTATTGAAGTTGTTGTTAGTGATTGTTGTTTGATTTATGTGATTTTTGGTTAAGTTGTAAAATTGGAAAAGCCATAACCCTAAGGGGTTATGCTGCCCAAAATCCTTTAAATCATGATTATGAAGTGTTTAAATGAGTTAATCAAGGATTAGAAGTGAAAAAGTACAAGTTTTGGAAGCTAAAACACAAAGCTCTATTTTTCTATTTTTCTCTCAATATTTCAGCCAGATCAGATCTGGTAGTAGGAGTTGTATTTTCATGAAATAAATGGTTCCATTGGACTCAGTGGGCAAAAATAGGTGGGGTTACAGTTGGGCACTTTTTCGGTAGAGGCCGAAAAAGCATAATTACGAAAATGCCACTGAAATCACTAAATAGGGGCTGTCAAGGGTATTTTCGTAATTTAACACTGAATTTGATGATTTTGAGCCCGAAAATGGATTCCTTGGGCGAAAATGTGTCAGAATAGCCTTAGTCAAAATTTTGGGAAAATGTGCCATCGGGCCGGGTACGACGGAGCCGAGCCGGGGTCCCGGGGGCATTTTGGTAAAATTTCATCATAGACTAATATAACCACTATGGAAGTGTCTAAACTGTACATTTGACGTTCTAGGACCGAGTAGAGAGCCTAAGGGATTGGCACGCAAATCGAGGCATGTTATTTGAAGATCAGGGAAGGGCGATTAAGGTAGGGAACTTCCTCTCCTGCATGTATTTGATATTTGTTCTGGTGTATTGATGCATGTTATTGCTTTGCCTGATGATGTGAAACATATATGAATAATTAAAGCTCTGTTTCTGTTTATACTATGGCCATACGTATGTTGATTGAAACATTGAGCATGCAGATATGACATTGTGTGAGCATGAGTTATGTAATGTAAGTATGTCATGCATTAAGCACTTATCTTGCATACATATTGGTATCACTTTCCTACTGAGATTCCCCAGAATCTCACCCTCCCCTACCAATAATTTAGACTGGAAAAGACAGAACGTATGCTAAGAACAATAAAGAGAACCGTACAAAGAGGATTGGCGTGGTGGAGCGAAGACGAGAAGATGTCTTCATTCACTGAGACGGGTTTAGACACCCACGTTGCACTGTAAGGCTATGTTAATTGTAATTATCAAGTACGAACCCGTATGGGGAATTTTCATAATCACGCACATAATATCAGTATATCTATGATATTCCTGTGTTGCTCATTGAACTATGTATTGTTTCCGCAAATACTCTGAAATAGGTGAAAATAAAGATGAGGGTGTGGCATTTCTCCGTGTCATTACTGTTGCTAATTTGCATGTGCAATAATGCAACAAACACTTCAATTAAAAAGTCTTACTTCTTTGCAAGTTGATTATATATTAGTCGTATACTTTATACAAAATCATGGTTGACCATAAAGAGATGTAGAAATTGAGAGCCACAAGCTATTTAGGCTAGGTGGTTTCTTCCCTAGAGAATGCGATTAATTAAAATATAGGGGTATTATTATGAATTAGTGATAAATCAAAACAGCAGGTGGGGCAGCTCATCACCATAATAATAATAATAATAATAATAATAATAATAATAATAATAATAATATTAATAATATATTATTATTATTATTATTATTATGGTTGTTGTTGTTGTTTGAATTCAATACTTCAATTTTCACCATAAACCAAAGTTAACGGTCAACTTTCCATTTGGCAATTTCCTAGCAAGAAACAACAATCACTAATACAGAATTAGGATATAACCACTCCAAAGGATATCTCAAATTTAAATTGGGTGGTTAAAAAGACAGGCGGTGGCAATTTTATAATTATATGTATGTAGGGAAACCCTTAGACGTCCCAAATTTGAATTTGGGACGCCTAAAGCTCTTCCCGCGCGCAATATAAATTTTGGCAAAGTTTTTTTAGAGCCAAGAGCTGGGTTTAGACGTCCCAAAATAATTTTGGGACGTCTAAACCCATACTTTAGATGTCCCAAATGGCATTTGGGACGCCTAAAGTTAGATTTTAGGCGTCCCAAATGATTTTTGGAACGCCTAAAGGCATCCCTGCGCATGTCAGACACTTGTCTGACATGCGTCTTCTCCATTCTCCACCCACCATCCCTCCTTTTTGACCAAACAACTCCCTCTTTCATTCATTATTCACCGTCGACGCACATCCCTCCCTTCTTCAACTTTACTCTTCCTCCTCCCTTCTTTCATTGTAGGCCGTCGACCCACCTCCTCCACACCTTCTTGGTTTTTTCCTCCACCTCCTTTCCATTGAAGACGACGCACGAACCACTCCCTCCTCCACAGTGTCTTGGTTTTTGCTTTCTATTGTCATCCACACCTCCTCCACACACCGTGGTCTTCTTTGCTTTCTCCACCCTCCGGTGTACCTCCTCTACCATGCATACACCGTGCATAGCCGTAGGCGCCCCCTTCATCAGGTTAGTTTATTTTCTTTCTTTCTTTTTTAATAGAATAGTTTATTTTCTTTTTGAAATATAAATTTAGTTGAGGAAATTAAATTAAAACTTGCAATGTGAAACAGGACCATTAAATTTCTTGTTGAAATATAAATTCTAACTCATATAGAAATGAGTTTGTTAATTGTGCTTATATATTGGCTAAACAGGACGTTTAATATTTTTGGTGAAAATAATTGAAAACCTAGCCAATAGGAAATATCACATTAATATATTGTTTGTTTGATATGTTTGTAGCTTGGAAATGTTTGTTTTATATGTTTGGAGGTTGGGAATTGAGAGGGAAAATATGTATATATATTATTATAAATAAATGGAGCTTTTGAATGATTTTGATGAAATTAACAACAATTAAACAGAGTAATTTTTGTTTCTTTAATATGATTGATTTTATTTTTTTAGATTAGAATAGTAAGATTATTAATGTAGTTTCCTTAATATAATATAGTAAGTAGTAGATTATTATTCGTGCAGTAGAGAGATAGAGTTGCTTGAAATTTTGGGATGTCTTACTTTTAATGGGAAATGCTGTCAAAATTTTTATTGAAAAAAGGAAATCCCATCATATATCGTTGACAATTATACTAAACGTGTGAGTGTTATTGGGAATGGCTTAGGTGGTAACAAAATGGATCACAGTTGGATGAATGCTTTGAGAACTAGTGAAGAATATGAGAAAAGAATGGAAGAATTTATTGAATTCGCTAGAAAGAATGCTCCAGCAAAAAATGGGAAGTATTTTTGTCCTTGTGTCAATTGTTTGAATGAGAGTCGACGGGATGTTGATCTCATAAAGGATCACCTCCTTTGTGATGTAATAAATCTGCGATACACAAGGTGGATATGGCATGGTGAGGAAGTAACGGACTGTCCGTCGCACAAGAAGGAAGATGTGGATGTTATTGATGAAGATAGAATGGATAAAATGATTCACGATGTTGAGGTAGAATCTTTTGTGCAGTCGCAGGAGTTTGACAGCCTGCGGAGTGATGCAGAGACACCACTGTACCCTAGGAGTAAGTACACGCAGCTGACGGGAACATTGCATTTGGTTAACTTAAAGGCAACTTGTGGGTGGACTGATAGTAGTTTCACATTGCTGCTTGAACTATTGTGTGATATGATTCCAGAAGATAATGTACTTCCAAATCGTATGTGTGAGGCCAAGAAAATCCTGTCTATGATGGGCATGGAGTATAAAAAGATACATGCTTGCCCTAATGACTGCGTACTGTATAGAAATGAGTATGAAGGTCTTAGTGAGTGTCCTAAGTGTAAAACTGCACGATACAAAGTGAATAAAGATGGTGGTTGTGGCGATGTGACAACTAAAAGGCAATCTTTAAAAAATAGATGAAATGTTCCCTCAATTTGGCAGCGAGCCGAGAAACCTTTGGCTTGGGCTTTGTATAGACGGCATCAATCCGTATGGAACTCTTAGTAGCACACATAGTGCGTGGCCGGTTCTCCTTGTAATATACAACTTGCCTCCCTGGCTATGTATGAAACGCAAGTATATGATGCTATCTATGATGATTTCTGGATCAAAACAACCAGGGAACGATATTGATGTCTACTTGGCGCCTTTAATTGAGGACTTAAAGAAGTTGTGGGAGGAAGGCGTAGATGTGTTTGATGCTTATAAGAAGGAGTCCTTCAAGCTACGTGCAATGATTTTCACAACGATAGGTGACTTCCCTACGAACGGAAACTTGCCAGGGTACAGCGTCAAGGGTCATAAAGCATGTATAATATGTGAAGCAGACACACACTTCCATCAACTAAAGCATGGAAGAAAAACTGCTACCTTGGCTACAGGAGGTTTCTTCATCGGGTCCACCCGTATCGTAGGCTAAGAAAGCGTTTTAATGCCTTACCAGAGTATGGAATGGCTCCAAAGTCATTAACCGGAGAGGAAGTTTATAGTTTAGTGGAACGTATTAATGTCAATTTTGGTAAGAATCAAAGGACTGCGGGTGAGAAGAACATATATAAGAAGAGATCCATTTTCTTTGATCTTCCATATTGGCGTTTGCTTGATGTGAGACACAGTATTGATGTGAAGCATGTAGAGAAGAACGTTTGTGATAGACTTATCAGTACACTTTTGCACATACCAGGGAAGACTAAGGATGAGATTAGTGTGAGATTAGATCTTGTTGATATGGGAATAAGAGAACGGTTACATCTATAATTAAGAGATGATGGTAGGAGGGCATACATGGAGCCAGCAGCACATACACTATCAAAAGCAGAGAAAAGAAGTTTGTGTGGGTGTTTCCATGAAATTAAGGTGCCACAAGGGTATTCCTCGAATGTGAGAAGATGTGTCTCAATGGACGATAGTTAGTGGGAATGAAATCCCATGATTATCATGTGTTGATGCAACAACTATTACCGGTAACTATTCGAGGCATAATGAAAGATGAAGTCTGAACCACTGTAACAAGATTGTGCATTTTCTTCAATGTTATCTGTAACAAAGTCATTGACACTGAAAAGTTGGATGAACTGGAAAATGAGGGTTACATTATTTTGTCACAACTAGAGATGTATTTTCCTCTTTTATTTTTCGATATAATGGTGCATTTGGTAGTTCATTTAGTAAGGGAGGTAAGGCTCTGCGATCCAGTTTACCTTAGATGGATGTACCCTTTCGAGCGATACATGAAGATCTTAAAAAGGTATTCTAAAAATCCTTATCAATTAGAAGCCTCAATAGTAGAAAGATATGTAGTTGAGGAGGCTATGGAGTTTTGCAAAGATTATATGTCAGGGAAGAAGGAACAATCTCGGCATGAAGAGGGGAGAAGCAAGGGAACACGAGGACTAAAAGTAAAGAATGTTCCTCGTGAAGAGGTGTTGCAAACCCACTTGTATATCTTGAATAATATGGAAGAAGTTCAACCTTACATAGATGAACACAGAAAGACTTTGAAGAACAAGAATCTAAGGAAGAATGACATGCAGATTGCTATTGAGCAAAACAAGACATTTATGCAGTGGTTCAAGGAAAATGTTTTGCACGAGAGTGGTGTGTTTGAGACAATCGAGTGGCTAGCTTGGGGGCCTTCGTTTCTGGTCATTACTTAGGCCGGTTATGATATAAAGGGCTATTCTTTCTATACGAAAGAGCAAGATGACAGAAGTACCGTGCAAAATAGTGGGGTCATGGTAGAAGCTGAAGCTATGCACTTTTCTACTTCGAGAGACAAAAACCCCATATTAGCGTCTATGGCCTATTATGGAGTTATAGAAGAAATATGGGAGATTACATACAACAAGTTCAAAGTTGCTTTATTCAAATGTAAGTGGGTTAGCAATAATGCTGTGGTAATAGATAAACAATTTGGATTTGTCTTAGTCGATCTTCGAAGAGTTGGCTATAGAGATGAGCCCTTCATTTCCAGCAAGCCAGGCGAAACATGTGTTTTATGTCATTGATACTGCGAGCAAAAACATGTCCATTGTCCTTAAAAGTAAAAAATAGAAGTATGGTGATTCGACCTTCAACCTTGATGACACACCACCTTTCACAACAACTCCACCTCGAACAAATGAAGTAGAATTGGTAGATGATGACGAATATACTGTAAGAAATGACCATGGTGAAGGAATATGGGAAACAATATAGAGTAAGTCCTTAATTTATAAACGAGAACTGTGTTTTTTTTGTTTTACTCATTTTTAGTTTATTTTATGTTTATTGCAATTTATTTACATTTCTGACGATGCTTTTAGTGTTAACAGGAATATGGACAACTCTAGTGCTGACGAAAGCCCTAACGATGATGAAAGGCCTAGAGATGAACCCGTTGTAAGAAGGAGGGTTAGAGGCTGTACAAAGATGGGAGCATTGGTTGCACATCATGAACATTAACAAGAGAGGCTGCATATAGACTTCGATGACAATCTGAATCCAGTTGGTCCTGAGGAAGACCACTTCATTAGCTATGTAGGGTTTTTGGGTCGAAGCAAAGTGCGCATTACCTACAATAATTGGAGATTGGTTCCCCTAAAAACGAAAGACATGATTTGGCAGCAACTTTTGGTATATAAGTTTTGATGCATCTATGGTAATTGTAGCTTTATTCCTATTGTTTCAAATATAATAATCTTATATTTTACCTTACAACAAACATACGATGTCCTAGACACCAGGGAGATGTACAGGCACTTAATGGATGAGGTTCGTATACGATGGAAAGGTTTCAAGAACAAGCTAACAGCAAGGTACATTCGAGGGGCCCAGAGGGGTGAGGATCCATGTACACATTATTCGTATTTGTCTCCAGAGGACTGGAGATTATTTGTGGCATCACGGGCAGATCCTGAGTTTTTGGTAAGATTTATGTCATCATGATATAGAGCTTTTAATTTTCATATACTTGATATCGTTGATTTATTTTTTGTTGTTTTTCATTCATAGAAATTAAGTGCAGCAAATGCACAGAGGCAATCAGAAAATAAATATCAAAATTACATGTCTCGTGGTGGATATCGGAAGCTTGAGTGGCAAATGATGCAAGAAGAGTTAGAGAAAATGAAGGAAGTAGAGGAATCTGATCCTAGCTTTGTTATCCAGGCCCCGAAACCTCATCCACATCACAAAAAATGGAAAGCAGGGAGGATTAAGGGTGGGAAGTACATAAATCCAGTTATTGCTGAGGTTGCTACGAGGATTGTAAGTAGTTATACCATAAGTACCTAATTTTTTGCATATCGAGAGTGGTTTTGATACATTTACGATAAATTGTATGCTATAGGATGAACTGGAAGATCAGAGTAGCCAAGGTTCATTCAATCCAAGTAGACGGATGGACATCTTGTCAACGGCTATTGGGAAGGCAGATGACCTTGGTCGTGTTTGAGGAGAGACACGGGGAGTTAGTGCCGTGAGGTATTTTGGACGAGACTCACGTTATTCATCAAAAGCTGGACCTAGTAAGGACCTTGTGGCCAAGATTCGAGATGACCTCGAATGAGAGCTCGAGGCCAACCTTTACGATAAGTTCCGACAAGAGTTGTTGCCAAGCTTTAACTTGAAATGGCAAAGATGTTTGAAGCGCAAAGGGCAAGGGACGAGCATAAAACTCAGGAATCCCCGGCCTTCAATAGCACCCAAAGAAGTTACAACCCTCTGGAGGAACCACTTGGCGACCCTTCTCCTACTCCAGTGTCGGGAGACCCTTCCACCCTCTATTTGGATGATCCATTGTTGCGTGTTGTTGTAGATGCTCTTGTTCACACACGTGCTACCAACCACCATCATCAGCAAATTCCGCAGGATTTTTGTAGGGTGAATGTGACGAGTGTTAGAAAGGGGGAAGAAGGTAAAACCATCCCTGTTTCTGATCCAGAGGTTAGCACGTTAGGTCAGGCGATAGGATCTTTCATCATTTGGCTTCACAATCTTATTGGTTCATATGCAACACCTCCAATGGTAGGAATTACCTTACTATTATTGAAAATCTGTTGGCATCTTAATAACAATTTGTTTTTTGATGTTCTAAAAGGATGACGAAGATGAGAGGAAATGGCCCTACTTAGCACAGCTGCAACAGATCTATAAGGGCATTAAATAGGTTGACTTGAAGATGCCTCAAGGGATTGTGGGCCTTACATTGCAGTATCCCTACATGATTGACAATATAGATCTCAAGCAGTTTATCAGGTTGGAGGAGATAGATGCAGGCTGGGTGAAATTTGCAATCCGGTAAGTTTTTTTTTTTTCAATTTTCCCATAGAATTCATTTAGTGGTTTTTTGATTTCATACATTCAATAATTCATTCCTTATTTTAATTCTATTATAGCATCTTCCACGGTCCCTGCACAAACATGGAAAGACGTGATTGGTATGGATTCTAATGCCCTGCGAATACGACAGGGGATACCAATACTATAGCTCATAGGACTCACTATGTCAGCTACGCAATGGGAGAGACCAAACTTGTTATCTAACACCCATTGTTCAACGATTCGTATTTTCATTTTGTCAATGTAAGATGTTTAATAAATAATTGCCTTGTCATCTAACTTCATTTTAATCTGTACATGTTGTTATAGTTACCACTGGAGTTTATGTGTTATATGTCCTCGCCGCAACGTAGTCTATTGGTTTGATCCTTTGAGTAAAAAGCCAGACAAAGATACAAAATCCGTCTTAGACACGTAAGTTATTCTGTTTGTGTTTCATTGACTCTTAAAAAAAATGAATAGTTCTAATTTCTGTTGATTTTGATTTTCATGATAGTGCTTGTCAAACATATAGAGTCTTAGGCGGGTCACGCGAGGGTACAGTTGTTAAAAAGCCAAAGTGGTTTTATCCGATAGTAAGTAGTTTCGATTCTAATTATTTTATTGACAGTTGTTTTAGACATACCTTTATTGATTTTAACAACCAATTGCATGCCTTTGATTTAAAGTGCCCTCGACAACCTGGCAACACTGAATGCGGATATTATGTTATACTTTATATGTATAACATCACTAAAAGTGGAATTACTAGCGATTTTGAAAAGGTAATCGCTTCTTCATTCTCAAATGATAATATTTTTGGTGTTATAATCAAAATGCTAATTAATTCATTTGCTTGATTCATTTCATCAAAGCTTATTTTCTAATTTTCAGATTTTTGATAATGAAGATGCCTACCTATGTGAAGACCTTAATTTGATCAGAGACCTTTTGGCTAGACATCTTCTTCAACATATAGAGTAGTAAAATTTTTATTTATATCAGTTTGTAGTTGTGTGATGACTGCATTTTGACACTTTCTGGTTGTTATTGTTGATATATATAGTAGTAGGTTGTAGGAGTTGTTATTGTGTGTATATATAGTAAAGATTGTAGTGTTGGATGTTCTTACTATTTTGTAACGGAAATTGCGGTTTATGTATCCATTTTCTATTCTGGTTCTGCAATTTGAATTCGCGGGATAATGCAGAATGTAAATAATCATTTTAAAAAAATGAAACCTTTTAATGTCCCAAATCATAATTTGGGACGTCTAAAGTCTTCCACAGGGGGACTTTAGACGTCCCAAATTGTGATTTGGGACGTCTAAAGTCTCACTTTAGATGTTCCATTTTTTTGGGAAGTCTTTTTTTAAAATATACTACGCCTCCCACATAGATGTTCCCCATTTTTGGACGTTAAAAGTGCCAAAATTGGGACGTTAAAACCCCTTTTTGTAGTAATGAATTTTGGCTTCTTCATCTATGAAAATTTTGTCATTTGGTCAATGCAAAAGATGAGAGGTTGAACCCTAATATATCAAAATTTCGTTTAAATTTCTTCTAGAATCTGAATGTGGCATTTCGACTGAAGCTAAACTTGACTTTTTATGCATAATATATAATGAAATATAGTATTTCTTATGTGTTGATAATTATTAGTTTTTTTAAAAAGGAACAAGTTCCTTCTTTTTCAGAAAAAAATCTTAACCACTCAAAAATAAAAAATATATTTCATTTGAAAAAGTTTTTATCTGGAAAGAGGCATGGTTAGTTGTCAAATATAGCTGGTAAAAAGGGCTGGCCTGTGTTTAGGCCTAGCCCTGAAGGGCTGGCCCGTTTAGACTTGACTAAAGAAAAACACCCATTTCTCGAGGCCCAGGGCCGGAAGCCCTTTTAACAACATTTTATTATTTTTTCAGCTTTTTTTCAGAGAAATAAAATTAGTAAATCACAACAATAAAAGTTCTAATTTAATATATAAATGTTAAAATTAAGGTGTAAACGGTACGCATTAAGCATGACCAAATGAAATATTCTTGCAAATCAAGGAATATTTTTTAAACAATGAGAAGATTTAATAAAATAAAAAACACTTTTCATAAATATGTCTTGAAAAGCGTAAGGAGTTAACAAAATAAACAACACTTTATTCATATATGCTTGAGAAATACAAGTTATAAGAAATATTTTTTGTAAATTTTTAATGTTCCTAATACAAAATGTTCTCATAAAATTTAATTTTAAGAAGATAATAATAGCTAAATATTTGCAATATCATTAACAAAGCATAAAAAATCAATAATATTATCATCATATAAATAATTTTAATAAATAAAAAAATAAACGGACCTAAACGGGCTAGCCCTTTTAGGCCCATGGCTCTACAAGGTTGGTCCTTCCAGACCTGGTTTTACTTCTAAGGCAAAACTCTCAAGACCAAGACCTTGCAAATTTAGGGCCTAAACGGGCTAGCCCCACTGGCTCAACCAGTTTTCCTGACTCTATACTTAGATATGCTTTCAGAAAATGCATTGTTTAATTAGAGAGTTATGGATATGGACTATATTTGAAAATAATGTTTCCCTCAAACAATGAAAAATCAATTTAGGACATGTCCTAGTCAAGTTCTCATAATTGTTTTGAGATGAGATAATTTCATGCTGGCTAAGAATGAGGTCATGAAATATTATTTTTTAAGCATGAGAGGGCATAGTGCCCAAAAAAGTAAATTACTAGGCTAAAAGGGGAATGAATCTCATACAATCATTGTTGTCTGGGAATACATCGAATAGTTATGTCCCATTTGAACTACAACATATTCTGTATTTCCATAAAAATCAGACAGCAATTGACAATATCATCCAAGAGAGGTTATGAAATGTTGATAAAGTTAGAGATCATGGACTGTAAAATGAGAAGAGCCTGAAATGTTAAATGGTTTGGCCAAACAACAAATTTAAATAGTTGATGACACTAATATCATTGCAAAAAAGAGGAAAGATCATAACAGGTATAGGGGTTGTTTGTTTTTGTTTTGTCAAACCAAAATAATAATAATAATAATAATAATAAGTTTCACTTAAATCTTAATGGGCTTACTACTTTAATTAGCCCATTAAGGGATGACTTTTCCATTAAGCCCAACAAATACCCATATCCAGGTTTAGGGGCTATTTGTTTCTGTGAATTATTAAGTTGTTTTTTTTTGTTACTTCATTTTTAATATTTTAAAAAAACAATGTTGATGTTCAGTCATTACCACTATGCTGTCCTTGTTCTCTTCCTCATCCTCCTCTTCCTTGTTCTCTTCCTCATCCTCATCCTCATCCTCATAATAGAAGAAGGGAGATGAAGGGTCTGACTACAAGTCATATTTAAGATCATTGTGATGATGTCATTTAACTTTTTGTTCAGCTTGTTGGCGTATGCCGTGAGATGCCTTGTACATCCATATCAAAGCATCCATTTCAGGAGGATGGGGTGGCGGAGGAGTAGGAGCTCCCTGAGAACTTAACATGATGAATGAGAGAAGGAGGATGTCGATAAAGAAAAGTAGTAAGAATCACAATCACTACTACAGGTTTCAGATACTACTACCCTTATAGACGTCCCTTGTTTAAAAAGAGTGTTAAAAGATAGAGACGGTGGCATTTTCATAAATAAAGATGGGAAATGGGAATATTAGGCGTCCTAAATTTGAATTGGACGCCTAAAGTAGAGTTTATACGTCCCAAATTTAAATTGGAACGCCTAAAGATTCTCACGGGTGTAAAAAATCTAAAACTAAAAAAATTTGACTTGCTTTAGGGGTCCCAAAAATTATTTGGGATGCCTAAAGTCCCATGTTTAGGCGTCCCAAATGGATTTTGGGATGCCTAAACCCACCTTTAGGCATCCCAAATACCGTTTGGGTGTCCCTTGCATATACACGCATGTCACACACTTGTCTGACATGCGTCCTCTCATCCCTACCCCCTTTTCTCTTTTCTTTTGACCAACACCAACACCAACTCCCTCCTTCCTTCCTTAAGACCGTAGCGCGTTCTGCTTCTTTACTCTTCCTCCTCCCTTCTTGTCTTCTTCTTTAACTTTACTCTTCCTCCTCCCTTCTTCCATTGTAGGCTCGATGACCCTCGCCCCTCCTCCTCACCTTCTTGCTTTTTCCTCCACCTCCTTCCATTGACGCACACACCACCTCCTTCCATTTACTCTTCCTCGTCCCTTCTTCCATTGTAGGCCTGACGACCCATGCCTCTCCTCCATACCTTCTTGCTTTTTCCTCCACCTCCTTCCATTGACGCACACACCACCTCCTTCCATTTACTCTTCTTCGTCTCTTCTTCCATTGTAGGCCCGACGACCCACACCCCTCCTCCACACCTTCTTGCTTTTTCCTCCACCTCCTTCCATTGACACACACACTACCCCCTCCTCCAAAGTGTCTTGGTTTTTTCTCCTCCACCTCCTTCCTTCCATTGTCGTCTACGCAGGCTCCCCCCTTTCATCAGGTTAGTTTTTTTTTTTTGAAATATGAATTTATTTGAAGAATTAAATTTAAACTTGCGATGTGAAATTATTTCTCCTTCATAGTGTTTGTTGTTTTCTCCTCCACCTCCTTCCTTCCATTGTCGTCGACGCAGGCTCCACCTTCATCAGGTTAGTTTTTTTTAAATATAAATTTACTTGAAGAATTAAATTTAAACTTGCAATGTGAAATTATTTTATATGATTCTAGTTATTGGAGTGATTTTCCATTTTGATTGATTTTTTTTTTTGCTATAATCATAGAATCGTTGTTAGCTAGTAGTTATGCAATATATTGTTTGTTTGATATGTTTGGAGCTTGGAAATGTTTGTTTTATATGTTTGGAGCTTGAAAATTGAGAAGGAAAATACGTATGTATATTATTATAAATAAATGGAGCTATTGATTGATTTTGATGAAATGAACAACAATTAAACATAGTAATTTTTGTTTCTTTAATATGGTTGGTTTTATTTTTTTTAGATTAGATAAGTATGATTATTAATGTAGTTTCCTTAAATATTAGTAGTATGATTATTATTGGTGTAGTGGAGAAAATCTTATTTTAAGATAAAGATATTAATAAGATACAGATATTGATCATTAATAAACATATAATTGATTATTGAGAAACATAATATACTTAATAAATAGATTGAAATATATTCTATTAATCCTTCTCTTCAAATTGTTATATGTTCTTTATGTCCTAGAATAGAAAAAAATTGAATATTTATTTGAAATTCTATATTCTTTTCTATATTCATAGGAATTATGTTATCAATAGCTAAGAATAAAGAGTTAATAACTAAGATAGGGTTGCTTGAAATTTTGGGATGTCTTACTTTTAACGGGAAATGCTGCCGAATTTTTTGTTGAAAAAAGTGAAAAATAGCAATCCCATCATATATCATTGACAATTGTACTAAATGTGTGAGTGTTATTGGGAATGAGTTAGGTGGTAACAAAATGGATCACAGTTTTATGAATGCTTTGAGAACTAGTGAAGAATATGAGAAAGGGGTGGAAGAGTTTATTGAATTCACTAGAAAGAATGCTCCAGCAAAAAATGGGAAGTATTTTTGTCCTTGTGTCAATTGTTGAAATGAGAGTCGACAGGATATTAATGTCATAAAGGATCACCTACTTTGTGATGGAATAAATCTGTGATACACAAGGTGGATATGGCATAGTGAGGAAGTAACGGACTGTCCGTCGCACAAGAAGGAAGATGTGGATGTGATAGATGAAGATAGAATGGATAAAATGATTCACGATGTTGAGGTAGAATCCTTTGCGCAGTCGCAGGAGTATGACAGCCTGCGGAGTGATGCAGAGACACCACTGTACCCTGGGAGTAAGTACACGCAGCTGATGGGAACATTGCATTTGGTTAACTTAAAGGCAACTTGTGGGTGGACTGATAGTAGTTTCACATTGCTGCTTGAACTATTGTGTGATATGTTTCCTGAGGATAATGTACTTCTAAATCGTATATATGAGGCCAAGAAAATCCTGTCTACGATGGGTATGGAGTTTAAAAAGATACATGTTTGCCTTAATGACTGCGTACTGTACAGAAATGAGTATGAAGGTCTTAGTGAGTATCCTAAGTGTAAAACTGCACGATACAAAGTGAAAAAAGATGGTGGTTGTGGCGATGTGACAACTAAAAGGCAACCTTTAAAGGTTATGTGGTATCTTCCAATAATACCACATTTTATACATTTGTTTGTGACTGCAACAAAAGCGAAGAAGTTGAGATGGCACTCTAATGAGAGAATATCTGATGAGAGAATGTTCCCTCAATTTGGCAGCGATCCGAGAAACCTTCAGCTTGGGCTTTGTATAGACGGCATCAATCCGTATGGAACTCTTACTAGCACACATAGTGTGTGGCCGGTTCTCCTTGTAATATGCAACTTGCCTCCCTGGCTATGTATGAAATGCAAGTATATGATATTTTATATAAAGATTTTTGGACCAAAACAGCCAGGGAACGATATTGATATCTACTTGACGCATTTGATTGAGGACTTGAAGAAGTTGTGGGAGGAAGGCATAGATTTGTTTAATGCTTATAAGAAGGAGTCCTTCAAGCTACATGCAATAATTTTCACAACGATAAATGACTTTCTTGCGTACAAAAACTTGTCAGGGTACAACGTGAAGGGTTATAAAGCATGCACGATATGTGAAGCAGACACACACTTCCATCAACTAAAACTTGGAAGAAAAACTGTCTAACTTGGCTACAGGAGGTTTCTTCATCGGTTTCACCCGTATCATAGGCTAAAAAAGTGTTTTAACGGCTTACCGGAGCATGAAATAGCTCTAAAGGCATTAACCAGAGAAGAAATTTACAGTCGAGTGGAACGTATCAATGTCACTTTTGGTAAGAATCAGAGGGCTGCGGATGAGAAGAACGTATGGAAGAAGAAATCCATTTTCTTTGATATTCCATATTAGCGTTTGGTTGACGTGAGACACAGTATTGATGTGATGCATGTAGAGAAAAACGTTTGTGCTAGCCTTGTCAGGACGCTTTTGCATATACCAAGGAAAACTAAGGATGTGATTAGTGCGAGATTAGACCTTGTTGATATAGGAATTAGAGAACGGTTACATCCACAACTAAGAGATGATGATAGGAGGGTATACATGGAGCCAGCAACTTATACACTATCAAAAGCAGAGAAAAGAAGTTTGTGTGGGTGTTTGCATGAAATTAAGGTGCCATAAGGGTACTGCTCTAATGTGAGAAGATGTGTCTGAATGGACGATTTAAAGTTAGTGGAATGAAGTCCCATGATTATCATGTGTTGATGCAACAACTATAATTGGTAGCTATTAGAGGCACAATGAAAGATGAAGTGCGAACTACTATAACAAGATTGTGTGTTTTCTTCAATGCTATCTGTAACAAAGTCATTGACACTGAAAAGTTGAATGAATTGGAAAATGAGAGTTATACTGTTTTGTTACAACTAGAGATGCACTTTCCTCCTTTATTTTTTGATATAATTGTGCATTTGATAGTTCATTTGGTAAGGAAGGTAAGGCTTTCCGGTCTAGTTTACCTGAGGTAGATGTACCCTTTCAAGCGATACATGAAGATCATAAAAGGGTATTCTAAAAATCCTTATCGACCAAAAACTTCAATAGTATAAAGATATGTAGTTGAAGAGGCTATGGAGTTTTGCAAAGATTATATCGAGAGTGGTTTCGATGCATTTACGATAAACTGTATGCTACAGGATGAACTGGAAGATCATAGTAGCCAAGGTTCGTTCAATCCAAGTAGACGAATGGACATCATATCAACGACTATTAGGAAAGTAGATGACCCTGGTCGTGTTTGAGGAGAGACATGGGGAGTTAGCACCGTGAGGTATTTTGGACGAGACTCACGTTATTCGTCACAAGCTGAACCTAGTAAGGACCTTGTGGCCAAGATTTGAGAGGAAGTCGAACGAGAGCTCGAGGACAACTTCGCGACAAGTTCCGATAAGAGCTATTGCCAGAGCTTCAACTTGAAATAACAAAGATATTCGAATCGTATAGGGCAAGGGACGAGCGTAGAACTTAGGAATCCCCAGCTTTCACTAGCACCAACCAAAGTTACAACCCTTTGGAGGAACCACTTAGCGACCCTTCTCCCACTCTAGCGTCGGGAGACCCTTCCACCCTCTATTTTAATGCGCCATTGTTGCGTGTTGTTGCCGATGCTCTCGTTCACACATGTGTTACCACCCATCATCATCATCAGCAAATTCCGTAACATTTATGTAAGGTGAATATGACATATGTTAGAGAGGGAGAAGAAGGTACAGCCATCCCTATTCCTGATGCAGAGGTTGGCACGTTAGGTCAGGCGATATGATCTTTCATCCTTTGGCCTCACAATCTTATTGGTTCAGGGGCAACACCTCTAATGGTAGGCATTACCTTACTATTACTAAAGACCTGTTGGCATCCTAATAATAATTTGTTTTTTGATGTTCTAAAAGGATGATGAAGATGCGACGAAATGGCACTACTTAGCACAGCTGCAACAGATCTACAAAGGCATTCGCCAGGTTGACTTGAAAATGCCTCAAGGGATTGTGAGCCTTATATTGGAGTATCCCTACACGATTGATAATAAAGATCTCAAGGAGTTTATCAGGTTGGAGAAGTTAAATGCAGGATGGGTGAAATTCGCAATCTGGTAAGTTTTGTTTCAATTTTCCCATTGAATTCATGTAGTGGTTTTTTGATTTCATACATTCAATAATTCATTCCTTATTTTAATTCTATTATAGCATCTTCCACCGCCTCTACACAGACATGGAAAGACATGATTTGTATGGATTCTTATGTCTTGCAAATACGATAGGGGATAGGAATACTGTGGCGGCAAGGACTCACTATGTGGCTACATAATGGGAGAGACCAAACTTTGTTGTTATTTATCACCCATTGTTCAAGGGTACGTATTTTATTTTTGTCTATTTAAGATGTTTAATAAATATTTGCCTTGTCATCTAACTTCATTTTAATCTGTACATGTTGTTATAGTTACCACTAGAGTTTGTGTGTTATATGTTCTCGACACAACGTAGTCTATTGGTTTGATTCCTTGCGTAAAAGGCCAGATAAAGATACAAAATCCATCTTCGACACATAAGTTATTTTGTTTGTATTTTATTGACTCTTAAAAAAAATGAACAGTTCTAATTTCTGTTGATTTTGATTTTCATGATAGTGCGACTCAAACATATAGAGTCCTAGGCGGGTCACGCGAGAGTAAAGTTGTTAGATACCCAAAGTGGTATTTTCCGAAAGTAAGTAGTTTTGATTATAATTCTTTCATTGACGGTTGTTTTAGATATACCTTTATTGATTTTAACAACTAATTGGCTATGATTAAAGTGCCCTCGACAACCTGGCAACACTGAATGCGGATATTATGTTATACTTTATATGTATAACATCATTCAACGTGGAATTATTAGCGATTTTGAACAGATAATCGCTTTTTCATTCTCAAATGATAATATTTTTGGTGTTGTAATTGAAATGCTAATTAATTCATTTACTTGATTCATTTCATCAAAGCTTATTTTCTAATTTTCAGATTTTTGATAATGAAGATGCCTACCTACATGAAGACATTAATTTTATCAGAGACCTTTTGGCTGGACATCTTCTTCAACATATAGCTCAGTAAACTTCTTAGTTATATTAGTTAGTAGTTGTGTGATAACAGTATTTTGACACTTTCTGGTTGTTATTGTATATATATAGTAGTAAGTTGTATAAGTTGTTATTATACATATATATAGTAAAGATTGTAGTGTGGGATGTCCTTACCATTCTTGTGTAGGATATATATATATGAAAGACAAAGTTCTCCTTCAGTAAACATTCAAGCATATCTTTGAATCTGTTTAAATTTTTCATTATGTGTGCTTATTTGTTAATACCGCTGCTGTTCCCCCTGTCCTCTTTTCTATATTTGTTTATTTATTTATTTTTATCAGAATCGTGATGGACTTGGAGTTTATGATAGATCCAATACTAAGAACATGCCAAATCAGTCTGAGGTATATTTTCTTTCTTTCTCTTTTTTATCATATAATACTTATGTGTGTGTGTGTGTGTCTGTAAAGGCTCCTTCGTTCTTCGAGAATGCTTCTGCAGTATGTGTATGTATATTATAGTGGGCCTTAGATAATACACTACTTGAACTTTAAAGTTTTCATCAAAAAAATTTTGGCAAATAGTTTAATTAGTATGCACTATGTAGATGCCCAAGCAAGATATTTCTGAGTGAAGAATAATGGGGCCTGAAAATAGATCTTTTTATTATACTTGCTGTGAATTGTAAAAGTAATGCATTGCTGGTGCATGAGCCTGAAGAATAATGGGGCTCAATAGTCGATCTTTTAATTATACTTGCTGTGAAGTATGAAAGTTTGCTGGTGCAAGAGCCTGAAAATAATGGGGCTTGAAATCCATATTTTTATTATACTCACTGTGAAGTATAAAGCTAATGTGTTGCTGGTGCATGAGCCTGGAAAGATCTAATTAATATTCCAAAACGAGTATGTTATCTCCCAATAGCCTCAAATCAATTGTTTGTTTTTTTTTTTGCAGGGAGAACAGTCAACCCATGTAGAAGTGTTGATGAAAAAGTTTGAACCAACACTTCCAAAGGTTCTTTGCCTAATACTCTGGTGTTTAGTTCTTTTATTTCTATTTGATGAATTAAATTTATAGCTAATACTTGTCCAGTATTATTGATGAGCAGTCAACCTATTTCTGCATAAGTAAAAGTAAAACATGGATATTAACCACTTGTCCTACCATTAATAGATCCTTCTAAACTTCTGCTGTTTAAATTTCCTTTATTAATTAATTAACAAAATTTTCACAGAAGGAAAAAGGGAAAGGAAAAGGAAGATACAACATTCTTCTTGAACAAAGCAACACATTAAAAACAATGAGAGTTTTTATATGCTTGTTTGATGAAAGCCATAGAGAGGATATAAAAACAATGTTGTTTCAGCAACAGAAAGGACAAGATTTTATGTAAGAAACTTGCCTTTTACTCTTAGCATAACTTCTGAACTTGGTAGAAAAGACATTGATTCAGGTGCTAAGAAAACACAGATTTCCCATGAGCACAAAATATTTTATACTATGGATGTAACAATTTATTGGGTGATGTTATAATAAGTGAGATTTTATTGGGTGATGTTATAAACATAAAGTTTAATGCATCAAAATTCAAAGGAATTTTCTTGTTTTATGCCTAATTCCCTTTTTTTTTTTGCATTTTCTTGTGTAGTCAATATAGCTTTGAATTTTGATGTATTAAACTTTACCCTGATGTTATGAGTGTATTTTGGATTTTGTTTTTGCAACTAGTTCATTCCTCTCTACTTTGAGCTTTTAGTTTGCTATTACTCGTCAATGGTTAAGTGAATATTTTATCTATGATATGCATCCAATTGGTTGTTTGCGAGTATTTCATTGAAAGTGGAATTTTTGAAATATTAGTTACCAAATCTCTGAACTCTGTACTCTAGCCTGGACCTCTAATGCATTAAACTTGACTCTGATGTTATGCATAAGCTTTTGATTTAGTTTTCATGATTAGCTCATTCGTGTCTACTCTCTGAATTTTTAGTTTGTTCTTAATCTCCAAATGGAACGATAGGTGGATATGAATTTGTTGTCAATGATTTCTTTTGAGATTTGTATGCTTCCAATTCAATTAGGCATTTAGGAGTGGTTCTTGGTTGTTTCTGATTGTGATAGTGTTTCTAAATAAGTGAAGGCTTTGAACTCTTTAGCTTTGAAATCATCTGTTAGGATTTTCAACTCTGACGTATTAAACTTGACTATGATGTTATGTATATTTTTTATTTAGTTTTTTTGGTTAATTCACTCCCCTTTACTCTCTTAATTTTTCGTTTGCTATTAGTTTTTTGTTGCATAACATGTTTCTTTTTAAGGTGAACTTGCTGTTTTTGGATTGTGTTTGTCTATAATAATTACTTTTTTGCTTGTGTTATGTTTGAAAGTTTGAGTGGTCGTTTTTTTTAACTGTATTGTGAGTCATCACTTATTGGCACAAACTGATTCTACTTCTTGCATTTGTCTTCATTGTAAATCTCTCAAGTAAAACTCTGGCTCTTTTTCTGTATTTGTCTTGTATTTTCATTTATGTTAAATACGCTCTAATGAGTTACTATTTGTGTTGCCTTGACTGATTAATTGAATGGTGGTGAAGTTGGAAATAGTTGATAGACTTAAGAGTTACTATTTGTGTTATGTGGACTGATTCGTTGTCTATTAAGTTCGGTTTTCTTAATTATGTGGAATGAGTTAATATATGTTATATTTATTTGTCCCTATCCAACTGTTAATCAATTGTGTTATATTTCAGTTGTTTGTATAGCTTAATGAGTTGTGAACATAGAGGCATGATGAGGAAAAATCTATGTGATTTGTTAGAAGTACTCAATTGGTCTACATTAGCTTCTTCATTAGTGATCATGTATTGTATGTTTTCAATTTCCTTCTCTTTGCGCCTCAATATTCTGTCAATCTCATTCGACATGTGGTCCCTTTCGTTGAGAATTCTTTGAATCTTTGCTACCATCTCCTCTCCCTCCTGTAATTTCTTTTCCCATCTTGGTAAGTCCTCTGTATGCTTAGATAATGTTTTGTCATGCATTCTTTCAGCTGGTCTATTTTGTTAATATTATTATCATGTTGCCAGGTTTTATCTATTTGTTTGGTGTCAGGATATTTTGTAACTGTCTCAAGTTTTCTTACTTGTGAACTACCACTCAACTATTATTTGGCCCAAAAAAACCTCCTATCCTCATCTAAAGTTGGGAGCTTGTCATTATAAGGAGGCTACAGAGGCTGCTGCTGAACGTCCATAAGGAATATTTCAAGCTACTTAAGTTGTCTAGAACTTTGAGGTTTGGTTTATTGAATTATAAAAACTGCAATCCCTAGTTTTGACCGAGAAGTTAACAAGTTTTTTTTATTTGGTAGATGGTATTACCCTTTGGAGGCTTAGAGCATAGTTTTCAAAAAGCCAATCAATATCATTATTAAAGAACACGTTATCCAATTCCAGCTTTTATGCATTAAACTCCCAAAATATGTGTGGTTTATGAAAAATTTTGAATCTGATGGGCCTCTTTTTGCTGCATATGTTAAATTTCTTAGTAGATCCATATTAAATGTTTAGCAGCATATAATTTAACAGTGATGTGCAGTAGGTCTTTGTATAAAAGTATGACCTATTTTTCATTAACCATGTCCAGGAAAGGAAGATAGAGATAGTTGGTTCTGGCAAAACCAAACAACGAACAAACAGCCCCACAGGAACAAGGCCAGCTAGCTTTTCTGGCTATACTCTATTCACGGAAGAGTTTTTCAGCCAGAAGGAGAACAAGCAGAAGGGAAAGGTGAAGGACAAAGATAAGACAAAGGTGAATAAGGTCCACAATTTTCAAAAGTCAAACCTAGAGGTGAGGGAGGCTTGGAATGTATTAAGTGAAGAGAAGAGAAAAGAATATGGTAAACGGGCTAAAAAATTAACAGGCCCTAGCAAAGGGAAGACGTATGTCGTTCCATTTTTGACACGATGCGCACCAAAACAGTTTATGGCTGTGTGCAAAAACTTGAAGTCCTGACCCGAGGCTATGAAAAGGTTGAAGAATATTGGGTTTGACAAGCTGGTGCATATTTGTTGCCCACAAATAAACCGTCACATCTACGTGGAGTTCATGCGATGTTTTGACCCTCCCACGAACCAAATCTCATTTCGAGGGCAGACGCGTGAGTTAAAGCCTAAAGATGTGCAACAATTGATTGGTCTACCTAATGGTGGGGTAGATATTAAAGTACAAGTACACGAGGAAGATCGGATATTCAAGGACCTTAGGAGTGTATACAGAAATCTAAAATACCAACAAATAGGGGATTTGTTGATGGGTGATTTAGATGAAAATTGTGAGTTCCTTTTTGTCATTTTCGCCTTAGGAACCTTATTGTCTCCAAGTGCGAGTATTTATGTTAGTGACCGTGTCTTAAAGTTGATGACACTAACAAAAGGTACACTTGGTTAGTTCAATTGGTCATCCTTCATTCTAAATGAACTCTGTGCTGCAATTGGGGATTTCCAGAAGGAGTTGAGGAAAGGGAACGCTAAAGGCAGAAAAACTGTTGGAGGTTGTATATACTTCCTCATGGTACGTGTCTATGTTGTCTTTTTTTTTCTGCAGTTGGAAATGTCAATGTATAATTGCTAATTGTGATGCACATGTGATGCAAATGTTTTGCCTACAACATTTTCCTCTGGCCAATCTGAAAGCAACTAAAGATGAAGATGCCATCCTTTACTGGAATAAGGAAAGGGTGAGGAGCAGAGTTCAATTAGAGAAATCAAGCAAAAAAGGGCTTCTTTATGGTGTCGGGCAGGAGGATGGCCCTTCATCTAGATCACTTAATCCTGAAACAATGCTAACACACTCGGTAATTATGACTATTTAAATATGTATACTGTTATAGATTGCATTTCAGTTAACTTGGTAATGTCTTAATTACAAAATTTGATCAGTATGTTAATGTTACAAGAATTGCAACGAACATACACTAGGTTGGTTGGCATTATTGGCAATGAGCTCCTTGCGCTTCAAAATAGGTTGTTACATGGAAACAACGACGACGTCGACGACGAGAAGGACGATGAAGAAGAAGAAGAAGATGCAACAATCCACAAGCCATCAAGTTCAACGATTTTTGAGAAGGATGATGATAAGGCAGCTGAAGAGGAAGAAAATGAAGATGATAAGGAGGAGGAGGCATACACAAAAGGAGAGGAGGATGAATCAGAATGTGAAGACAATGGTCCCGATGATAAAGACAATGACGAAGACGATGAACATCATGAGGCCATCATTGAAATTGACGCACATGATGGAGGTGAACCAGCAAAAGAAGAATTCCAGCAGCATGAACTTGGAGAAAACCAGCAACAAGGGAGTGATGTGGAAGTGAGAAGGTCTAAAAGGATCATAACTCCTAGTTGGGTTGTTAAATCTCCTTGGATAGATGTAACCAGAAAGTCTAAGGGGAAGAGAAAAGTTGATGAGAAGGATATTTTATTTCAGATATTCACAACGGGGTGTAATGACGAAGACGGCGATGAGTAAGTTTATAGTAGTACGTTGCAATTGTATTACATTGCTGTTATAGTAATAATTACATTTTTTTGCTGTTTGTTTCATTTTAGGGAGTTCGTGGCGATGCATGATGACTTCCTCACAAGGAGGGAACTTCAGTGTCTAAGACCAAGATCATGGATCAATGATAGGGTATCCCACTAGAATTAAGTTATGTGTTATCCCTTTGCTGTCATATTTCCGTTGTATAACTTTTTCATGTCATTACTGCAGTTAATGACGATGGTCACAAAGACTATTGTTGCTGATCAACAACAAAAGGAGGGTAGAGTAACAAGACATATATTTACTACCGATTTCACGTGAAAACTTGTTGCTAACCCATTTAGATGGTCTTTGCCTGACCATGAAACAGAAATCCTCCCCAAGTACGTAGGATATAACATTGGGGATTGTGATTTCATATTTGCCCCATGTGTTTGGAATGATCACTGGTTCTGCTATGTTATTGACACCCAAGCCATGCGCTGCTATGCCCTTGACTCGTTGGTTGACATACGGACATATGGTAGGAGGCAGCGGGAATTGGAATCGGGGTGTAAACCAGTAGAGCCAAAGAAGAAGAGGGGGAAGCGTAAAGGAGAGATTGATCCAAAGGAACACATGGCACAAGCAGTTGTATGGAATATTGTCACCTGACACCTCACACTTTGTTTACATTCATATCTCTTACTGATGTTGTATTTCTTTTTTCAGCGGAATTGCTTATTTCAAATTCTCCTGAGAGTGAAGCCACAACTATTTGCCGATGAGAAAAAAATAGAGCCGGGTTTCACCTGGGCAAAAGTACATGTACAACATGACACGTGAGTTGCCTTTGTGGTTTTTGTTCATAGTTTTACATTGTATGAAAAATGACTGCTGTGGTTTGTTACCTGTTAATGTGTTTGTGTAGAGATTCTTGTGGTGTGCATGTACTTTCATGGCTACAGATGTGGGACGGCACTGAGCAAGGCCAAGTCGAATACACCATGCCGTACTATACCGCCGAGGAGCTCCAAGAAATGAAGGTGGGGTTCTTGTGGTGGCTCGTTACTCATCCGCTGAACAAACATGTAGACAAGGTTATGTCTTTGGTTCGAGGCATGCATAAGAGGAGCAGAACCAATTAGGTAATCATTGAACCTCTTTGTCAGCTCCGATCCATGTTACTATTCTTATAATGCATGCACAAATTCCATTTCCAGGTTATGTTTATTATGTTTTTGTGGAAGATTTGTTTTTGTACTCATTTAGTTCATGGTTTTGAAATCTGGATTTTAACATATTAAATTATTGTTCATTCCCTTCCATTCTGATGTATGATGTTTTTACATAGTGGCTACTGGCAAATTATTTTAGGTTTGAAGTTTTCATTCCCTTTGTATGTTTTATTTTTCATGTTGAGGTCTTATTCAGTAGATGAATTATTTTGGTGACATTTTTTGGCTGGTTGATTGCCAATTGTAATAACCAGCAATTATATTGTGTATGAGAATTGTATTAGCAATGCATGCTTTTGGTGTTGGCGAGTCTCTGCTTGATGTTACAAATTGTGGAATTCCTATGTTCTAACATATCTGATAGTAAGCATTAAATTTAATTTCAGCAGGCACGAATGCATTTGACCCCAGTTCTGGATGACTGATTGTTCTCCACTCACTGACAACTGATATAGCAAAGAAAGCTCCATTTCAAGTGCTAAGTCTGGCCCTATCCATTGTACATGACTTGTAAATTTGAAGCCAAATAAAGCTGGAAAATGTGACTTTTAAACAAGACATACCTTGTGCAGAAGTTAGCAGTCACCTCTCTGATGAACATGCCTTGTTATCTGGAGCTACAATCATTAACATTAACCTTTGTAGTCATGTTCATTTTGTCATTTATGGACTGAAGAAGAAGCTCTATATTGTTTTTCTCTGTAATGGTCGCCTCCTAGTATGTTGTAGAAACTTTGTAGACTTATTTGAATTGGCAATTTATATACACAAAGAAGCTACTTGTTTATTCAGTGAAAGTAAAAAACAGCTTTGTAATGTTTTTCTCTATACTGGTCGCGTCCTAGTATGTTGTTGAAACTTTGTAGCCTTGTTGAATTTCTAGTTTATGAAATGAAGAAGAAGGTGATACTTTATTCGTTCAAATACAAGAGATGGTTCTAGTTTATTCATATAAGCAAGCCCTGGTGCGTCCGCAATTGGGCCAAGTGCCGTCACACCAGAGTGCCGTGGCACGGGTGTGTTAACAATTTGCTTATTCACGTTTTTCATTGTCTCAACAGCTTTTCTTCAATTAGTACCATATTGTACTGCATCACTTGCCATCGGACCAACATATTGCGTGAGTGTTTCGGAATTTCCCAAACCTAGGTTTCATCTCGTAAGTCGTAAAGGTAAACCAAACACACACTGAGACTCACTTGACAATTCATAACAGCATAAGTGTGTTAACAACTCGAGGGGCTCCACTGACAACTCAAGGGGCCTCCACTGACAACTCTAGGGGCCTTCACTGACAACTCTAGGGGCATTAATTAACAACTCTAGGGGCCTTCACTGACAACTAAAGGGGCGTTAATTAACAACTCTAGGGGCCTTCACTGACAACTGAAGGGGCCATCAGTACAACTAAATGGGTGTTCATTAACAACTCTAAAGGCCTTCACTGACAACTCTAGGGGCCTTCACTGACAACTAAAGGGGCGTTAATTAACAACTCTAGGGGCCTTCACTGACAACTGAAGGGGCCATCAGTGACAACTAAAGGGGCGTTCATTAACAAATCTAGGGGCCTTCACTGACAACTAAAGGGGCATTAATTAACAACTCTAGGGGCCTTCACTGACAACTGAAGGGGCCATCAGTGACAACTAAATGGGCGTTCATTAACAACTCTAGGGGCCTTCACTGACAACTCTAAGGGCATTCACTGACAACTGTAAGGGCATTCACTGACAATTAAAGGGGCATTAATTAACAACTCTAGGGGCCTTCACTGACAACTGAAGGGGCCATCAGTGACAACTAAATGGGCGTTCATTAACAACTCTAGGGGCCTTCACTGATAACTCTAAGGGCATTCACTGACAATTAAAGGGGCATTAATTAACAACTATAGGGGCCTTCACTGACAACTGAAGGGACCTCCACTGACAACTGAAGGGGCCTCCACTGACAACTCTAGGGGTCTTCACTGACAACTCTAAGGGCCATCAGTGAAAACTAAAGGGGTGTTCATTAACAACTCAAGGGGCCTTCACTGACAACTCTAGGGGCCTTCACTGACAACTCAAGGGGCATTCATTAACAACTCCAGGGGCATACACTGACAACTCCATGGGCCTATAATGACAACTTGACGTCCCTTCGTTGACAACAAAATTTACATCAGCTTCAAACATTCAAAACATGACAGTGGTTTACACAAATGTCAACATTACTGCATAAATATATATTAACAACTCTATGGGCATACACTGACAACTCCATGGGCCTACAATGACAACTTGACGTCCCTTCGTTGACAACAAAATTTACATCAGCTTCAAACATTCAAAACATGATAGTGGTTTACACAAATGTCAACATTACTGCATAAATATATATTAACAACTCCATGGGCATACACTGACAACTCCATGGGCCTACAATGACAACTTGACGTCCCTTCGTTGACAACAAAATTTACATCAGCTTGAAACATTCAAAACATGACAGTGGTTTACACAAATGTCAACATTACTGCATAAATATATATTAACAACTCCAGGGGCATACACTGACAACTCCATGGGCCTACAATGACAACTTGACGTCCCTTCGTTGACAACAAAATTTACATAAGCTTTAAACATTCAAAACATGACAGTGGTTTACACAAATATCAATATTACTACATAAATATATATTAACAACTCCAGGGGCATACACTGATAACTTTAGGTCCATACATTGACAATATAATTTACAACTCATTACAACCTTCTATAAATGAAAGTGGGATACCAAGCCATACTATATCCAACCTTCATTTACAGCTGAAAATGCATGCACAAGTAACACAAGTGACATACCATTGCTATAGAACTAGTATGGATTTTTATCTATTCATATTTACACAAATACTATGACATACACTTTCCAAAAAGTAAAAGAACCAAAACGAGCATGATTTATCAGTTTGGATTAGGATTCTTACAGGTCTTTACAGTGTGGCCAGCTTTATTACACCTGCCATAATGATAAACCCTTTTGTCTTGAAACTGAGATTCAATCCTTTTTCGTTTTGGCCTTCCCGGGGGCCTTCTAGTAAGTGGTGGTCGCAATAAATTCTGAGTCATCAGTTGTGTCACTATAAGGGCTTCAGCACATGGGCAATCATGCATTGCTACAGGCCTCATGGCTGTTGCATATATTTTTTCTTGGGTACAAATTTTGTAGCATTCATTGACGTATGAGTACACACTACAATGAACTAACTTGATTGCTGCACATGCATGTGGACAAGGGATTCCGCTCATCTGCCATGCAAGGCAAGTGCATGTGTGCCCTATGAGGTCAACACTCAGATGGATGACTCGGCTGTCACACACTGTTGCAACTGAAATCATATCATCACCATAATATTCACATTACAGATTTTCAGCGCCCTTGACTTGTTCCATCAACTTAGACTCTATATTCGGCCCAATCCCATTCCTCCAATTTCTCATCGCTGATTTGCACGCAACCATCTTCTTGGCTAATTTTTCTCTATGCTCATGAATGAAAACATCAACATTGTGCTTCCTCTCTTTCAATACCCAAGCGTTAAATGCCTCCGCAACATTTGATGTTAATTTATCCCATCTTTTGTGAGGAAACTTGCTTTGCGCCCATCTTTCAACGTCTCCTTCAGTCTCAACCCACATACCTAACTCCAGAGAAAACAATTTCAGCCTACCTAATGCAACATTATATTCATGTTCATGTCGTGCATATGCAATAGCATCAAGCATTTTAAGTGCATCTTCTTTGTTGTTCGAAGAAGTCCTATCCTTTACTCTTCTAAGCTTGACAAACTGTGAACTAAAGTTTTCCTTCACGTGCCGGTAACAAAATGCGTGTCTCTAAGATCCAAATATACAACAAACAGCACTTATGATGGCAAGATTCCTATCTGACACTATTGTGATCTCCCTTGTGCCAATGATATCCTTCACAATCTTAAGAAACCAACTCCAATCATAATGTATTTCTCCACTGACTATGCCATATGCCAAGGGAAACAATTGATCATCAGCATCATACGCATTAGTTGCAACCAGTGTTCCCTTGTAAGGACCACTGAGGTGACATCCATCTATATACAGTATGCCTCGACACCCTTGTAAGAAGCCTTTAATCGAGCATCCATAAGTAATGAATAGCCTCTCAAATCTGTCACCCTCAGAGAATTCACACCGGGCTACCGTGTTTGGATCGGTCTCTATAAGCCTATCACATATCCAAGGAATAGTCATGTATGAATCTTCGACGCGGCCATGTATTTCCATCAATGCTCTTTCTTTTCCCCTGTACGCTTGACTATAATTTAGACGCATCCTGTAATCTCTATACATATCTCTCATAACCTCATTTGCATTCTTGTCTATGTTACACCTCAAACTGTCTGTGATTATTGATGAGGTTAATTTGGATCTCTTCAAGTAAGGTACAAGTAGATTATCCTGTGCGTCATGTTTGTGGTTACCTTTAAAAGTCCTTATAGTGGGGAATTCTGTATCTTGTCGTTCACCCATTGAATATGCTCCCAAGTACCATAGACATCCATCAACCATGCATTTGGCGATGATCTTTTCCTTGTTGTTTTTAACATATTTATATGCAAACTTGTGGGCAATGCCATACTTGTATAATGTTTGTCGAAGGCCATCCGCATTGACAAAAACTTGTCCCTCCCCGATTATAAGATCCTTCCACTTTGTATAGTTCATTTCAGGTGTTCCTATTGGCACCATTTGGACAGCGCATTGCAATGCAGGAGAATCTTCAATAGACATAGTGGATGATCCTCCATCCCAACCTTCTGACAAGTTATCAAACCTGCACCATATTGCAAAGTAAAACATGTTACTAACGACAAGCTCATTTGCATTCGTTCACAAGCTTTTTCTTATAATGATTTTACACTTACACATATTGCTCATCACTTCGATCATCCCTTATTGCCGTTGTATTATCATCTTCATTTTGTCCTTCATCTACATAGACATGCCCACTTTCTCCACTATAATTGATTAAATGTTCAATTGCTTCATCATCTAGTATGTCCACAAATGTTGTTCTATCACACGGCAATGTGAACTTCATAATAAGTCCTCCGCTCTCTGTTCCCACAATGGAGGATATCATTATTTTAAACTCTTCTAAACTTGTTCCTTCCTTAATGGTTCTAGATCTGACGCTTCCACCAACATATGTTAAATCACCATCTCTACTTACTTCAAACCTTCCCCTTATATGAAGGAAACATAGTAGAATCTTGCCGGACGTCGTAGCCATCTCCGCTGTCTACTACACAAAAAAGTTGTCATTAACAATGTCAGTAACCTTAGTACCAAATGCCACAGCCCCTATTAACAACACTTTCTTACTACATAATCAACACCGCCAACCACACATATTTCACACCTTATTCATTAAATCCCACTTATAATGACCGAAAACGGCACAAAATACTGAAAAACATTCCAAACTTTTTAGCTCCATTCCAAACACCATTACACCACAAGGAAGGAACATTTAAATATGACCTCTAGTTGTTATTAACAAGTTATGGAGCCTCCATTGACAATTATCGCTGCTGCCATTAACAACTCTTTTTTCCCTACGCAAATCAGGTTATGTAGCCCCTAACCTTTGACCCTCATCTTCATTCCATACCTCTTCTATTGCAAAAACACACCACCATGAACCAGAAATCAGAGCATAATGACTAAAAAAACAGAGCACACAAAATCATACCAAAACGCATTGAAACCTTAGCCATAACATATCCATTGCATTTACAAGACCTTCCTTTATAGCTTGCAAGCATATGGAGGACAATTCCCACAAAAATCTTGACCAAAACAAATATCAATAAAAAAACATTTAATTGTCACAAAAATCATTTAAATATGACCTATAGTTGTCATTAACAACTTAAGGCGCCTCCATTGACAACTATCGCTGCTTGCATTAACAACTCTTTTTTTCCTACGCAAATCATGTCATGTAGCCCCAAACCTTTGACCTACATCTTCATTCCTTACTTATTATATTGCAGAAACACAGCACCATACACCAGAAAACAAAGCTAATAACACAAAAAACAGAGCATACAAAACTATACCCAAACACAATGCAAACTTTGTCAAACCATATCCATTGCATTTAATAGATCTTCCTTGTTAATTTGCAAGCATATACAGGACAATACCCATCAAAAGTAGATAACTTTTTCCATTTTCATGATCAAAACAAACATAACTCAACAAAACCTAAAGCTATGTTTACCAACTAAACAGAATATGTGAGTCAGATGCAATAATCAAGACAAGAGAGTGGATGCCATGAATTCCCTACCTTAATCTTCAACCATGGATGCTGATCTTCGCTGAGTTTTTCCCGCCTTCTCCAGACTTCTTCCGGACGTAATATGCGTGATTCACAGCATTTAATCACATATTTTACTGTTTGTCTGACAAGGGCAATTGTGACTTTTCTCACCTGGATTTTATTACAAAATGATCCCTTGGAACTTGAGGGTAATTTCAGATTTTCCCGGGACCATTTCTTCGTATTTTAGCTTCCATGGGACTATAGTGTAATTCTCCCTATAATAAATTAGAATCCTCAATAAATATAATTTACTGTTAATCTGCATTTGCTGGTTTTTTTAATCATTATAGGTTTTTAGTCAATTTTTTTTTGCCATCGTTTTTAGTCAAAATTTAAACATTCAGTTTAATCATTGAACTATGTGCAACTTTTACACTTTATAAGATTGTCATCTTTTATTAAACAAATTTCTCACCTTCTTTTCAAATTTTAAATTTTCATATATACAAAGATAAAATAACAGTTATTAATTTGTTAAATTATACACTTAATATTTTTATTTTAAAAAAACGTACTTCAAATTTTTTTACCAATTCAAAATTGGTGACTTGAATGTAAGATATCATCATAGAATCATTGTATGCAATGGACTTGGTAAATAATATTTAATATTCACTCCAATACCAAACGTTGGAGTAATTATTTGAAGAGTTTTCTTTGATCCTGAATGTAATATTAATTTATTTTGTCTCTTAAATTTATAATTTTTTTTAAATTATCCTATTGTTTACATATATTAAAGGGAGATTTTTTTTCTGTTGGAGTAAAATATATGGTTATTAGGAAAACATTTTAAATTATACTCCCTCCTGTCTATAATATAAGACATATTTAGAGAGTTAACTTAGTCCTAAATATAAGATGTAGTTTTTATATTTGTCAATATTTTCTTAATTTACCCCTATTGGTACTCTCTCAACAATAATTAAGGAGGAGAGGGAAGGAATGAGGGAATTAAAGAAGATGATTAGGATATTTTAGAAAATACATATCATATTAACTAATTTCCTTAATCTAATTAAATTAGGTAAATATATGTCTTATATTAAGAGTGAGAGGGAGTAATAATAACATTGACAATTGGATTAAGGGGCGTTTTAAAAGTTCACAACTCACAGTGTCTAGCACAAGGTAATTAAACTCAGACCGGTCACTGAACTGGCCGAGGTACTGGGTCAAATTGAAGTCAAACCGGAGCTAACCCGAGACCAAACCGGAGCAAGAAAGTAAAGATTTCAAGGTGATTAATATGAAATTTTAAAAGGGAAAAAAAGTGAACCGGGTTGGTTCACTGACCGGACCGATTAGTTGGTTTTCGGGCCGAATCAGCCGGTCCAGCTAGTCCGGGTTCATAACTTGAGTCTAGCATCTTCAACGTCTCTGACTAAGTGTTTAAAAACATGCATGGGCTATATATATGACTAGTGTAGTGATTCTTCATCTTGTTATGGTAGAATTTAATTGCCTTTTATTAGTGGAAGGAGTTGCAAAAAGAATTTACAATGTCTAGATTGGCTGAGTTATGTGTTATGGCTGAAGATATTTTTCCGCTTAGCATGATTTTTGCCCATTAATTTTCTAATTATAGCCTCTCAGCATTTAAACGTGAATCACTATAATAATAAGAATATAAGATTTTTGTCTTCTAGAGAATTATACCCCCACCCATTTTTGCTACTATTCCATGTCTTAATAATTCATCTTTTAAATACAAAGGCCATGATAAATAGTAGAAAAGACTAGCTGTCCATCAGGAAAAAACTTGCACCAAACAGCTCATTACGACGCAAGTTCCAACACTATACAGGAGGGATGAGCGAAAAAATGGCATGATGATTGAGATGGGCGTCCCTGGTGAGTAAGACAATTAGTACATTTATTTATTTTATACACACACATATATAAAATAAATAATTGAGATGGGTGTCCTGGTGAGTAAGGCAATTAGTACATTTATTTAGTTTTTAGATGTGTGTGTGTCTTTGAAAGTGACAACACAATCTAATTCTTCTTCTTATCCCAAATGTATGAGCTAGTTAAATGATTTGTTTTTATTTTAATTGTAAAGACATTAGTCCACTTTAACACTCGACGGTGCGAATCTCAAGAAATCAATTACTGCAATCAACGCAAAAATTCGAAGAAAATAATTATTTCAATCTAAAAAAACATATAATCGCATTAAATGAAGCAAAGCGATCAAACTAGCATCAGGGATTGTGCCAACCGCGAGTGGTGGTCAGAATGAACTGGGAGGCTCTGAAGAACCGGGTCTCGGATCCGGGTTTAGGATCGGATGAGGAGACAGGGAGCTGGGAGAAGAAGTAATGGAGGTAATCGAAGGGTGTGACAGAGCGCAATCTCCAGTTCAGTTGGGTCAAGATCCGCAGCTCCATTCTCTGAACCGGCTTGGATTCAAATACGAAGCCTGGATCGAATATTTGCAGGTCTAGCAAGTTCGGGATCCGAGGCTCCTCCATTTTCGCCGCAAGAGACAAGCATGCCACTGATAATAGATGAAATGGCCACCCAGCTGGCTGCGACCAGGTTCAGAACAAGCAGAAAATAAAATTATTACTATCTATTAAAACAATTAGAAATAGGAAATAAAGAAATGTCAGAAACTTCTCCCAGAAAATCATATAGTTCCACTTCGGTATAATCTGGCCGTACTATACCGGAAGAGAAGAAGAGCACGATAAGAAACGGTCGAAGTAGTTGACGGAGAGTAACGCCGTTACAGGACGAAACTGGTAACGGGAGTGCACCTGCATTGCGCAGAGATGAAGAAAGTCACAAACCCTATTCGAACCCAAAAAACGGAAAATGTTGATTCCATGAAAGTACGAAAGTACCCCTCTACCTTGAAGATCCAATTAATGGACTTATCGCGATTGGTGAAATCTATCGGACAGTCACGGAGGCGGTGGAGGTAAACTTGGCTCGGCATGAGGTGTGACTCTACGTCGATGAGTTTGTGAAGTTTTCTCCAGAAGGATCACAAAAAGACGTGTCAGAACAAAACCTTTATTATTTTTTGGAAGAAGACAAAAATAATATACCACACAGCCTGACATATGCACAGACCATTGTTTATATAAGTCCCAATCGGATAAAAGTATCATCCACTCTAACTAATTACAAAATCAGAAAACAAATAATATTTTCCACATTACAGTGCTACCCTTAATGAACCAAATAGGATTATTCCACACTTCCCTCAAGTTGGAGGCTAGAATATATTAACAGTTCCCAACTTGGCCAATAATCTTCTCTGTATATCTTTCCCAACAGCTTTATTTAACAAATCAGCCTCTTGATCTTCAGATCTCACATGTCTTAAAGTAATGAGCTTCTGCTTCAACTTCTCACGAATGAAGTGACAATCGATCTCGATGTGCTTAGTTCGTTCATGAAAAACAGGGTTGCTTGCACTGTGAATGGCAGCCTTATTATCACAATAAACTCTCACTGGGTTCTTGTGTCTAACGCTTAGATCCTTGACCATTCCCATAGTCCAGACAATCTCAGAAACAGCCATGATTAATGCACGATATTCAGCCTCCGCTGATGACTTAGATACAGTTGCTTGCTTCTTGGTCTTCCACATCACTAGAGATCCTCCAAATTTTAACAAATAGCCAGTGACTGACCTCCTTGTTGTTCTGCATGATCCCCAATCTGCATCACAGAAGCATTCTAACTCCAAAGTGCCTTCAAAACTCAATAGAACACCAAGGCCTGGACTGCCTTTCAAATATCACAGCACGTTCAAGGCTGATGCCATATGCTCCTTGGTTGGCCTTTGCATGAATTGACTCAACGTCTGCACACAAAAGGAAATGTCAGGACGTGTCATAGTCAAATATATTAGCTTACCAACAAGTTGCCTATAGCGCTCTGGATCTGCCAACAACTCCTCCACCTTGTTTCTGCCTTCTTCAAATGCTACTAGCTTCTGATTTTGTGCTAAAGGAACTCCAAGAGGCCTGCAAGCACTCATACCAGTTTCTGCAAGAATATCAAGCACATATTTTCTTTGGCATAATATAATTCCCTGTTTTGATCTAGCTACGTCTATGCCCAGAAAATATTTCATCAAACCAAGATCCTTGATCTTAAATTTGCTATGTAAAAATGCTTTAGTTTCTAGAATACCATGCTCACTATTACCAGTAATAAGCAAATCATCTACATAGACTAGTATTAACACAACACCATCCTCTCGGTTCATAATGAAAAGAGAATAGTCATACTCACTCTGTTTGAATCCAGCATCACACAATGCCTCTGAGAGCTTTTGGTTCCATTGTCTCGAAGCTTGTTTTAGTCCATATAAGGACTTATTCAATTTGCACACCAAGTGCTCCCCCTTACTTTCAAAACCTTGAGGAATCTTCATATATACTTCCTCAGCAAGGTCCCCCTGCAGAAAAGCATTGCATACATCCATTTGGTGCAATTCCCACTCACACATAGCTGCTAGTTTAAGGACTAATCTTACTGTTAGCATTTTTACTACAGGTGAAAATGTTTCATGATAGTCAACTCCCTCTCTTTGGTTATATCCTTTAGCTACGAGTCTTGCCTTAAACTTATCTATGCTGCCATTAGAATTATATTTTATCTTATAGACCCATTTACAGCCTATAGCTCTTTTTCCTTTAGGTAAAGGGACAATGTTCCAAGTCCTATTATTTTCTAGGGCCTGAATTTCGTCATTCATTGCATCAATCCAGCGTTTGTCCTTAACAGCATCATCATATAATTCAGGTTCATGTATCATATCAATAGTTGTTAAGAAACACATATGATCACATGATATATTGCTATATGACACATATTTATGTATGCTATAAAGGTACTTATCTGGTTTTCTTGTTTGAATTAAGGAGCAGACATAGTCCTTAAACCATATAGGTGGCTGCCTCTCTCTAGGTTGTCTACCTTCCATTAGAGTTTGAGGCTCATTTCTTAATTGTGTTCTATCCTTGGTGAAATCACTTGAGCTGCTCTGTGAAGTGTCCAAATGTCCATCTCTCTCAGCAGGTCCAAAACCACCATTCTGCACCTGCTGGTTATCCTCTAAATCAAACCAAAACATAGTTTTCATGTCCCTGCACACTCCACCAGATTCATTAGATCTAACATCCTTGAATGGAAATTTATTTTCAATAAAGCTTATATGCCTAGTAGTAATGATTCTCTTAGTTTCAAGATCAAGGAGTTGAAATCCTTTCTGATTTTCAGGAAAATCAATGAAAACACAGGGTATGGATCTGGCCTAAAACTTATCATTTTGCCTCAGGTCAGTGGCATAAGCTGGGCAACCAAAAATTCTTAGGTTAGTCAAGTTTGGAGGTGTCCCATATACAATTTCATAAGGTGTTTTGTAATTTAGTATCCTAGAAGGAATCCTATTGATAAGATAGGTGGCCATTTTTATACATTCTCCCTAGTATTGAATTGGTATACCAGACTACAAAATTAGTCCTCTAGCTATTTGAACTATAGTCCTATGTTTTCTCTCAACCACTCCATTTTGCTCAGGAGTATAGGGACATGTGGTTTGATGTACAATCCCCTTTCCTTTAAGAAATTGATTTAGTTCTATGTTAACAAACTCTATGCCATTATCACTTCTAATAGTTTTAACTTTGACAGAAAATTGTGTGGCAATGTATTGTATAAAATTCTTAATGCGAAGTGTTACCTCAGATTTTGATCGTAGTAGAAAAGTCCATATGGCTCTAGAAAAGTCATCCACAACTGTCAAAAAATAAACATATCATTGGTGTGTTGGGATTTTATATGGTCCCCACACATCAAGATGAAGCAATTCAAAGCATCTACTAGTTTTAATAGAACTAGAAGTAAAAGGGAATTTTGTTTGTTTTGATTGAACATATATATCACATTTCTCGCTCATCACAACATTGTTTTCACATACAAAGCCCAGATGTTTCATAACAGAATAGGGAGCATGCCCCAACTTATTGTGCCATGTGCACATATTATTCACACTAAGCATTCTAGAGCTATTACAAACTGAATTAACCACATCAAGCATTACTGTAATTTCTAGAACATAAAGTCCTTCTACCAATCACCTTGGTCCTGCCATCCTACAGGTCCTGCATAAACCATGAATCAGGAGAAAAAACAACTTTCCATTTATGTTCCTTTGTTAGTCTAGAAACCGATAATAGATTAAATTCTAATGAAGGAGCATACAAGATTCCATTAACAGTCAGATCGTTAGTAATTTTTGCATTCCCCATATGCGTTACCGGTACCCTTTTTCCATCAGGAAGTCTAATTGATTTTATTGGCCCATCATAAACTCTATAGTTAGTAAGGAGATTCAAATTACTGACCATATTAGTAGTGGCCCCAGAATCTATAACCCAGTAAGTATGTGATTTCGTAGGATATGAAAAAGGGACTGCCAAACCTGTACCAACTAAGGCATGGACTGTCGGTTCAGAGTCCTTCCAAATTAGGTCCAGGAGTTTTTCATATTGCTCGTGGGTGAACGTGGGTGCAGTAGCGTTGACAGTGTGTGTGAGAGCTTCTTCCACAGCGGTTGCTTCAGTTGTGACTTGATTAGCAGTAGAATCTTTATCTTGTTTACCTCTTCCATTTCTGAAATTTGGTGGATAACCAATCAATTGAAAGCAGTTGTCCTTAAGATGTCCTTTCTTGAGGCAATGAGAGCATTCAAGATTGGAATTGGTTCGGCCTCGTCCCCTGCCTCACCCTCTCCTTCTTACTGCCATAACTATTCCTTTAAGGGAGGAGCCATTCTCAAGAGACGTGATTGTCCGATGTGTCTCATCTTCCAAGATCATCCCATAAGCTTGACTGACGGATGGGAGTGGCACCATAAGCAGTATTTGGCTTCGAGCTTAGGCATAGGATTCATTCAGTCCTAACAAGAACTGCAACAATTTCTGTTGTTGCAATAATTCAAGGTATGCAGTAGATGTTTCACACTTACAAGAGGGAAGATGTATGAGAACCGATTGCTCTTCCCAGAGCTCTTTCAACTTCAAAAAATAGACAGAAACAGACTGTGACCCTTGCCACAGAGTGTAATTTCATGATGGAGGGCAAAGATACGAGAACCGGTCTTCTTGTTAAACAACTCCTTAAGATCGGTCCAAACTCTATGTGCCTCTTCATAGAAGATGACACTGTTCACAAGATCTTTTGAAATCGATTTAAGAAGCCAAGATAACACGACAGCGTTGCAGCGCTCCCATTGGCCGTGTAGCTCCAATTCTTGGTCTTCTTTCCGGCAAGATCTGTCCACAAAACCTAGTTTGTGCTTTCCTTTCAGTGCGATTCTCATCGCTCGACTCCAGATGGTGTAATTATCGGATCCCGTCAAGATATGCGAGATAATTATCGATCCTTGGGTCTCAGAAGGATGAAGGTACAGCGGGTGCATGAAAGGGAGACTCGCCGGATCGTGATGGCGAGTGGCATCGCTGCTGCTAGAGTTCTTCACAGATCCACTTTCTTTGTCTGCCATGAGAACGCATCAAACGCAGAAGAAAATGGTGTGTGGCTTTGTCTTCAAAGAGGTGTCGCACGATAAGTGGTGAAACGTGGATTGTTTTATCTCACAGGTTGCTCTGATGCCATGTGAAGTTTTCTCCAGAAGGACCACAAAAAGACATGCGAGAACAAAACCTTTATTACTTTTTGGAAGAAGACAAAAATAATACACCACACAGCCTGACATATGCACAGACCATTGTTTATATAAGTCCCTATCGGATAAAAGTATCATCCACTCTAACTAATTACAAAATCAGAAAACAAATAGAAAACAAATAATATTTTCCACATTACAGTGCTACCCTTAATGAACCAAATAGGATTATTCCACAGAGTTCGCCGATGATGATCTCATTAGACAGCAGAGAATAGTGCGGGAGGTAAGATGATGGTGATGGAGGGTGGCGGAAGATCGAGGCATCTTCACCGAAGTACAAGACGTCGACGGCGTCCTTGCGGCAGAACAAGTAACCAGCGGCTGAGAACTCCGATGAAAGAGACATTGCGATGAAGGAGGATTAGCTGGGAGAGAACCAGTGTGGGCTGTCAGTTTGGTCATGGCTCAGCTCTTAGGGGTTTGTGTTTGACATCCCAGTGTCTCTACTGAAAACGTTTCTCTTTCTCTCTCTCTCTCTCTCTCTAAAAGGTTTTATACCTTTGTGGGTTTTGAAGAGCTCTCTCTTGTGTCCTTTCTTCTCTGTGAATTACATATATAGAGGAGAGGGGAAAGCGTGTGTCATCATAACCGTGGGATTTGTTCAGAAACGAAGACGACGCGTGCGAAGTGTGATTCTGCCTTGGCTATTTCTTCATTCTTTTTTTTTATGGATGGCTATTTCTTCATTCTCTTTGTTAATTGAGGCCAACAAAAGAAATATTTTGTTGGAAATTCATTTATTTATAGATTTATTGATATCTCATATTTCATAGTAAAAAGAAAGAAAGAAATCTCATATTTGTATTTTGTTTATTTTCTTTTTGGTGTCTATCACTGATTTGATGGTGATTTCATGCGTCATGCATGTTTCATAAAATTAGTTAATTTTTAAAGGTTTTTCAATGAATTTTCAATTTTTCATTGTTTCACTTTTGATGTTTAAATGAATACATCACTTCATTAGCTATGTTAAAAAATTTTAATTAATAAAAAGCATGCCCATAAGACAGGGTTAGAGGTATAAATAGATTAAGTTAAGCTAGGTTTAGCCAAATAACACTAGGGCTAAAATCAGAACATGCATTTTTTATTTTTCTCACCAAATTTTTGACAAACTCTTTCTATTGATATTATAATATTTCATCTTGGCATCATTAAAATAAACTCACACTAAGAATTATGTTTCAACAAATAACACAAATTATGAGAGGAGTAATCCGTCTTGCACGGCCAAAGAAGGGGGGGGGGGAGAGGGATGAGAGGCGGAAAAGTGAGAGGATTGAACTAGTGCATGAATGATGGAATGTAAAACTTATGATTATTGTTAATTTTTTAATTTCATAAATAATTTGTAAAATTGGTTTAGATTACATTATATATAATTATATGCAATTGTGCAAAAAAAAAAAGGTCTAACATTTAGATGTGTAGGCCATGCCTTACGAAAATAGGCATGATTTATTTACCTAAATAGGCTTGAATCTAAGCCTAATTGATTCACTAAATAGATTATAGTATGCTCAAAGTAGGTCACATGATAGGTCCTTGATAAGAACTTAACCTTCTTCGGGCTCGTTTGAAATGATTATTAGAGCCTTCAAAATAGGTTTTCAATCGTAACTTAAGGTGTATAAGCGAAATAAGTATGTAAGAGAAGTTTTACCTTAACTTGTATGAATGTGCTCATAACAAGTAGCTTCAAATAGCACTTCATCCTCTAGTCAAGGCCTTTTTTTTAATGACATGGCCTTGTTTCCCAGTGATGTACATTGTGTCTATTAAGTTTTTTTAAGCATAAGGTTGAGTAAAGTCTTTTCTAACAATGAAAATTAGCCATACACTTAGCTTTTGCAAGTCGTTTAGTCTACCACTATGATAGAAAAGCGAAAACTCAAACAAATAGGTCTATAATAGAAAAGTTTTCAAATTTACATTTAATCACTAATCAATAAGGTAGAAAAGAATTCAACTAATCATTCAAAAACGATATCATATTTAATTATAGAGTTCTTCACCAAAATAGCAATTAACCATTGTACAAAATAAACTAACTAAATCATTGAAACGTCTATCATCATTAAAAAGGATTAAAATTACTACCAAGATTAATCCATGATATTAAAGGCTATATGGATAATGAAACTCTACTAATTAAATTGCACATCAAACCATGTTAGAAATGGGGGAAACGCATAGATTCATGTGAAATTATGAATTTTTCGGACACACATTTTTTTCTCATAATGATTTTTTTTTCCACCATGAATGATTTTTCTTTGTCTAAACTTTGTCGGTTAAATTAATATACATTGGTTGGTCATTAATAACAAAAATGTGCGTAACTTATGATGTGGGTGAGAGTGATGATTGGTGCTATAATAATAGCAGGTAGGCGTTAGTTGAATGTGCAAGGTGCGAGTTTTTTCAATATTGATTGACTTTACACAAAGACCAAGAGTAACACCCTCTCTATGTAAATGGGGATTCAAGTAAGTATGAATGAATTTACTTCTATTGTGACCCAAATTTCATACGAAAAAATTAATAACTTTTCGGAATTTTCTAAACACAGAAAAGACATCAAAATTCAACCATATGAGTGCAGTGGAACATAATAGAAAAAAAAAATAGTGAATCAACCTTAAACTTCACATTTTAGATATATAATGCAATTTAATGTCTGTGTAAGCAACACGAAATATCAATTCCATAGTTCTATAATTTCATGTTTGTTTTAATTTATTTTCATTTTGGCTCTAACCTGAAGATCAAATTCAATTATCAGAGTTTTTTCCCCATAAAAAGGATTGGTTATCCATTAAAAAAGAAGTACAAGTGAGTGACTTGACTTTTCGTTAATTGATTCATTTAATTGGGTAATATTCTCTCCCATTTCTAATATCCTATGAGCTAAATAAAGGCTTTATTTTTCAGGTAAGAAAACAAGGGGTTTATTTTGTGGAAAATCTTATAAAAAGACAGCTGAATTAATTAAATTATAACTTAGGTCACTGAACTTAATAAATTATAAATTAGGTTATGTGACACTCTTAGGGATTTAGAAATTGGGTCAAATTACATTCATTTCCCTCAATTGATATATCTAGGTGACTCAAAAAATCAAGATTCTGAAACCCGGATCGGTCAGTAGACCGGTCGGGGTATTGGGTCAAGGGTCAGTAGGTCAGATCGGAGTCAAACCGGGACTAAACCGGTGAAAAATTGAAAATTTTAGGCTTATTAATATGAAATTATAAGGAAAAATATTAAAAAATCAATTTAAAAATAAATAAAAAATAAAAAATGGTGAATCGGTTCGGTCACCAGACCAGACCGGTTTATGGTCTGGTTCACCGGTTCCCGGGTTAGGCCGGCCGGTCAGGTCCGAGTTCCAAAACACTGCAAAAAATTGATCAAGAAGCTTAAAAAAGTGCTTTTTGGCTCTAAGAAAAATCATTCTCCCTTTAAACTTGTATTTTGGGTTCTATTTCTTGATATTTTATTGGTATAATAACAGGCTCTTTTAAATGTGCCAATGTGACCGTATCTGTAACGTCCCAAATTTTGATTAAGGGCTAATGATAATTATTGTGAATGATTTTGTAAATCAAAATGGATTTGAGATCTGAATTATTATATGAAATGCCCAACACCATGTATTTTAGCATAATTATGTGATAAAGTAATTATTTGGACTAAATATAGGGGTAAATGACGCATGGAAGAAGGAAAAGAATTTGATTATGTATTATGTGACAATTTTAATTAATATGCTATAATCAGTGAGAAATTGAAAGAATGACCATAAGTTAGTAATTAATGGAGAGATTCATTGTTAACTAAGGAGAAATGAGATATGTAACTAAATGTCTAATGGGGTGATTAGAGTAATTAATTAGTTGATTACTTTATGAGAACAAATGAAAGAGTGACATGTGGCTAATGGTAGATGAAGCAAGCATGAGAGTTGGTAGAAAGAAAAGTCAATACATCATTTTTTATTCATTTCCTCTCTTCTCTCTTTTCGAATAGGCATGGGGAGGGGGCAAAATTTTCTGTGCTCTTCATCGTCATCATTATCATCATCTCTCATTTTTCTCTCTCTTGCTCTCTCCATTTTCGCCATTTTTGAAAGAAGAAAGAGAAAAGGAAAGCTCAAGATTTAGGTAAGATCTTGACCTTGAATGCCAAAATCTCCTTCTTTAAAGTTGTTCCTCTTGTTAAGAGCTTTCATCCTATGATTTTAGATTTTCCATTAGTGGTGTTTTGAGCACACAAGGAAATTTAGAGTTTGGAGAACCAATGAACTCCTTTGGAAAAGTTGTAGATGTGAGTAAGACAAACCTTTCTATGTAGGTTTTGTATCCATTGATTAAGTTAGGAATTTCTGGGATTTTGGCTTGATTTTTGAAAATGAGAGTCATTGTGTGTATGACATGTGGTTGTCATGGATATGGTGTCATGAAAAGTGTTTTGGATAGATAGAATTTATTTGGTGAGGGAATTGTGGATTTTGAGTTTTTGGAAAAGTGTATTGTGTTGTTATTGATGTTATATCTTATGAAAGCAATGTGAAATTGGTCATTTTGATGTCTCCATTGGCTTCCTTGTGAAATTTTGTATGGGAATGAGTTTTGGATTGAATTTTGGAACCATTGGAAACATAGTTGCAAAATTGGAAAATTCTGGAAATTTGTTAAGTGGACATTGCTGTGCAAGTGGCCAATTTTGCATTATAATTCGAAATAGCAAATGGTTTTAGAATGAGATGAAACTTTCCAGTTTTGTAGCTCACATTTCAAACTTTTTATTGATATAAAGTTTAGCCAATTCTGAGTTATGTGCTGAGAGTTATGATTTTCTAAAATTTGGGATTAAAACTGTAATTTGTTTTGGAGCAGTGTTGGATATCGTGTAATTCTGGATTTCTGTGGTTATGGGCAGCCTTGATTCATATTTTTCTTGTATAGAGGACTTAAATACCTTTCAATAAGCTTTGAAATCACCTCATTTCGATTTTTCTAGAATTAGTTATGATTTTTGGAAGTTTAGCCCAGAAACTGAATTTTTCTTGGCCGCTGTTCGCCGTTTAGCTTCCGCAAGCATACGGGGCATAAGTCATAATTTAGTGAGTAAACGAGTGTCGATCCACAAGGACTATGACAAAAGTGAATTAATTATTGTAACCATGTTCTTAACTAGGTTGAATGAAATCATTTGAAATTGAATATGTCAATTAAGGAAATTTGCTAAAAACAATAAGGTTAAACAAAGGTGATTGTAAAATTGATTCTACTTCAAGGTTTAAAGGCTTAGAATTAATTCTTCCTCATTATATTTCATGAAACTATGCAATTGATTCACTTATGCTAATCGTGTGAGTCCATATGCTAGTCAAAGATTCTAAGATCATCAATCAAGCTCTCTCAAGTCAAGATTGATGTTTAATCTTCATTAACAATATTCAATCTCTTGTCTATCATTAATGAAAATCATCTTTTTCAAAGCAATTCTTCATTAGACCATGCTAGGTTGTTAGATATATCTCTATTCTAACAACAAACCTTCCATTTAATCCTTAAACTTCAAGTCTAGCATGATTTTTCTCAAGTTCTACAACCAAAATAGCTCTCTCAAGCATCATTCAATTGAACTAAACTAATCATGTGGTGATCAAACACAAGATAGTAATTAAGCATCGAGGAAAATCAGCATATATTCTCAACAACTAGCAAAAGCAAGAAAATACAGTAGTTTTAATCCATACAATGAATAGAAGTAGTCCTAAATAAGAGTTTTAGCTACTCATAATCAATACAAACCAAAAACTAAACTCAAAAGTTATATCCATATCAGCAAATGGGAAGAAAAGAGGAGAAAAACCAGAAAAAAAGGAGAAAATATTGAATTTCTCCAAGAAGCACCAAAATCCTCCTCAAGCTCTTCAAGAAGCCTCCTTGTGGTTCTCAGCCTCTTCCCTGTGTAGAACGTATCCATTTCGGCGCCCCCATTAGGCTAAAAAGCAAGCTGAAGCTTCAGTTTTGCAAAACGCACAGTTGCAGTATCGCAACTTTGCCTTCGCTTCACTATAGCGAACCCACAGTGAACGCGGTCAGAAAAGCTTATTTTTTAGGTGATTTCACTTTTGCTTCGTTGTGGCGTAGCAAAAGCGAACAAGAGCACCTTCAAGTTACTTCTTTGATCTTCCTTCTTAGCTTTTATTCTTCTTTTTTCCACCACCAATGATCCATGTAAGCTTCCATTTTTTGTCCTCATCCTCCTACAAAGAGAAGGATTTTATGAGCTTTCCAATTTTCTTCAATTTAATCTAAGACTATACATTTAGCTCAAAATTTGCACTTTTTAAAGTATTTTCATCACATCAAATTTTCCTTAATATGTATAAAGTTTATGCACAATTTTAGTTTAAAACCAACAAATATATGAGAAAAATGTGATGAAATACAAGAATTTCTAGAGAATAACAGCCACAGCCGAAAGTCTTTGGCTGCAGCCCAAAAGCTTCTGACCTGCTTTTGGCCACAGCCAGGAGACTCTTGGCCGCAACGAAAAACTCTCTGACATGATTTTGGCCGCAACCCAAAAGTTTCTTACCTATTTTATGCCGCAGCCAAAGATCCTTGGCCGCGGCCAACATCCAAAAATCAAAACTTTTTGCTATTGCAAGGTGGTCTTTGAGATAGTACTTTTCAACCCTTTATGGCTATTATTAGGGCATTTCATAGGTATTGTACTTTTCAACCCTTTAGGGCTATTGTTAGGGCCTTTCACAGGTATTTAAGGGACTTTAATGATAACCAAATCTAAGGGTTTTGAAATCATTTGAGTATTGGGATAAGTTATAACTTGTCATCCTTAATATTGATTATAGGATTTGACAATTGTCCGGAGCGTAGAAGGCATACGCTTGAATAAGAACGGAAAGAGTAAGGTAGTGACACTTTATTCTATATCATGTTTAATGCATTCTTGTACATATTTATCATTGAATGATGCTGATTGGGTCTGTGGCAAGTAGCCCGACCTTGAATGTTGCTGCTTGGGTTTGTGGCGGTTAGCCCAACCTTGAATGTTACTGCTTGGGTTTGTGGCGGTTAGACCAACCTTGAATATTGCCGATTGGGTCCGTGGCGTGTAGCCCGGACTTAAATGAATGATTGAGTCACGGCGGGTAGTCCGGCTTTGAATGCTGTGTAGCTTAATTGTGATATATACTTACATGCTTTGTTTAATTATACATCATATACGTAAACTGTTACTACTGGAATTCTTTTGAATCTCACTCTTTCCAATTAACAATTTTTAGATAGGGCTAGTGGTTCTAAAGAGAAGCAGGTGATGAAAGGCGGATAGAGCTCCAAGCTTGGAGTTTAATTATTTTGGTTTTTGTTTATCATTATGGATAAATGTATATATTGAAGATATTGGATAGTTTTATGTAATCCCCTAGAATGGGAAGTTGATTATGAGAATTTGTACCCTGTAAACCTTCATTTGATTAATAGAACCCGAGTGTGTTGGGAATTTACTGTGTATTCTGATATTGATAAATGGAATTAATTTGTATAGGCCATTTGTACACTGAAATGTGAATATGAGACCGTTATTCAACAGACTTTTGAAAAGTTTTTGTAAACCCTATTTTTGGGATATTTACTTTTAAATAAGTCCCAAATCATCTTATGATTTTTAATTCAACATGATTATGTTTAGTAAACACTAATCTCAATCTTGATCATGAAGGGGGTTACAGCATCATTCTCAAGTATTGAGATTTGGCAGTTGGGAAAGTGAAAATAATGTCCTTGTACCGCTTATTTTGAGAAGGCACCAAAGGATCGAACTGGCTCAAGGATGAATCCAAATGTTCCTAAAGGAAATCCAGATTTAGTTTATGATAATCCATCTTCCAATCTCCCATCTACTGAATCCATGGTTAATTTAGAGGACCAAACTGGAAAAGGTTAAACGAGATCAGCACTTTAAATTAGATCACATGAGGAAGGAAATGCAAGTCCTTCTTCGTCAACGACCATTTATCTGTGATGAACGAAGACCAACTTAGCATTAGCAGCAATATCACGAACTTTAATATGAACCCAAGGTTGGTTTACTTGAATCTGGGTGCAAAGCTGTCTTCTGCACAAATGGGTTCAAGATTGGAGGCAATGAGTTCTTGATATATCATTTTTTTTTTTTTACTTTTACGATTTCAAAAAGTGTGAGAAAGTTTTCTTTTCTGCAATTTTTTTTTGGCTTTTAGGTAAATTTTTTGAGTAGCCTGGATATATCAACTAAGGGGCATAGTTGTTATTTGGCCCAATTGCTAAATCTCTAATTATGTCACATAACTTAATTTATAATTTCTTAAGTGACTTAAATTAGAATTTGATCAATTTAATCCTCTTTTTGTAGGATTTTTCCTTAATTTTGGTCTTAAATATTAGCCTTTAATTCATTTTGTCTCACAAATTTATAATTTTTACCCTAAAATACCTCTATTTATTACATATGATAAGGAGGTTTACATTAAAGTCTAGTTCCAAAACACATACATTAAGGAAGATATTTTTGAAAAACTAAAACACATTTATTACAAATAACTAATTTTTTTAATATTTATAAATTAGTTATATTCCTCTTATATTAACCACTGCACATATATTTCAAACAACTACCTTTTTACTCAAAAGTTGGTTAAAAACACCCCTATTTCTTATCCATTTATGAATGCAAGCTTTTCTTATGATGAATTTTATTTGTTTCAATTTTCTAGTCATCAAATGCAAGTTTTTCTTATGCCGAATTTTCTTTGTTTCAATTTTTTTAGTCAAATTAATACATTGCTTCCTTAATTTATTTAAATCGTTAAATTAATTCTTCAACTTGGAAATGCACCAAAATATATTTTATCAATTATTCTATTCAATATCTTATACCATTGAGATTGTTGACCCCGTTTAGTAGTAATTTTTGAAAAATCTTAAACAATATATAAACTGAAAGTAAAAAGCTAATGAGAATAAATTATCAACTAAAGTTGATACAAGTGTTATGAGTTGTTCCAAGTTCTTTAGAGCCTTTTTATATAGAATAAATCTAATAAGAAGGAGTATATCATTTTCTTTTAATATCCACTAAGTGCCAATTTGGTTTAAGGAAAATGAGATGAGGGAGAGAGAAAATTGAATTTTTCCGCCAACGGCGGCCGTTTGGTTCGCCATTTCTATCAGAAAATATTTTCTCACCTCAACCCATTTCTATATATACAGATGAAAATGGGTTCCCACCAATAACCTAACGAAAATGAGATCTTTCATGGGAAAATCTTATAAAAGTACTGATTTGCCCCAATTGGGTTCCAATTTCCCTCTCTTTGATCTTTCAGGGTTTATGTCCCTCCCCTGCGATTGCGTAAGCAAATGTATAACATCGTTGCTTTTTTTTTTTTTTTTAATCTGTCACTCTGGTTTTACATCATCACCGTTCTTGTTGGCCATGTTCTGATTATGATGATGAATGCTATATGCCTTCTTAGCTTTGATGGGTTGTAATTAGGTCAGGGTTTTGATTACATGGAAAATTAACAAGAGTCATGAATCAAGGAGAAAATAGGGAAAGGAGTGTTTTGGATTTGAGAAGGGGAAAATATATTTCGGTTCTTTCCTTTTTTTCTCCTCTTAGATATTAATTTTTTAATCAAGAGCAAAATTGTCATTCATCTCATTTTTCTACCTCGTTTTCACCATACCAAACAAAAATTTTCCTATTAACACATTTTCTTTTCCAGTGCACACCAAACACCTCTGTGACAAAATATTTTTCATTTTTTTCCCTTCCCTTCCATTCCTTTCCAACCCCTTCTTTTAACCAAACAGGCTCTTATTATTCCTACTTTCAAAGAGACGGTTGAGAATTCAAAAAAAAAAAAAAAAAAAAAGACAAACAAACAAACAGACTATTGAGAATAAGCTATATAAAGAGAACATTTAAATAAGATAAAATATATCTCTTGTTCTCTAACTTTTATACAAAGTTTTTTATTAGTCTCTCAGTTTTGTCAATATATTTTTTTTGGGCATGGTAAAAAAGATATTTATACTTTATTTATTATAAATATCTTTTTTAGTCACGTAACTTTAATCCGGTTAGTTTCAATAAATTTTTATGCTGGTTATTGTTATTTTAAAACTTAAACTTAATATGCGAGTATATGAAAATGTTTCATCAACATTTAAAATTTTAATATTGGTATTTTTGTAAATAAATCTAACATTGTTAAAAAATAAAATATTGAAAATGACGCTTTATAAAACTAGGAGACCAAAATAAAAAACGCGAGCTTTTACCTATAAATAATAAGCATGCCATTTTAAATATAACTAGATTAGATTTGTTTCTTTATGGGAAATTTAATATGACTTTCGATATTTATATGACAATAAAAATTGTTTCTACATGTTTTAGCTGTTTTGGCAACAAACATTTCATATCTTATTGGCTGTTCTGATGAAATTTAAAAGTTAAAATTTATCTTCATGATAAATATAATTATTGATACATTTTCACAGCAACCAGTCATATGCATCCTAAAATTAAAATTTATATGAAAGAGTAATATTTTTATACTCTTCGAATCCACAAAGAAATTAATTAAATCCGGATCTTTTTTCTGTTTTTTGTTTCTTATAAAATTGAATGCATTAATTACATTCTTTTCAATACTTCATCCCGTCCTAATATAAAATAAAGTTGATTTTTTGAAAAAATTAAGAAAATTAATTAAATTATTTTAAAGTATTTATATTTATCATTTTTTCTTCAAACTATTTTACTTAACTTATAAATTGATATATAATCTAAGAATACACAATATATGATATGATTAAATAACTTATTTAATTTTTTTAATCCCTCTAAAATAAATCATATATGTCATATATCTAGGAGCGAAGGTGGTATCAAAGTTTTGGAAAGGTTTGCATTCAGACTGAAAACCATCGTCATATAAGCCAGCTAGAGTTATTTTGAACCTGGAATTTAAATATTTAACTTTTGATCTCGTTGTTTCTTATTCGACATATTACTTTTTTTCTTTTACCATCTTATTGGATATATTACATACCAACATTTTTAACCACATACTATTATAGTTTTATTTTCTACTATTTTATAAATTTTCAAGACAAGAAGATAAAATATTAAAATGAAGACAAAGTGTAATTCCGTTGCTAGTTGTAATTAAAAAGGTTTGTCAATATCTTTTTTTTTTTTGGTGCCAACAAAAAAAAAAAGGTCTGTCAATATCAAAGAATCACTACTAGAAAAAAGGGTTTTAACGTCCCTTTTTTTGGCTTTTCAACGTCTGAAAACAGAGGGACGTCTATGTGAGGGTCGTAGAAAAAAACGTCATTAACGTCTGTAAAACTGGGGACGTAGAAGGCAGACTTTAGACGTCCCCAGTTCACTGGGGACGCCTAAAGTGGGACCTTAGACGTCCCCAGGTTCAACTGGGGACGTCTAAGGTCCACCTTAGACGTCCCCAGTTGAACCTGGGGACGTCTAAAGTGTCGCCAGCAATACTATCCACGTCCCTTTTTTATTAAGGACGTTGAAAGTTTTTTTTTTTTAAATGGACCTTTTATACATATTGCACTGTCTGGAAAATATGTAAACTGCAGAAATAGAATTCCAACAACAGAGTAAAACAACAGCAGTTCAGCAGAATGAAAACAACAACAAACACAGTGATCAACTCAAGGCTACTACATGCCACACAAACTTTCAAACCACACAAACTACACAACAATCTATATCCAAGTCTACTACATGCCACACAAACTTTCAAACCAGACAAACTACACAGCAATCTATATCCAAGTCCCCAGTTTGTACAATAACCAAGACTAAAATCCAATCCATATCCAACAACAATAACGCTAATTATATGTACTACCACAAAAGTATGTCCTACACAAACTACTAAAGACTTTACTCTTCTGGTACACGTTGAAGAAGATGTCCAGCCATAAAGTCTCTGATCATATTTAAGTCTTTATATGAGTAGGCATCTTCATTGTCAAAAATCTGTAAATTAGAAAATAAGCTTAGATGAAATAATGAATGAAGTGAATGAATTCCCATTGAATCACAACACCAAGAATATTATCCTCAGAGAATGAAGAAGCGATTACTTGTTCAAAATCTGTCGTAATGCCACTCTAAATGATGTTAAACATATAAAGCAAGACATAATATCCACATTCCCAGCCGCCAGGTTGTCGAGGGCACTATAAATCAAAAGCAAATGGTTAAAATCAATAAAGGCATATCTAAAACGACCGTCAATCAAAAGAACTTGATTTGAAACTACGTACCTTTGGAAACAACCATCTTGGATCTTTGCCACCTCTACGTTCGCGTGGCCCGCCAAGCAATCGATACGTCGTGCATGCGCTATCATGAAAATGAAAATCAACATAAATTAGAATAATTCATTAAGTCAAGAATCAAGAAGCAATGAAATACAAAAAAATAACTTACTGGTTGAAGACGCTTTTAGTTTCTTTGTCTGGTCTTCTATTTAAGGAATCAAACCAGTAAACAACGTGCGACCGAGGACAGACAACACACAAACTCCAGTGATAACTATCACAACATATACAGATTAAAATTGATCTAGATGGCAAGGCAATTATTTACTAAAAATCTCAAATACAGAAAATTAAAATGAGTACCCTTGAACAATCGGTGCTAGATAACAACTATACTCGTCCTCTGACAATGTAAAGCCCACATAGTTCGTCCTTCGTTTCAATGTATTCTCAACCCTTGTCGTATGTGCAGGAGACAAGAATCCATATAAATCAACTTTCTGAGAGTCAATGCATATACGACGGAAGGAGCTATAATAGAATTAAAATGATGAATGTATTAGCTAGTTAAAATCAACTTAACTAAATGAATCAAAAAATGGGAAATAAAAAACTTACAGGATTGCAAATTTGCCCCATCCAATATCTAGCTCCTCGAACTTCATGAACTGTTTAAGATCATGTTTATCAATTGTGAAGTGATACTCTGTATTCTGGCCCACAATCCCTGGAGGCATATGCAAATCAATCTAGTGAATGCCTTTATAGATATGCTGCAATCGTGCTAAGAAGGGCCATTTCTCTGCTTCCTGCTCGTTCTTTTAGAACATAAAAACACATACTGTTAGTAGGATGTCAACACATCTCAAGTAAAAGTGAGGTAGTTCCATACCATTGGAGGTGTTTGTGGTAACAAGCCAATAAGATGTACAGGCCAAAGGATGAAAGATCCTCTCGCCTGAGCTATCGTGGCAACCTCGGCATCAGGAATAGGGATGGCTATACCTTCTTCCCCCACTCGAACACACGTCACAGTCACCCTACGCAAATGCTGTGGAATTTGCTGATGATGGTGGGTAGTAGCTTCTGTGTGAACGAGAGCATCTGCAACTACACGCAGCACTGGGGCATCCAAAGAGAGGATGGCAGGTTCTCCCGGCGCTGGAGTATGAGAAGGTTCGCCAAGTGGTTCTTTCGCCGGGTTGTAACTTCCTTTGGTGCTGTGGAAGGCCGGGGATGAATGGGTTCTACGCTCGGTAGTTGCCATCTGCGATTCAAACATCTTCTGCATTTTAGCTCGTAGCTCAGGCATCAGCTCAAGACGTAGCTCTGGCAACAGCTCTTGTCGGAGCTTGTCGCGAAGGTTGGCCTCGAGCTCTTGTGAGACTTCCTGACGAATCTTGGCCACAAGCTCCCTACTGGGTTCAGCTTGTGACGAATAAGGATGTGAGGCTGGGCCAAAATACTTCGTGACACGAACTCCAACTGCCTCCCCTCAAACATGACCAGGGTGATCTGGCTTCCCAATCGCCGTTGACAAGATGTCCATCCGTCCACTTGGAGTGAACGAACCTTGGCTACTATGATCTTCCAGTTCATCCTGCAGCATAAAAGTTATCGTAAGCACTCCCAATATGAAAAAATAAGTTTGTAATTATGCTCTAACTACTTACAATTCTTGCGGCAACCTCAGCAACAGTCGGATTTACGTACTTCCCACCCTTAAGCCTCCCTGCTTTCCATTTTTTGTGACGTGGTGGAGGTGGCGGGGGCTGGACCACAACGGTAGGATCTAATGTGGCTGCTTCCTTCAATTTCTCCAACTCTTCTGCCATCATCTGTCGCTGAAGCTTCCGATAACCACCACGAGACATGTAATGTTGATAGTTATTAGCTACTTGCCTCTTTGCATTTGCTACACTTAATGCCTTTTAAAGGAAAACAACGAACACCGAATCAATAATGTCAACTATATTCAAATAAAACACTATGATTACAGAAATCTTACCAAAAAGTTTGGATCTTCTCGTGATGCCATAAACAACCTCCAGTCCTCTGGAGACAAAAATGGATACTCATGACATGGATCCTGACCCCTCAAGTCCCCTCGAATGTAATCTCGTGTGAGCCTGTTCTTGAAATCTTTCCATCGTAGACGAACCTCCGTCATCCACTCCTTGTGCATCTCCGCGGTGTCAGGGACATCATAGGTTTGCTGCAAGGTAAAAACATACGTTAATTATATTTGAAGTGATAGGAATAAAGATATAATGCAGATGTATTGAAACTTATATACCAAAAGTTGTTGCCAAATCAAGTCTTTAGTTTTTGGTGGAACCAACTTCCAATTAGCATAGGTAATGCGAACTTTGCTTCGAGCCAAAAAACCTACGTAGCTAATGAAATGGTCTTCCTCCGGACCAATTTGTTTCATATCTTGATCAAAGTCAATATGCAACCTCTCCTGTTGATGGTTATGACGTGCTACCAATGCAGGCATTTTTGTACTGCCTCTAACCCTTCGTCTCACAACCGGTTCACGTGTCGCATCACATTCATCCCTATTCATTTCATTGTCCCTATCACTTGGAGAGTCACCAGAGTTGTCCATATTCCTGTAAGCACAAAAATCATTATCAGATAGGTGAATAAATTGTAAGTAAATGAATAAACTGAGACGTAATAAAACAAACAGCACACATTACTATTTTCTAAGTTAAGCTCTTACTCTAGATTGTTTCCCATATTCCTTCACCATGATCATTTCTCACAGCATATTCTTCATCATCTACCAATTCTCTTTCTTCAATTGTTGTAGGTGGATTAATTGTGAAAGGTGGTGTGTCGTCAAGGTTGAAGGTCGGATCACCATGCTTCTGTTTTTTACTCTGAAGTACAATGGACATTTTTTTATTTGCGGGATCTATGACATAGAACACTTGTTTCGCCTGGCTTGCTAGAATGAAGGGCTCATCCCTATAACCTACTCTTTCAAGATCAACTGAGACAAATCCAAATTGTTGATCTATTACCACAGCATTATTACTAACCCACTTACATTTGAATAAAGCAACTTTGAACTTGTTGTAAGTGATTTCCCATATTTCTTCTATCACTCCATAATAGGCCATGGATGCTAATATGGGGTTTTTGTCTTTCGAACTAGAAAAGTGCATGGATTCAGCTTCTACTATCACCCCACTATTTTGCATGGTACTCCTGTCATCTTGGTCTTTTGTGTAGAAAGAATACCCGTTTATATCATAACCGCTCCAAGTAATGATCTGAAACGAAGGCCCCCAGGCTAGCCACTCTATTGTCCCAGACACACCGGACTCATGCAAAACCTTTTCCTTAAACCACTGAATGAATGTCTTGTTTTGCTCAATAGTAATCTGCATGTCATTCTTCCTCGGATTCTCTTTCTTCAATCTGTTTCTATGTTCCTCTATGTACGATTGCACTTCTGCCATGTTATTCAGGATATAAAGGTGTGCTTGCAACACCTCTTCACGAGGCATAGTCTTCACTTTCAGTCCTCGTGTTCCCTTGCTCCTCCCCTCTTCATGCCGAGATTGTTCCTTCTTCCCTGATAGATAATCGCTGCAGAAGTCCATAGCCTCTTCAACAACATACCTTTCAACTATTGAGGCTTCTGGTCGATAGGGATTTTTAGAGTACCCTTTTAAGATCTTCATGTATCGCTCGAAAGGGTACATCCACCTCAGGTAAACTGGACCGCAGAGCCTTACCTCCCTTACCAAATAAACTATCAAATGGACCATTATATCAAAAAAAGAAGGAGGAAAGTGCATCTCTAATTGGGACAATATGATATAACCCTCAGCTTCCAGTTCATCCAGCTTTTCAGTGTCAATGACTTTGTTACAGATAGCATTAAAGAAAACACACAATCTTGTCACAGTGTTTCGAACTTCATCTTTCATAATCCCTCTAATAGCTACTGGTAACAGTTGTTGCATTAACACATGATAATCATGGGACTTCATTCCCACTAACTTCAAATCGTCCATTGACACACACCTTCTCACATTCGAAGAATATCCTTGTGGTACCTTAATTTCATGCAAACACCCACACAAACTTCTTTTCTCCGCTTTTGATAGTGTATGCGCTGCTGGCTCCATGTATGCCCTCCTACCATCATCTCTTAGCTGTGGATGTAACCGTTCCCTTATTCCCATATCAACAAGGTCTAGTCTCACATTAATCCCATCCTTGGTCTTCCCTGGAATGTGCAAAAGTGTACTGACAAGGCTATCACAAACGTTTTTCTCCACGTGCATTACATCAATACTGTGCCTCACGTCAAGACTACGCCAATATGGAAGATCAAAGAAAATTGATCTCTTCTTCCATATGTTCTTCTCACCCGAAGTCTTATGATTCTTACCGAGTAAGACATTGATACGTTCAACCCGACTGTAAACTTCCTCTCCGGTTAATGCCTTTGGAGCCATTCCATGCTCCGGCAAGCCGTTAAAACGCTTTCTTAACCTACGATACGGGTGGAATCTAGGAAGGAACCTCCTGTGACCTAGGTAGACCGTTTTTCTTCCATGTTTCAGTTGGTGGAAGTGAGTATCTGCTTCACAAATCGGACATGCTTTATGCCCCTTCACACTGTACCCTGAGAGGTTTCCGTAGGCAGGGAAGTCATTTATGGTGGTGAACAGCATTGCACGTAGCTTGAATGACTCATTCTTATACGCATCAAACACATCTACGCCTTCCTCCCACAACTTCTTCAAGTCCTCAATCAAAGGCGCCAGGTAGACATCGATATCGTTTCCTGGCTGTTTTGGTCCAGAAATCATCATAGAAAGCATCACATACTTGCTTTTCATACAAAGCCAGGGAGGCAAGTTGTATATTACAAGGAGTACTGGCCACGCACTGTGTGTGCTATTAAGAGTTCCATACGGATTGATGCCATCTGTACAGAGCCCAAGCCGAAGGTTTCTCGGCTCGCTGCCAAATTCAGGGAACATTTCATCTATTTTCTTCCACTGTGGAGAGTCAGCCGGGTGCCGAAGATATTTTCCGTCGGATATTCTGTCATCCGAATGCCATCTCAACTTCTTCGCCTTTTTTGCAGTGCCAAATAAACGCTTAAAGCGCGGTATTATTGGAAGATACCACAAAACTTTTACAGGTTGCCTTTTAGTCTTCCCATCGCCACAACCACCATCTTTCTTCACTTTGTATCGTGCGATTTGACACTTAGGGCACTCACTCAGGCCTTCATACTCCTTTATGTACAGTACACAGTCGTTAGGGCAAGCGTGTATCTTTTTATACTCCATACCCATTGTCGATAGGATTTTCTTGGCCTCATACATACGATTTGGAAGTACATTATCGTCTGGAAACATATCACACAACAGTTCAAGCAGCAATGTGAAACTACTATCGGTCTACCCACAAGTTGCTTTTAAGTTAACCAAATGTAATGTTCCTGTGAGCCGTGTGTACTTACTCCCAGGGTACAACGGTGTCTCTGCATCACTCCGCAGGCTGTCATATTCATGCGACTGCGCAAACGATTCTACCTCAACATCGTGAATCATTCTCTCCATTGTATCTTCATCTATGACATCCACAGCTTCCTTCTTGTGTGACGGACAATCAGTTACTTCCTCACCATGCCATATCCACCTTGTGTATCGAAGATTTATTCCATCACAAAGTAGGTGATCCCTTATAACTTCAACATCCCGTTTTCTCTCATTTAAACAATTGACACAGGGACAAAAATACATCCCATTTTTTGCTGGAACGTTTCTCCTAGCAAATTCAATAAAGTTTTCAACCCCATTCTCATATTCTTCACTTGTTCTCAGAGCATTCATCCAACTATGATCCATTTTATTACCACCTATGCCATTTCCATTTACACTCAAGTTTAGAATAATTGAAAACACGGGGAATTGCCTTTTACAAGCATGTTTTTCAAAATTTTGGCAGCATTTCCCCTTAAAATTGAGACATCCCAAAATCAAAATAACAAACTATCTCAGCTTAATTTAAATGAAACAAAACTTTAGCTTCTAGCACCAAGCACAAACATAATACACTTATATTTTAGCAACCAAAGTATTAAATCAAGTACGCGAATTTAATGAAAAATTGTAAAAAAAAAAATGCAAGTACGCGAATTTCTTATATTAATGTCTACGTACACTAAGTTACAATAAGATTGCCTAATTCTAGCACTAAATATATATATTAATGCGTGTGTCTTATGGAAAAAAAAAATATTGTGTGTCTACAAGATAATTTTTTTTGTATTTTTTTACTTTCTTTTTATTCTTTATTCTTTTCTCATTTCTTTTCCTTTCCCTACTAATTAAAAGCATTATCATGTGCCAAAACTAATAGTTACCATCATCAACCTAATCAAAATGCATAAACAGAGTAATAAAATAAACCTCTAACTAATACTAAAAATATACTATACTAAAAATATAAAAAATTAAACACTTATTCAATTCATCATACAAAACTAATAATAAAAAGAATAATAAAACGCCCTGCATTTCTTTTCCTTTCCCTACTAATTAAAAGCATTTATCATGTGCCAAAACTAATAGTTACCATCATCAACCTAATCAAAATGCATAAACAGAATAATAAAATAAACCTCTAACTAATACTAAAAATATAAAAAATTAAACACTTATTCAATTCATACAAAACTAATAATAAAACGCCCTGTCATCTTATTCAAAACGAAAATGCTAACCTGAAAATTTCTCACAGCTTTGGAGGAGGCCGACGGTGGTGGAGAATCTGCAAACCAAGAATCTCAAAAACTGCAGCAGGGGAGCAAAGAAGATGGCCTGGTGACGGAACTGAGGAAGCTTTGGAGAAAGAAATTAAAAAACCAAGAAAGGGAGAGGAGACCGATCAATGGGGATGGAGTGATGAATTTGGGAGGAGATGCAGCAGGGGAGTGGAATGGGAAAGGAGAAACAATGAAAAAACTGCAGCAATGGGGACGCAGTCTAACGGAGATGAGAGTGAATGAGTGATTGAGTAAAGTTGGGAGGAGGAGATATAGATGGGAGGAAGAGCTCTCTGACATCCTCACATACACCGGTCACTTCATATCAGGCGCATGTGAGGCTCTACAACGTCCCCAGCTGTGCTGGGACGTCTATACATACCTTTAGACGTCCCCAGCCCAGCTGGGAACGTCTAAAGGTAGTGTTTAGATGTCCCCAGCCCAGCTGGGGACGTCTAAAGGTACCTTTAGACGTCCCCAGCTGGGCTGGGGACGTCTAAAGGATTTTTTTTTTTTTTTATGATGTTTAAAGGTAATCAGACGCGCCAAAAGATAAAATTTGAACCTGACCATATTTTGGGTGTCCCTTTTTCAAAAAGGGACGTCCTTTAGGGACTTTATAAGTATCTTCTGTAGTAGTGAATAGAGAATCAGTGAACAGATTATCACAAGGAGGCATGGGCAGATTTACCAATTTTAAGATTTTATTTTACAAACTTGTTTTATTTTTCCGATTACACAAATTGATTTTTTTTAACTGTGTGTTGTTTTAAAGAAAATGGGTCTGTGTCATTTTTTTTTATATTTCCTATTTTATTTAGACCACGTATTGAACCCTGTACTGATATTTCGAATACTATTTATTTTGATATAAATAAATAATCACGAATAAACTTGTGATATTTGTGACAAGCAAGGTTATCAAATCCAGATTGGCCATCGAACCTGTCTGGGCGGTGGGTCAAGGGTTAGTGAGTCAGATCAGAGTTAAACTTGAGATAATCCAGAATTAAACCAGTAAAAAAATGAACTTGAATGACAATATTTTTTAGAATTTGATAATTTTTTAGGATTAAATTATAACATTTTTGAGTGATTCTTTTTACATTAGAAAGTAGACAACTCAAGCTTTCCATAAAGTTTTAATTTGTAAGTTTTGAAAATATATAGAATTAGATAAGAATTTTTGAAATCAAGAAAATCAGAATAAATATTAAACCAATTGAATAAGTCAAATCGGACCTTTTAGATGGCCTGTTCAATGGTTTTTGTGGTCGAACGCCGAATCCAGTCGAATCTAATTTTAATAACATGAGTGACAAGAGACATACATGCATAGAAACGCCAAAAAATCTCACGGAACTGTCCGCAAATTCAATAGATCTCTGAATAGTAAGGTATTAAAACTCGGACCGGGTATTGAATCGGTCAGAGTACTGGGTTAAGGGTCAGTGGGTCAGACCGAGGCCAAACTGGAGCTCAACCCGGGCCAAACTAGTGAGAAATTGAAAATTTTAGACTTATTAGTATACAATTCTAAAGGAAAAATTAAAAAAAAATTGATTTTAAAAATAAAAAATAAAAAACCCAGACAGGACCAGGTCACCGGACAGAACCCGTCTGATGCTCGGTGTGGCGGTTCCCGGGCCGGACCGGCCGGTCCGGTCCGGGTCTGGAAACACTGCTGAATAGTCAACTTTAGTGGTGTCAATTTCCTATCCTTTTTCTTTTTGAAAAGCGCCATCTTTGAGTTTTTTCACCCTTTTCTCCTTTGTTATTTTCACAAAACTTTGTGAGATTTTGTCTCTTTTTTTTTTTTGATAGAAAAAAGTTTAGGTAGGTTCGGCACCAGTCCCCTACCAAGGCCAGGGCACGGCCCCAGGGCTCTTCGAACGCTTACAAGGGACTTACGAGATCGCCTACCAATGAGGTCTCCCCATCGGTCAGATTTTGAAATCCTTCATCCATAGGACATCCCACCTTATTAATTTTTTTAAAAAATAATACAAGTAAACGTAGTAGTACACACAAACATGTTAACACTAAGTATAAATCCGGAACTTAAACATGACGGGTTGCTCTGCTATTAAAGTTACTAGCCATTGACAACATCCTACCTTGTCTAAATGAATACAATGTACAAAAAATAAATTAAAAAATAATTAAGGACAAACATTTACATGCAATCTCATCAAGTCCACTTTGGCTCATCAACAATGAGGAAACAAATACTCCCTTTTGTCCTACTTATAGAACAACATCTGAGAGTTGAACTTTATCCTAATTATAAGATAAAGTTCTAATTTTTGTCAAGTTCTTCCCAAAATACCCTCTATTGATACTTTCTCGATAATAATTAAACACAACAACAATTTAATAAGAGTGGATCGGAAGTTGTTGAGGGAGATTGACGACGCCTTGAGAGCTTGGAAAAGTCGTATGTGAGGCAGGAGAAGTACAAGAAAAAACAAAGAATTAACATAATTGGATGTCATTTTAAATTTTAAATAAGGATATTTTAGGAAAATAAATATGATTAACTAATTTAACCATTATCCTTAATTTCTCCAAAATTAGGTAAATATGTCTTATAATTAGGATCGGAGGGAATATAATTTTTTTTGTTACAAATCCTCCGACGTAATTAAGAACTAATTATAAAATCCAAGATGCCTTATTCTAACAATTACAAACTTATTTCCTTCAATATTTTCCCTTTAAAATCACAGATTTAACCTGGGGTAAAAAACAATGTGATAGGTTTAGATCTAATGCATTGGAAGAAATAAGGGAGTGCAAGAGAACGTGGATTCCGGCCGACAAGGGCAGAACAAAGGGCCACCTTGATATTGTAGGGTATGCTCTAACTCACCCGGTCTTATCACTCCCCTCTTATTTTTTAGGTACTATGATCCTATTATTGAGCCCTTTGTAGAAACTGTTCTCTGTTCTTTTCATATATACCAATATTTAAAAAGAGTGGAAAGAAAGTAGAAATTAACATAACGTTGGGCTTTACCACTCTATATGTAAATGTAAATTATTTGTAGAGTAATTAATAACATTTTCTCAATTTTACCCCTACTTAATTTCCATTAAAAGAGAAAAAGAAGAGAGATGTCTGCAAATCATTTGTAAAGTAAAGAGGGACAAATAATTTAATAAGGACAAATTTAAATTTTTTTATCAATTTAACACATTATATCAATAATAGAGTACAAGTGACTTATACTTAGGTATAGAATTATATTATTCCCTCCGGTCCTTTTTATAAGAACACAAAACTTGAATTGCCTCGGTTCTTTTTATAAAAACTCGACAAGAGTTGTATGAATATTTAATGATTTTTTTCATGTTTACCCTTCATTAATTATATGTATTATATTAATTAAAAGGTTGGTAATATTTATATTTACTTTATTTCACTCTCTTATTTGCCCCTCATAAACAAATGCATACTTGAAAAATAAAGTTTATTTTAGACATACTTATTATTTTTAACTCATTTTAACCACTTTTTTAAACGGCGTATTTCGGTTATTGAACTCTTATAAATATGACTAGAAGGAGTACTAGTTTAGTGTATTTAATAAAAGCAATATTAGAAATTATTTGAATTTTATGATAAATTTGATACATTTAACTATTTTTATTGGTACATGTGAATTAGTTAAAAGTAACTTATACCTAGTGCCGGTAATAAAGGCCTAAACTGTAGGCCCGCTGGTTGGGACAGGGTTAGGGTTGGGAAAATCCCAACCCGCGACAATGGGGGCGTGCATGGCCCGCGGGCTGGCGGGTTGGCTTGTAATTTTTTTTACATATAATAATTTTACAAAACTTATAAGTTTTTCACTCCTAACTTGGTACCTCCCAATCTAAAGAGAAAAATTTTTAGCCTTTTTGTTTCTTCTTTAAACAAAATTAGTATATCTTGGTTGTTTGAGAATGAGTTTATGTTTTGTTTATAAACTTTGGCCTATTTGATAACTGTATCTCTTGAATTGTGAATTATGTTTTTAAATTTTTATAAGAGGAATAATTGATGCTAGGAAAATAAATTTAATAACTCATATTTGTGTTTAGTATTTTCAGCCTTCTTTAAAAAATATGAATTTTTTTTCCCAAAAAAAATGCGGGCCAGCCCATTACAGGTTAGGGTTGACATTTTACCAGCCTGTATAGCCCGCGGGTTGGTACGGGATAGGCCACAACCCACGGTTTGGCCCCGCTTTCCCAGCTCTACTTATATTAAGCTCTACTTATATCACTATATCAGAGTTTGAGATGGAGTATTTCTCAAACTGTGCAATATCTATTTGAAATTCTCTTATTTATGCTCATTTTGGGCTGAGCCCAATTGCAGAGCCTGCAAGTCCAATTCAAATCCTTGTCACCCACGCCAGGTTGCATGAGGAAGTTCTTACTTCAGATCCTGAACCAGACCTCTGAGATTTTCAAGTGTTTACTGTCAATTTTTTTAATAAACCTATCACAAATGTTTTACATGGATGGTGTTATATAATTGAATTTTTTTTTTTAAAAAAAACTATGGCATAGAGATTTGACTTCAAGTATTTATTGAATGTTTAAGGCAGGAACATAGAAGATAATAATTTCCCATACATGTTTCTGCTCTTTGCTAACAAACTGGGAACTTGAGAGACAAGACAAATACATGTTCATAGGAAAATCTAACTTTCCCTGCCTCATGTTCTTCATGTCATGTCCAGGGATTTAGTAGGAAGGGAAGAACCTGTTAAGGTTCAATGGCAGTTCATAAAATTCTTCACTTCTGTTATCTTGTTTGAAGTTCCTGAACTTTTCCCACCAGTGCCTCCCGCTGTCCCGGCGAGTCGAAGAGTGCCCACGAGCCAAAGTGCAGTCCAGAAAGTAAGCAACTATGATCGCCACAGTTGCGGCGGATGAGAAAATCACTTGCACTATGTTGTTGAACTGCAGGATGGTAGATTCAAATCAAGTTCAGCTCCAACACACTAAAAACTGATATTTCAATGATGAATCTTAATGAACTTTTAATTCTGTTCACAATTCTTTATGTAAGAGTTTGTAAGTAGATTTTCCAGGAGGTCACAGGATTAATCCTGCTTGTTTCAAGCTGCTAAGCTTGTCTTTATGATTAAATGAGAATTTGTGAATAGGTTTACTTACTGTAGTGGAGCCAGTATGAACAGGACCCTGCCCAAATAACAGTACATCTTGGATGAAATACTGGGAAACTGATAGACCCATGAAGAGGGAAAAGCCAAGAATGAACAAAGTCCTAAATCTGTTGAGGTTGCAGAACTGAAGAAAACCAAGCCCAGCTGACGCTGGTGATAACGAAACAGAAACATTAAAATCAAAATGCAAGGAGTTAAAGTGTAAGGAAGTAGGAAATAGTCCCAGTTGACACAAGCCAATATGAAAGTGAACAAACGTGATAGTTGTTATTTCAGACTTACCCACATAACCAAAGAGAACACAGTACAATGCTGCCACAATGGGCAATGGTATTGAAGCAAGAAAAGCCCCAAATTTCCCGGAAACAATAAAAACACAAACTCAATGCCTATATGACCGAAGTAAAGATTGCAAATACATTTTAAGATTTTTTTTTTTTTCATATTCTGACAGCGGAATACTAGACCTAATACAGAGAAGAAAAACATAAACCCCGCCGCTATTTGAATGACACGCTGGCTTCCAACTTGTGTTAAACCCAAAAGACCTGCATTTTCACTTGCGGAATAAAAGAAAAGGCAATTAGATTGTCTATAATTTTATAAGATGAAGACCAAATCTTGAATCAAAGTCAATGATAGAATATGGGAAATAGCTATCTTAGAAGGAAATTTCAAGTTCATTATTTTTTTAGAAGTTAGTTTCCCTTTAGTGATTATGTATTTAACAAGTTGGATTATTTTATTATATTTTGGTAAGTGGGTAGAGCGAGTGAGATTATTTTATTATATATATATATTTGCAACTTGTTTACTTCTTGTTTTTATTTGCAAGTTATCATTTGCAAGCTGTCGTTTGCAAGCTGATTAGCTTTCTTCACAAGAAAGAAAGCTCCTTCTATAAATAGCTTAATAGCTTTCACTAGTAATCAGACTCATATTGATGAAATATTTTGCTAAGGTTTAGTAATTCTCTATCCCCTCAAGTTCATCTTCATACCCCCTTAATTTATATTCTATTTCCCCCCCTTCCCCTCCTCTCCTCCGTTTCTATATCTTTTGCCTTAATCCTCCCCTATTTGTACTAGAACAAGTGTGTGTTGCATCAGTCAGACTAGCATGATTCCTCAACTAAAGAAACTTCTTTTTTTGGTCCTTTAAATCAAAGCTAGGCACAAGATTTATAGAGTTGATGAAAAATGAAAATATGTACACTGATGCAGTGGGGCCAACTCCTGTGCCAAAAAAACCATCCACAAGAGTCCCTATGCCCTGAAACCATTGAAATTGAATAAATACATATAACTTACAAGACCTTAATCAGTGAGAGTAAAATTCAGAAATTTTATAGTACCAGCCAACCAACACCACGGCTAAGGACAGTGGGTGGAATATGTGTTGCACTTCCATATCTTGCTGCTGCTATGAAAGTCCCAGTGGACTGAATCCAGAATATAAGAAGGATAAATCATATTCGGAGTAAATCCAACCAAAAAGATAAATATCACTTCATAAAAAGGACAAAAATACTTTTGACTACGTTCATAAAGGCCATAGATTTGAAAGCATTCTCAACAAAACTAGAAAACCCAACAGCCAATTTTTGCATACAAGATTAAACATAGTAAAGCAGACCTCTATAATTGCAACCACAGAAGAAGCAAGCGTTACAAAAACATCACCAGCATCAAAAGATGGACGTCCCCATTGAAATGGATATGGAACCCTTAACCTGCAACGGTGGGAGCAAAATGTAGCTGTAAAACGAGGCTTCAGATGACTATCTTCATGTATGAATTGAACTCTCCATAATTGTACTACACATGAGAAGAGGACAATTAAGCTTAGGGAAGACATTTAAGGTACTTGAGGACTGACCAAGGAGCAGCACTGATGAGCCCAGAACGATCAGTACGGCAACTAAATTGAGTTTTTGGTGATCTTTTGTTGTATGCACCAGCTACAGTCAAGATTTCAGCAAATACCCATACAATTATTACTGTGACTATCACTGCAAATCGATCAGCTCCTCTTGATTTCATCATTTGAGGCATGTACTGCAAGGAAGATAGTTTTTCATGCAAGTCAAATGAGAGATCAGTTAATATGTAAGATAAGATGTCCCTCACAATATGGGCTATTAACAAAGAACTGTTAAGAAAGCAACACACCTGGTACAAGATAATCAGAATTACCAATGCAGGGAGTCCGATCTCAACACACTTTACCAACTACATGAATGAAGTCAAGCACAAAGGTTATGTTTGCTAACCATTGATCTGATATTAATATGGGGGGGGGGGGGGGGGAGTACATGGGGAAAACCAAGTGCAAAGAGTCCTAGGCCAGTGAGAGTGACAAGGGGAACAGCACTGAGGGGGCTAAGAAACCTGCACAATCATAGCTTTCAAATTACCAGGTTCTTCAACAAAGCAAATGCATGATTATCAAAAGACATCATAGAGTGTGAGGTTTGAATCCTCTGCATTTGCATATTACCTGGCAAAGATTCTCCAGAATCCGATAAACCCAATAATGATTTGCAAGATAGATGCAACATTAAGTGACCCTTGTATGACTCTCATGGATCGTTTAAATCTCTGAAATTCAAGCAAATTTCAAGAAACGTGAGTGACATCTAGCAACATTTTTGTCCACAATCAAAATCTAGCCATTTCCAAGTAGCATTTCAGAATCACGTTGACACACAAAGATGGGCTAAATTTTACCTGATGGGGATCTACATAGATGCTCAGATTTCTAGAGAAAGCAGTGGAGATAGCAGGAATGATGAAAGCATAGGAAGCCCCAACAACCACTGGAAGCCGAGTTCCAAACCAAGTCTGCAACAGAGTGTTTATAGCCGAAGCGAAAAGCAGAGTCTGTATCATTTCAGCCTTCTCCACCTAGATTTGAACGTTGATTAGAAGCCAGAGACTCAGAAATAATTAAGCATCAAACTTTAAAAATCCCAATGTTATTAATTTTTTACATTGCCTCCACCCATCAAAGGAGCAAGTACGGAGGAAATAAGTACGATAGTTCCAATCATCACCAGGAAGTGCTGAAAACCAAGTAGTGTTCCTTCGGCTGCATTCAAACGGGAAAAAAAAAAAAAATCAGCTGAATATAGAAGTCATGGAGTATTCTGGGTTGATTTTAATCTCTCTGAAATTAAAAGACTCGTAGCTTTCCGTTTCCCTTTCCTTTCACCACTTTTTTACCGGAAAACCAAACGGCATTAAAACGGAAGTTAAAAAGAAAAAGGGAAAAAAAATCAATTGGAATGTGCTCAACAACTTCCCGCAAACGTAAAAGCAACCACCAAAACGCGAAACGTTTGTTTCCGAAACTGAAAATCACGAACCCAGCTACCCAAAAGAAAACACGCAATTCATCCCCAGAGAACGAAAATTGGCATTGATCAAAGTAGAGAAAGAAAAAGGGAAAACAAGAAAGGCGGAGAAATAAGAACGTACGCCAAGAAGGAGAGCTGCTGACGCAGTAATGGATGCCGGGAAGTTGCTCCTTCACGGGATGTGGTTGAAACTCGTCCGCCCTCGGAGCTCCTCCTTTTTCTGCTTGTGCCATAATTCTTCTGTCTGCGAATGAGGAATGTCACTGATTTTTCAGTTTTGTCTGTGTGTATATATATTATTATGACGATGGGAATAGCAGAGAATGAAGAGACAGTGATATTGTCGTAACAGAACTGCTCAGAGAGAATAAAAATGATGGTTGAAGGTACTGGCAGGCGGCGACGTGAGATGCATGAAGTTGACGTGTGTTGGTTAATTAAAAAATGTTTATTTACGTAAATCGAGATAAAATTTTTACTATATATCTATATAATATTATTTTAAATCAAGATTAAAAAACTGTTTTTAAATTTTTTCAATGTACATTCTAAATATGCTTTATTATGTTTTTTTTTTGGAGAGATTGTGTTTGTTGCGGCAGTGAGTGAAGAGTAGTGAAGACGTTCACCTTTGCTTTTGGCTGCAGGTGGTAAAATGGTAGCTGATGACCTCTTTGCTATTTCTTGCTTTGGTACGTTTTGTAAGAGAGAGAACCAAACATGTTATATACTTAAATTTAATGAATTTATTGAGATAATTAAAAGTCGACCCAAAAAAAAGGATAATTAAAAGGAAAAATAGATGAAAAGTCCATGTACAAATTTAATTATCCAGGAGGATCTGAAACGTCTTTATACAATGTCATAAAGGGTGTGTTTGGGATAGCGGTAGAAAAAATGACTTATATAATTCGGGTTTATTAAAAATGACTTAATAAATAAGTCAATATTTGTAATGTGATTTATGTTTGGATGAGCGGTTGAATAAGTGATTTCTCATAAATCAAAATGTGTTTGGATTAGCGATTGTATAAGTGCATTTTTAAAAGTAAAAACTTGAAGGGCATTTGTATATTCTTCAAATTTTAGATAGATCATATATGCGATATCCAACAGTAACATATCATCTGGCCCAGGAAGATATCTGAATAAGTGATTTTTTAATTCTTAATTTTTAAATTAAAAATTAGTGGAAAAATTGAAGTTAGAAAATGTGATGCCAAAATACATAATTTAACATAAAAATATTACATAACTAATTGGATCACATATCCCGTACAAATCGATCTCTAATCATGTCATAAGCCGATCACTTTTTTTTTTTGTATATATATTTATATATTTAGATTTTGACAAATTACTATCATAAATATTTTGCGTCGGAAATAAAGAAAACCAAAAAATAAAAACCCAATAGTAGGTCTAAGTCTCCTTCATGCTTTTGTAGGAAATAAAGAAAACCAAAAAAAAAAAACCCAATAGGAGACATCGCGGTTTACAATGCCCATAATAAGGGTAATAAATGAGATGGCAGCTTTTAGACAAAAAAAAAAAAAATACTGCAGCTTATTTTCAAAAATAAGCTCCAAGTTGGAGCTTATTCAATAAGTGTGTAATTTGGGCTTATCATTTTTTTCAAAACGCAATCCCAAACATCACCAAAACGTAACCCATTTACATTTGGGCTTTTTGTGGCTAAAACGGGCTTATTTCACCAAAAAAGCAATCCCAAACACTCACAAAGTAATAGATAGGGACTTTTCACTCATTTCCTCTAATTAAAATTTATATTTAATTAATATTGTATGCATATTTCACGCATAGGTTAGGAAATAAAACAGATCAAAAAAGAAAGCAAGGAGGGGGAATGAATTACATATTGTCACTTTTATTGCATAATAGGAATGAAAAGTGAAACAGCTCCTTTCTCTCTAAGTATTTTTCATCCTTTAACTTTTTTACTATAAATACAATATATCTTATCCTAACCTTTTTCAAAGAAATTACACATAGTTTTCATGAATTGTGTGAAGTGAGTTATATTGTTTATACTTGATAAATAGTACAATTTATTATGTATTTGATTTATTTCAATTTTTGAAATTTTATCAAGTATTTATATATTTGAAAGTTTAATTTTAGAAAGGATTATTTTATAATTTGCAATTATGACAATTGGATTTATTGAAAGAGAGTGGGAAAACATATATATATTTTGAACAATTTCTATCATAATACTCAAATATATGCAAAAACAAAATAATATGCATTTATACAGTAAATAGTAATATGAAGGATTTAGCTTGAGATGAGTCATGCGCGGGTCCCAGGGTGACGAACCAATAAATGAAGAGGTGTGAGTTCTATCACCAAGTTAAAAAAAAATGTGTATAGACAAAGAAGGGAAAAGAGGAAGGGGATTCTATACTTAAGTGTTGCTTTTTATGAACAATATATTATGTGAGCGATGAGTTAATAAGTTTAGTATTGTATTTTGTACATTTTATTTTTCTTCATTACTTAAGTGATGCACCAATTAATGAAATAAACATTTGAAGAGACAGAGAGTAGGGCCCAATGTTTGCTCTATTTTTCATTTTTCAAGCGGCGTTTACCATGTGTAAAAGAGAATCTCGAGGTTTGTTTGTAATAATATGTATTTCATCAAATACTCTTCTCAGTCCTTTTTATAAGGAGTTATTATCAAAATTACGTGGTTTAAAATATTAATTAAAAATAATAAATATGTGAGATACATATATATTTTTAATTTATATTCTTATTTATAAATAAAGTATATAAGAAATAATGTTTAAAAATTTATTACATAAAATAGTAAGTGACATATATTTAATGGGAGTATAAATTAAAAGAGTAGTTTAAATTTTCAATCGAAAAAGATTTATTTATTATGAGAAGGACATGAACAAGTACCAAATATCAAATTATCTATAGATCTGATTCTATGACCAATGGTTTTTTTCCCCACTTCTTTCATTACAAAAACGTGTTGAGACACGAGGAAAGAGGTAAGGGATTCTATGCTTATGTGCCACTCTTTATGAAAATAATATTACATGCTGTAGGCACACGTGTAAATGATGTGAGTTAACAAGTTTTGTATTGTACTCCCCTCAGTCTTAAATATAAGACAGAGTTGGCATTTTAGAGAGATTAAGGAAACTAATTAAATTACTTTAGAGTATTTTTATTTTTTTTTAAAGTAATTAATTTGACTAATAAACTAATATATAATCTAAAGATACATAACATATGTTATCATCAAATAACTTATTTAGCTTCCTTAATCTTTTTAAAAAAATCAACTCTATCTTATATTTAGAATCGGAGGGAATATTTTGTACATTCCATATTTCTTCCTTGCTTAAGAGATGAACCAATGAATGGAGTATAAATTTTGCATAACCTTAGAAAACGTGGGGGGATTAAATTATCTATAGGTCTCGTGCTTTTATGAGATGGCCATTAGCTTGTTTATATGACCAATTAAGTTAATAATAATTGGATTTTTCACTTCTTTCTTTACAAAAAAAACATGTATAGAGAGATATAAGAGGAAAGATGTACGGGATTCTATACTTATGTACGGCTTTTTTTGAATTAAATATTATGTGTGTGAGTGATAAGTAGAGCTGGGAAAACGGGCCGAGCCCGTCGGGCCGGCCCTTTTAGGCCCTGGCCCTTCAAGGGCCGGGTTTGTAAATTGTAGCCTCAAAAGGAAGTCGGGCCTAAAAGGGTCGGCCCTGGAGGGCTTCGGGCCGACCCTTTAGGCCCGTTTATTTTTTATTTTTCTTACTTGGAAAGGAACCATGTTACATTTTTGAATTACCTTATTGAATCTATATGTCACTCTGTCCTCATATTATATAAAGTATGATTTTTGAGTATATTGTTTTGTCTAATTGAATCATATTGTGATTTTTGAGTATATTGTTCTGCCTATTTAGACTAAAATCATATTATATACTATTCTGTCTAATAGAATATGATTTTTGATGGAAGTTGTGATTATTTGACTACTTGAACCTACTGTTCAAAGTGAAATACAATCAAATGTCCTTGAAATTGATGATAGTGACGAAGAAGGTGAACATGATAGTCGTCATACTCATGTTGTTTAGAGATTAGAGAATTTAGCTTATTGCCTTCTTATACTTTGGCTTTTGTGTGAGTTATTTATGGATATGATTTTATCTTTGATTATACATTAGTAAATGTATTTGTTTGTTGCAAAAGACGTGTTATTTAAACCTTAATGTTGACAACATTTATGCATTAAATTAGAACTTTAATCGTTGTTATTTACTAATTATATCTCTCTAGGGAAAATATGTAAGAAAAATAGTTAAATATTGTGAAAAGGATTTCTCGGCCCTGCGGGCCGACCCTAACCCTGATGCTCTCGGGCCGGGCCTTGAAAAACTACAATTTTCCTGACCCTGAGTCCTTTAGGGCCGGCCCTGGCCCGTCAAGGGCCAGCCCTGTAGGGCCGGGCCGCCCCTAATTCCCAACTCTAGTGATAAGTTAATAAGTTTAGTATTGTATTTTGTACACTTTATCTTTCTACATTACTTAACAGATGAACCAATGAATGAAATATAAATTTTGTCATAACATTAGAAAATGTGTTTAGAGAGAGAGAGAGAGAGAGAGATTTATAGAGTAGGGCCCAAAGTTTGCTCTATTTTTCCCTTTTCAGTTTCACACTGAGCTTATCATCGTGAGAGAGAATCTTGAATTTTATAATAATATGTATTTCCATCTAATATAAAAGATCAAGTTATCTTTAAGTCTCATGCCTTTATACCATGGCTATTAGCTTGTGCATATGATCAATTAAGTTAATAAGGATTGGATTTTCACTTCTTTCATTACATAATAATGAATGAATAAAGCATAAATTTGATCGCATTTTATGTTTTATTAATAATGATTAAAATTTTCATTTATTTCATTGCAAAAAACATGTGTAGACATAGATTGAGGAAAGAGTTAGGGGATTCCATAGTTATGGCTTTTTATACACAAAATATTATGTGTGTGAGTGATATGAGTTAATTAGTTTATTGTATAGTATATTTTGTACTTCTATTTTTCTTTATTAGGAAAAAGATAAATAAACACCATTTGAACTTTAAAATTTTAAATCAATGATTTTTCAAAAACTTTAGTTGTCAATTGTTATATTCTTTTTGCCAATCCCATTATTTTTATTGTCAACGAATCAATTTGGGATTTTGAAATTTACGTGATATTTTTTTATCCTTTTCCTTTCTTTATTTATGAAGAGATGAATAATGAATGAAATATAAATTCGGTCATAACGTTATAAAACATGTGCGTAGAGAGGCCCAAGGTTAGTTTTATTTTTCCAAATTCACATAGCGCTTATCATGTGTAAATTAAAAGAGAATATTGAGGATTGTAATAATATACATTTCAGTAAATAAAAAAAATATCAAGTTATTTGTAAGTCCCATGCTTATATGACTAGATGTATGTTTGTTTTAGTTTTTCAAAAATATTTTTATAATTTATGAGATAAATATATGAGAAGAGTTTTATCTCAACTTACGAAAAATGATTTCTAAAATCATAAGGTTTCCTTACTAATGGAAACTAAAGAATAAGAAAAAGATAACAGTCACTTCCCATTTCTTCTTTTCTTCTTGTGACTTGTCCTATCAAACAAGAAATAAAAAGCATATTACTACTCCAACACCAAATTCATTCTCCTATGGTCAAAAGTTGGAATACCAAACATGGAATGACACTTGAAATTGTCTATAATGTGTTAGTCGATTATGCCTTTCATTCTCTTTGAGATTAATTATGTTTTCAGGTTCTTAGTTGGGACTTTTAATTTCTTCTTAAATAAGGCATTACATTTTCCATACTTTTAATTGACTCCTCCATGTTTTAATTTTCTATTATTCTATTTCCATGAAAGCTTTTTACTCCCTTCTCTGTTCACTCTTGTTATTCAACTGCCTTTATATGTGCCACATCAAGTCTTTTCATTAATTTTTTTTGTTTTGATTTCAAGAATGGTGTGTTTTTTTTAATCCTTTTTTTTTTCTAATGCTCCAAATCACCTTGCTTTAATTATGTTAAAATTAGCAAACATATCTTATCTTTCTTAATATGTTTTTTATTTATTGGCCTAAACATCCTCAAATAATTTAAATTACAAATATGTATTATATCTATGTATGTACAATTAAAAATTTTTTAACACGAACGAAATAAGAGAATGATAAATTTCATTTTCCTTACATCTAAACAAGCATCTATTTAATTAATATCATAGAAAAATCGAAATTGAACTAAAATTCAACACTTCTCTCATGCAATGCCCGGAAAGAAAAACTATTTTTTTTAAAAAAAACATAAAAGTGGAAGCCCACTTCCATTTTAAGTAACGCTTCATAAAAATTTAAAATTTACACTCCCATCTCATCTGGAGCTATGAAAAAGGGGCTAACTGGGCTTCTAGAACTGATTCAAACAAAGGAAAGGGCTTTATGGTCCATTATTTCAGTTTATGTGGGCTGGGCCTAACTAAACCAGGTAATTGAATAAATGAATATTTAATAAACATATTGAAACAAGAATGGTCAAATGAAAAATAAGAATATGATTAAACAGAAATGAACAATTTCCTATCATTAAAAATGTGAAACCTAGTCAAAGGTTAGTTGCCACTGCTACTCGTCTTGCTTGAATGAGATTTCAGGTTTAAGCTCAGCGTTGACATATTTGTATACGTGCATGTGAGTTTAAATTATATAAAAACCCACAAGTTATTGGTTAATGTAGTAAGCAACCTTACCCCCATAAGGAAGAGATCACATATTTGAACTTGGAAAGAACACTTGTTAGAAGATATGAAAATTTTTTGTGCTCTAAACCTCAAAAAGGACTAGTCTCAATCTCAATGTGGTTTGAGGATACCCTTGATTAAATCCAAAAATATGTGAAACCTAAATCAATGAGGGTTAGTCAGTTAAGTATAGTGGAAGATGTTAGTCCCTTAAGAATTAAAATAGGCAAGCAAATATTTTAAACCTAAATCAATGAGGGTTGGCCGGTTGGTTATAGCAGAGCAGGCTAGTGGCCAACAATGTCTCATACATGATGGCTTCAAAGATGAAGATATATGTGTGCTAGCTAAAAATTGTGAAACTTAGTTATTTTAGAGTATCCTTTTGATTAATATAATTTTATTACATTATTATGTAGGCATTTGTAATTTCAACATTCACAATTGAGTCTTGTATATGTGTAAAATCTTCAACTTATTCCGTGTTATGAAACTTATTCCGTGTTACTATCTCAAATATATGTGTGCGTATTGTTTTTCTCATAAATAATAAAAAATAAATTAAAAAGAAAAAGTTATGTAACATACATGATTTGTGTGTGAGTGCGAGAGATATGTAAGGACCTTAGCCTTTAGTTTTAATTTTTTTTATTTTAAAAAATTCTCTGAGTGCAGCAAAAGCACGGCAGAAAAATGCAACAAAGAAATCCAATTCATTTTTTTTAAACGTCAATAAAAAAATCAAGTGTATCCTTTAGAAGCCTGCATTGCGAAAATAGTTCCTCCACATGTCTTTGAGAAACAGAATATTATAGATATCTTAAGATTGACGATATTTTCAAGGTTTTATAGTCTTAGGGTCTGTTTGGCGAAGCGGTGCAAATGCCTCAAAGCACGTTTGGTTTAAAAAAGCGCATTAACCCATCGCAACACCGTTTGGAAAGGCGTGAAATTTCACTGTGCTTTTCTCACTACCTTGACTTTTTTTTAAAGCTCATTCGTGTAGCTTTTCTTGCGGTAGGAATAAGGTAGGAAAAGGGATAGTGAGAGTCTGATAGAGGCATGAGAAGAAACGAAAAGAAAAGTGGGGACCACCATAAAAATGAAAATTCAAAGATGGGAAATGTTTATTATATTTTTGATTTTGTTATGCATATTCACCACTCCTCATTATATATCGTTTTCCTTTATTTTTTTCCTGGTTCCTTCTTGCCCCTCTCCCCCATCTCTCTCTCTCAATATATATATATAATATTTATATTTTCTGTCTAAATATATAATTGATCTAGTGGTATAAAGTTTTATTGGCTTTCTTTCTGAAAAATACATAAAATTTGTTTAAAAACTCGAGTGCAATCGATCTCAACCGGTGCAATTCTTTAAATGTATGCCTCTTATTTTTAATTATATGAAAATCGGAAAACAATTATACTTGCCTGAAGATATGTTGCTAGCAATTGAATATGAGTTGAAAACATTTTTAACATTTTTTTATTTTTTAAATAAATTGAATCGTATGTATGTAATATTTCAATAGCATCCATGCCCTTATAGTATTATTATTATTATTGTTGTTGTTGTTCCCACAAATGTTATTTTCCCCTTAGCGACAGTGACAAAAGAAGTCGCAATAATCAATTATTACCATTTTTCTTTTTGGCACACGGCCACTTGTGACGTACACTCGCACATTCATGTTTCATATGAGCTTTATTAATGCTCCGCGATTGAGACTGACATACATTTTAAAGAGAGATGAGGTTATAGCCAACACCAAAAAGCAGAGAATAAAAAATTGGGTCGGACCGGCCGGTGCGATCGATTGAATCGGGAATCGGTCAGTGGTCTGGTCTGGTTTGTTTATTGAAACGTGAGGCCGATTGGACTGGTCAAAACTGGTGGTTCAACTGGTTGGACTTGTTTCATTTTTTTTAATTATTATTTTGTATTATTTTTTAGAGAAAAATGGAAGGTTGAAGACCAAAATGAAGAGAAAAGTAGGTTAAGAAATAACAAATTTTTAAAAAATGAAGAAGATAATGAAAAGAATTATTTAAAAAGATATAATAATTATAGAAAAGGAGATATCATTGCATAAGTATAGACATTATAACTAATAAAGCATTTTTTTTCTAAAAATATTCATTTTTATCTATAGAAGTTTAAAACTATATTAATATATATTGCCACTAATAAATTATAATATTTTAATATGATCGGTTCAACTACCGGTTAGACTCCGGTTGACCCATTAACCCTTGAACTTGTGTTGTGACCGGTTCATTACCCGATCCGATTTTTCGTTCCTTGCCAAAAAGTCATCGGAAGCAATTTCATTTCGTTTTTAACACTTCATAAATAATGGTCCGAAAATTTAATCTTTATCAATTAATGTAAATTAGAAGAACTTGATTGATAAATATTAAACTTCAAGGACTCATTTGATAAATAAGGCATACTTGATGGTCAAAATTTTTATTATGGGAATATGCCAGAAAAATCGCCTAACATAAGGAATAGACGAATTAGGGAGTTCAATATCATAACTCTTAAGCCATACCTGTGGAAGGAATCTGGGATTTCAAAAATATTTTCAAATAACCAATATGCCCCTGACAACATTTGAAGAGCTCAAGTTGTCAATATGTACACTGAAGTTGTTAATTGTGATTTTTAAGTTATTCTCTATACCTTAATTGATTATGCATTGCAATTAACAACTTGAGCTCTTCAAATACCAACAACATTGTGTAAGAGGCAAGCTTCACCCAAGAGGGGGGGGTGAATTGGGTGATGTTATAAATTTTTCGCTCGATGTGGTGATATGAAAAATATAGTAGATAGAGTAGAGTTGAGAAGATTTGAACACAGAGAGTTATACTGGTTCGGCCTAACAACAAGGCCTATGTCCAGTCCTCAGAGATCAAGACCTACTGAGATTTTCACTATATCTCCAAGATTCAATGGGCTCTCAGAACGCCACAAAACAACAATCGTCCTTAAACGGACTACGAGCAGAAATATTCTCTCAACAAGAAATTTCTCTCCCCCTTACGACAAGTCTTATGTGCAGAAAAACAACCTATGACTCTTCTCACTTACTTATGTATACAAGACTTATGAGCAGCAACGTTCTCTTCTGCTTGTATCTTATAAGGCTTAAGAGTGGAAGACACAACAAGGAATTCTCTCAACAACTTCTCTCGTAAGGAAAAACAACCCTCTCAAGGTCCCAAAACCTTGAGATCAAATACACATAGAATTTTGAATTGTATGAGGACTCTCTTACATAGTAAATGAATAAACACTGAAGATCAATGTGTATACAGAGAAAATTGATGAATAGCAGAAACTTGGTATAAGCTTGTGAATTCTTGTGCTATGATGTACTTTGATTATCCTAGAATCTCTGTATATATAGTTGCTTCAGTTTTTGCCCGTTTGGGAAATCATCATTTGAGGAGCTGGACATTTGCAACTGTAGAAGAACACGCGCATGTTTGAATAATCTGAATGCAGTAGGTGCGAACGTGTTTGTAATCATGTTGTCTGCCGTTGTTTGACTTTTCTCCGTAACAACCAATTTCAAACGTTCATCTTCCTGTATTATACTTTTAAAACAATCAAAACAATGTTAAACAATGATAATAAGTAATGATGAAATGAATAAATAACAATAAATCATATTCGGAATGAACGTTGTGAGACTTAGCATTTTTGGTTGTCAAACAGGGCATCACTCGAGCATGAAAGGCTTACTTCGAGTGATCTCCTATTTTCCTTCATATACCTCTGTTATCGGGTTGTGCTTGCATAGAATTTCAGAGAGACAAAATCTTCACTCGCGGGTGAAGAGGGGTCTCACTCGAGCACAAAATCCTCTGCTCGAGTGATCTTGCAATTTCCACAGGGGAAAGTCTTCTCGGGTCATCACTCGCACACCATTTTGACAAGAGTGAGAATTTGTACTCGCGGGTGATATTGACCCTCACTCGAGCATACTTACCTCTGCTCGAGTGAGACGCATATTCTCAAGGAATATGCTCTCAAAACCATCACTCGCATAAGGATTTCAGAGGGATAGAATTTTCACTCGCGAGTGATGTGGGCCCTCACTCGAGCACAAAGACTCCTGCTCGAGTGAGAAGAATATTCTCAAGAATTATACCTTTTGAACAAGCACTCGCAACAGATTTGGAGAGGGATAGAATTTTCACTTGCAAGCATTGATGTGTTACTCGAGCATATATGGGTGTGCTCGAGCACACTTGCACTTCCCTGAACTTCATGACTCTCGGCCAAGTACTCGCAGTACCTTGCTCGAGCACAGAATGCTCATGCTCGAGCATTGGTGTCTCTGCTCGAGTGAATGAAGGAAGCATGCCATTACTTGCTCTCAGCCAAACACTCGCAGACCCTCACTCGCATGTGTGCTCGAGTGAGAATGACTTCTCTGCTCGAGTGCATACCTTGTGCTCAAGTGATCTAGTGAACACAAAGGGAGAATGCCTCTCAGGTACATACTTTCTGGCTTTCTCTTGCACTTGCTCGAGTACAGAAGAGATCTGTGCTCGAGTGCAAAATCCTTGCTCGTGCACTCCAGTGCAATTTCACAGCAGATATTAGCAAAGCATCAAGTATGCAATTGGTAACTTGGAAACTTTTCTTAACCTTCTAAAAACATGTCTTGCACATAATTGACTTATTGTTATCATCAAAACTTGGGATCTAACACATTGTAGGTAATATTTTGAAGTCACACATGTCAGGCGTCATTGACTACTTAGGTATAGAGAATAATAGCTTAAAAATCACAATTAATAATTTTAATATACATATTGACAACTTAAGCTCCCTAAATGTTGTTAGGGACAGGTTGGTCATTCGAAAACATTTGCAAATCCCAAATTCCTCTCACAGGTCTGACTTGGGATTTATGATATTGGACTACCTAATTTATCTTTTTCCTATTTTAAACATATTTTTTTTAAGATTTTCCCTTTTATTATCCCTAAATGATAGTATAACTACGAGTCTATATATAAACTAAACTATACGTATTAAAATTATATTTGCATATAAACAAGTACATCACATATCTTATGCTTATTATTTTTATGATTTTCATATTTTGAAATTATTAAGCAATTTTGAGTGAAAACATATATCCATTAACTAAAAAGAGTTATAACATATGACGACTTGCATAATTCTAACTTCCTTCATGATCCTATATCCAAAAGCCTAAAAAGATGGAGGTTGGTTAAAGATACAAAAATTACCTATGGGACAATAAGAAAACTTGGCTAATTGATCTACCATTTGATTTTCCTGTCTAGATTTATACTTAACTATCACTTGTCAATCTTTATAGATAAGAAGTCTAGCTTCATCTATAATATCCTGAAGGGTGAGAATATATCTCAACACCTTGTCAAGAGATTAATAGCTTCAATACAAATTGATAGAAGAAAAACTTTCTTGATTCCTTTAACCCAACACAAGTAGAAGCCATATATGATTCCTATTAACTTTGCAATCACGAGAGGGACTATGTACAGTTTTATTCTATATACGAATATTCGCTTTTTTTCCCCACCTATTCGATGCTTTCCCGGTTTAATGGAAGATGAAATACAAGGAATAGGTTATGAACACTTGCATTATGAAATATATAGGTCAAGAGTGCGATTGATTCAAATCACAAAGCTTAGAAGATCTTAATCTATCCCATATAGCATGACTACTAGATGTGAGAAGTATTACTCTATTAGATAGAGTCAAGATCAAGTAGTTCAAAAACTCTCACATTGAAAAGCCTAGGACTGATCACAATGTTGAATTTTAAAGCTTTTAATTTGGTGCCACTTGCTCAATATAAAAATAGGAGAGGGACATTCGATCAAAGCAATAATGGGTTTCCCAAAAAAAAAAAACATAAATTCACAAAATCAATTTAATGTGTTACCTTGAATGTTTTATCGTGTTATGACTTTGCAAATGCTGCAAGTATTCGCTTGTTCATGTATGACTCTCGGTACAACTGAACTAGTTTATTCATCACATCCCTATTAATTTTTTGGGAGTAACTTCTAGAGATATGCATACTTCTAAAAAAGGAGATGTATTTGCTTAAGGATTGATAGAGCTCAATATTTATATATTTTTATTAATTAATCTTAGATTTTTGTGGAACTTAATTGAATATTTTGGGCATAATCAAGTGTTAATGTGAGATTTTAGTGAAAGAATAATTTGGGAATTAAAGTGGTTAAATTTTTATATTTTTAATTAATATTTGTTATTCCCATTATTCTTTAATTGTGAGAAAAAGATATTATCTTTATGAATCAAATTTTATAGGTGATAACAAGGCACAACTCATTTTAACCTAAAGACAATTGAAGGAATTGGAAGGAGGGGACCACATGAAATGAGAAGGTAAGTGGCTGTTGAAATGAAAGAGTAATTGGACCACAAGAATTGAGAATTGCTGGACCGAAATGGACAAAATGCAGAATTGAATAATAAAGAAAGGACAAGTAGCTATTGGATTGAAATAAAAGGGAGAGTTAGAGAAGAGATGAGCCGAAATTGTTGAATAAGAAATTGGAGGGAGTTGACTGAATCAAATATTAAAGGAGGGAGGCTACTGGACCGACTGGGGATGGATTGAAAAAAAAGAAGCTGGACCGATTAATTGTTATTAAGTAGAGATTGGAAAAGAAAGGGGGGACCACGTGAAAAGAAGGAGGGCTAAGTGGCTAATGAAAAGGAGGCAGTTGCTAACTAATAGGAAGAGGAAGCACCAAAATGAACAAAAGAAGAGGAGGTGCTGACCAACGACTAAGAGGGTGGACCGAATTGAATTGAGTGAGAAGAGGACGAAACAAGAGGAAGAGCAGGACATCTGGACTGAATTAAAACAGCTGGGCCGAATTGGTTGAAGGAGGAAAAAAGCAAATGGGTTGGACCAATGGGAGTAATTGAAGGAAAAGAAGCAAGCTAATGTGAAGAGGAGGTGGACCGAATTAAAAGGCCAAAGGAAAAGGAGGGGACCATGTAACACCCCAAATTTTATATTCACCAAATATATTATAATTATTTGAGAAATTCAATAAAATGGTGAATATTCATGAATTTGGAATTTATGAATTTCATAAATGTTCAATTTCATGGAAATTGGGCAAAAATAATTATGGAATTAATTTGGGTAATTTAAAAAGCCCAATATTAAGGTCCAAAAATGAAGGAATATTAGAGAAAATATTTGGTCCAAAAATAGATGGAAATTGGCTAAAGAAAAATAAGAGAAGAAATTGGATTAGAAAGATAATGGCAAAATCGTAATTTTGCCAAAATAGCATAAAATAAATTATTTTTCAATTAATTGAAGTTAATTTAAATTAATTAAGGAAAATAAAGTTTAAAAATATATTTAGAATATTTTGGTCAATTTAATATGAATTTATGAAAAAATTGAGCAAAAAGTGCAATTTTGACCAAAATTGAGACTTTACGTGTATACGTAACCGGAACAAGTTGTGAAGCCAATTGAGACCATAGGAAGGGACCCCTAGGTGTCTCCTACACATTGCAAGAGGAAGGAAATATTGGTTAGGCTAATGAGCTTAATTACATGTATATAGGGTTTATGTACATAAAATTGATTTTGGAATTTTTGGAAATTCCATAAATCATTAAAAAATCATATAATATAATAAAAACACTTTATCATCATCTTCCTCAGCTCATTTTCGTACCCAACCAGATCTGAACTAGTGAGAGAAAGTGTGAAATTATAGAGAGAGAAAAAGAAGAAAAACTTGCAAAGGTAAGTGCTTATTATCTCAACCGACAGCTTGTTGGTCGTTAGGCTACTCAATTAAATAAGTATAGCCCTTATATTAAAGGCTAGTCAGAGGCAAGTAGTTTGCAATTTTCTTCATTCATACAAGACTTAGGTTCCGGTGGTTGGTTCATAGAAAAGATGAAGACCTTATTGATTGGTAAGTGTATGGAGTTGGATATTACTGCCACCCCTCACTCCCAAATTTTAATTAATCCTAATTAATATTCACATGATGGTTATCAAGTTTTCCTTGTCCTATATATAACCCAATCAAACACAGTTTGTTCAAGATTTCAGTCCTGATTCCCATGAATTCTTGCAACTAAATGTACCCTTTTGCCCCGTTTAGTAGCATGAAATTTTGACTAGCTAGAGAAGTGACAGTGTGGGAGTAGAATTGAAAAACTAGGCAGTTTGGTACATCAGATCTCGTTTCTTTGAGAAATCCAGTTCCATAAAACCATGTTGGAAGCTTGTTCCAACCTCATACCTATGAAACTCATTTCCTCCCAAAAAATGACTCCCATGATTATTCACTACTATAAAATATAGATTTAGTGGCATTAATCTTATGACATTTTTTCAAATAAATATCAGAGGAGACTTCTATTTTTTTTAAAAATATATGTGGCAGCTATGACACTTCACCAAAAAAGCTTCATAGTTGCCCAATACCTTGTATGACACTTGCCTGGGAAAGCTATACAAGGGGTTATTTAAAAAAAAAATTTACCACCTTGTACAACGCTTTCCTAGGCAAGCGCCATATAAGGGTATTTTTCCTTTTTAAAAAAAATATACCCATTATATGGCGCTTCTCTTAAAAAGCGCCATAGAAGTTATTAAACAAAAAATAGTAAGCAATGGATCTTGATGAATCAGTTAAAAAAAACGAAGGAGGAGTTTTTTTTTAAAAAAAGAGTGCCTATAACAACACTTGCATTGAAAGCGCCGTTATGAGCCTTCTAATATGACCTATAACGATATTTGCATTGCAAGCGCCGTTATAGGATATACCTTATAACATTGTATAGGCTATAGTGTATAGCGGCGCTTGCAAGTTAGAAAGCTTATAGGCCGGCCTATAAGCTTTCAATGCAAGTGCCGTTATAGACATTTTTTTTTGTAAAAAATAAATTTTTTTTTACTGACTTATGAAAATCCAATGCGTCTTTTTTTTAAGTAACTCCTTCTATGACACTTTTCTGGGGAAATGCCATATAATTATTGAAAGCTACGACACTTGATAGATAAGCGCCATAGCTTCCCTTATAATTTTATTTATATTTTTTTTCCAATTATTGAAAGCTATGGCGCTTGATAGGCAAACGCCATAGCTTCCCTTCTCCCACTCCATTATAAAAAATTTGTTTAGTCCACCATATATTTTCTTCTTCATGTTGTGACTTGCATGTATAGATCTAGATGTAGAGGTCATCGTTCTCTCGCTAAAGTCTCATGTTCGAAGAAATATGCAGTCCAATCCGATTGAAAAGTTTACACCAAAGCTTGTAGTACTAGAGAAAATAAGTGTGACTGTGGTACCCTCTTCTCTAAGTACGTACTAAATTCCTAAATTTCATAAGCTTTTTTGTCCTTATTGTCTCCTCTTACAAAAACTCCCTTGTAAGTCTTTTTCCTTTTAATACAAAAGCTTTCATCGATTGGTGTTAGATATGATTAGTTTTGATGATGTTAAATATAGATGTCAAGCATTAAGAGTACATAATCTTCTACATTGACTAATTACTATATTTAATGTTGTATATCTTGTAGATTAGTCAAGCAAGAGCAAGAAGGAGATTGAAGATATTCAAGAAGATATATAGTTAAGTTATGAAGAAAGATCATCAAGAGGAAGATATTCAAGAAGATAATATTAGTCAAGCAAAGAAAGAAGAAGATTGAAGATATTCAAGAAGACATCTAATTGGGCTATTGATGCGTGCTTTTGTCGCTAAAGCAATCAATTAATAACTAGGACAACCTACTAATGCAATATAGTGGCAACCTAGGTCATTCTCCCAAGGAGCAATATGTGGGTTTTCTCTAGAATGGAATTTAGATGATAAAAAATGCAATGGAATGAACATAAACTAAAATGCAAGACTCTACTACATAAATGCAAATGACTCTAAAATCTATATGAGAAAGAAACTAACCTAAATAAATTGGAATGCAATCTTTGGGGGGTTTTTTATGAAAAATGAATTAAATTGCTAAGCAAAGAAAATAATCAAAAATAAGACAATCAACAAGGATTTAATTCAGTTATGATGATGAAGGGGACAACTTAGGATTCACACGGATTTAGCTTTCTTAGCCATTCAATTTATTAGACCAAAGGGAGGTTCATGAAAAATTGGAATTAATAAACTTAATCACCTATTCAAGACATGGGAAACCCTCATGCTCAATTACACCTAATCCACTAGAAAACTCATAATGAAAAAAATGGTGGTTAATTAAATCCATTAAAAACCAATCACAATTGTTTAAGATAATTTTGGAAATTATGTTCACAATTGCCTAATTAAACAATTCGACAATTAATCACCTTAATTAAACAATCAAGAGATTAAACCCAAATCGACAATTAAATTAATAATGAAAACTCGATTAATAATTTAATTGACAATCAAAGGTTTGCAAACAAAAATCCCAATAATCATTTAAGAACAAAGCGAATCCAAAATATCAATTTAATCCAAATCAAGAATAAGTCTACAATCTAAAACTAGATTGTTCTCAATTATTACAACTCAAAAATCATTTAAAACTAAATAATCTTAAGTCTTGAATCAAAAAGATAAAAGAAAGACACTCCCTTGTAGTCTTCAAGTGTAAGCTCTTAGGCTCTAGCTTTCTCCATGCTCCTCCCAAATTGCCTCCTAGAAGACTTAAGCTTCCATGTAATTTTCCTCCTCAAACTCCTTCATAAAAGTCACGGCCATGAAGAAATATTGAGAAGAATTGATTAACTCAGCTCCGTCACTGTGCATTCTCCGTCACTGTGCAACGAGATTTGATGACAATTCAAAAGGTGTTGTGGAGGTGGGCCCGTGAAGAGACTAGAGAATGGAAATTGATGAGTATGATTCCAGCACCAATTCAAGTGGTCATGTGGTCAGCATCCCCTCGCGTCAGTACGTACGTCTCCCTCTCCAGCAGCGTCTGCGTATGTTCGTGCGTCTCGTCCCCCCGTCTCAGCGTCTCAGTCCCTCTATATGTGACGGCTAGGGTAATTAAAAAAGAGTAGAAGAGAGCTTTTTGGGTATCAACTTGAGCCTATTAAAATTTAAGAAGCCCAATAATATTCAACCGTTGGATTCTTTTTGAGTTTCTAAGAAAAGTTCTGCACCGTAGGATCTTCTAATCTGCTTTTCCTTATCCTGCAAGATATAATAAAATCGTGATTTATCATATAATTGGAAATATTTTTCAATCACAATATATCAATCAAGATATTAACAATTTAAGCCCAATAATCTCATAATTGATTCAGATTTATATTATTTCCTAAAATTGGCTAGCTTTCCAAATATTATCTAATAAATCCAATTTAGCCTAAAATAATTTCCAAAATAAATGAATAAGGTGAGATAAAATATATTAAAATTGGGATTTATCAGCTATGAAGAATGATCATCAATTCAAGAAGATATCTAGTTGGGTGATGAAGAATGATGATCAAGAGGAAAAACAAGAAGAAAGAGATTAAAGAAAGAAGAAGAAATATTGAAGAAAGAGATTGAAGAAAGAAGAACGTGCAAGATCAAATGAGAATATCAAGATTGAAGCTCTTAGAAGTGATACTGGAGGTTGGAATGGGTCAATACGAAGTTAAAATGACATATACGGAAGTTATGACAACTCCATAGATGATTACTCGAGTAATCACTTGAGTAATATGACACTGCCTCATTTTGGAGGTGATTACTCGAGGGCTTACTCGAGTAATCTGCAAAGTTGCTTGAAAGATTACTCGAGGGCTCCCTCGAGTAATGGTACTCTGTTTTCGTGCGGTAAAATAGAGGTTCAGTATTTTGGTGATATCTCTCTAACCATATGTTGGATTGAGCTGAAACCAGTGGCATATGAAACTAACCTCCCAACACGAACTATGACACCAAGATCACATTAAAAGGAGTTCAAGTGAGAGAGCTATGATATGTTGAAATTGACACATGAATCAGCATCTTTTACCAAAACAAGCTTTGGTATTTTGGTTATAACTCTCAAACTACACATCAGATTGCGACAAAATTGGTGCCTTGTGAAAATAGACTTAAAGATCTTTCCATGGATATATAATTTGTCACATTTCAAGTTATATACTAAGATTTATGCCTTCTGGAAGTTGTTGCTCGTGATTTCAGACATTGTCTAAGTACAGTAGACATTCGTTGGATCATAACTTTCTGTATACAATGAGTTTCGAGGTGATTCTTGTAGCATTGGAATGTAGAAGATGAGAGATTTTCGATGATATATAATTTGCCATGTTTTGAATCAAAATCAAGAATTCACTTAAAGGTTTCACTCGAGTAATATGCAAGTTATTTGAAACCTTACTCGAGGGACTACTTGAGTAATGTGTGAGATTTTGTTCCAGTAAGCTCTCTGCCAAGAATTGGAGGTCATTACTCAAAGGGCTTACTTGAGTGATCTCCAAAGTTATTTGAAGTATTACTCGAGTGACCACTCGAGTAATTAGGTAAAGCTTAATAGAATTTGCTCTCGGCCAAGATTTTCATTCAATTACTTGAAGGGATTACTGGAGTGATTTCCAAAGTTATTATAACCATTACTCGAGGGACCACTCGAGTAATCAAAATAAAAAGAGACACTTACTCGAGGGATTACCCAAGTAAGCAAGACATATTATGGTCAGACCACATTGACTTACTCTCTGACTTATTGTTGATGAAGTTACTCGAGGGACTACTCGAGTAATGAAGTGCAGAAAGCATGATTTTAATCCAACGTTCATTGATTTATTATCTATATGATTAAACTTTCATTGTATTAGTTTCCTGAGTATACTTGCAGAAAAATAATGAAGGAATCATGCATTAAGAGAGAAGTCAAATATATCGTCCACAACGTCCGAAACACCTACCAACCACAACGGCTAGTTTTCAAAATCGAAGAACGGTCAAACAAAGCTACGCCACTCTAACGAACAGGTTGAAATGCTTCCAACGGCTATCACAACTCATCTATAAATATGGGAACATTCAACGAAGAACAACACCAACAAGAACACAATGACACAAACATGCTCATATAATAAGCTATCTATCTCGACCCAAACACTCTCTGTTCTTATCTGTTTTCTACATTATGTGTATTTGAGAGAGTAATTGATTGTATTGTGCTTCAGTATTCATCTATTCACTTCTAAGAGAGAAGATTGATTGTAATATTTCATCATCAAAGTTGTATCCTTACGGGGTGTGTAAGGGAGAGTAACTCGTTTGTAACCTTACGGTGTGTGTAAGGGAGAGTAACTCGTTTGTAACCTTATGGTGTGTAAGGAGGAATAACTCGGTGAGAGATTTGTAAAAGTCTTCGCAAGTGCTCGGCTAAACTTGTGGGTTGTAAAGGCTTTTCTTGTGCCTGGATTAAACAAAAAGATAGTGGATTTGAAAATCTCAGGAGGAGCCTGGGGACTGGACGTAAGCCATCGTAGATTGAACCGAACCAGGATAAATCATAGTTTGCATACTCTCTTCCTTAAACTCTTAAATTTCCAGCATATATTAACTGTTGATTTAAAATTCATTACTTTCATATTTATTGCTTCCACTAAAATGAGGAAAGACTTTTAAAGTTCTTAAGTTTTTATCTTACACCCAATTCACCCCCTCTTATGTGTTAGCCGGTCCTAACATTTTCTATTAGAGCTGGACTCTTGTTTAAAGGACTTAACCGTCTCAAGAGCTTATAATGGCTGATTTTGGGTGTTATATGCTTTCCAAAGGTTTTGACTATTTAATTCCACCTATTTTGAAATATATTGATTTTTGGTTTTGGAAAGCTAGAATGACATCTTTTATAAAATGCTTTGATTATGATATGTGAGATGTTTTTACAAATGCTTTTGATTTCAAACTGAGAAAGGATTGGACAGAAAGAGAAAAGAAAATGTTTTTGTTGAACATTAGAGCAATGAAAATTTTGTATAGTGCTTTAACTGAAAATGATTTTGAGAAAATTAGATTTTGCCCTACTGCAACAGATATTTGGGATACTTTTGATTCTATGTATACTTCTAACAAGTGTGTTGAAGTTGAAAGTGTTGACAGTTCATGTGAAACTACAAGCTACATATCTACAATTCATAAACAAGTGGAAGTTGACAATGAAATCATAGAACACTTCCATGATCTTGTCAACATAGAAGAACAAGAGGAAGATGATTCCCAAGAAGAGCTCATTATGGACGAATTTCATCGATCATCCTCTAGAGCTCAAGATACACATATGGTAAACAGTTCCAATTCTTCTAGAGTTATTTTAAAAACTGATTTTCAAAGTTTGCATAAAAGTATTTTTCAATCAAGTATTGATTCTATTGAGAAAAGCAAAAAGGTTTTCAATCATGCTGGAAATTCATGTGGGAAGAAAGAACTTAGGCAAACTGATCATTTAAGATCATCTTTTCTTGATCGACACAATACTTGCATAGAATCTCATAATGCATATCATCATATTATTTGCAATTTTTGAGGTAAATCAGGTCATATTTCTCACACATGCTATATTAGGAGAAATTCTAATGTGAGAAATAAATTTGTTTGGATTCCTAAAACGAAAGTGAGTTTAAATGCTAACGTTCAAGGACCCAAAGCAAAGTGGGCACCAAAATGTCCATTTGGTGTTTCATGTGTGCAGATTAATTCTAGAAAAATGGACAAAAGGGTACTGAGAAAATGAAGAAGATTCCAAGAGTTCCTAATGCACATAAATGGAGATTCACATCAATTAGGAGAACTCTCGGATCACCCATTGCTGGAACTGCAAAGTTTAATCACAAAGAAAGGCAATGGAGAAAAGTAGTACATTCCACCTTAAGAATGGACTACCATAGAGTACCATTCAACTATCTTGAGGAGAACAAGAAAAGGAGAATCTCTCAAGCATCAAGTAAAAGCTTCCTGGAGTCTATAAATTTTGAGAGAAGGTTGTCAGTACCCAAAGCAAGATATTCAAAGTATCAACATCATAGAAAGATGTAGTGGATAAGCAAAAGCAGTCTTCCAAGTATCTAAGACAAAGGTACATAATGATAAAACCTCATATGCTATTGTCTGTAATATTTATTGAGGTTTTATATTTTGGAACCTTAGGAATGAGCATTGCAAATGATTTTCAAATTATGTTTTTGCATCTCTTAAAAAGCCACTTAATAGATTTATTTATAAAGGGATTCCAATGCTCAATAGGTTAATTCTTTATGCATATATAGTGATTTGAAAAGAAAATATTTATTTTATACATAAAGACATATTTAATTCATTATGCTCAATTGCCTTGAAATGTTTATATTCTTAGAGCATGTGAATTTTATCTTGATTCCTACAAGCTAACAAGAAATGGATCCAATCAATGTTGGATACCATGAAGAAAAGAAATTTATACAATCCTGTAGGATAAGAAAAAGGCTTCTCAAGACTATAGCCACATGAAAACAAGTTCATATCTTGATGATGCTGAATTATGGAGTTTGGATTTTGGTGTTGTGTATGCAAAGGAGGAAAATCAATATTATTCCACCAAAACCAAGCAAGCTATCACAAGGATAAGAAGAATTACGGTGATATCTAATCTTTACTCTATACTGTGCTTATATAAATTATTTATTTGGGTAATGAAGAACTTGTTCATTATTGCATACTATTAGCAATCAATCATTTATGGTTTTCAAAATGTTTTTAGATTGCTAAATGGACTAAAAGTGAAATTGTGCATAGTTTTTCTATGTATTTGAGTGTTGAAATGCACATTTAAAAATGTACTCAGATCCCAATTCATCTTGTTTATAAAAATGCATACACATTATATGAAAATTATTCATATCTTGTTTGCATTTAAATCAGTTTCAAAATTGGAAGTTAATATTTATATATACTGAAAGTCAGAAATGCTTCAAATCCATCCACTAGAGTTTTCCTCATCATTCACACATTGTCTTTTGATCTTAAACCTGTTACTGCTTGAACTCCACAATCTTCATTTTCTAACAAGTTAGACCTTATGTCTAACAAGTTAACTATCTATATGAGTTTCAAGTATATTCCCTAGAAAATAATTCTATATGTAAAAGCCTTGTGCCTGATGCATAAATCTTTGGTTGGCCAAGTTATTCCAAGCATTATGAATGTTCATTAGTGCATTAAATCTTAATGCATTAACCATTATTGTGGAATAACTTACTTGGATGATATTCTTGTACTTTAGTCATTTGGACTAATGAGTATGTGCTTCATCACTCATAAATTATTGTACTCATTTCGTTGTTCAAACACATTCACCATTGATAAAATCTATCTTTAAGTAAACAGTGTCATGTATTTGAATTCTTGAGTTGAATATTCATATCTTTTAAGGTACAACTCTAAGTGTCAAGATAGTTTATGGACCAAAAGCAAAGTCATGATGCTCATATATGTCTATCCTTTTTGGTTATCCATATGACTCTTGCTCTTTGGAAAATTCTTCCACATGTTAACTTTGATAATTAACATGTTATCTTAGTTGTTTTCTAAAAGAGAAGCTTTCTGCTATATATATATATATATATATTTAAACTGTTGACTTCCACCATTTTCAACATGAACATTGATTATAAACATGTTTGAAAGATGAGTTTTGTATATATTCAAAATCTCTATTTCACAATGCACTATTATGATTTGAAATTACATATGAGATTTGAAACAATTTGCATATCTCATTATCATTCTTGAAAAACTTGATTTCATTCATGATTTATCATTTCATAACAGTTGGTCATTATGAATAGATTTTCAACTCTCTTTGATCTGACTTACATCAATTGCATGAAAATCTTATTAATGACATATTTTTCTATAAAAAGTATATTTGCATACTGTTATTGTGAAAACGTCATTCTTGGTATCAATTGTTTGCTATTCTTTATGACATGAATTAATTGGATGACATTATAATTTTAATCTTTGGTGATTTAATACACTCTTTGCTCAAATATCATATGATTCAATTGTATAAGAGCATAAGAGTTATAATGTCTAATACTGTATGGACTCAAGAGAAAGTTGGGTATCAAAGAGCATATACTTATACTTTTGCAGGAATTGATCAAAATGCTCTACTTTTGAATACAAAGATTAGAGGCTAACAGAGGAGGCATGACTGGCAGTGTTGTAGTTTAGAGAAAGAGGAAGAAGACTTCTTAGTAGGCCTAGCGGAATTCAATTTGAAGAAGCTCAGGCCTAGAGATCAAGGATACTCATGTGTTGGACTCATACTTGCAACACTATAAGTCTTTGCCATCCAGCCATCTTCCCTAGTACCAAAAGGAGTTACACTTCTTTATTACAACATGGAACATGATGAGTTATGTTTTGAGGAAGGCACAATAATTGAAGAGACATTGGAGACAACAATAAGAGATTAGAGGGTCATCATCTCAGCCTCAAAGATCAATAAGTGGTTGGAATTCAACAACCCTTCTACTAGACCTTTTAATGAGTTCAACGAGCCTGAGAAGTATAGAATCATCAAACCATGAGACCTAATGAGGATTCTAAACTTCAATCATAGCTTTTTATGCAATCTTTACTGGATTATCTGCTATACCTATACTAGAGCTATGGTGAATAAGGCTAATAACTGCACTTACTTCATTAAGAAGAATTATCACACAATGGCCTTTATCATTAGCAAGGAGGAGAGGAATACTGGAAAGATCATGTATGTCAAAGAACAAGAGGTATATATATATATATATACTTCTACAGGACTTACTCCAAGTAATCTGCATTTACTTCAAGTAGACCTTTAAGTAATCAACAATTACTTCGAGTAGACCTTCAAGTAATTTGCAATTACTCCAAGTAAGTCTGAATCTCACTCCAAGTTAACACAAGAGGCATAGAGGATAAGAGATGAGACTTCAAGAATAGATGAGATACAACATTTTGCTAGAGCATGTCTCCCTGGTCCTTGATTCTTTGGTCTATCTGTCCAAGGCTATCTGAGAGAGGAGCTCAACAATCACATAGAGCTTGCTACAAACAATGTTGAGTTCATCACTTCTGTGAATGATTAGAACACTCTGTGATTTGATCAACCAGAACTTCAAGGCCTTATTCTAAGCTTATTTTGGTATTCTTAAGTGATCACAAAGATTATGCTTCAGAATCCCTCCATACTGATCACATCAATAGACAATGACTAGCCAACGATGCATCAATGGACTGCAAAGGATTATGACTCGAGTGAGGTATTGTATTCTTTAATTCAAATTCTATGAGTTGCATCACTTAAAGTGAACACTTGAGTAATGACTCAAGTAATACATGGTTACAGCCTTAAAACCCTGAATAGCATCATTATTTTCAAACTTGATTTCTCTCTAATGTTCATATTTTCATACTCATTCTCTCTACAAAATTTCCAATGATTTTACAAATCTAGGAGAGTTATTAACTTATTATTCACAACGATTCTCTTTTAAGCCAAGCATTCATTAAGGGGAGCTCACAATCACAAGTGTTTTATATCTTAAAAGCTCATCTCGTTTATTGAAAGAAAATCCTTTTAAGATACTCATATGAATTCACTATCTTTTAATTAGTTTTTGATGATGAGTTACTCTTATATTTTCCTTTCATTGTAACCCCCTTCGCGATTAAGGCCGAGATTTAGTTCATAAACACGTAATCGATGTAGAATTAGAGACCTTAAATGATTTTGGGACTTAAACAAAATCAAACTTCCCAAAATCATGGCTTACAAAAACTTTCACAACATCTGTTCATGACAGTCTCATATTCACATTTCAATACTAAATGGCCTGTACAAGTTGATTTCATTCACAAATATCAGAGTATAAGGCAAATTCCCGACACACTCGGGTTCCATTCATTAATAAGGGTTTTACAAAGGCACAAAGCCCACAATTCATTACCCTTAACTTGGGGATTACACAAAACTATACTACCAATCCCAATATACACAATTGTTTTCCAAAAATATCCAAAAGATATACATGATAACCAATAACCCAAAATATACATCTAAATCAGAGCTTTATCCGCTCTTCGTCGCCCGCTTTCCCTTTGATCCTTCTGCCCTGTCTAAAACATGGTTTTTTGGGAGAGTGAGATTCTAAGGAATCCCCGTAGTAACAAATCAATCATATAATGTACAATAATAATGCATGTAAGCAAATTATTAACCACAACAAGGAACTATAACGGCAGTTACAACGGCAATGGTTAGTATGACACATGTCATCCCTTACGATTGCTCACGGTGAATTGCTCACGTTGCATTGCATCACAGCAATCCACGCAATACATTTCACCACAGTTGGGATTCATATAATGCATTTCATAAACAAGCCATACAGGCAAGATATGCACAGCCCACGGCTGGATTCACAAACGCTGCCCCACAGGTCGGATTCACAATATCCATGTCGATTACGACGGCAGTTCAACGGCCGACCTAGAGATGACCACCGTCAATCCCTACACGTCTCACACTAACCTGCTCACGCCGTAATGGACCATGGCACACATTTCAAAAATTCAACAATAAGTTATGCATGCCAAAACATCATACATAATATGAGAGAAGAGTCACTACCTTGATCCTTCCGGGCGTACTCCGGCACCGGTCTCTCCCGCCTAGGGCAAATGTCGTATCCTAGAATCATGATTAGGGACGAAGAGTTATATTCTATTCCAAGACTTAATTAACTAGAAACACTTAATTTTGGTTATCATAATTGACCCTTAAGAGGCCACAAATACCTCTAATAAAACCCTCAAAAGGTTGGGAAACAATAGGTTAGAGATCTCCTTTCGAAAACTCAAAGTGCTAGAACACAGGGGTTGGCCACGGCCAGCCCTTCCTTGGGCCGCGGGCAAAATATGGTCAGATGGTCACTGGCCGCGGCCAGCCACCCATGGGCCGCGGCCAGAATCAGGCTAGAAAGGTTTGGGCAGCGGCCAAGAAATCCCCTGATTCTTGGCTGAACTTCCAAAATTCATAACTAATCCTAGAAAAATCGAAACGAGGTGATTCCAAAGCCAAATGAAAGGTATATAAGTCCTCTTTCAAGGAAAAATATAGCCCTTCACTGGAAACCACTACACAAATACAGAATCACCAAAACGACACACTACTCCAAAACAGAGTTCTGTTTCAATCCCAAACTTTGGACAACCATATCTCACAGAATAATAAACAAAATGACAATAAATATATGTCCATTTTGAAGCTTGGGATGTGAAATTTAAGACTGGAAAGTTTTATAATTTTCCAATACCAGTTGGTCATTCAAAACGCTCGTTCAAACTGACTGCGAAAAACAGAGCTCAAACAAGACTGATTTCCAACTTTTCCCAAGTGATCCTAATGAATCCAAAATCAATAACCAAGCTCATTCCCATGCAAAATCACTCAAGGAATCCAATAGGAATGTCAAAATCACCAAAATTCTATTCCATTATCATGCTTTGGTTTTGGGTAACATTAAACACTAAACTCTCAAAATCTCCAAACTTAACAATTTCAAACCCAATCAATTCTATCTATCCAAAATGCATTCCAAACATACAAATTCCATATCAAACACATACCAAACTCCCAAAGGCCCTCATTTTCAAAAATGGGCCCAAAATTCCAGAAAATTCAAACTATTTCAAATGGTATGAAACTTAGATAGATAGATAGGTCTCACTCACCTTATCAACTTCTCCAAAAAGAGTTCTTGATTCACTACTTTCCAAAATTTCGTGTGATCACAAACCACAACCAATGGACAAGCTACAACCATAGAAATGTAACTCTTAACTCAAGGATCAACTTTAATGAAGGGAGTTTGAGCAATAGAGGTCATTTTCCCTTACCTTTTTAGACTTTTCTTCCTTCCCTTTCCCCTTCCATGGCTGACGAGAGAGAGAGAGAGAGCAAGAATGAGAGAGAGATGGTGAGATGGAGTGTGAGGAAGAAGAAACAATAGTACTCCCCCCATACCTCCAGCTGAATACAAGGGAAGAAGAGAGGGAAAATAAGCTTCTTTATTCCCTTTTGACTTTTACACACCTTTTTCCACATGTCAACTTGCTATTAGCTTACACCAATTAAGTCACCAATTAGCTACTTTGATCTCTCCATTAGCCATTTTAATCACACATCCCATTTTCTCTTAGTTAGTAATTAATTTCTCCCTTAATTACCAACTCATGACCAATAATTCCATTCTTCCAATTTCTCAATAATTATGACGTATTAATTAAAATAGCCATAAAACACATAATAATTCAAATTAAATTCATAATTATCCACAATAATCATGATTTGCCCTTAATCAAAAATTGGGATATTACATTCATGATCTTAATTTTCAACATATCATATAGAACCAATGACTTTGATTTGTGTAATAAATTTGATACTTGATGGCACTAACCATTCTCCTTACAAGAATGCTTTTATTTATAGTAGGAGAATTTTCTCTATGCAAGAACATTCCTTAACACACTAAAAGGAGCATATATCAACTATGAGGACATATGCTTTAACAATCGGTTAAGGGAGATATATTGGCTGTAACATTCAAAGCAACAAATACATACGGCAATACAAATGAGCATTAAGCATGCTGAACAGAAGCTTAACTCAATTGAAGAATCCTAGCAATAACATGAATATACATTAGAGTTGGACAATAGAAGTGTGTTGAACACAACATCATGAACCAGCATTGCCAAAGAATAAAGCAACGGACTTCATGGAGTTCATCATTTTCCAAAAACTACATGAGCATTTCTAAACCCTCTCTTTATATTTTGAGCTTACTTTACATATCCTTGATTATGAAAGTTTTCTTGAAAACCTCTCCAAATTGTTTCAAATTTGTTTTCATGAAAAACTAGGGAGAGAAACTTGTTTTCCTGATACACTTATTTTGATGAATGACATTTCTCATTTGATTTTATATTTACTTCTCTATAAGCATTCCTTCCTTATACTTCAAAATTTTTGCTAATGTCAAATAGGGGGAGAGAAAGGCATGAAAAATATGTTGTTTTTAATTTACTTTTATAACTCATACATATTTTTCTTAAAGGATTTGCCATCATCAAAAAGGGGGAGAATGTTAGATATGATTAGTTTTGATGATGTCAAATATATACGTCAAGCATTAAGAGTACATAATCTTCTACATTGACTAACTACTATATTTAATGTTGTATATCTTGTAGATTAGTCAAGCAAGAACAAGAAGGAGATTGAAGATATTCAAGAAGATATATAGTTAAGTTATGAAGAAAGATCATCAAGAGGATGATATTCAAGAAGATGATATTAGTCAAGCAAAGAAAGAAGAAGATTGAAGATATTCAAGAAGACATCTAATTGGGCTATAAAGAATGATCATCAATTCAAGAAGGTATCTAGTTGGGTGAGGAAGAATGATCATCAAGAGGAAAAACAAGAAGAAAGAGATTAAAGAAAGAAGAAGAAATATTGAAGAAAGAGATTGAAGAAAGAAGAACTTGCAAGATCAAATGAGAATATCATGATTCAAGCTCTTAAAAGTGATACTGGAGGTTGGAATGGGTCAATACGAAGTTAAAATGACATATATGGAAGTTATGGCAACTCCATAGATGATTACTCAAGTAAGCCGTCGAGTAATATGGCATTACCTCATTTTGGAGGTGATTACTTGAGGGCTTACTGGAGTAATCTGCAAAGTTACTTGAAAGATTACTCGAGGGCTCCCTCGAGTAATGGCACTCTGTTTTCGCGCGGCAGAATAGAGGTTCGGTATTTTGGTGATATCTCTCTAACCACATGTTGGATTGAGCTGAAACCAGTGGCATATGAAACTAACCTCCCAACACGAACTATGGACACTAAGATCACATTAAAAGGAGTTTATGTGAGAGAGCTATAATATGTTAAAATTGACATATGAATCAGCGTCTTTTACCAGAACAAGCTTCGGTATTGTGGACATAACTCTCAAACTACACATCGGATTGAGACAAAATTGATTCCATATGAAAATAGACTTAAAGAGTTTTCCATGGATATATAATTTGTCACATTTCAAGTTATATACTAAGATTTATGTCTTCTGGAAGTTGCTGCTCGTGATTTCAGACATTGTCTAAGTACAGTAGACATTCATTGGATCATAACTTTCTGTATACAACGAGTTTGAAGGTGATTCTTGTTTCATTGGAATGTAGACGATGAGTGTAACACCCCAAATTTCAGTTAAGGGCTAATTATAATTATTAAGGATAATTATTAAATTAAAGTGGAATAATTATGTGTTTTGTGGCAATTTTAAATAAGGTGCCATAATCAGGAAAATTGAAAGAATGAAATTGTTAGGCAATTAGTTAGTGATTAATAGAGAAATTAATTACTAGCTAAGAGTAAAATGAGAAGTGTGATGATAAGGCTAATGGAGGGATTAGAGAAGCTTATTGAGTGTTTACTTATGAGAGCCAATAGGGAGGTGACATTTGGCAAGATTGTGTATGAAGGGAGAGATATGAGAAAAGTCAAATGGGGGAGTATTTTATCATTTCTCTCTCCTCTCTTCCCTTGGTTTTTGGCTGAGCATGAAGGGAGTATGATTATCATCATTTCTCATCTTCTCTCACACTCTATCTGTCTCTTCTCTCTCTATCTCTCTCGTTCTCTTCTTCATTTCTATCGGCCATTGTTGCCAAAGAAAGAGAAAGCAAAAGCTGGAATATAAGGTAAGAAGATGATCTCCTTTACTCAAACTCTCTTCTATAAAGTTGTTCCTTGCATTGAGAGCTTCATTTTGGTGGTTATGATTGGCCATTGGTGTTGATTTGTCACATCAAGAAAATCTAAAAGTTAGGGAATCAAGAAGTGTCTTTGGAAAAGTTGAAGAGGTACCTTTCTATCTATGTTTCATGCCATTTGATGAAGTTTGGAATTTTTGGTAATTATAGCCTTAAATTAAAAAATGAGTGTCATTGGGAGTATGACATGTTATTGGCATGGAATTGGTATATTTGGAATGTATTTAGATAGATAGAAAGGGATTTGGAATTGAATGATTAAGTTTGGTAAGTTTGGAATTTTGATGTTTATGTTGCCTAAAACCAAAGCATGATAATGGAATAGAAATTTGGTAGTTTTGATGGTTCCTTTGGTTTCCTTGGGTGTTTTTATGTGAGAATAGCTTTGGTTGAGGTTTTAGGTCTATTGGAATCACTTGGGGAAAGTTTGGGAAGTGCTGTCAGTTTTCTGCATTTTTTGGATTATGATAGCATCACTCGAGTGTGGGATAAACATCACTCGAGTGAGGATGAGTTCACTAGAGTGTGATAGTGTATTTTATCTTTCTGCTTCCAGTTTCATATTGCACTTCCGTGTGTAGAGGCAAGAGTGTTGTCTCACTTGCAAGTGTGTTGAGTTCTCACTCGAGTCAGCCTCGTCTCACTCAAGTGCAAGTGTATTTGACACTATGAACTCTCGTCTCAGGTTGTCACTCGTGGTTAAGACTCAAGAGTGTGCCTTAATACTTGAGAGTGTTAAGCCATCACTCAAGTGCAAGGGTTCTCACTCGAGTGTTCCTTTTCCTCGAAAGTTCTTGTACTCTCGGGTTCTCACTTTTTGTACTTCACTTCCTAGAACCCGAGTAAGCATTAGTCTATCACTCGAATGAGGTCTTCTTTACCCAAGTGTCCGTACATTATCACTCGAGTGAGGCCATCTTCACTCGAGTGCAACAGTGAAAAATCATGTCTTATGCTTCCAAAAGGGAATCTTTGGGATAGTTCTTCCAACCCTTTTAGGACTTGTGTTAGAGCCATATGTGAGGCTTAAGCAACAGTAATGATAACCAACATTAAGTGTTATGAAAGTGAGAACTTGAAGTGGAGAATAACCCGATGTCCTCGATTTGGTTTATAGGGTTCGATATTCTCCTTGATCGTGAGTAGCTGGTGCTGGAGCACACGTGGAAAGAATAAGGGTAGGGAACTTACCTCTCCTACATGTATTTGATAAGTGTATTGGTGTATTGATGCATGTTATTGCTTTACTTAATTATGTGAAACATACATGAGTGATTGAAGCTCTGTTTCAACTTATGCTATGGCCATGAGTATATTGTTTGAACATTGAGCATGCTGATATGTCATTGTGTGAACATGAATTATATATTGCATGTCATGCATTAAACACTTATCTTGCTTGCATATTAGTATTATTTTCCTACTGAGATTCCCTAGAATCTCACCCTCCCCTACCAACAGTGTAGATAGGGCAAGTGGATCAAGATGGAGCAAGCAACCAAGAGCGGCTAGGTCTCCTTATGGGCAAGTGCATTGGTAGTTGGTTATCGTTATATGTTGGTATAATGGTATATGTTTGGTTGTATATATTCAGATGATAGATTGGAATGTGTATTTGGAATGAGTACTGTGTAATCCCCGTATGAGGGCTTGTATGAGCGATTATGCCCTGTAAGGCTTTGATCAATATATGGAACCCGGGATTGGCCGGGAATTATTTTGTGTACTCTGATATATTTAAATATGATTTATCTTTGTGTAGTAATTTTATCCGGAATGTGAATGTGAGACCAAGTTATAAATGATTTTGAAAATGTTATTCGATTGTTATTGGTCTCTATTTCATTTTTATCGCGTATTCCGGATATTAATTACGGCAGGGGGTTACAATGAAAGCTTTCTGATGATATATAATTTGCCATGTTTCGAATCAAAAACAAGAATTCACTTGAAGGGCTCACTCGAGTAATGTGCAAAGTTATTTGAAACCTTACTCAAGGGACCACTCGAGTATGTGTGATATTTTGTTCCAGTAAGCTCTCTGCCAAGAATTGGAGGTCATTACTCAAAGGTCTTACTCGAGTTATCTCCAAAGTTATTTGAAGTATTACTCGAGTGACCACTCGAGTAATCAGGTAAAGCTTAACAGAATTTGCTCTCGGCCAAGATTTTCATTCAATTACATGAAAGGATCACTAGAGTGATTTCCAAAGTTATTATAACCATTACTCGAGGGACCACTCGAGTAATCAAAATAAAAAGAGACATTTACTCGAGGAATTACCCGAGTAAGCAAGACATATTATGGTCAGACCACATTGACTTACTCTCTGGCTTATTTTTGATGAAGTTACTCAAGGGACTACTCGAGTAATGAAGTGCAGAAAGCATGATTTTAATCTAACGTTCATTGGTTTATTATCTATATGATTAACCTTGCATTGTATTAGTTTCCTGAGTATACTTGCAGAAAAACAATGAAGGAATCATGCATTAAGAGAGAAGTCAAATATATCGTCCGCAACGTCTGAATCGTCTACCAACCACAACGGCTAGTTTTCAAAATCGAAGAACGGTCAAACGAAGCTACACCACTCTAACGGACAGGTTGAAATGCTTCCAACGGCTATCACAACTCATCTATAAATATGGGAACATTCAACGAAGAACAACACCAAAGAGAACACAATGACACAAACATGCTCATATCATAAGCTATCCATCTCGACCCAAACACTCTCTGTTCTTATCTGTTTTCTATATTATGTGTATTTGAGAGAGTGATTGATTGTATTGTGTTTCAGTATTTATCTATTCACTTCTGAGAGAGAAGATTGATTGTAATCTTTCATCATCAAAGTTGTATCCTTACAGGGTGTGTAAGGAAGAGTAACTCGGTTGTAACCTTACGGTGTGTAAGGGGGAGTAACTCGGTGAGAGATTTGTAAAAGGCTTCGCAACTGCCCGGCTAAACTTGTGGGTTGTAAAGGTTTTTTTTGTGCCTGGATTAAACAAGAAGATAGTGGATTTGAAAATCTTAGGAGGAGCCTGGGGACTGGACGTAGGCCATTGCAGATTGAACCAAACTAGGATAAATCACAGTTTGCATATTCTCTTCCTTAAACTCTTATATTTCCAGCATATATTAACGTTGATTTATAATTCATTACTTTCATATTTATTGCTTCCACTAAAATACGAAAAGATTTTTAAAGTTCTTAAGTTTTTATCGTACACCCAATTCACCCCCTCTTGGGTGTCAGCCGGTTCTAACAATTGGTACTATAATTTCCTTGTTTTTATTTTAAGTGTAAAATTTGTCATGAATCTTAGCTTGTATTTTATGTGTACTTATAATTTTTTTTCATATCACTACTACAAAATAACGATTTGGTGGCGCACCTCCAATGACCCTTTTTTAAAGAAGAGCCATAGCAAACTGGATTTTTTTGCCTAACCAACCTTGGCCGGTGCTTCCACTAGAAAGTGCCGGAGGAGGCAGTGCCGCCTTGACTGACGCTTGTCACACCAAGAGTCGGCCAAGGCCAATCTTGGTTCCTTTTTTTTGGTTCAGCCTGTAGCTACTTCTTTTTTTTCTTTAGGGCCCCTCCTCCGACGCTTTTTGGGGCAAACGCTAGCCAAGGCGGCGCCTCCTTGGCCGACGCTTACATTACCAAGAGCCGGAGGGGTTTTTTTTTTGCGTTTTGGCGCCTGAGGTGTTTTTTTGGTCATCTCCACACCTCCTCCAGCACTGCTGGGGCAAGCGCTAGTCAAGGCTCTTGCTGACAATCCCCATTCTATTGTTTTTTTAATATGCTTCAGATTCTGAAAGGTTGCATGTAATATCCCAATTTAGGATTAAGGGCTAATGACTTTGAGATTCATTGTAATTAGTGTAATTAAACACTTTTGGTGAAATATGATATGAATTTGCGATGAATATTCATTGGTGCTTAGAGATCAAGGGTTGAGATTCATTAACCATGGGTTGGAATCTAGTGTATGAAGTCTATGTGAGCTCATAGAGGAGTGATTAAGATATTGACATGTGACATAGTGTGGACCATAGGATGTAGACAAGAGGACAAATAATCACTTTACTCTCTCTTTTCTCTCTTGTTCGGTTGAGGGAGGGAGTATGGACGAAAAAGAAGCTTCATCATCATCATTCCTATCTCTCATTTTCTCTCTCTTCTTCTTCCATTTTCGCTGGTCACAAGCAAGAAAGAGAAAGCAAAGCTTTGATTTTGGGTAAGCAATGATCCTCTTAAGTTAAAATCCTCTTCTCTAATGTTGTTCACCTCATTGAGAGCTTCATTGTGGTGATTTCAGAATTTTAAATAGAGGTGATTTGGGTGTTGATTTGAAATTGAAAGTTGAAGAATCAAGATTCTAGTTTTGGCAAAGTGAAGAGGTAGGCATTTAGTACATTTTGATATATTGTTTGTGATTTTTGGACAAGTTTGTGAAAATCTTGAAATTTGCCCTAGTTATGCCAAATGTTGAATATATGAGTTTCATTGTGTTTGAGGTTGGAAATGGTCTATTGTGAAGATATTTGAGTATTGAATTTAGTTTGGAATGTTGGAAATGTGTTAAGAGAAATTGGGATATTGTGTGTCATGGAGACCCAAAGGCATAGTTATGGTTAAAAGGGTTTTTGGGGTGTGTGAGAGGTTCCCAATGTGTTCCCTAGTCAGTGCTAAGTGTGTATGAGCTTTTGGTAGAGTTTGGGGACCATTGGGTATGAATTTGACCATCTGGTATTTTCTGTTGTTTTCTGCGTTTTTGGTCTCTGATGCACAACACTCGAGCAGGGGAAGATCATGCTCGAGTGCGGTGTGCATTTTCCCTTTTCTGCTTTAAGTTTTGTTTGGGTTCGTTGAATGAGGCTCGAGTATACTTCTTTGTTCTCGAGTGAGGGAAGATCATGCTCGAGTGAGCTTGGGCTGGCTCGAGTGATAGTGTGAGCCCAGAGTTGGGGTTGCTCTCGAGTCCTCACTCGCTGGTTAATGCTAAGAGTGTGCTCTGACACTCGCAAGCATAGTTGTCTCACTCGAGTACTGGGTGTCATGCTTGAGTGAGCTTGTCCCTCTGATGGTTGCATGTGCTCTCGGGTTGTCACTCGTGGTGTTGCACTTTCGGGGACTTGAGCATATTTGGAGCCATCACCCGAGTGCAAAACTTGGTGCTCGAGTGATGTGAGCACTTTCTGGCCATGAAGGTTGCTCACTGTCAAACACTCGTGGGTGAGAGTCGTTCTCACTCGAGCACAAATCTCTCATCACTCGAGTGAGGTCGTCTTCACTCGAGTGAGGCTATCAGAAATCAGTGTTGTGCCTTCAAAAAAGGGGTCTTTAGGGTAGTTTCTTCCAACCCTTTAGGCATATGTGTAGGCCTCTATTAGCCACCTAAAGAGTCCTAAATGATAACCAACTTAGAATCTTATGAATTTAAGAACTTGGAAAAGAGATTGATTGGTTGTCCCTAATTTGGTATAGGATTTGACATCTATCGCCTTTGTGAGACCATAGTACCGGAGCCAGTCAGGAAAGATACAGGTAGTGACTCTTTCTTTATACCTTATGTGATATATTGTATGTGTGCTATATCATTGTGATGTGCTGATTTCGTATGCTACAAGATATGTGGAATTGTGTATGCACCGCTATACCAATAGTCCCTGAGTCGCTAACAACGGTTCGAGTAAGGGCTGTGTGCTTTCCCGGCGGTAAAAGGGGGATGAGGTTAAGGTGTAATATATGTGATTATGTGGGCCGAAAGGCTAATTGTGGGCCGAAAGGCTATATGTGAGCCGTAAGGCTATTCGTAAGCACTGCCATACCAACAGTCCCTAAGTCGCTAACAACGGTTCGGGTTAGGACGGAGTGCCTTCCTGGCGGTAAAAGGGGATGAGGATGGAGTGTGATTTGTGTGGCTGATATGTGGTGATTTGTTCATATGCTATGTGATTACATGTGGTATGAATAATTGGTTACTACTGGGATTCTTTAAAATATCACTCTTTCCAAATGACTAACCTTTTCAGACAGGGCGAGTGGCTCAAAAGGGAAGCGGACAACCAAGAGTAGTTAGGATTACTCTGAAACTTTAGTGGTTGTTGGTTATCTATTTTGGTTTGGGATTACTATTTGTACATAAGATGTAAATGTAAAATTTTGGAATATGTAATCCCCATTTTGGGAAACCTTTAAACCCATGTTATATATGTAAGTAACTCGGGGTTTGCCAGGATTTTAGTTTCGCACTCTGATATTTATTATGTGATTTAATTTCTCAAGTAATTATATTCAAATGTGAATGTGAGACTAGGAATAATTACGTTTTGAACTGATTCTCGAAATACCCCATCTCTTGAATGAGGGATTATAAATTGTTATTTTGTCTTATTGGTTTCTATTTCACTTAAATTTCGTAATCCGGATGTAATTACGGTGAGGGGGTTACATTGCACAGCCTTGTCGTGTGCACAAAAGTTGTCTTCTTTATCTATCTATGTATTATCTAAACTAATGAGAGAGCCAGAGAACACACACCGCGCGCATAGAGACTATGGGTGAGAGTTAAGAGTTACACCACCATAGCGTAGAAATCAAAGAAGGCGATCAAGCTTGGATTATCACCTTCATTCCTCCTTCATATGCTAAGGACATACAAGATGATGAATAGTTAAGGCACTCCGTTAATTAAGATAAGCTTCAGCACCTTCTTTCCTTATTTATTATTTATTTATTTTGCCAGTATCCTTCTTTCTTTATTTAATTTATATGATTTTTGGTATTAATTATCTTATTATCCTTTACTTCTATTTAATTTTCCAATGATTAGAATTATTTCAATAGGGAGAATTTAGAATTTTTTTTTGTATTTTAACTTATTTAATTTTTTTTCGTTTAATTACAAGCTAAGAAGTTGGTACGCAGATTCACTGTCACCATTCATTTCTTTATCACTTAGCTTTCACGTGAATAATAGAGACAATAATATATACTGTACTTTCTAATCTTACTTCTCATTTGTCTGTCTTAATAATAATAATGTAATTACTATTCATATTCATTTGTCTTTATATCAATTAAGGTTACGTTTGAAGACTAATAATGACTAATAATAATAAGACGTAGGTAGATTAAAACAAGTATTTGGGATGCAATGGTGTAACTCCTTGTTGTAATCAATATTCCAATTACGCAATTAAAGTGACATAGAGACCAATAACAATCAAATAACATTTATAAACCCATATACTAGACAGGATTTTCACAAATACCTTTCGAAATCATTTAAAATCTGGTCTCACATTCACATTTCCGAATATAATTACTACACGAAGATAAATCACATTTAAATATATCAGAGTATGCAATGTAATAATCCCGGCAATCGCGGTTTCCATATATTAATCAAAGCCTTACAGGGCACAATCGCCCATACAAGCCCTCATATGGGGATTACACAGATATTTCTCATACACATAATCAAATCCTCATCCACATATACACAACTAAATCCAAATACAAATATCCCAACTATGATGATAACCAACTACCAGAATGACAACTCGAAGGAGTCCTCATTGCCCTTCCTTGGCTGCATGCTCCATCTTCGATCCACTACCCTGTCTGAAAGGTTAGTAGGGGAAAGTGAGATTCTAGAGAATCTTAGTAGGTAAACAATATCAATATGCATGTACGATAAATGTTTAATGCATGACATGCTTGTATCACATAACTCATGTTCATACAATGAAAAATTTGTAAGCTCAATGTTTCAAACAACATAGTAATGGCCATAGCATAAATTGAAACATAGCTTCAAATCACACATAATCATGCAAAGCTAAGACATGCACCAATACACTAACACAAATATCAAATACATGCAGAAGAGATATGTTCCGTACACTCTTTCCACATAAGCTCCGGCTCCGGCTGCTCATGATCAGGGCAAACACCAAACCCTATAACCAAAACAAGAACATAGGGTTAATCCCTTTTCCAATTCCTTAACTTTTAAATACTAAAGTTGGTTATCATCTATGACCCTTAAGTGGCTACCTAAAGCCTAAACACATGCCTAAAGGGTTCGGAAATACTTGACCAAAGACCATATTTTGAATCCTCAAAATCCCCTTTTTGACTGTAACACTCGAGTGATGGATGCCTTTCACTTGAGTGATAACCTCAACACTCGAGTGATGCCTCTTCAAGCACCCGAGTCCTACCGAGTGAAGCTCTAAAAGTGCTTACCCGAGAGCACAAAAATCCCAGAGTCAAAAGTGTACTCGAGCACAAAGACCCCCACCGAGTGATAGCCCAACACTTGCGAGTGCTAGCTCACACTCTTGACAAACCAACTGTGAGTGACAACCCGAGAAGCGGCTCTTAGTGTAGAAGCACATGATCGCTCGAGTGAGACCACCTTCACTCGAGTGATAACCCACATCACTTACAGGTGAGGAAGTGCACTCTTGCTTCTTCCATGAACAAATGCAACCAAAACTAAAGGGAAAAGGGAAAACATCACACTGCACTCGAGTGAGGACCAGGCACACTCGAGTGATGCTTATCAGAACCCAGAAAAGCAGCAGATATCAGAACTTTCCCAAACTTCCAACATATGTTCCCAATGGTTCCCAAACTCTAACACAAGGCTATTCCCACATAATTTCATATAAGGAACCCATTGGAAACTTCAAAATATCCAAAATCATACCACAATGAAATTTCCCCCTATGGTCACACTTATCACACACATTACCCAAATTTCTCTAACTTTACTTCCAAAGTTCCAAATCAATCCTAATGGTATCAAAACATACTATGACACTATTTTAACCACAATACCACATTCAAATCATCCATTTTGAAATTATACCAAATTACGGCAAATACTACAAATCACAAAACTCAACCAAACAACACAATATATAGATCAAAAGGGAGATATCACTCACCTCTTCCTCTTTCTCAAAGCTAATCCTTGATTCTTCATCTTTCCAAATGCCACGAACTCTCAAACACCTTCTTTCCCAAATCTAGAACCATAGAAATGAAGCTCTCATTACTATGAACAACTCTAAAGAAAGGTATTTGAGCTAAAGATGACATTAAGCTATCCAAATCTTACCTTTTCCATTTCTCTTTCCTTCCCCAAGCTCAACAAAAATGAAGGAAGTAGAGAGAGATGAGAGATGGTGACAATGATGAAGAGAAACAATTTTTGGTCCTCACACACACACACACAAATCAATTTAAGGGAGAGAGGAGAGAGGGAATGGTTTGAAAGTTTGACCAAGATTCAAAGGCTTAATTGTTGTCACTTGTCATGATCTCCCCACATCTCCCATGAGCTCACATACACACATATTCATGGGATTCCGCCCCTTGATCTATTGAACAATTCAATCCTAGCCATTGATCTTGAAATTACCAATGAGTTCCCTCTTCGGTAACCGATCAATTGGCCGGCAACTTTACCGTTTTGCCCCTGATTATGGTAATTCACACTGAATTACCACCAAACACATTTTCTCATTATTCTAGCCATAATATGCACCCTCCCTATATTTGAAGTCAATTTAGATGTTAATCCACAATTAAACTTAAATACAGGGTTTTGGCACTGCTCATAACACAAGCGACTATAGTCCATTTCATATTCTCCAAAAGGGTTTATTTATCACTAATCACATCCACTTTTGGAGTCAAAATCCCTTAATTGAAAATTGGGATATTACAAATGGCGCTTTTACAGAAACCACCATAGTTCCCTTCATCATTTAATTAATTAATTACTTATTTATTTTATATAATGAATGGATGTTATGGCGCTTGGTGTCCAAGCGCCATAGCTTTTATATACCTTTTACGCTGCTTAAGGTAAAAAGCTCCATACAAAGTGTACAAATTTGCCGCTCTCGCCATTATTATCGTCTTTTTGTCTTTCTCGCGCGTCCTCCTTCACTCCATTTTTTAAATCTAATTGGTCCCCACATTGTCTTTCTTGCATGTCCTCTTGCACTCCATTTTCAGATCTAATTGGTCCCCACTATACCTTTCTTTATCCATTGTCCCCACGGCCTCCTCTCTTTGACGACTGCTGTTGGAAGCTTCTTTGGTCCTACTTTTTGTTTTTTCTTATCTCTATGTGCGTATTTCTTTAAAAAATTTTGGTCATGCTCTACTGTTATAGTACAAAGCCTGGTTACCCACATGATTTGCTTTGTCTCAGCCTCGTACAAGAAGTTTCTCATCTCCTAAGTTTTCTTTAGGTACGTTTTCTTCTTCTTCTTGTTTTTTTTGGTAAAATATGTCGTGAATATTATATGTGTGGTCATGAATTTTTTTTTCCAGGTATTTATTTGAAGTTTCAGCTATCTTCTTAAAGCTTGGTCTACCGGTTGTTTTTTTCCTTTGTCTCAGCCTCTTACAGAAATTTTTGCAAGCTTGTAAGTCTTGAACTATATATTTTGTACAGAACTTTAATTCGTATATTTCCATGCACCTTTTTAAATGTTAGGTATCTAAAGATTTGTAATCAATTTAGAAATGTTGATTGCCAGAGATTTCTTATGTGTCTTACCAATCATTAAATTAAAGAAGTATTGAACTAGCTAGTCATTGTGTTAAATATCATTTAACTATGTAATATTCATTTCATTTATTTTTGTTGTGAGTTGTGAAAAATTAGTATGATACATGCTTGCGCTAGAGGAAAATGAATTGAAGGGCGTGGGAAGAACTCAAAGTGGTCATCAACCGAACATAAGTCCTAACCCTCAACCAGCAACCGACAGATTCCCTCATATCGACAACAATTGGCATCAATGGTACCAACTTTGATTAGCTGAGGAGGTCAGACAATACATTTCGATATCGACATCTATCATACAGCTATAGATGATCATGTCGATGATCGTGTGCTGAACGATGTGCTTACTCGTGATTGGCTTAGTTTGACAGCCATCAATATATGGATTAGGTACTTTATCATCATCGTCTATCACTGTTATTATTATTATTCATCGTTAAATTTGTTTAGGTTTTAATGACATTGTTTATTTTCTATAAAGGCAATTGCACCACGATCTATTACTGTACACGGCAAGGGCACATAGATTCATATTTGTCAACCCACACCTTATTGCGCAGCATAAATTAGATGTGGATGCACTATCTAATGATGTTAGGGACATATTCAAGCGACAAGCTAGCAACCCCTAATATGATTTTCATCTTTCCATATAATCTGGGGTAAGTTATTTGCGACAGTAATTTAATGTATGTTTTTTTTATTCTTCCACTTTTACTATAACATGATTGTCGAAGTAAAATCTTTAAAATATTTTATGGGATATTGGATTTTGATTGTTGTCCATCCAACGTGTCCTGGAGTCCTCGGGATTTACTATTTAGATCCTATAAAGACCGGTCTTCCAGACAACCGGCCTGATTTTAAGTTGTCGAAGTAAAATCTTTAAAATAATTATTTTGATTCGAGTTATTAGTCATTTTGATTTAGTGTGATTCTAGCTTGGGTTTTTACTCCTGTGGATTTGTAAAATGTAAATTGCTGTGGATTGAATGCGGGTTTAAAAAAAACGTACCTCCAATAGGGGAAGCGCTATTGGAGGTATACCACACCTCCAATGCTGCTTGCCCTGGGAAGCATCGTTGGAGTAGTATACTTCCTCCGATGCTTCTCTCAATAAGCGCCATAGCTATTTATTAAAAAAATTAAAATACTCAAGCTATGGCGCTTCCGTATATTCAAGAAGCGCTGTAGCTTTTTTTAATAGTGCTGGAAGCTACGACGCTTCCTAAGCGCTATAGTCTTCTCTAAATTAAGCGCCATAGCTCATATTTTTTTGTAGTAGTAGATATTTGCTTGAAGTTACAACTCTCCACTACTACAAAAAGGGGTTTTAGCGTCTCTATTTTGACACTTTTAACGTCCAAAAACTAGGGGACATCTATGTAGGGGGCTTAATATGTTTTAAGAAAAGACATTCCAAAAAAATGGGACGTCTAAAGTGAGACTTTAGATGTCCCAAATTGAGAATTGGGACGTCTAAAGTCAAGACTTTGACTTTAGACGTCCCAATTCTTAATTTGGGACGTCTGAAGTCCCCCCGTGGAGGACTTTAGGCATCCCAAATCTCAATTTGGGACGTCTAAAGTCCTCCACAGGGGGATTTTAGATGTCCCAATTTTTAATTTGGGACTTTAAAAGGTTTTATTTTTTTAAATGATTATTTATATTCTTCATTATCCAGCAAATTAAAATTACAGAAACATAATTGAAGATGGATTCATAAACCACAAAATGTCTCTTACAAAATGGTAAGGACATCTAGCACTACAATCTTTTTACTATATATATATATGTATAATAACAACAACTCATACAACCTAATATTATATATGTATAACAACAACCAGAAAGTGTCAAAATGTTTGTCACCACACAACTACAAACTAATTGTTGTTCATTTCATCAAAATAAATATACATATGTATCTCTCTCGATTTCCGAGCTCCAAGCATATAAAACAAAAACATTATTAGTATTGCATAACTACTAACAACTAGTTTATGATTCTGGCAAAAAAAAACAATCAAGGGAAAAACATTCCAATAACTAGAATCATGTAAATAAATTGAAAGAATTATAATAATTTCACATTGCAAGTTTAACTTAATTCTTCATGTAAATTTATATTTAAAGAAAAACAAACCTGATGAAAGCAGGGGAGAGGGCAGCCAACGGTGTCTATGTGCTTCCAATGTAGAGAGAAGACGTTGGAGGAGTTGTGTATGCATAATGGAGAGGAGAGGTACGCCAGAGGCTAAAAGCAATAAAGAAAGTGGGAGGTCTACGCCGGAGGGTGGAGGGGGCAAAAAAGGTGGAGGAGGTGTATGCCGGAGGGTGAGATAAGAAGGTGCTATGAGAATGGAAGGAGGTGGAGGAAAAGGGAATGAAGAAAAGGAAGAGAGGAAGAAGATTGAGGAAGACGAAGTGTAATAAATAAAAGGGAATAATGAAAAAGCTTACCCATAGTGTAGAGAAGACGAAGTCACGGGAATGAAAGAAAAAAGGAAATGTAGAAAAAAGGGAAGAGAAGTCATGGGGGATAGGAAAGATGGCAAAGGAGGGATGAGTTTCTGACATGGGAATGAAGAAAAGGGAAGAAAAGTCTCACGGATGTCAAAATTTCTGACATGACTTTAGGAGTCGTAAATCCCATGTGGGATGCCTAAAGTAAGTTAAATTTTTTTAATTTACTTTTTTGGCGCCAGTGGAAATCTTTAGGCGTCCCAAATAAAATTTGGGACGTCTAAACTCTACTTTAGGCGTCCCAAATAAAATTTGGGACGTCTAAACTCTACTTTAGCCGTCCGAAATTCAAATTTAGGACGTCTAAAGGTTTCCCTACGTACACATAATTACGAAAATGCCACCGCCTTCCTTTTTAACCACCCAATTTTAAAATTAGGACGTCCATTGGGATGGTTATATCATAATTCTGTAGTAGTGCTCTCTTGTTAAACTTCATATACATTATAAGTTTTTAAAATTTTTGAGCTTACAAATATAATTTTATTAATTGTTACCAGTTTAATTTGCTCAATGTAGTTTTTTTTTTTGAGTTATTTCATTCTGGTTTAGTTTGATTCTAATTTAGTTTTATTCAATTTGTTGTGAATTTATACTATAAAATATAGAGTTCATTACACTACTACAAAAAAGTAGTGTAATGGCGCTTATTTTATAAAATACTTTGGCCTTTAAGAAACGCCAAAGCTTTTGACGCCATTAAAAATTCCTGTGGCGCTTTTCAATTTACAGAAACGCCATACGTTACTTTATTAAATTAAATAACTATATTAATTATATATAGCGTTTCGGGAGGAAAGCGTCAAAGGAGGGGTACCCCTCCTTTGGCGTTTAAAGGAAAAACGCCAAAGGAGGGGGAACCCCTCCTATGGCGTTTTATCTGAAAAACGCCAAAGGAGGGGGCAGCCCTCCTATGGCGTTTTTAGAGAAAACGCCAAAGGAGGGGAACCTCCTTTGGCGTTTTTTCTTTAAACGCCAAAGGAGGGGTCCCCCTCCTTTGGCATTTTCACTTCAAACGCCATAGTAGGTTTATTTTTTTTTCTGTGTAGTGTAATACCTGATGGCCATATATATTATAAGCAAATGACCATATATTTCGTCTAATAGGCAAATATTACAATACAAAACGATGATGGTCATTTGTTCAAATAACTACAATGAATAATTATAATGATTAACAACTACAAAATATATTGTATTAACAATGATTATATAGTGTACAACTAATTTTATAAATGATTAAACAAAATAAGAATAGGCAAGAAAGAAGCTACATGCCGGCGTCTAAACTAACTAATTGCTTGACCATATATTCACACCATTCTTCAATGATTTCATCCATTTGATGGTCAGACAGCTCAGCACAACGTGCATCTTCATAATACTACATAAACAATCATGTATACAAAGAATGAAAATCACTAAATTTAGACACTTTGTCAATTAAAATTAAAACACAATATCAATCGCAACTAAAGGGAACTTACTTTCATAGGAATTACAAGGTGGCGATGAGTAACTACATCTTTCATAAATTTCATAACATAATAACCACAATCATTATCATTCGGCTGGAATGGACACTGCAACAATACAATGAAATAGTTATGTCAATTTTTGAATAAATTTTTTTTACTAACAAGAATGGAGTAAATTCATATATAAGTACCATAATCTTCCTCCACGCATAGCTATTGGCCGGGTCATTGCGTCTAGAGTAGGTCAATCCAGCTTTTCCTCTATATGCGGTTAATGCACTAATAAAACAAAGAAGTTCCTGATTAATGTTGGTTATTCAATAATCACACACGAAAAGATTTACACATACACCCATACACTTACTTATTGAAGATAATCAGCATATCAGGGCGATTATCTGGATAAGCAGTTTCTATAGGATCTAGATAGTAAATGCGAGGGTTTTCTGGTGCTGCTGGATGGACAACAATTAATATCCAATGTTCCCTAAAAACACATTTTGAAAATTTTATTTGGACAATCATTTAATGGTAAAAGTGAAAAAATAAAAAACATACATTCAAATATTGTCACAAATCACTTACCCTACATTGTATGGCACAAGAAAGAGCATGTTAGGGGTTGCTCTAAGCGTAAAGCAGTCTCTAAGTTCGTTAGACTGTGCTTCCAAATCTCTCCCCCTATGCGGGCCAAAGAGGTGTGGGCTAACAAAGATGAATCTCTGCATCCTATCCGTGCCTACTATCTCATCGTGGTACAAATGCCTTTATATCAAACAAACAATGTCATTTCCACCAAAAAAAAAATTGAATGATGAATAATAATAACAATGATAGACGAATACCTGATCCATAAGTTGATAGCTGTTCCACCTATCCTTCCACGAGTAATCACATCATTCAGCACAGCACCATCGACATGATCAATTACACCGTCTGCATTATAGATGTCCGGATGAAATTGTATTTCCTGACCTCGTTGGAGGATCAATGGTTGTACCATTGATGCCAACTATTGGCGATACGAGACCATTGGTTTGTTGTTTCGTTTGCTAGCAGAAGGTTGGGACTTCTGTTGGGTTGCTGAACCATGTGAGTTCTTCCTATGGCCTTCAATTCTTTTACCTTTATGACTAGTAGCAACCTACAAAAATCATTAAAATTTAATCATGTAGTTTTTAGATAGAAGTGCATATAGAATAAGTAGAAAGAATTGTAAATTAAATCACCTTTTGATATGGCTCAATCAGTCCTATTGGCCATGCAACATAACCACCGACAACATCTTTTACCATTGTCTGTTCATCTAGAGAAGGGATTGGCAGGAGGGCATCTGCATCTGTGCATACGTCAACCTTGACTCTAAGTGTGTTCTCAGGCAATGGTGAACTATGAAGGATATCAGTGTCGGTGTTGTAGACAACACCTACAGCAACTGCATGCTTGAAAGATTCATCGACATACAGCTTGCACGCCGATTCGCCCTATGAAAGATGGAGTCAATATTAAGGTACACTAATTTAAAATATAACAAAAAGTTAAATAGAGAAGAAATTGATTACGAATGGAATTGGGACTTTAGGCGTGGAGGGGAAAATATCATTCTTCACACTTGTGCTGTCACACATTGGGCTTGGTGCTGGCCGAGAAAGCAGTAAAGTGTCAATTTGAGCCTTCAATAATGCATTTTGCTCTTGCATCAATCGCATATGATCGTTAAATTGTTCTATTTGGCGTTGGTGGACACTCATCTGCTCGTCTACTTGATGCTTGTAGACACTCATCTGCTGTGCCAGTTGCTGATTGTAGTCACTCATCTGCTGTTGCAGTTGGTGCTTGTAGTCACCAATCTGCTCTTGTAGTTGCATAAAGTCATTTTTGTTTGGTTGCTTCTGGCGTCCGAAGTATGATGTTTGGGTGACTGCAAAACCAATACCACGAAGACGACCATGATACTCAAGAGCTCCAAGAGCTCTGCTGAGTAAATCGTCACGACCAACATAATTCATCAACTCTGGTTGGTCCTGCATCATTTTTTACTATCACAACAACAATTGCAATAATATTAGTTATTATAAAATATAATCATTTAATCAAAGCAAAATATTTATGAATAATCTACCACTTACACAATATTCTGCAACTCCTCTAGCTTGTTCGCTGGGAATTTCTCCTTTTTTATTAGTGACGCCGGCCAGCCACAAATTATGACGTGGCATGTGTGTGACATCAGATTGTGATTGTTTGACCTTTTATAACAAAGTTAGTTGTAGTTAAAAATTAGTCATCTAAATTATATGCATATGAAATGATTATAAGTTCTTACCAATTGTTGCTCCAACCTTGCATACGATAGTGGTCCTTTTAAGTACCGGTATGTCATGTTGCTTGCGCTTTCACGATTTCTATCACTTCGTTCCTTTTTAAATACAAATAATTTCAATTACATTGCAAGTAGTCTGTAAGGGCTAATATTGTATTACTAGAAACTCCTCGGTAGTATGTGTACTCAAAAACTCATCCCACAGCTCTTGTGTAATTATTCCATCGTACAACTGTGGTGGCGTATGAATGATACTGCCATCTGTGTCCCGCGAGTAGAATTTGATAAGATTGGAACGAAAACATCTCAAGAGTTTGCCACATTTTGCGAGAACGAATTGGTCTTTGTCGTCATCGATAATGAAGATAGACTGTAACAAAAAAACCACACATGCCACGTCATATTGTAATTCATGCAACAAAACAACCAGAATAATAAAGTAAATAATGTTTACCTTAACTGAACTCAGAAGCATAGCAGAATAGTCCTTCTTTGCCCGTCTCCAATCTGAAATTGTAATGGGGACTCTTTCTTTGACAATAGTCCCAATATAATTAATAAAGTTGCTAGCATTTTCACCAACTGGGTTTCCCTTGTCATTCCACTCAAGCTCTAACATAATGCCCTTGCTCCTTAGCTTGATCAGTTTATGCATCACAGTCCTACCTCGGATTACAGCGGCTTCAAAGGCTGCTTGCTCAATGTGAGGATCAACTGCATCTTCATTGTGGGCTTCAAAGTCTGCTTGATCATTGTGTGGATCCATTTTCCTACAAGTTAAATAAACAAGACAAAAATATCAGTGCATATTGACAATCATAGTAATAAAAGTAAATTAAGTTGGAATATATGAATACATGTAATAAAACATACATACTGAAAAATCAAGACACTCATTATCATCTTTTTCTCTTTCTTGTTCGATTTAAAAACCATGTCCCCTCATTATGATCATGTCTTATATATAAATGTTCGTCTTCATCTTCTTCTTCATTTCTATCAATATATCTTGACCACAACATCTCAAAGGAAAGAGTATCCTCAGGAATATTCAAATATTCATTACTTGTAGTACCAACTTGTTCTTGATGATTCTTGTTTAATGGAACTACAATGGACCAATTATTCTTAGCAGGATCGGGAACGAAAAACACTTGTTCTGCTTGTGATGCTAAAATGAAAGGATCATCTTTATACTAAACTTTAGAAAGGTCTACTTGAACAAACCCTAACTCATCTGTCCGCAATCCACTGTTGTTGTTAACCCACTTACACCTGAAGACAGGGACCCTCAACACAGTATAATCTAACTCCCAGATTTGTTCAATTACACCAAAGTATGACATTGGTGCATAGATAGGGTGCATGTCTTTGACACTAGATCTATGCCAAGAATCAGCAATAAGTGTTACCCCACTATTTTGCATCGTGCTCCTTGTATCATGTTCTTATGTGTAGAAGGTGTAACCGTTGATTGCATAACTATTATAAGATAATACACTTAAGCTCCGTCCATTCGATAGCCATCTCAAGTTGTCAGAAATTAGATCAGGATTCCTCTCCACCTTATCTTTAATGCGCCTTTTTAACCAACTTGGAAAATGTTTGTTGTGTTCCTTTGTTATAAAATTTTCATTCCTGTCACCATGTGCCAATCGAAGTGCGGCCTTGTGTTCGTCAACAAATGGTTCAACCTCATCAGTGTTATGAAGCACATACAAGTGAGCTTGTTCCCATTCAGTCACCGATATCCTTATTACATCCTTCCCACTTGTTCCTTTCCCTGATCTTCGCCCATCATATCGAGACTTGGGGATACCTACGGGGTCAACATTTGATAGGAAGTCAGCACAGAAGTCACTTGCTTCTTCAACCATATACCGCTCAGCTATACAACCCTCTGGTCGATATCTATTTTTCACATACCCTTTTAAAATTTTCATAAATAGCTCATTCGGGTACATCCATCTCAAGTACACTGGACCGCACAATTGAACCTCTTTCACCAAGTGTACGGTTAGATGGACCATAATGTCAAAAAATGAAGGTGGAAAATACATTTCAAGTTCACACAGAGTACAAATAATCAACCTTTGCAAATCTAGTAACTTCGTTGAATCAACCACTTTACTGCAAATCAACTTGAAGAACATGCAAAGTTTAGTAATGGTGTTCCTTACTTTTTTGGGTAAGATTGACCGTATACCAATCGGTATGAAATGTTGCATGAGCACATGACAATCATGATATTTAAGGTTCTTTAGCTTCAACTCTTTCACTGATACAAGGTTCTTTATATTTAAAGAATACCCCTCTGGAACTTTAATTCCTTCCAGAAATTCACAAAATAATTTTTTCTCTTTCCTCGATAGAGTGTAAACCGCTGGAGGTAGATAAGTACGGTGCCCTTACTCAACTGGTGCCAACTCTTCTCTTATTCCCAAATTAACCAAATCCAACCTCGCATTTACACTGTCCTTGCTTTTTCCTCGTATACTGAGCAATGTGCCAATGAGACTATCACATATATTTTTTTCTATGTGCATTACAACAAGAAAATGTCTCACATACATGGACTTCCAATATGGAAGTTCAAAGAAAATAGAATTCTTTTTCCAACCGGTTGTCCAGAATTGTTTTGCAAAAGGCTTGCCAAAATCGTTATCCATGTGCTTAACCTTCTCTAAAACCTGAGCACTGGTCAACATCTTCGGTGGGCTACCTTCTTCTGACTCACCATTGAAAGGCTTTTTCCACTTCCTCCAATGATGTGTTGATGGTAAGAATCTTCGATGTCCCATGTATACATTTTTCTTACAATGATCTAGTCGCATTGAATGAATGTCATCTTCACATATAGGGCACGCACAATATCCTTTGACGCTATATCCGGACAAATTACCATAAGCAGGGAAATCATTAATTGTGCCAAACAACATGGCTTTCAAATTGAAACTTTCTTCCCTGTACCCATCATACACATTGACGCCATCTTCCCATAATAGCTTCAAGTCATCAATTAAAGGAGCCAAGTATACATCTATATCATTTTCAGGTTGCCTTGGCCCAGAAATTAACATAGACAACATCATATACTTGCGTTTCATGATCAAGTGTGGAGGAAGGTTATAAATCATCAATATCATTGGCCATGTACTGTGTGTGCTACTCTGAACCCCGTGGGCATTGATTCCATCAGTTGAAAGAGCAAGGCATAGGTTCCTTTCTTCATTCGCGAAGTTAGGATGGTCATGATCAATTTTTTTCTATTGAGGGGCATCCGCAGGGTGCCTAAGGTTCGTGTCTTCAATCCTTTCATCTGCATGCCACGTCAACAACATAGCAGTCTCCTCATTACTGTATAATCGCTTGAATCTTGGAATAATTGGAAAATACCATACGACCTTCGAGGGACTCTTTCGTTTCTTTTTCCCATATCGAGATGCATTACATTTAGGGCACTTCTCTAACGTTGCATATTGATTTTGAAATAATATGCAATCGTTAGGGCATGCATGAATCTTCTCATAACCCATGCCAGTTGTAGAGCAAAGTATTCGCTTTGCCTCATATGTCTTGGTAGGAAGTACATTTTCTTCTGGGAGCATATCTTGCACAAGTTCAAGTAGTACGGTGAAACCAGAATCACTCAATCCATAGCGTGCTTTAAAATTGTACAATTTCAACACTGCTAGCAATCTTGTGTATTTAGTACTACCAGCATATAATGGCTTCTCTGCATCACCTTTCAACTTCTCATATTGTTGAGGACGGTTATGAAGCACCCCTTCAACTGTATTTAGCATTTCTTGAAGACCATCATCTTCATCACACATGCTTGAGTCAAACTCATTTGAAGCACCGATCATGGTATGTATTTGACCACGATCTGCATCATCCGTCTCACCGTGCCTTGTCCATCGTGTATATGATTGATCAATTCCATGACACACTAAATGATCTAGCAAATCAAGTGGACTAATCCGCTTTCCATAACAACAAGATAAGCAAGGACATAGGATTTTGTTAGGATCATTTGCATGCTCACTTGCAAATCTAATAAACTCTTTGACCCCATCAATATATTCTCTTGAGCACCGATTAGATGACATCCATTTTCGATCCATCTATATGTTAAACATATATATTTTTATAAGTGGTCAGTTGCTTGCCTATTAAAGTTCTCTTTATTTATTATTTATTTTTTTACAAAAGTAAATTCAGCAGCATAACATTCCAAAATTTAAAGTTTTACAAAATATTAAACACTCTTCTTAAATCACAAATAATCAACCAATTAATCCCACAACATCTAAATAATGTTCACAGCTCACCACCAAATAAATCAAATTGGCCAACACAGTACATGTCGTAATTAAAATAATTGGGTCCATAACAAGCCAACAAAAATACAACCCTGCGTTTATTAAATTAATTGGTTCCAAAATAATCATTGCTTAAACTACCAGCGGCATTTATAACATTTCTACCCAATTTGACCATTTCAACGGTGTCATTCCCAACTCTTTCACTATTGACAACATGTACTTCGATAGAAAAGTATAAGCAAATATATAATAGTCAAACATATTTTAATTTAAAAAATGTGAATAAAATGTTAAAAAATAAACAACACTTACAGGAGCTTCTGTAGGAAGCTTTGTACTGCAACCAGCCAAAAAGAGAAAGAACACGAGGGAGGAAGCTATGTACTGCAACCAGCCAAAGAGAAAAAGAACACGTGTGGGAGGAAGCTTTGTACCGCAACGAAGCTCTATGCTGTAATGAAAGTGACGAACAAATGTTTACAAATATTTGCACGAGGAGGAGACAAAAAAAATAGCAAGTGGGGGACCAAAGAAGCTTCTACTTGTCGCTAGGTCAAACAGAGGAAAGGGGTGGGGACAAATAGAAAAGAAAAGCAGGAAAGCGATAGTGGCGGCAACAATGGCGGGTGTTAAAAATTTTTAACATTTATATTACCTTTTATGGCGCTTATATAAAAAGTGCCAAAAAAGGTGTAAGTATCTATGGCACTTTTTATATAAGCACCATTAATGTTATAAAACAAAACTGAAACCTTTGGCGCTTCCTTAGAAAGCGCCAAAAATTCCTTTAAAAAATATTTTAAAAAAAACTAAATTAAAGCTGAATGAATTTTTTTTCTATTATAATTTTTTTAACAACATTTCCTAGGCGTTTTGTACCAAGTTCATATCACTAACATAAGGAGCCCTACTGCCGCATATGGCTTCCTGTTGGTCACTTCAATTAATACCAAGTTCATATCACTAACATGGATCAAAGTGGGAATCAGAGGGAACTAATTAATGGTGGGGCTGTGTACAGGGAATCAAAGCAAGCAGCTTTGAATACTTCAGAAATGCCAATTGCCAACCATCATAATATAGTTGTAATTAAAAAAAAAAAACCATTGCGTGATCCACCAAGCTAAGTATAAAGGCATATTGTAAAAGAAGTCATGATTCTCATCAAGTAAATGGCCAACCTGTGATTCTTTCCCAACAGCGAGCTCTGACGATGGCTTTCAACGGGCGAGGGAGCTGAGGACGTGAGGGCAAGGAAGATTAAGAGCGTGAGTATCTTCTTCAATGCGCAGATGCAAATATGACTACTTCTTCAATGCGCAAATACATAAAGTGATTTATATGTCCAACCTGATCTTCAAGGAGCTGTCGGATAGATGGCCAAATTAAAGAAAAAAACAAATATGACTTGCCTTGTCAATGAAAAAAACAAATATGACTTGACTTGTTAATGGAAGCTTTCACGTGATCATCTTCTCCATTCTTTTTTGACTTACCTTTTCACTAAATGCCAAAGCTAGCTACCTTTCACGTGATTCAATTATTCTTCTCCCTTCGGTGAATGCCAAAGCTCGTCTGAACCAATTCCTTGCTTGTTTAATAATTGAGGAAGCTTTGGCGTTTTGAACAAAAACGCCAAAGCTTCCCCTATTTTTTTTTTAAATATAAGCTTTGGAGTTTTTTTTTAAAAACGCCAAAGCTTCTCCATTATTTTTTTTTAAAACAAAGCTTGATCTGCGTGGATGGTGTAATGGAAGCTTTGGCGTTTTGAACAAAAACGCCAAAGCTTCCCCTATTTTTTTTTATTTTAATAGAAGCTTTGGCGTTTTTTTGAAAAACGCCAAAGCTTCTCCATTATTTTTTTTTAAAACAAAGCTTGATCTGCGTACGTGAATAGTAAGTTGTAATGGAAGCTTTGGCGTTTTGTTTAAAAATGCCAAAGCTTCCCCTATTTTTTTTTTAAAAATAAAGCTTCCTCTTCGTGTATTAAGTTGTAATGGAAGCTTTCCCATTCATATATCTTGATCCAAAAAAAATCTGCAATGATCATATGATTCATATCCTTCGTATTTTATTTATTATATATGTGGAAGCTTTGGCGTTTAATTATAAAACGCCAAAGCTTCCCAGATCTTCGTTCTTTTTTTAATATATGTGGAAGCTTTTACCCATTTTTCAAATATAGGAAGCTTTGGCGTTTCCACATAAAACGCCAAAGCTTCCTATTGTTTTTTCAAAAAAAAAAAAAAACTGAAGGCCTTGTTTGGCGCTTGTTCAGAGAAACGTCATACAAGGTTAACGTCAATTATGACGTTTATAATTGTAAGCGCAAAAGCTTTCAAATATTTTTGATTTTAAATAAATAAATAATTATTTTTGGCGCTTCTTTAAACAAATGCCACAGGAGCTACGCCACTAAAGCCCTTTTTTGTAGTAGTGTTAGGAAAGGAAAAAAATTACGTAAAATACTTTTTTTTTAAAAAAAATTCTTCCTACGGTGCTTCAAGGTGAAGTGCCATAGGAGGGTAGGCCTCATATAGCGCTTCAGGCATGAAGTGTCGTATGAGGTGCGCATGAAGTGCCGTAGGAGGGTTACCCGTCCTACGGCGCTTCCCTACATAAGCGCTGTAGGAGGAATTTTAATAATAATAAAAATAAAGTTGAGGCGCTTTCAGAAATTCAACAAGCGTTGCGTTGTGGCTTACTTTATGACGCTAGAAGCTATGACACTTCCCAAACGTCATATTATTCATAAAAATAATCATCATTTATTATATTTTTTGTAGTAGTGATTTTATTCATCAACATCCATACTCCTCAATATACCGTATCTCCCCATCTTCGGCATTGACTCTCATCGCTACCTTCACTTCCTCCAGAAATACTTCCATGTATATGCTCGTTTGGAATAGCTTATTTTTTATTTATAAGTGCTTATAAATCGTGATTCACAATATACGAGGTAAGTATGTGAGAGGAATTTGATCTCGACTTACGTAATAAACATTTATATCCAAAAAATAAGTTATCACAAACATGCTATAAGTATTTTATATAATTATTATGTATGCATTTTATTTAAAAAATTATTTTAAATATGTTGGACTATAATTGATTCATCCTTAATGGATTAGGGCAAAACCTATAACATTTGGGTCCAATTGCAAATTATTGTGTTCATTTGCTGTGCAACATATATAACCGCAACCGTGAAGTGATCCCGTCAGGCGTGGGGCGCGAAGATGACATCAACACGTCGGGTAAATATGCCCATAAACTCACAAAACCCTAGATTTCTCCCAATTAAAATGAATTAATACGCGGCGGGAGCAAATACATAAAGTAAGGTCAAAGGTTGGATTTCAAAGTAGTCGTCAAATACTCAGAAGTGGGCCCATAACAGATCAACGTTCCATTTGGTTCTGATTTGTGCTTCTTCCAGGAAGCGCACGATTCCTCCATTACTGAGGGGCCTCCTTGTGGCGGCTTCCTCGTCGTCTTTTGTTTATTTATTTTTGCCTTCGTCATCTTAAAGTCGTGTAAATTAAATATTTAATATAGGTTTTAATTATAAGATAAAATTGATTTTTTTTAAAAAATTAAGAAAACTAAATAAGTTATTTAATCATATCATTTATTATATATTTTTAGATTATATATCAGTTTATTAGCCAAATTAACTAGTTTTGAGAAAAAAATAAAAATAAAAATACTCCAAAGTAATTTAATTAGTTTCTTTAATTTCTCTAAAAAAGGTCAATTTTGTCTTATAATTAAAACTGAAGGAAGTATGTTTTTTCCCTCATGTTTTCATTCTTTTGAACTTTATTAATAATATTTTAGATTATTCTTGTTTGAACTAACTTGATTTGAAAATACAATATATAATAAGACGCTTATTATGATTATTATCAATTACTATTATTATTTATTAAGTAATTTATCAAATGTATCATTTTCGGCTTGGAGTAAGATTGACAATCTTTTTTAAAAAAATCATTATAAAATGACTTTTATCTTATAATGAAAAAGCAATATATTCTATTGATGTAAAATATTTTTTTAATCAATTTGATTGTACAATTAATAAATCTTGTACACTGTCGGAGGAAGAGTTCATTGGTCGGGTTTGACCCTAGCCATTTCCGAAACAACAAAAAGTTAATTTTTTTTTAAAAAAACTTCTTTTTAGGTTATAAAAGGTAATTATCTCGTACGAAAAAATAATAATAATCGTGTCCAAATTTATATTCTCCTAACAAATAAAGTAGGGATCGAAAGGAACATATTCTTTAAAATTATGACAGATGTTTGGATTATACTTTAAAATTGAAATGATAAAACTTATATATTAACATAAGAAAATCAATTAGATTCATATCTGGAAAAATGTCTCTATGAAAACAATTAATATAATAAAAGAGTACATTGAATAAAATTATATATAATAATATTGGCATGAAAAGGACAACACAACTTATTTTTCAGCTGGACTCATCTTGTATGTTTTTATCTGTCTGTTAATATTTTTTGCACCTGAAATATTTGTGTTAATATTGAAACCAGTAACTGGCAAAAAAATACTGAAACTAGTAATAAATTATCAGAAGTTTCAAATTTAATGAATTTAAATTCAAAATTTTCAGGCCTAAAAAAATTCAAACTTGTTATGGCAAAAAAATAACTTTGGGATTCACATTTTTTATTTTTATTAAAAATTTTCAGTAATCTAATCTAATCAATAATCTCGTTCAATGAGAATTATAGTACTAGTTTTTTCCCCCACTTTTATCACAAAATGTAAATATCTTAACGCGTATTCAACACGCTCTCCCCATGCTCTTGTGGCTTTATAGCCCGGCAAATAACCAAAAAACACAAAAAACCTGTTTAACCTGGGCCTCACGTGGGGCCCAACATTATTATCATTATATGACAAACTTTAAAATTTGAAAATAGATACGAAAGCTAATTATTATTACTCTTATTTTAAATAAACAAGAATTACTCATCGGAACCGTCGATTATGGAACAGCCGCTAAGGTAAGTAATAAATTGATGACGTGTCGTAATCGGAACGGCTTAATTCATGCAATCACCAGAAAATACTTCTATTTATTTTATCTATTGGTTCATTCGTTCATAACGACAAAAAATAATCGTAACAAAATAAATATAAACTATTTCCTCGGTTACGAGCTCCACGTCCTCCATGCAATCACCCACCACCTTTTTTCGATATAAATACAACCGATTCTTCCCTTCGGCTTCACAATTTTGCACACAAGCAAACTAGTTACCTCCAACAATAGCAAACGGTTCCACAGAGAAATAACTTTCAGCGAAGATGAGCTACTACAACCAGCAGCAGCCGCCGGTGGGAGTTCCGCCGCTACAAGGTCCGTTGACTCTAACTCTCATCCTCTTCAACGGTTTTTGTTTAGATGTTGTGGTTTATGGTTTGTTGGCTCTGATAGGGTTGAGATTGGGGGTTTTTGGATTCGGATCTGTGCGATTTTGGTTTTGATTGTGATGTTTGGATGTGTTAAAACAGGTTATCCTTCAGTATATGCCATCGACCCTTATCCGCCGCCGGGATATCCACAGGGATATCATCCGCCGGCTTATCCACAACAAGGATATCCGCCTCCGTATGCACCTCAGTATCAGCAGCCTCCTCCTCAGCAACAGTCATCGGGGCCTGGTTGTTTGGAAGGATGGTAAGCCCTCTATCTCTCTCTCGCTTTGAAATTGGAGTTATAAAGAGTCAAATCGGGTGCGATCTGGTGGTTGGCGGCGAGTTGACTCGTTAGCCGGTGCTGGTCGCCGTATGCCATACGTTGCGGACCCATTATCCAACTCGGTGTGGTTGGGATCTAGTTAGCCTAGGCAGTAGGCACATGGTTTATTAACTTTTGCGATTGTTCTGCTAGAGGGTGTTCTCATCATTTCGTCTGGCTTACATATTCTTTTCGTATGCTTCATTGGTTCTGATTTTGTTATGTTTGAATTTCAAAATTTGTGCAGTTTGGCTGCTCTTTTCTGTTGCTGTCTATTGGATGCGTGCTTCTGAGAGGACATTGAAGTGCACAGGATGGATTCAAGCGTGTTTAACTTGGCACATAGTGAACTTTTGTTACTCACTTACTCGTTTTAAATCTTCTTTTTTGCTTTGCGACTCCTTTATTATTTTAATAATTTATAATTTTCACAAATTCAAGTAAAACTATCAGCACATATATATTTTGTAAAATAGAAAGAAATGATGAAAAACCACAACCTCGCCGGACAACTTATTTTCATGCTGCTGATGAAATGGCAGCACCAACTATAACCAACAATAAGAATGATAGTAAAACTCAGGTTCTTGTACTGAGAGGTGCGCACGAGTGTATTGTTTTGGCGCGTGGGAGATTAGAGAACCAGTACACAGTGGAGCAAAAAAATAAAAATAAAAATAAAAATCATGTCCCTTGGGCGGATGCCACAAACCCAACTTTTCTAATACTAACAATCATTTCTTTTAGTTTTATTAATTTGTGAAGAGTCCTGATGGAATATAATTTATGGATTTAATTTTGAATTCTCCGCATTTGCTTGGTAGCTAAGAAACAGAAGCCAACTCATGAACATCGATTCCATTTTCCTTATATTCCTCTGGAAGAAACCGCACAGTGCCATTTGTAATTTGACCCTTCAACTAAATGATTGCCGTGTTAATTTCTTTTTTTAAATATTCCTTTCAGTATTTAATATAAGACATATTTACATAATTTAATTAGATTAAGAAAGTTGGTTGGGTTAGTTAATATGACATGTATTTTCTACAATATCATAGTCATTTTTTTAATTCCTCCATTCCCTCTTCTTTTTTATTATTATTGAGGGAGTATCAATAGGAGTAAATTAAGAAAGAACTGACAAATATGAAAAATGTTTTATATATAGAACCGAGATCAATTCTCTAAATCTCTCGTATATTAAGAATTGGACAGAGTAATATGTTTTTGAATAATTGATAGCCAGATGTAACACCAACAAAATAAAAGAGTAGAAAATCTATTTTAATAAGAAATTTTGCTTAATTATTTCTTGTAACATCCCAAATTTTATTCACAAAAAATATATTGTAATTATTTTAATAATTCAATAAAATGGTGAATATTTATGAAATTTGGATCTTATGAATTTTGAAATATTCAGGTTCATAAGAAAATGGGCAAATTGATATTAAATTACAAAGGTGATAGCAAAATCATAATTTTGCCAATTTAGCCCAAGATTAATTATTTTCCAATTAATTGGAGTTAATTTCAATTAATCAAGGAAAAATAAAGAATAAAGGAAAATGTATAAATTGAATATTCTTGGTGGAATAAATCAAGAATTGGGAAATTAAGGGGGATTATACATAATTCAATTATGTGAATTATGGAATGAGTGACAAATAATTTTTCCTTCCCTTCCTCTCATTATTTTCGTCCAACATGAAAAAAAAATAATAAGGGAGAAGAAATAGATTTAGTTAGAGTAAAGAGAAGAGTGGATAATTTGGGTAACTAGAGGGGATCTAGTCCCAATCCATTTGGACATAAATGATAGGAAGGCATGGCATAAAGTTGAATGAGTATGGCCTAAAGCAAGGGATTATGGTGGGAGGCATGGTGGGAGGTATGGTGTGCATGAAAGGTGGAGGAATCCTAACCATTGATGAGATCAATAGAGTAGAATGCATGGAGAAAATTTATGAAGCCTCATCCTTTCCCTCTTGCCTTCATTTTCATCCAAGTGACAAGGAAAAGAGGAAGAGAGAAGCTTGAGAAATAGAGAGAAGAGGAGAGCTCAAAGAGGAAGAAGTCTAAGGTAGGTATTGTTATTCTTGTGTTCAAAGCTTCCTCTCTTGCATAATAGCTTCTCTAATATCTTTCTCTCCATAAATCACCATGTTAGCAAGCTAATCTTAAGGTTGAGAAGAGAGAGAGAGAGAGAACGTCCTAGAGAGAGAAACACCAAGGATCAAAAGATAATTTCCAAAACCTCAACTTCTTAGTGTATTGAAGTTGTTGTTGGTGATTGTTGTTTGATTTATGTGATTTTTGGTTAAGTTGTAAAATTGGAAAAGCCATAACCCTAAAGGGTTATGCTGCCCAAAATCCTTTAAATCATGATTATGAAGTGTTTAAATGAGTTAATCAAGGATTAGAAGTGGAAAAGTAAAAGTTTTGGAAGCTAAAACACAAAGCTCTATTTTTCTAATTTTCTCTCAATATTTCAGCCAGACCAGATCTGGTAGTAGGAGTTGGATTTTCATGAAATAAATGGTTCCATTAGACTAGTGGGCAAAAATAGGTGGGGTTACAGTTGGACACCTTTTCGGTAGAGGCCGAAAAAGCATAATTACGAAAACGCCACTGAAATCACTAAATAGGGGCTGTCAAGGGTATTTTGTAATTTGACACTGAATTTGATGATTTCGAGCCCAGAAATGGATTCCCTGGGCGAAAATATGTTAGAATTACCTTAGTCAAAATTTTGAGAAAATATGCCATCAGGTCGGGTACGACGGAGCCGAGCCGAGGTCCCGAGGGCATTTTGATAAAATTTCACCATAGACTAATATAACCACTAGAAACACTATGGAAGTGTCTAAACTGTACATTTGACGTTCTAGGACCGAGTAGAGAGCCCGAGGGATTGGCGCACAAATCGAGGCATGTTATTTGAAGATCAGGAAAGGGCGATTAAGATAGGGAACTTACCTCTCTTGCATGTATTTGATATTTGTGCTGGTGTATTGATGCATGTTATTGCTTTGCTTGATGATGTGAAACATATATGAATAATTGAAACTCTGTTTCTGTTTATGCTATGACCATACGTATGTTGATTAAAACATTGAGCACGCAGATATGTCATTGTGTAAACATGAGTTATGTAATGCAAGCATGTCATGCATTAAGCATTTATCTTGCATGCATATTGGTATCATTTTCCTATTGAGATTCCCCAGAATCTCACCTCCCCTACCAACAATTTAGACAGGAAAAGACAGAACGTATGCTGAGAACAATAAAGAGAACCGTATAAAGGGGATTGCGGTGGTGGGGCGAAGACGAGAAGATGTCTCCGTTCACTGAGACGGGTTTAGACACCCACGTAGCACTATGAGGCTATGTTAATTGTAATTATCAAGTACGAACCCGTATGGGGAATTTCTGTAATCACGCACATAATATCAGTATATCTATGTTATTCCTGTGTTGCTCATTGAACTATGTATCGTTTTCGCAAATACTCTGAAATAGGTGAAAATAAAGATGAGGGTGTGACATTTCTCCGTGTCATTACTGATGCTAATTCGCATGTGCAATAATGCAACAAACACGTCAATTAAAAAGTCTTACTTCCTTGCAAGTTGATTATATATTAGTCGTATACTTTATACAAAATCATGGTTGACCATAAAGAGAAGGAGAAATTGAGAGCCACAAGCTATTTAGGCTAGGTGGTTTCTTCCCTAGAGAATGCGATTAATTAAAATATAGGGGTATTATTATGAATTAGTGATAAATCAAAACAGCAGGAGGGGCAGCTCATAATAATAATAATAATAATAATAATAATAATAATTATTATTATTATTATTATTTATTATTTATTATTATTATTATTATTATTATTATTATGGTTGTTGTTGTTGTTGTTTGAATTCAATACTTCAATTTTCACCATAAACCAAAGTTAACGGTCAACTTTCCATTTGGCAATTTCCTAGCAAGAAACAACAATCACTACTACAGAATTAGGATATAACCACCCCAAAAGATATCTCAAATTTAAATTGGGTGGTTAAAAAGGCAGGTAGTGGAAATTTCATAATTATATGTATGTAGGGAAACCCTTAGACGTCCCAAATTTGAATTTAAGAAGCCTAAAGTTCTTCCCACACGCAATATAAATTTTGGCAAATTTTTTTTAGAGCCAGGTGCTGGGTTTAGATGTCCCAAAATAATTTTCGGACGTCTAAACCCGTACTTTAGACGTCCTAAATGGCACTTGGGATGCCTAAAGTCAGATTTTAGGTGTCCCAAATGATTTTTGGGACGCCTTGCGCATGTCAGACACTTGTCTGACATGCGTCTTCTCCATTCTCCACCCACCATCCCTCCTTTTTGACCAAACAACTCCCTCTTTCATTCATTATTCACCGTCGACGCACATCCCTCCCTTCTTCAACTTTACTCTTCCTCCTCCCTTCTTCTTTCATTGTAGGCCGTCGACCCACCTCTTCCACACCTTCTTGGTTTTTTCCTCCACCTCCTTTCCATTGAAGACGACGCACGCACCACCCCCTCCTCCACAGTGTCTTGGTTTTTGCTTTCCAGTGTTGTCCATACCTCCTCCACACACAGTGGTCTTCTTTGCTTTCTCCACCCTCCGACGTACCTCCTCTACCGTGCATAGCCGTAGGCGCCCCCTTTCATCAGGTTAGTTTATTTTCTTTCTTTTTTTTAACAAAATAGTTTATTTTCTTTTTGAAATATAAATTTAGTTGAAGAAATTAAATTAAAACTTGCAATGTGAAACAGGACCATTAAATTTCTTGTTGAAATATAAATTCTAACTCACATAGAAATGAGTTTGTTAATTGTGCTTATATATTGGCTAAACAGGACGTTTAATATTTTTGGTGAAAATAATTGAAAACCTAGCCAATAGGAAATATCACGTTAATATATTGTTTGTTTGATATGTTTGTAGCTTGGAAATATTTGTTTTATATGTTTGGAGGTTGGGAATTGAGAGGGAAAATATGTATATATATTATTATAAATAAATGGAGCTTTTTAATGATTTTGATGAAATTAACAACAATTAAACAAAGTAATTTTTGTTTCTTTAATATGATTGATTTTATTTTTTTTAGATTAGATTAGTAAGATTATTAATGTAGTTTCCTTAATATAATATAGTAAGTAGTATGATTATTATTCGTGCAGTGGAGAGATAGGGTTGCTTGAAATTTTGAGATGTCTTACTTTTAACGGGAAATGCTGTCGAAATTTTTGTTGAAAAAAGTGAAAAAAGGCAATCCCATCATATATCGTTGACAATTATACTAAACGTGTGAGTGTTATTGGGAATGGCTTAGGTGGTAACAAAATGGATCATAGTTGGATGAATGCTTTGAGAACTAGTGAAGAATATGAGAAAAGAGTGAAAGAATTTATTGAATTCGCTAGAAAGAATGCTCCAGCAAAAAATGGGAAGTATTTTTGTCCTTGTGTCAATTGTTTGAATGAGAGTCGACGGAATGTTGATGTCATAAAGGATCACCTCCTTTGTGATGGAATAAATCTGCGATACACAAGGTGGATATGGCATGGTGAGGAAGTAATAGACTGTCCATCGCACAAGAAGGTAGATATGGATATTATAGATGAAGATAGAATGGATAAAATGATTCACGATGTTAATGTAGAATCCATTATGCAGTCGCAGGAGTATGACAGCCTGCGGAGTGATGCAGAGACACCACTGTACCCTGGGAGTAAGTACACGCAGCTAACGGGAACATTGAATTTGGTTAACTTAAAGGCAACTTATGGGTGGACTGATAGTAGTTTCACATTATTGCTTGAACTATTGTGTGATATGTTTCCAGAGGATAATGTACTTCCAAATCGTATGTATGAGGCCAAGAAAATCCTGTCTACGATGGGTATGGAGTATAAAAGGATACATGTTTACCCTAATGACTGCTTACTGTACAAAAATGAGTATGAAGGTCTTAGTGAGTGTCCTAAGTGTAAAACTGCACGATACAAAGTGAAAAAAGATGGTAGTTGTGGCGATTTGACAACTAAAAGGCAACCTTCAAGGTTATATGGTATCTTCCAATAATACCATGTTTTAAACGTTTGTTTGCGACTGCAACAAAAGCGAAGAAATTGAGATGGCACTCTGATGAGAAATATCTTCGGCACCTAGCTGACTCTCCACAATGGCAAAAAATAGATGAAATGTTCCCTCAATTTAGCAACGAGCTGAGAAACCTTCAGCTTGGGCTTTGTATAGACGACATCAATCCGTATGGAACTCTTACTAGCACACATAGTGCGTGGCCAGTTCTCCTTGTAATATACAACTTGCCTCCTTGGCTATGTATGAAACGCAAGTATATGATGCTATCTATGATGATTTCTGGACCAAAACAGCCAGGGAACGATATTGATGTCTACTTGGCGCCTTTAATTGAGGACTTAAAGAAGTTGTGGGAGGAAGGCGTAGATGTGTTTGATGCTTATAAGAAGGAGTCCTTCAAGCTATGTGCAATGATTTTCACAACAATAGGCGACTTCCCTGCGTACGGAAACTTGTCAGGGTATAGCGTGAAGGGTCATAAAGCATGCCCGATATGTGAAGCAGACACACACTTCCATCAACTAAAGCATGGAAGGAAAACTGCTACCTTGGCCACAGGAGATTTCTTCATCGGTTCCACCCGTATCGTAGGCTAAGAAAGCGTTTTAACGGCTTACCGGAGTATGGAATAGCTCCAAAGTCATTAACCGGAGAGGAAGTTTACAGTCGAGTGGAACGTATCAATGTCACTTTTAATAAGAATCAGAGGACTGCGGGTAAGAAGAACATATGGAAGAAGAGATCCATTTTCTTTGATCTTTCATATTAGTGTTCGCTTGATGTGAGACACAGTATTGATGTGAAGCATGTGGACAAGAACATTTGTGATAGCCTTATCAGTACGCTTTTGCACATACCAGGGAAGACTAAGAATGAGATTAGTGCGAGATTAGACCTTATTGATATGGGAATAAGAGAACGGTTACATCCACAATTAAGAGATGATGGTAGGAGGGCATACATGGAGCCAGCAGCGCATACACTATCAAAAGCAGAGAAAAGAAGTTTGTGTGGGTGTTTACATGAAATTAAGGTGCCGCAAGAGTATTCCTCGAATGTAAGAAGATGTGTCTCAATGGACAATTTGAAGTTAGTGGGAATAAAGTCCCATGATTATCATGTGTTGATGCAACAACTATTACCGATAGCTATTCGAGGCATAATGAAAGATGAAATACGAACCACTGTAACAAGATTGTGCGTTTTCTTCAATGCTATCTGTAACAAAGTCATTGATACTGAAAAGTTGGATGAACTGGAAAACGAGGGTTACATTATTTTGTCACAACTAGAGATGCATTTGTTAGATCAAGCGTTTCACCCAAGAGGGGGGGTGAATTGGGTGATACTGATATTTTTTTCGAAAATATAAAACTTTGACAAAAGAATTAAAACAGTAATGAGTAAGGAGAAATATCACCGAAGTGTACACCGGGAGTTATACTGGTTCGGTCACAACCACTTTGACCTACGTCCAGTCCTCAGAGCTTCTCTGAGAGTTTCACTATAACTTCCAAGATTCAGTGGGTTCTTGGCACCTCAGTACAAGCAAGTTCCTTTCACCTGGACACTCGCTCCCCCTTACAGGTTGTAATCCAATCCCCAACTCAAGGTTCCACAACCTTAAGTTATCTCAATAACAAATATTGAGTTTGAATGAAATATCTCTCTTACAGAGTAAATGATAATCACTGAAGCATAGAAATACAATTTCAACGTGAAAACAGAGCAATGAACTTAATGATACGTTCGTATGTGTGCTTGGTTGTTCTTTCTCTGTTTGAAGGTTCCCATATATATAGGTATGTTGGTGATGACCGTTGGAACACTTCCTTTCGTCCGTTGGTGAGTGCGCAGCCATTATTGACTTTTCAAGTTTTTGAAAAATATCCGTTGGCGGTGGTTAGCATTTGAATGTTTCTTTTGACTTTCATTTCTTGATATGATTTCTTCATTGTTTATCTGTAAATAGACTAAGAATACTAATACAATGAAAGGTTAATCATATAGAAAATAATATAATGTAAGTTTGAATGATTTCTAAATTTCTGGGAATGCTTACTCTAGTAGCTCCTCGAGTAACCCTTGAAGTTTACTCGAGTAGCTCCTCGAGTAACATCGAGAAATCATTGTTTAATTGAAAGTCAATGAAGAGAAACAAGATTACTCGGGTAGTGCATGGAGTAAATTAAATTTCAGACCTTTGGGAATAGTTATTTACTCGGGTAGCTACTCCAGTAATGCTTTTGCAACTTCATAGATTACTGGGGTAACACCTCGAGTAATCCTTTAAAAAATTTTTGATTACTCGATGCTCTACTCCAGTAATGTTGGCAGGATTTCAAGGCCGAGAACAATTACCTTGTTACTCGAGTAGGGACTCGAGTAATGCATTCATTATTGCATAGGTTACTCGGGTAGCTCCTCGAGTAACTAAGACTTTTGAGCATGACTTACCCGGGTAATGACTTGAAGTTTACTTTGAAAATATTTGAACATACTGGGGTATATACTCGAGGAATCCACTTAAAATAAACCATGAAAAACTTGTATACTAGAGTAAGTACTCGAGGAAGATGAAACAAAGAGAGATTAGGTTAATCGGGTACCAACCTCAAGTTTTTACTTACTTTAGTATGTTGCTCGGGTAGCTCCTCGAGTAACATTGGCAGTGGTACAAAATGCCGAGAGTTACACATTGTTAGAAACAAAGTTACTCGAGTAGCTCCTCGAGTATCATGGGGAAACTTGAAGGCAACTGGAAGTTTTCACAGGGTTACTCGGGTAGCTCCTCGAGTAACATTAGCAGTGGTACAAGATGCCGAGAGGTCCACATTTTAGGAAACACAGGTACTCGAGTAGCTCCTCGAGTATCATTGGGAAAACTTGAAGGCAACTGGAAGTTTTCACTTGGTTACTCGAGTACCTCCTCGAGTAACATTAGCAGGCCGAGAGCAACTCCAAGTTTTACCTGGTTACTCGAGTAGCTCCTAGAGTAATGGAGGCAGGTTACTGGAAGTTTTCCTTGGTTACTTCAAGTTTTGTCTCATTACTCGAGTAACGCCTCGAGTAATGCCTTAGAAACTGTACTTCTGATCAAGTTCCTCAGCATTTTCTCTTGGCTAATCTTCAATACTTCCATGCTAACTTCAAGTAAAGCTTGTTCCTGTCATTACTTAGTTCAAGCTTGATTTATTAATCATTTCTTTTTCAAACCATACTTTTGTTATCATCAAAACATGAGGTCTAACATTCTCCCCCTTTTTGATGATGACAAAACTTGGTGATTTTGAAACATGGTTTTTCAAATTGGATTCTTAATTAATTATTTCTTATTAAGGTTGAATATACCTTGCATACATAACAACTTCATTAGTCCAAACATGTATCATAATTCAAAACTTAAATGATATCAAATGAAGTCATAATTTAAACACACTTGCATTAAACTTTAAGAATTTCAAATTACAAGATAAGTTCAGGAAAACTAACAAAATGCACCCTAGAGCCCATATACAACCAAATATCCCAAATTAAGCTAGGACACATCCATAAAATCATTCTCAAGCTCTTCTCCCCCTTTTTGGCTTCATCAATCAAGTGGAGGGCTAGGAGGCTTGGCCATGGAAATTGGTGTTGATGGAAGGACCATAGAATCATTTGATTCTAAAGAATCAAATGAGCTAGAGGGTACTGGATCAGGCAGATGAAGTGGAGGGATATGGATGTCATCGCCGGGAAGAGAAGGTTGGAAGACAACCATAGTAGAGGTTTCTCCTTCCGGGGTGGTCTGAGTCTCAGGTGAAATCTCAACCTCAGGTGTATACTTTTCAGGTGATGAAGAGGGAGATATTTTCTCAGTGTGAGTAGGAGAGGGAAGAGGCTTAGAAGTAGTTTCTGGCTGTGGCTTTTGAGGTGAATCATCGATGATAATATGTGTGGTCTCGTGGGTATCAGGATCATCCACTGTGAATAAAATATCTTTCCCTTGGGGCTCAAGTGGATCAGAAACTAGAGGAGTAGATGGTTCATCCTCAGGAATAGGGATGTCTGAAGGAGGGTCAACAGGAGGTGGTGGTGGTGCAGATGAAGAGGAGGGACCGGCAGAAGGTCCAGAACCCAAGGAATCCATTCGTGCTAGGATCAATCTCAAGGTCTCTCCCTGGGCACGTTGCTCTGCTAGCAACTCCTCATGTCTCCTATCCATTCTCTCAACCAACTCCTCATGCCTTTTGTCAATTTTCTCAACCAGCTCCCCCATTTTGAAGTTGGTATTGGTAATTAGCTCAGCATTTGTGTTGGCTATGTCCACATGGAAACCTCTGAGTATGTTCTCCATGAAGTGCTGGAGAGTGGCATTGAGGAAGGATGGCGATGATGTGGTAGCGACTGGAGCCGATGACTGAGTATCATCCATCCTACTGGTCTCTGCCTCAGTGGCCTTTCGCTTCTTCTTGGACCCAGACTCCAGTGGGCCTTTGAGAGGGATGTCGATGTTCAGTTTTCCAATCTGGTTCCTCCCCACTGGGGTCATCCTCTCAATTGGCTCCTTACTATCCAAGTACCATATTTTGTTCTCTTTCAGGATAAGAGACACAATCTGGGGATATGGCATTGGAGTGGTACCCTTTCCATCCACCTTGTACCTCTTCATTTCTGAAAATATATACTCTCCCAGATCCTTTTGCTCCTTCAGGAGAAGTGAAGCAAACCATCTATAGTCCCTATCGGAGAAGTGGGTATAGTTGTTGGCTTTGTTCACTAGGGACCTAGAGTAGATGTACCATAGGACCCTGTGATGATCACACATATCACTTGGTTTAAAATTGAGGGGGCCAACTAACTCACCGGGCTTAAGGATAGTGAAAATTTGGTTTGGCTCAAGCTCAGAATATATATCATCTGGGGGGTTCTCTATTCCTAACCACAAATTAATTTTGGATGGTGAAATTAAAATCTTTTGACCTCTCACAGTTGTGGTCATCTCTTCCTCTACAGAGGTTCGGTTAGGTTCATCTATGATCTCTAGGTTGCAATAGAAATGAGTGATTACCTTTGTGCAAAAAGGCAATCTAATGGACAACCAGGGCATAAATGAATCTAGATAAGGACTAAGATCATGCTTTAATACCTCCTGAAGTAGCCTAAGATCCACATAGTGTGTCTTACACACTTTTCTTCTGGAGAATTGTGTTAAGCACTTGGGAGACTCCACCAGTTTGCCCACATTGAATCCCTTTGGAGGGGTAGTGATCTCTGCTTCAGGAATCTTGGACTTCTTGGAAGATTGACCCTTCTCCATTTGGTCAATGATCCCATCCATTGCCTTAGCCACATTTTTGTCATATTTTGGCTTTTTGATAGGTTTAGGAGTGAAAGAGGGTGTAGAGGAATCAGAGTGAGAAGGTGAGGGAGTTTTGGCACCTTTGCTTCTTCCAGTAGATGTGCTCTTTTTAGACTGAGCCCTAGTCACAATAGGCTCTTTGATCACCACTCCTTTGGCTTTAGATTTTGATTGAGGTTGAAGAGGAATTTTGGCTTTTGGTCTTGGGATTAACTTTCTTCTCTTTGTTGGAGGAGGAGAAAGAAGATCAGGGTTTTGTTGTGAATCAGAGAAATCTATGAAGTTAAGATTCTTGGTTCTAACCATCTTGAAACACAGAAAATCAAGAATCTCAGAAAAAACAGGGTCACTGTCGCGAGTTTAGGGCACAAGGATTTTGAACAAAATAGGAAGTTTTTGGACTTGAAATCAGTTGGGTTTTGACGGAAATGAGGCAAGGAATCGATTGGGAAAAGTTTTTGAAAGGGTGTATAGTGATTTACTCGAGGAGATTTTGTGGAAATGACCGAGTTTGCGCAAGTTAAAGACCTAAAACCCGACGTTACTCGAGGCCTTACTCGAGTAATGTTCAACTGTACTCGAGGCCTTCCTCGAGTGTTCATAAAGAAAAATTCAAAAATAATTCATTTAAATTGCGTACCTGGCATGAATAATATAGTAATTATCCATGGATGTTCCCTCGATCATTCATAGTCCATTTGGGTCAAATTTGAGTCATTATTCAACACTTTGAGAATCTGAACTCCGACATTACTCGAGGCCTTCCTCGAGTAAGCTTCAAGTTTACTCGATGCCTGCCTCGAGTAAATAGCTTTACAACTTCTGACTCTTCATTTCTTTGAAAACTGGACCGTTATGTTTGAAAATTAAGTAACTTGATCCGTTACTTCCAGTTTTGGGGGCCATTACTCGAGTACATACTCGAGTAAACTGCTACTTTACCTCAAGTTGTTCCTCGGGTAATGCTTCTCTGTTGTCCATAACTTCAAGTTGTTACTCCAGTAACTATGTCCTCTGATCACCTCTGTTTTTGTTTCTCAAAACAGAGTTTCTTTCTTCCTGCAAAACAAGTTTCTATATACTCCGATGCTTAAGTTAGTGATCATCAAAACATTATTAAATGACTTCATCTAATATTATGAAATGCTGAAATTACTTATAACTCATTGGGATTTACCATTTCCAATTCTCTTCTAATGTATAGAAATTGATCTTTTGCAAGGGGTTTTGTGAAGATATCTGCTAATTGAAGATGAGTAGGAATAAATATTACTTTTACATCTTTCTTTTGGACATGATCTCTGATGAAGTGATGTCTGACATCGATATGCTTGGTTCTAGAGTGTTGAACTGGATTCTTTGCCAAGCTTATCGTACTAGTATTGTCAAAATAGATTGGTATTTCTTTGAGATAAATACCAAGGTCTTGTAGTTGTTGTTTTAACTATATCACTTGTGCACAACAACTTGAGACTGCAACATATTCGGCTTCTGTTGACGAAAGAGACACTGTATTTTGTTTCTTGCTGAACCACGAGACAAGAGATCCTCCAAGAAATTGTCCTTATCCACTGGTGCTCTTTCTGTCTGTCTTGTATCCTCCATGATCAGAATCTGAATAAGCAATTAAATATTCACTTCTTCCTTTGGGATACCACAGACCCAATTCTGGTGTGTCAGCAAGGTATCTGAAGATTCGTTTGACCGTTTCAGCATGTGATTCCTTTGGCGCCGATTGATATCTTGCACATATGCCAACACTAAATTGGATGTCTGGTCTGCTTGCCGTGAGATAGAGTAATGATCCAATCATTCCTCTATATTTTGTGATATTGTAGTCTTTCCCTTTAACATCAGCATCAAGCAACGTTGTTGAGCTCATAGGCGTGTCTGAGCCATTTGCTTCATCCATTCCATACTTCTTCAATAGCTCTTTTAAATACTTTGTTTGAGATATGAAGATTCCATTCTTTCTTTGTTTGATTTGCAAACCAAGAAAGAAATTCAATTCTCCCATCACTGACATCTCAAACTCTCCCTGCATTATCTCAGAAAATTCCTTACATAGAGATTCATTAGTAGCACCGAAAACAATATCATCAACATATATTTGAACAATTAAAATATCATCACGTTTTCGATTTATAAATAATGTTGTATCAACTTTTCCCCGTACAAAACCTTGATCGATGAGAAACTTACTAAGCCTTTCATACCAGGCTCTAGGAGCTTGTTTTAAACCATACAAAGCCTTTTTAAGTTTGAAAACATGGTCCGGTTTAGTGACATCTTCAAAACCTGGAGGTTGTTCTACATACATTTCTTCCATGATGTAACCATTTAGAAAAGCACTCTTAACATCCATTTGATAGAGTTTGAATCCTTTGATGCATGCAAAGGCTAAGAGTACACGTATAGCTTCCAATCTAGCCACTAGAGCATATGTTTCCTCATAATCAATTCCTTCTTCCTGATTATAGCCTTTGGCCACCAATCTTGCCTTGTTTCTGACAATAATTGCAGATTCATCGAGTTTGTTTTTGAATACCCATTTAGTACCAATGATCGTATGATCTTTGGGTCGGGGTACCAAATCCCAAACTTGATTCCTTTCAAATTGATTTAGTTCTTCTTGCATTGCTATGACCCAATCATTGTCTGATAGGGCTTCATCAATGTTAGAAGGTTCAATTTCAGAAATGAATGCAGAAAAACTTACTTCATTGAAAACTCTATTTCTGGTTTTGATCCCTTCATTCACATCTCCTATGACTTGATCTAAGGGATGACTTCTATTGTATTTCCAGGCTTTAGGTTGACCTAGGGATTGCTCTTCATCCTTAGTTTCATCAACCTCTGGAATAAGAGACTTAGAGATAGATTGACCATTTTCTTGATTTAAAACAGCTTCCTGTTCTTCATAAATCGTTTTGTCAGAGGATTCAAATTCATAAAAAACAACATGAATTGATTCTTCAACAACACAAGTTCTTTTATTGAAAATTCTATATGCTTTACTTCGGTTAGAATATCCTAGGAAAATTCCTTCATCAGTTTTAGAATCAAATTTTCCTAAGTTATCTTTACCATTATTATGAATGAAACACTTACACCCGAAGATGTGTAGATGAGCAATGTTTGGTTTCCTTCCTTTGAATAGATCGTATGGTGTCTTCCCAAGTTTCGTTCTGATATAGGCTCTATTTGAAATATAACATGCTGTACTCATAGCATCAGCCCAGAAAACTTGAGACATGTTCTTTTCATTCAACATTGTTCTAGCCATTTCAGTAAGTACTCTATTCTTACGTTCCACAACTCCATTTTGTTGGGGCGTCCTTGGAGCAGAGAAATTGTGATCAATACCATTAGTATCACAATACTCTTCAAAGGCTTGATTTTCAAATTCTCCACCATGATCAGTCCTAATACCTGCAATAGACATACCTTTCTCATTTTGCACTTTCTTGGCAAAAATAATAAATTCTTCAAAGGTTTCATCTTTTGATGATAGAAAAATAACCCATGTAAATCTAGAGAAATCATCAACAATGACCAATGAATATAAGTTGCTACCAAGACTCTTTACTCTTGCTGGTCCAACTAAATCCATGTGTAGTAATTGTAATGGTCTATTTGTTGAAATCTCATTTTTCAATTTGAAAGATGATTTAGTTTGTTTACCCTTTTGACATGCATCACAAATCAAGTCATTTTTGAAATTAACTTTGGGTAATCCAAGCACTAAATCCTTTTTGAGTAATTTCCCTAGTTGATGCATATTGACATGAGCCAAACTTTTATGCCATAGCCAACTTTCATCGGTATTACTCAGAAAACAGTTTTCAGATTCATTTCTACTAATATATAAGGTATAGCAATTACCTTCCCTTTTTGCTCTGAGCTTAGCCTTGATATTCTTCTTATCAAGCTGTAAGTCACTCTTGTTGATAATTAGACATTCCTCTGAATCAAATATTATCCAGTTGTCTTTATCTGCACTTTGACTTACGCTCAGCAGATTATGACACAAGCCTTCAACGTAATATACATCTTTGATTTGTATGCCTTTGTCATTTTTTATTTCACCAATTCCTGCTATTTTTCCGGATTGATTTCCTCCAAATTTTACCTTTCCTCCTTCCTTAGGTTGCAATGTGGTAAAACTTTCGAAATCACCGGTCATATGTCTAGAGCATCCACTGTCTATGAACCACTTGTTATTTTTGGATGCTTTAAGACATACCTGCAATCAAATGACTAAGTCTTAGGTACCCACTTCTTTTTAGGTCCTTTTGGGTTAGTATAAATGATTTTCTGAACATATGTGCCTTTAGGTACCCATTTGTAGGTTCCTATTGTTCTTTTCTTTTTATGAATGCATGAAGAGGTATAATGACCTTTTCTGTTACAGTAATTACAAAATGCAAAAGGATTTGATATATGCACAGAATGTTGGAAATAATTTAAATATGGCTTTCCTCCTACTTTCTTTTTACCTTTCCTTTTATCTGTTTTTGGATCATATCCAATACCAGATCGGTCATTTACAAATCGTTGTTCTTTTAAAATCACACTTAGCATCTCACTTCCTTTGGTAAATTTTTCAAGAGTTTTTGTGAGATCAATGTTTTTCTTTTTCAACGAAGAACAATTTTCACAATTCTTTTCTGAACTTTCTTTAAGTTCAATTTCAAGAGCTTTGTTTTTCTTTTTGAAAACAATTAATTCTTTAACTACTTTGATGAATTCAGAATGTAAAGCATTATATTCAGAGAGTAATTCATCATAGGTAGGTTCAGAATCATTTACCTCTTCTTCTGTCTCTTCTTGAGCAACAAGACATATATTGGCTACTTCTTCCTCATCACTTTCTTCGTCTGAGGAACTATCTCCCCATATAGCATATACAAAGGCCTTCTTTTTGTTAAAGAATTTGCCTTTTCTCTTTTCTTTGCTCTTTTGATTGAGCTCTGGACATTCTGATTTGATATGTCCTGGTTTTCCACATTCATAGCAAATGATATGGTCTTTGTTGCTAGTTCCTCCTTTTTGAAAGTGTTTGAAGCCTTGACCTTTCTTGTAGAACTTTCTGAATCGTTTTATGATTAAGCCCATTTCATCATCATCAAACTCCTCATCTTCATCTTGATTTTCTTCTTTCGCTTTTAGTGCTAGACCTTTCTTTCTTTTGTCACTGATGTCATCTAGTTCCCGTTTGAACTTTAATTTGCTTTCATATTCAGAAAGACTTCCAAATAGAGAAGCAACTGATCTCATTGATTCTCCTTTTGCCTCTTCTATCGCAGTGACTTTGGCCTCCCACTCTTTAGAAAGAATATTCAAAATCTTTCGTACTTGGATATTTTGATCATATACTTTACCAAGTGCTGCAAGTTGATTAACAAGATGAGTATATCTAAGTTCGAATTCAGAAATTGACTCACCTGATTTCATTCGAAGTAGATCGAATTCTGTTATCAAGGTGTTGATTCGATTCTCCTTTATTCCCGAAGTTCCTTCATGAGCTATTTCCAGAGCTTCCCACATTTCCTTTGCTGTTGGGAGTGTGCAAATTCTGAAGTATTCATTTTGACTCAAAGAGCTTTGTAACATCAGAATTGCCTTGCTATTGAGAGTGATAAGTTTCTTGTCATTCTCATCATATTCCGCTGGCATCTTTGGAATTTTCTGAGAATCTACAGTCTTTGTAGGTTGATAATTTCCACTCTCGATTATATCCCATAGCCCATATTCAGTAGCCATCATGAACACTCTGAATTTTGCTTTCCAGAAAGAAAAGTGTTCTCCATTGAAACCGGGAGGTCTAGTGATGGATGCTCCGTCGGGAAGAATTCCTTCACCCATGCTTGCCATTGGATCCTTCTTAGGTTATTATACCTTAACAAGAAGACCTACTCTCTGATACCAAATGTTAGATCAAGCGTTTCACCCAAGAGGGGGGGTGAATTGGGTGATATTGATATTTCTTTCGAAAATATAAAACTTTGACAAAAGAATTAAAACAGTAATGAGTAAGGAGAAATATCACCGAAGTATACACCGGGAGTTATACTGGTTCGGTCACAACCACTTTGACCTACGTCCAGTCCTCAGAGCTTCTCTGAGAGTTTCACTATAACTTCCAAGATTCAGTGGGTTCTTGGCACCTCAGTACAAGCAAGTTCCTTTCACCTGGACACTCGCTCCCCCTTATAGGTTGTAATCCAATCCCCAACTCAAGGTTCCACAACCATAAGTTATCTCAATAACAAATATTGAGTTTGAATGAAATATCTCTCTTACAGAGTAAATGATAATCACTGAAGCATAGAAATACAATTTCAATGTGAAAACAGAGCAATGAACTTAATGATACGTTCGTATGTGTGCTTGGTTGTTCTTTCTCTGTTTGAAGGTTCCCATATATATAGGTATGTTGGTGATGACCGTTGGAACACTTCCTTTCGTCCGTTGGTGAGTGCGCAGCCATTATTGACTTTTCAAGTTTTTGAAAAATATCCGTTGGCGGTGGTTAGCATTTGAACGTTTCTTTTGACTTTCATCTCTTGATATGATTTCTTCATTGTTTATCTGTAAATAGACTAAGAATACTAATACAATGAAAGGTTAATCATATAGAAAATAATATAATGTAAGTTTGAATGATTTCTAAATTTCTGGGAATGCTTACTCGAGTAGCTCCTCGAGTAACCCTTGAAGTTTACTCGAGTAGCTCCTCGAGTAACATCGAGAAATCATTGTTTAATTGAAAGTCAATGAAGAGAAACAAGATTACTCGGGTAGTGCATGGAGTAAATTAAATTTCAGACCTTTGGGAATAGTTATTTACTCGGGTAGCTACTCCAGTAATGCTTTTGCAACTTCATAGATTACTGGGGTAACACCTCGAGTAATCCTTTAAAAAACTTTTGATTACTCGATGCTCTACTCCAGTAATGTTGGCAGGATTTCAAGGCCGAGAACAATTACCTTGTTACTCGAGTAGGGACTCGAGTAATGCATTCATTATTGCATAGGTTACTCGGGTAGCTCCTCGAGTAACTAAGACTTTTGAGCATGACTTACCCGGGTAATGACTTGAAGTTTACTTTGAAAATATTTGAACATACTGGGGTATATACTCGAGGAATCCACTTAAAATAAACCATGAAAAACTTGTATACTAGAGTAAGTGTTAGAAGTTAGAAATAACAGCACCGACTAGCATACCATTGTTGACACTCACACATCTCCGTCTCCATCTCCGTCTATCACGCACCTAACATCATTTCTGTTTCTCTCTGTTTTTCCCATTGCATCTGTGTATTTCATTTTTCCTATATATATATGTTGTACTCCCTTAGCATTTATATCAATGAAAAATATGAGCTCTTAAGCTCACATGGTATCAGAGCTTAGGCATAGAATAACCAGCGAACAGAAATGACAGAGAAATCCACGCTCAGATCGGAAAACAGGGGAGTGACGATGTGCTTCGATCTCAGCCATACCGGCGCGTTGAAGCACACCGCCACTTCAGGAGCGCTCAGACACCGCCGACCGGCGTTATCCCAGAGCGCGGGGTCATTCTGAGCAGCGCGTGAAAATCACGCGCCGTCACTGTCACCGGCGCGTGAACCCCATGCGCCACCGTCCGGAGAGCTGTCAGACCTCATTTCTTCCAGAAACCAATCTGAAGTATTTCCGGTCACCATTGTCTCATGGATTCTTCCAAAAATCCTCCTATCTTTGGTTCTTTTCCTCAAGATTCATCCATAACTAGGGCTATACCAATGGCACTCATGTCAGGTACAAGTTCTGAGACCCAAGACTCATCTTCTTCTCATTCCTCCACTGCTAGCAAAACTGTGATGGCTCCAGAACTCCCCGATAGTCAGATTATGGCTATTAACCACTGGTTTAATGGGAGAAACTACCTCCAATGGTCCCAAACAGTGCTAAGGTATCTTCGTGGAAAGCGAAAAGAGAAGTATATCAATGGAGAAGCCTCCCAGCCTGCCCCTGATGACACTCATTTTGATACATGGTTTACTGAGAACAATCAAGTTATGAGTTGGTTGTGCAACTCTATGACTGATAACATCAGCGAAGGATATCTCCTTGCAACTACTGCAAAAGAAATCTGGGATGCAGCCAGACAAACCTATTCCTCTCTTGATAATACTGCAGCATTGATCCATTTGAAACGCCAACTTCGAGATTTGAGATAAGGTACTTTGACCGTCACTGATTACTATAACGCGTTGATCAAACTCTAGTAACAACAGGACCTGTTTGAAGTACATCCATGGAAAAATGTGGAAGATGCTCAATTATACAAGAAAATAGTCGAAGAAGGACGAGTCTATGATTTTCTCCTTGGACTAAATGACTCATTTGAAGAGATACGGGGCAGAATAATGGGCCTAAAGCCTTTACCGCATCTCTTTGATGTTGTCAACCATGTGCAGTTCGAAGAAAGCAGAAAGCTCTTGAATCAGGGTAGCTTAGGCCCAATTGAAAGGTCAGCCCTGGCAATAAACCAAGGTAGTTCAAGCTCAATTGAAAGGACAACATGGGCGGCAAAACGACCACCAGATGAACGAAGAAACAAATGGTGTAGTTATTGCAAGAAGAAGGGCCACACAAAAGAAGAATGCTGGAAGATTCATGGAAAACCAGGAAGTAACAAACAAAGCCATATCTCTGCTACTGAGTCAGAAGCTGATACCATATGAGCTTAAGAGCTCATGTTATTCATTGATATATAAATGCTTAGGCTTACAATGCTTATATAGGAAAAACAGAGGGACAAAAATCAATGGTAGGTGAGTGTAGGTGAGTGTAGACAGAGGTGTAGAGAGTGTCAACAATGGCATACAATTAGGTGCTGATATTTCTGACTTCTTACACTCCCCCTCAAGCTGGAGAGTATATGTCAATCATACCCAGCTTGCACAGAAACTTTTCAAACGTAGTTCTGCTTAGTGGTTTTGTCAGCACGTCTGCAATTTGGTCTTCAGATCTGATGTAAGACAAATTCATAATGCCTGCTTCAATTTTTTCTTTAACAAAGTGTCTGTCTATCTCAACATGTTTTGTTCTATCATGATAGACTGGATTCTTGACCATTTCAATGCTGGCTTTGTTGTCACACCAAATTTGCATTGGCCCCTCATATGGAATTCCCAACTCCTTCAGTAATCTAATGATCCAAAGTCCTTCACGTACTCCATGATTAACAGCTCTTAGTTCGGCTTCTGCACTACTTGGTGATACCACAGTTTGTTTCTTGCTTCTCCATGTAACAAGATTTCCCCACACGTATGTGCAATATCCTGAGACTGATCTTCTAGTTTCTCTATCCCTTGCATGATCTGCATCAGTGTATATTACGATATTTCTGGTAGTGCATTTCTTAAAGAAGATTCCTTTTCCAGGATTAAGCTTTAAATAGCTTAGGATTCTGTATACAGCTGCCATGTGTTCTTCTTGTGGTTGGTGCATGAATTGACTTGCTATTCCAACTGCATAGCTAATGTCTGGACGTGTATGGGTCAAGTATATGAGTTTGCCAACGAGTCTTCTGTACTGTTCTGCGTTGACTGGGACACCTTTTGGTTTAATTTCTAGGTGACAACCTTCGTCCATCGGTGTTCCTTCGGGTTGTGCCCCTAACATTCCAGTTTCATGCAATAGATCTAGGGTATACTTCCGTTGGGATACATTGATACCCTTTTTAGTTCTTGCTACTTCCATGCCTAGGAAATACCTCATTTGTCTAAGGTCTTTCACCTGGAACTCAGTTGACAAATCCTGTTTTAAATGAGCAATAGATACTTCATCGTTTCCCGTAATGACCATGTCATCAACATAGACGATCAAGATGGTGACTCTGCTATTGACACGTTTGACAAACAATGTGTCATCTGCTTGTCCCTGAGTATACCCCAATCTTTTCATTGTTTTGGTAAATCTACCAAACCATGCCCGAGGAGATTGCTTAAGTCCGTACAATGACTTGTTGAGTTTACATACAGAGTTGTTAGGAGCTAAAATTCCGTCTGGAATCTCCATGTAAACTTCTTCTTCCAAGTTTCCATTTAGAAAGGCATTCTTTACATCTAGTTGATGCAGTGACCAATCCAAGTTGACTGCGATTGATAGGAGTATTTGAACAGTATTAAGCTTAGCAACTGGAGCAAAGGTCTCTTGGTAATCAATTCCATATGTCTGAGTGTATCCTTTTGCCACCAGTCTGGCCTTGTATTTGTTGATACTACCATCAGGATTGAATTTTGGGTTGAAGATCCACCTGCATCCTACTGGTCTCTTTCCCTTGGGAAGAGTTGTAATCTCCCATGTTTTATTTTCCTTAAGTGCCCTTAACTCTTCTTCTGTAGCTCGTTTCCAATTTGGATCAGCTATAGCTTGTTGAAATGTTTTTGGAATTTTAATCTGCGCACTGTTTACAACAAAGCTTTGCATTTTCATAGATAGGTTACCATATGAGACAAAACGTTGAATTGGATGCTGAGTACAAGATCTTACCCATTTTCTCAATGCAATAGGCCAACCAAATTCTTCTGGATTTAATCCCGAATTAGAGTCATGGTCATTCCTTTAAATGGGAGAGATAGTTCTACCATTGTTTGGTTCATCTTGATTTTGTAGTCTGGACTCTTCATTTTGTTGCAGTTCAGTATCTATCCCTGAATTGATTTCAACATTTGTTTCCAGTTCATTAGGCATGAGTTCAGGTTGAGGTGGAAGATGTTCTGATTCCTGATCAAGTTGGTTAGGAGTAAGTTGGCTTGTGGAAGGGACAGATTCAATGATGGGAACAAGATGAGGTTGAGGTGGTGATGATTCAGGTTTATTCAGGATTAGCCATTCAATTTCAGTGTACTCCCCCTGAATGGGTAATTTAGGATAATATGCTTCATCTTCCGAGAAGACTGTATCTTTGGAGATAATAAGTTTCTTGGAAGCTGGACAGTAGCATTTATACCCTTTTTGAGTAGGAGAGTAACCAAGAAAGAGACATTTGTCAGCACGAGTACCAAGTTTGTTTCCATCATTGTTATGGACATAGACAACACAACCAAATACTTTAGGAGGTAATGAAGTGAGGATTGAGCAATTGGGAAAATTTTCTAACAATTTTTGGATAAGTGTGCCATATTTGAGGACTTTGGAAGGCAAACAATTAATGAGATAAGCCGCAGTGAGTACGGCATCACCCCAAAAAATGTTGGGAACATTTCGTTCCATTAGTAAGGTTCGGGTTACTTCCAACAAGTGACGGTTCTTTCGCTCAGCTACTCCATTTTGTTGAGGAGTGTAAGGGCAGGAGGTTTGGTGATGAATTCCTTGTTGTTCAAGAAATTGGTTAAAACTGTTACTCATATATTCCTTGGCATTATCACTTCGTAGTACCTTAATAGACACATTAAATTGGGTGCACACAAAGGTATAGAAGTTTTGAAAGATTTTGGCTACTTCAGATTTGTCTTTCATTAAATAAACCCATGTGGTTCTAGTGTGATCATCTATGAAAGTAACAAACCATCTAGCATTAGTGAGAGTTTTTATTCGTGAAGGACCCCAAATGTCACTATGGATTAGTGTGAATGGCGAGGAAGGTTTGTAGGGTTGTTTGGGATAAGAGGATCTGGTTTGTTTTGCAATTTGACAAGTTTCACAATGAAAAGGAACAGAATTTTTATTGAATAAATCTGGAAACAAATGCTTCATATAATCAACACTAGGGTGACCTGAACGACAATGCCATAAGTTTACATCATGATTTTGTGAATTAGAGCTAACCAGTGCTCTTCTTGCCTTCCTTGCATCTTCTGATCTCAAGTTTGACTCTTCAAGGTAGAACAGTCCATCCCATTCTCTAGAAATTCCAATCCTCCTCCTCGATTTTAAATCCTGAAAAATACAAACATCATTATCAAACATGACTCGGCACAGTCGACCCTTAGTTAACTTACTCACAGATATCAGATTGACAGTGAGTGTGGGCACAAACAAGACATTATGAAGTTTCAGGGAATTAGAGAGAATAACTGTGCCAATTCCTTCAACTGAAGTGTATATCCCATTAGCAACTTTGACTCTAAGATTCTCATGAATCAGTTTAAGAGTTGAAAACAATGTGCGATTACCAGTCATGTGATCAGTTGCTCCTGAATCAATAATCCAAGCATTCTCACTAGCTCGTACAGTATTTAGAGCTATAATAGAGGTACCTGTTTGTGCAAGGTTGATGCCGGGCGTAGAATTAGACTTATTTTGTCTGTCTATCATCCTGCGGAATATTTGCAGTTCCTCTTTAGTCAGAGAATGATTATCCTCAGCTTCTGACTCAGTAGTAGAGATATGGCTTTGTCTGTTACTTCCTGGTTTTCCATGAAGCTTCCAGCATTCTTCTTTTGTGTGGCCCTTCTTCCTGCAGTAACTACACCATTTGTTTCTTCGTTCGTCTTGTGGTCGTTTTGCCGCCGCGGTTGTCCTTTCAATTGAGCTCGGACTATCTTGGTTTGCTGCCAGGGCTGACCTTTCAATTGGGCCTAAGTTACCTTGATTCAAGAGCTTTCTGCTTTCTTCGAACTGCACATGGTTGACAACATCAAAGAGATGTGGTAAAGGCTTTAGGCCCATTATTCTGCCACGTATCTCCTCAAATGAGTCATTAAGTCCAAGGAGAAAATCATAGACTCGTCCTTTTTCAACTATTTTCTTATATAACTGAGCATCTTCCACATTTTTCCATGGATGTACTTCAAACAAGTCCTGTTGTTGCCAGAGTTTGATCAACGCATTATAGTAATCAGTGACAGATAAAGTACCTTGTCTTAAATCACAAAGTTGACGCTTCAAATGGATCAAGGCTGCAGTATTATCAAGAGAGGAATAGGTTCTTCTGACTGTATCCCAAATTTCTTTTGCAGTAGTTGCAAGAAGATATCCTTCACTGATGTTATCAGTCATAGAGTTGCACAACCAACTCATAACTTGATTATTCTCAGCAAACCAAGTATCAAAATGAGTGTCATCAGGGGCAGGTTGGGATGCTTCTCCATTTATATACTTCTCTTTTCTCTTGCCACGAAGGTATCTTAACACGGTTTGAGACCACTGGAGGTAATTCCGTCCATTAAACCTATGGTTAATAGCCATAATTTGACTATCAGAAAGTTATGGGGTCGTCACCGTTTTGCTTGTAATGGAGGAATGAGAAGGAGAAGATGTATCTTGAGTTTCAGAAGTAGTACCGGACATTAGAGCCAATGGATTGACTCCGGAACTTGTGGGAAAAGAGCCAAAACGGGGATGAAAAGGGGAAGAATCCATTCTGGCTCAAAAAATGGTCGCCGGAGATTTTTCAGACGGCGGCGCATGTGACTCACACGCGGCTGTGACTGTCGGCGCGTGTATCTCACGCGCAGGGGATTGTGACGGCGCGTGTGATTCACGCGCTGGTCAGAACTTCACCAAACTTCTGGGGATGGCCGATCGGCGCCCTCTGATTCATCCTGGGTGGGCGGTGATGGTTCACTCGCCGGCGTTGTGAAGATCTCGCCGGTCGTGAACCTCCTCTGTTTTCCGTTTCCGGCCGTTTCCCTCTCTCGCTCTCACGGTTTCTGGTCGCCAGTCATCTTGGGACGTGGCTCTGATACCATATGAGCTTAAGAGCTCATGTTATTCATTGATATATAAATGCTTAGGATTACAATGCTTATATAGGAAAAACAGAGGGACAGAAATCAATGGTAGGTGAGTGTAGACAGAGGTGTAGAGAGTGTCAACAATGGCATACAATTAGGTGCTGATATTTCTGACTTCTTAATGGGCCTAAAGCCTTTACCGCATCTCTTTGATGTTGTCAACCATGTGCAGTTCGAAGAAAGCAGAAAGCTCTTGAATCAGGGTAGCTTAGGCCTAATTGAAAGGTCAGCCCTGGCAATAAACCAAGGTAGTTCAAGCTCAATTGAAAGGACAACATGGGCGGCAAAACGACCACCAGATGAACGAAGAAACAAATGGTGTAGTTATTGCAAGAAGAAGGGCCACATAAAAGAAGAATGCTGGAAGCTTCATGGAAAACCAGGAAGTAACAAACAAAGCCATATCTCTGCTACTGAGTCAGAAGCTGAGGATAATCATTCTTTGACTAAAGAGGAACTGCAGATATTCCGCAGGATGCTAGACAGACAAAATAAGTCCAATTCTATGCCAGGCATCAACCTTGTCCAATCAGGTAACTCTATTATAGCTCTAAATACTGTACGAGCTAGTGAGAATGCTTGGATTATTGATTCAGGAGCAACTGATCACATGACTGGTAATCGCACACTGTTTTCAACTCTTGAATTAATTCATGAGAATCTTAAAGTCAAAGTTGCTAACGGCCTATACACTACAGTTGAAGGAATTGGCACAGTCATTCTCTCTAATTCCCTGAAAATTCATAATGTCCTATTTGTACCTGCACTCACTGTCAATCTTATATCTGTGAGTAAATTAACTAAGGAACGACTGTGCCGAGTCATGTTTGATAACGATGTGTGCATTTTTCAGGATTTAAAATCGAGGAAGAGGATTGGAATTTCTAGAGAATGGGATGGACTGTTCTACCTGGAAGAGTCAAACTTGAGATCTGGAGATGCAAGGAAGGCAAGAAGAGCACTGGTTAGCTCTCATTCACAAAATTATGATGTAAACTTGTGGCACTGTCATTCTGGCCACCCTAGTATTGATTATATGAAGCATTTGTTTCCAAATTTATTCAATAAAAATTCTGTTCCTTTTCATTGTGAAACTTGCCAAATTGCAAAACAGACCAGATCTTCTTATCCCAAACAACCTTACAAACCTTCCTCGCCATTCACACTAATCCATAGTGACATTTGGGGCCCTGCACGAATAAAAACCCTCACTAATGCTAGATGGTTCGTTACTTTCATAGATGATCACACTAGAACCACATGGGTTTATTTAATGAAAGACAAATCTGAAGTAGCCAAGATCTTTCAAAACTTCTATACCTTTGTACGCACCCAATTTAATATGTCCATTAAGGTATTACGAAGTGACAATGCCAAGGAATATATGAGCCACATGTTTAGCGAATTTCTTGACCAACAAGGAATTCATCACCAAACCTCCTGCCCATACACTCCTCAACAAAATGGAGTAGCCGAGCGAAAGAACCGTCACTTGTTGGAAGTAACCCGAACCTTACTAATGGAACGAAATATTCCTAACATTTTTTGGGGTGATGCTGTACTCACTGCAGCTTATCTTATTAATCGCTTGCCTTCCAAAGTTCTCAAATATGACACCCCTATCCAGAAACTACTAGAACACTCTCCAACTTGCTCCATCATCAACTCATTGCCTCCTAAGATATTTGGTTGTGTTGTCTTTGTCCACAAAAACAATGACAACAAGCTTGGTACTCGAGCTGTCAAATGTATATTTCTTGGCTACTCCCCTACTCAAAAAGGGTACAAATGCTATTGTCCTACTTCCAAGAAGCTTATTATCTCCAGGGATACAATCTTCTTAGAAGAAGAAGCATATTATCCAAAATTACCCATTCAGGGGGAGTATACTGACAATGAATGCAATGAATGGCTAATCTTGGATACAGAACAACTATCACCATCACAACCTAATCTCATACCTGTTATTGACCCCTTACCTCTCACAAACCAACCTAGTCCTACCCATAATTCTGAAACCGAACAAAGTTCGTCTCAACCTCCATCATTGAATGAACTGGAAACAAATGTTGAGATCAATTCAGGGATGGATGCAGAATCGGGATAAGAGGAAGAATCCAGACTACAAGATGAATCAAACACTGGTAGAACTATCTCTCCTATTCGAAGGAATGACCATGACTCTAATCCGATATTAAATCCTGAAGAACTAGGTTGGCCTATTGCATTAAGAAAATGGGTAAGATCGTGTACTCAACATCCAATTCAACATTTTGTTTCATACGGTAACCTTTCTGCAAAAATGCAAAGCTTTGTTGCAAACAGTGCACAGATGAAAATTCCAGACACGTTTCAACAAGCTATGACTGATCAGAATTGGAAACAAGCTGCAGAAGAAGAATTAAGAGCACTTGAGGAAAATAAAACGTGGGAGATTACAACTCTTCCTAAAGGAAAGAAACCAGTAGGATGCAGGTGGATATTTACTCCTAAGTTCAATCCTAACGGCACAATCAACAAATACAAGGCTAGACTTGTTGCCAAAGGATATACTCAGACATATGGAATTGATTATCAGGAGACATTTGCTCCAGTAGCAAAACTTAATACCATCCAAGTGCTACTATCGATCACAGCTAACTTGGATTGGTCATTGCATCAACTGGACGTGAAAAATGCATTTCTGAATGGCAACTTAGAGGAAGAAGTATATATGGAAATTCCAGATGGAATTTCAGCTCCTGATAACTCTGTGTGTAAACTCAACAAATCACTGTACGGGCTCAAACAATCACCTAGGGCGTGGTTTGGCAGGTTTACCAAAACTATGAAACGACTTGGGTACACTCAGGGACAAGCAGATGACACTTTGTTCATTAAACGGAATAATGACAAAGTCACTATCTTGATTGTCTATGTGGATGACATAATCATTACAGGAAACGACGAGGGATCCATTTCTCAACTAAAACAAGATTTGTCAACTGAGTTCCAGGTGAAAGATCTTAGACAGATGAGGTATTTTCTGGGCATGGAAGTGGCAAGAACTCAAAAGGGCATCAATGTATCTCAGCGGAAGTATACCCTAGATTTGTTACATGAAACAGGAATGTTAGGAGCAGAACCTATAGGAATACCAATGGAAGAAGGGTGTCACCTCAGAATCAAACCAAATGGTGTCCTAGTCAATCCTGAACGATATAGAAGGCTTGTTGGGAAACTCATATACTTGACCCACACACGTCCAGATATTAGTCATGCAGTTGGAATAGCAAGTCAATTCATGCATCAACCACAGGAAGAACACATTGCAGCCTTGTACAGAATCCTAAGCTATTTAAAGCTTAATCCTGGAAGAGGGATCTTCTTTAAGAAAGGCACTATCAGAGATATTGAAATCTACACTGATGCAGATCATGCCAGAGACAGGGAAACTAGAAGGTCAGTCTCATGATATTGTACATATGTGTGGGGAAATCTGGTTACATGGAGAAGCAAGAAACAGACTGTGGTGTCAACAAGCAGTGCAGAAGCAGAACTGAGAGCTGTTAACAATGGAGTACGTGAAGGACTTTGGATTATCAGATTACTGAAGGAATTAGGAATTCCACATGAGGGACCAATGCAAGTATGGTGTGACAACAAAGCCAGCATTGAAATGGTAAAAAACCCAGTCTATCATGACAGGACAAAACATGTTGAGATAGACAGACATTTCATTAAAGAAAAAATTGAAGCAGGTATAATGAGATTGTCCCACATACGATCTGATGACCAAATTGCAGATATTATGACAAAACCACTAAGCAGAGCCAAGTTTGAAGGATTTAGGTGCAAGCTGGGAATGATCGATATATATTCTCCAGCTTGAGGGGGAGTGTTAGAAGTCAGAAATAACAGCACCGACTAGCATACCATTGTTGACACTCACACATCTCCGTCTCCATCTTCGTCTATCACGCACCTAACATCATTTCTGTTTCTCTCTGTTTTTCCCATTGCATCTGTGTATTTCATTTTTCCTATATATATATATGTTGTACTCCCTTAGCATTTATATCAATGAAAAATATGAGCTCTTAAGCTCACAGTAAGTACTCGAGGAAGATGAAACAAAGAGAGATTAGGTTAATCGGGTACCAACCTCAAGTTTTTACTTACTTTAGTATGTTGCTCGGGTAGCTCCTCGAGTAACATTGGCAGTGGTACAAAATGCCGAGAGTTACACATTGTTAGAAACAAAGTTACTCGAGTAGCTCCTCGAGTATCATGGGGAAACTTGAAGGCAACTGAAAGTTTTCACAGGGTTACTCGGGTAGCTCCTCGAGTAACATTAGCAGTAGTACAAGATGCCGAGAGGTCCACATTTTAGGAAACACAGGTACTCGAGTAGCTCCTCGAGTATCATTGGGAAAACTTGAAGGCAACTGGAAGTTTTCACTTGGTTACTCGAGTACCTCCTCGAGTAACATTAGTAGGCCGAGAGCAACTCCAAGTTTTACCTGGTTACTCGAGTAGCTCCTCGAGTAATGGTGGCAGGTTACTGGAAGTTTTCCTTGGTTACTTCAAGTTTTGTCTCATTACTCGAGTAACGCCTCGAGTAATGCCTTAGAAACTGTACTTCTGATCAAGTTCCTCAGCATTTTCTCTTGGCTAATCTTCAATACTTCCATGCTAACTTCAAGTAAAGCTTGTTCCTGTCATTACTTAGTTCAAGCTTGATTTATTAATCATTTCTTTTTCAAACCATACTTTTATTATCATCAAAACATGAGGTCTAACAGCATTTTCCTACTTCATTTTTCGATATAATGGTGCATTTGGTAGTTCATTTAGTAAGGGAGGTAAGGCTCTGCGATCCAGTTTACCTTAGATGGATGTACCCTTTCGAGCGATACATGAAGATCTTAAAAGGGTATTCTAAAAATCTTTATCAATCAGAAGCCTCAATAGTAGAAAGATATGTAGTTGAGGAGGTTATGGAGTTTTACAAAGATTATATGTCAGGGAAGAATGAACAATCTCGGCATGAAGAGGGGAGAAGCAAGGGAACACGAGGACTAAAAGTAAAGAATATTCCTCGTGAAGAGGTGTTGCAAGCCTACTTGTATATCCTGAATAATATGGAAGAAGTTCAACCTTACATAGATGAACACAGAAAGACTTTGAAGAACAAGAATCCAAGGAAGAATGACATGCAGATTGCTATTGAGCAAAACAAGACATTCATGCAGTGGTTCAAGGAAAATGTTTTGCACGGGAGTGGTGTGTCTGAGACAATCGAGTGGCTAGCTTGGGGGCCTTCGTTTCAGGTCATTACTTGGGCCGGTTATGATATAAAGGGCTATTCTTTCTATACGAAAGAGCAAGATGACAGAAGTACCATATAAAATAGTGGGGTCATGGTAGAAGCTATGCACTTTTCCACTTCGAGAGACAAAAACCCCCATATTAGTGTCTATGGCCTATTATAGAGTTATAGAAGAAATATGGGAGATTACATACAACAAGTTCAAAGTTGCTTTATTCAAATGTAAGTAGGCTAGCAATAATGCTGTGGTAATAGATAAACAATTTGGATTTGTCTCAGTCGATCTTCGAAGAGTTGGCTATAGAGATGAGCCCTTCATTCTAGCAAGCCAGGCGAAACAAGTGTTTTATATCACTGATACTGCGAGCAAAAACATGTCCATTGTCCTTAAAAGTAAAAAATAGAAGTATGGTGATCCAACCTTCAACCTTGACGACACACCACCTTTCACAACAACTCCACCTCGAACAAATAAAGTAGAATTGGTAGATGATGACGAATATGTTGTAAGAAATGACCATGGTGAAGGAATATGGGAAACAATATAGAGTAAGACCTTAATTTATAAACGAGAACTGTGTGTTTTTTTTTGTTTTACTCCTTTTTAGTTTATTTTATTTTTATTGCAATTTATTTATGTTTCTGACGATGCTTTTTGTGTTAACAGGAATATGGACAACTCTAGTGCTGACGAAAGGCGTAGAAATGATGAAAGCCCTAGCAATGACGAAAGGCCTAGAGATGAACCCGTTGCAAGAAGGAGGGTTAGAGGCTGTATAAAGATGGGAATATTGGTTGCACATCATGAACATCAATAAGAGAGGCTGCATATAGACTTCGATGACAATCTAAATCCAGTTGCTCCTGAGGAAGACCACTTTATTAGCTACGTAAGGTTTTTGGGTTGAAGCAAAGTGCGCATTACCTACGATAATTGGAGATTGGTTCCCCCAAAAACGAAAGACATGATTTGGCAGCAACTTTTGGTATATAAGTTTTGATGCATCTATGGTAATTGTAGCTTTATTCCTATTGTTTCAAATATAATAATCTTATATTTTACCTTGCAGCAAACATACGATGTCCCAGACACCAGGGAGATGTACAGGCACTTGATGGATGAGGTTCGTATACGATGGAAAGGTTTCAAGAACAAGCTAACAGCAAGGTACATTCGAGGGGCCCAGAGGGGTGAGGATCCATGTACATATTATTCGTATTTGTCTCCAGAGGACTGGAGGTTGTTTGTGGCATCACGGGCAGATCCTGAGTTTTTGGTAAGATTTCTGTCATCATGATATAGAGCTTTTAATTTTCATATACTTGATATCGTTGATTTATTTTTTGTTGTTTTTCATTCATAGAAATTAAGTACAGCAAATGCACAAAGGCAATCAGAAAATAAATATCAAAATTACATGTCTCATGGTGGATATCGGAAGCTTAAGCGGCAAATGATGCAAGAAGAGTTAGAGAAAATGAAGGAAACAACGGAATCTGATCCTAGCTTTGTTATCCAGGCCCCGACACCTCCTCCACGTCATAAAAAATGGAAAGCAGGGAGGATTAAGGGTGGGAAGTACATAAATCCAGTTATTGCTGAGGTTGCTACGAGGATTGTAAGTAGTTATACCATAAGTACCTAATTTTTTGCATATCGAGAGTGGTTTCGATACATTTATGATAAACTGTATGCTGCAGGATGAACTGGAAGATCAGAGTAGCCAAGGTTCATTCAATCCAAGTAGACAGATGGACATCTTGTCAACGGCTATTGGGAAGGCAGATGACCTTGGTCGTGTTCGAGGAGAGACACGGGGAGTTAGTGCCATGAAGTATTTTGGATGAGACTCATGTTATTCGTCACAAGCTGGACCTAGTAAGGACCTTGTGGCCAAGATTCGAGAGGACCTCAAATGAGAGCTCGAGGCCAACCTTTGCGATAAGTTCTGACAAGAGCTGTTGCCAAAGCTTTAACTTGAAATGGTAAAGATGTTTGAAGCGCAAAGGGCAAGGGACGAGCATAAAACTCAGGAATTCCTGGCCTTCAATAGCACCAAAGGAAGTTACAACCCTCTGGAGGAACTACTTTGCGACCCTTCTCCTACTCCAGTGTCGGGAGACCCTTCCACCCTCTATTTGGATGATCCATTGTTGCGTGTTGTTGTCGATGCTCGCGTTCACACACGTGCTACCACCCACCATCATCAGCAAATTCCGTAGGATTTTTATAGGGTGAATGTGACGAGTGTTAGAAAGGGGGAAGACGGTACAACCATCCCTGTTCCTAATCCAGAGGTTAGCACGTTAGGTCAGGCGATAGGATCTTTCATCCTTTGACCTCACAATCTTGTTGGTTTAGATGCAACACCTCCAATGGTAGGAATTATCTTACTATTATTGAAAATCTGTTGGCATCCTAATAACAATTTGTTTTTTGATGTTCTAAAAGAATGACGAAGATGCGAGGAAATGGCCTTACTTAGCACAGCTGCAACAGATCTACAAGGGCAATAAACAGGTTGACTTGAAGATGCCTCAAGGGATTGTGGGCCTTACATTGGAGTATCCCTACATGATTGACAATATAGATCTCAAGCAGTATACCAGGTTGGAGGAGATAGATGCAGGCTGAGTGAAATTTGCAATCCGGTAAGTTTTTTTTCAATTTTCCCATAGAATTCATTTAGTGGTTTTTTGATTTCATACATTCAATAATTCATTCCTTATTTTAATTCTATTATAGCATCTTCCACGGTCTCTGCACAAACATGGAAAGACATGATTGGTATGGATTCTAATGCTCTGCGAATACGACAGGGGATACCAATACTGTGGCGCATAGGACTCACTATGTCGGCTACGCAATGGGAGAGACCAAACTTGTTATCTAGCACCCATTGTTCAACGATTCGTATTTTCATTTTGTCAATTTAAGATGTTTAATAAATAATTGCCTTGTCATCTAACTTCATTTTAATCTGTACATGTTGTTATAGTTACTACTAGAGTTTGTGTGTTATATGTCCTCGTCGTAACGTAGTCTATTGGTTTGATCCCTTGAGTAAAAAGCCAGACAAAGATACAAAATCGTTCTTGGAAACGTAAGTTATTCTGTTTGTGTTTCATTGACTCTTAAAAAAATGAATAGTTCTAATTTCTGTTGATTTTGATTTTCATGATAGTGCTTGTCAAACATATAGAGTCCTAGGCGGGTCACGTGGGGGTACAGTTGTTAAAAAGCCAAAGTGGTTTTATCCGATAGTAAGTAGTTTCGATTCTAATTATTTCATTGACAGTTGTTTTAGACATACCTTTATTGATTTTAACAACCAATTGCATGCCTTTGATTTAAAGTGCCCTCGACAACCTGGCAACATTGAATGCGAATATTATGTTATACTTTATATGTATAACATCACTCAAAGTGGAATTACTAGCGATTTTGAAAAGGTAATCGCTTCTTCATTCTCAAATGATAATATTTTTGGTGTTCTAATCGAAATGCTAATTAATTCATTTGCTTGATTCATTTCATCAAAGCTTATTTTCTAATTTTCAGATTTTTGATAATGAAGATGCCTACCTATGTGAAGACCTTAATTTGATCAGAGACCTTTTGGCTAAACATCTTCTTCAACATATAGAGTAGTAAAATTTTTATTTATATCAGTTTGTAGTTGTGTGATGACTGCGTTTTGACACTTTCTGGTTGTTATTGTATATATATAGTAGTAAGTTGTATGAGTTGTTATTATACATAAATATAGTAAAGATTGTAGTGCGGGATGTCCTTACCATTTTCTAACAAACATTGTGGTTTATGAATCCATCTTCTATTCTGTTTCTGTAGTTTGAGTTTACTGGGTAATGAAGAATATAAATAATCATTTAAAAAAAACCTTTTAACGTCCCAAATTGAGAAAATGGATGTCTAAAGTCCCCTTGCGAAGGGACTTTAGACGTCCTAAATTGAGAATTGGGACGTATAAAGTCCTATTGTGGAGGACTTTAGACGTCCCTATTATGAATAGGGACGTCTTTTCTAAAATATACTGTGCCCCCCACATAGACGTCCTTCTATTTTTGGATATTAAAAGTGCCAAAATAGGGACGTTAAAAGCCTTGCCTGTAGTAGTGAATGAATAAGTGAGTTTAATATAAGTCTAACGGATTACGAAGGGTTATAAGTTATAACTTATGAAGGTCTAATGAATTACGAAGGGTTAAGGGTTATGAGTTATGACTTATGATGGTCCAATGATGTTACGAAAGGTTATGAAAGTTTTAGATGACGGTTGGTTCTAAAGACCGTTATGTTTTGTCTATGCTAGTATAAGAGGTTGGCAAACGAATTGTTTGTAAGTATCATATGACAGTTGTTTCGTAACAATTGTCATATTTCTCACTAAATAAATGATGGTTATTAACTACAACTATTATTTTTGTATTTTCGCGGATTCCGCCTCTCAGTGCACATATTTAACCATTAGCACTACCACAAAAAAGGCCATAAGTGATGCTTATTTTTATGAATACTATGGCGTTTAGGAAGCGTCATAGCTTCCAACGCTACTCAAAGAAGCTGTGGAAGCGCCATAGCTTATTTTTTTTATTATTTTTTTAAAATAGCTTCCTGCAGTGCTTCCTTAAGTATGACACTTCCTATCGCGCTTCCTTGAGAAAGTGCCATAGGAAGTGATACTTCTTATGGCACTTCCCCAAAGAAGGCCACATTTTTACGTAATTTTTTCCTTTCCTAATGAACTATGTATTTTATAGTATAAATCTACAACTAAATGAACAAAACTAAACCAGAATCAAACCAAATCAGAATGAAATAACTCCAAACAAATAATTAATTCATAAAATCACTTCATATCATAGTTAAATTAATTTGTTGCATTACAAGCCAACAAAAATACAAGTGTTATAATTATTTCACTTATGCAAACTCATCAATAACAATTACTATAGCAGCTAAAAATTATGACTACTACACATATATTCACATATACAACTTATATATAGTAATATGTAATATTATCTCAATTAATTTTCAACATATACAATTGAGAATAATTTTTTTCAGATTTTGTAACAAATTAAATATAAAAGACATTAAGCAAATTAAACTAGTAACAATTAATAAAATTATATCTGTAAGCTCAAAAATTAAAAAACTTGCAATATATAGAAAGTTTAACAAGAGAGAGTTGTAATTTCAAGCAAATACCTGGAAAAAAAATTATAAGCACACATAAAACTACAAGTCAGGATTCATGGCAGATTTTAATTTTTTTTAAAAAAATAAGGAAACTATAGTGCCAATCAACTAAAGCTTGTGTATTAAAAAAAAAAGACTTACAATAGAGTTTTTGTAGGAGGAGATAAGAAGGAAAAAAAAGTAGGAGACTAAGCTTTGTAGTGCCAACGAAAGTAGGAACCAAATGTTGAAGAAATATAGAGGAGGAGAAGACAAGAAACAAAAAAAAAAAGTGGGGGACCAAGGAAACTTCTGTAGTTGCCGCCATAAAAATATAGAGAAGGGAGTGGGGACAATGCTACTAGTTGTTGATGAAAATAGAGAGGAAGGAGTGGGGACAAAGTATTATATAGGAAGAGGAGAGTGGGGAGAATGGACAAGGAAATGTGGTAGATCAATGAAGTGGGGACCAAAGGGATAGGACAAGATTTGGGATAAGATTCTATTGGAAAATGAGGAGCTCAGAAAGATGATGTCGCAAATTTAGAATTGAAGATGAAAAAGGGCTTTGGGCGCACGCCATAGCTGACCCTTTATATTTTAAAAAAAAATAAAGGCCTTGTGTGGCGCTTGCTTAGGCAAGGCCACACAAGTCCATACATTAGTTGTGGCACTTGTAATTGCAAGCGTCACAGCTTCTATTTTAAAAAGAAACAAAAGAAAATAATTATCTGTGGCACTTCTTTAAAGAAGTGTTATAAGATGGGCACCACTAAATCTCTTTTGTTGTAGTAGTGTACGTTTTAGCATTATTATATATCCTTATGCAATTTCTATCTTGCTATATATGACATTTGGTCACTATAGCTGTTATTTAATAAGCATTATGTATGCCCAATTCTGTAGTAGTGGGATGCTTTTTTTTTTTTAATTATTCTAATTTATAAATCTATGTATCACAAAATAAGAAAAAACAAAAAAGAATTGCTAGAGAGCCAACGTATAAATCATCACATTGTGACTAGTAAGAACAAGAGTAATATTTTGAATAAAATATTTATATTTTTAAATCACACTAAACATAATTGCTATCTTAAAAACCAAATAGCTCATTAAAACCTTGGGAAGAAATATTTTTAATGTATAAAAATTTGGAAGAGGCCAAATATATGCGAGTTCCTCAGAAGCTAAGAAATATATAAACAAACTCATGTTCACACCTCGAACTCGTCAAAAAAATTGCATGTTCACACCTCGAACTCATAAAAAGTTGCATGTTCACATCCCAGAACCATACATACATCATAATTTGTTTAAAATGCATAATATAATTAACATTTAACAATGACCAATGACCAATTAACAATTAATAATTGTACTTTCTGCCGAAACTACAACTCATGTGAGACCTGAATATTAAATATTTTGATTCTCTTCCTTTTTTAAACATTTTTTTTGTTCAATTTTTTTCGTAATCACGTACTCGTTTCAATTTTAACTGCGTTGACTAATTAAAGTGAATTAAATTGAAAAATTGTTTTACAAAAAAAATCAATCAATATCATATAATAAATTAGAATCCTCAATAAATATAATTTACTGTTAATCTGCATTTGCTGGTTTTTTTTAATCATTATAGGTTTTTAGTCCTTTTTTTTTTTTTTTTTTTGCCATCGTTTTTTGTCAAATTTTAAACATTCATTTTAATCATTGAACTATGTGCAACTTTTACCCTTTATAAGATTGTCATCTTTTATTAAACAAATTTCTCACCTTCTTTTCAAATTTTAAATTTTCATATATACAAAGATAAAATAACAGTTATTAATTTGTTAAATTATACACTTAATATTTTTTTTTTTAAAAACGTACTTCAAATTTTTTTACCAATTCAAAATTGGTGACTTGAATGTAAGATATCATCATAGAATCATTGTATGCAATGGACTAGAGGTGGTAATATGGTCCGGCCCGGTGGATTCGGGCCAACCCGCCACGGGTTGGGACCATATGGGTTCGATCCCAAAAGGACCGCATCAATATGGGTTGGCATTTAGCCAACCCAACCCATAACCGCTGGGTTGGCGGGTTGGGCGAGCCAACCCATATTTTTTTTTTCAATTTTTTTTTTAACAATATACTAAGATTGGTTTTTTTTATATACAATAAGATTATTTTCTCTACACACTTAAACATAACAAAATTAAAATACATTATAAATTAAATATTCATCACAGGTCCATACACAACAAAATAAATATAAATCCACAAGTCATCAGTATAACTTAACAATAATCAATAGTTAGTTAATATTAAAGGTGTTTCAATTTGAAGCACGCTGAGGAGAGTAGGGATTGAGGAGAAATGGGCTGGACTTTGGACTTTGGAGTTACGATTTTGGATATTTGGACTATTGGCTAATGGCTCTTCCTTTTCCCTCTTAGTTAAAAAAAAAATATGGGCCAACCCGCCAACCCGGTGGTCCAACCCGTAACGGGTTGGGACCATATGGGTTTGGGCCAAAAAGGACCTCATCAATATGGTCCCAGTTTTGTAGAACCCAAACCGCCCATTTTGTCGGGTTGGGCGGGCTCAACCCACGGTCCCAACCCATATTACCACCTCTACAATGGACTTGGTAAATAATATTTAATATTCACTCCAATACCAAACGTTGGAGTAATTATTTGAAGAGTTTTCTTAGATCCTGAATGTAATATTAATTTATTTTGCCACTCAAATTTATAACTTTTTTTAAACTATCCTATTGTTTACATATATTAAAGGGAGATTTTTTTTTTCTGTTGGAGTAAAATATATGGTTATTAGGAAAACATTTTAAATTATACTCCCTCCTGTCCGTAATATAAGACATATTTAGAGAGTTAATTTAGTCCTAAATATAAGATGTAATTTTTATATTTGTCAATATTTTATTAATTTACCCATATAACCCTATTGGTACTCTCTCAACAATAATTAAGGAGGAGAGGGAGAGAATGAGGGAATTAAAGAAGATGATTAGGATATTTTAGAAAATACATGTCATATTAACTAATTTCCTTAATCTAATTAAATTAGATAAATATATGTCTTATATTAAGAGTAAGAGGGAGTAATAATAACATAGACAATTGGATTAAGGGGCGTTTTAAAAGTTCACAACTCACAGTTAGGGGTGGAAACAGGCTAGGCCAGGCCAGGCTTGTGCCTTAACAGGCCTGGTCTGTTAAGGCACAAGACGGCCTGAGCCTGGCCTGTGGCCTGTTTCAGGCTTTTTATTAGGCCTAGGCCAGGCCTGTACACAGGCCTGGCCTGGCCTATGGCCTGTTAAGAAGGCCTGGATTTGTAAAAGATACTAACAGGCCGACACCTAACAGGCCTAACACAGGCCGACACAAACAGGCCTAACACAGGCCTAGGACTCAGATTCTTTTTTTCCTGATAGAGAACACCATTGCATGAATCAAAACTAGCAAATAACCAGAACACCACATGTACATAAGAGGGCCGTACTAAAATTTTACAAATCACATAATTGTTACAATAAATATCCTTGTTCTCCTGAAGCAAAAGTCACACAAATGTGCCAAACTGTGTTCAAATTATGTCCCAAATACAAAACGCTGAAGCAGATGTGCCAAATGAAACTCCAATAGCAAAATGCAACATAACACCTGAGATAAGTTTAAAACCACAACAAAATGGCATGTGTAAATAGTAAAACGTTGCAGGAATATGTGTTGAAACTAAACAGAACATTTAAAGCTAATGATTAAAACCATTGTTTCTAGTTCTATATTTTTTATAACATACCCATTTCAAGCTAATGATTCTTCTCACCTTCACATCAAATCTTCAAAATAATTTCTTCTTCTCCTTCAAAGGCCTTGAAAAAAATCAATGAAATATATAGTATTAGATCATAACACAATTTAACATGCACAAGAAGTAATATGATGTAACCAAACCAACTTCATAGCTAGTCTACTGATCACTGCTAAATTATTAACTTGAATATGAAATTTAACTTGAACAGGTATTGACACCAGTAAAGCATTACTAGAAGATATGAGGAGGGAGATTATGGAAAGAAAAAGTGAGAGCCAAACTCTATTTATAGAACCCTTTATAGCATGTACAGATAAACTAACTAATTTATCACAGCCAGACACGGTTTCTAGTCCTCACAAATGCGATATTCCTACTCAAAAATACTTTGTAGCAAGGTTGGGCTCCCTGAGGCCATATTATGATCAAGGACCAGTTTATAACGTCTAGATGATGATGATCAGCATGGTAGGTATTTAATCAAATGGAATTCTAGATATTCAACTTTGATTTAGGAAAAAGATAAAGATAAATTAAGTCAAATGGGATGAGCTATTGAATTTAAAATTTATACCTTTTGTTTTTTCGTCAAACCGTACTTGTTTCGAAGCCAATCCCCACCACAAATAAGTGCTTCAATTGATTCTTCATTTAATTTAGAACGATATTCATCGATTACTCTACCTCCAGCACTAAATGTGGACTCTGATGCCACGGTTGAGATTGGAATAGCTAGTATGTCAGCAGCCATCTTAGATAAAATCTTATACTTCAAACTATTATTTTTCCACCATTCTAGGGCACTAAAGGAGTTAGAACTGCCCTCAGGAATATACACACCGTCCTCAAGATAAGCTTCCAATTCTGATTTCATAGGGGAAATTGCTTGCTTTTCACGAACAATATTCATGATTTGATCAAATCCAGTGATTATAGAAGAACTAGGCACATTGGGAGAAGAGTTGTTGGCAACATTTTCAATTGCATTAGTTGTCTCTCCCTTGTACAAGGCAACATACTCATCATACATTGATTTCAAGGTCACTGAACTAGCCAAGGTACTGGGTCAATGGTCAATGGGTCAAATTGAAGTCAAACCGGAGCTAACCTGGGACCAAACTGACAAGAAAGTAAATATTTCAAGGTGATTAATATAAAATTTTAAAGGGGAAAAAAAAGTGAACCGGGTTGGTTCATTGACCGAACCAGTTAGTCGGTTTTCGGGCCGAATCGGCTGGTCCGGCTAGTCCGGGTTCACAACCTGAGTCTAGCATCTTCAACGTCTCTAGCTGAGTGTTTAAAAACATGCATGGGCTATATATATGACTAGTGTAGTGATTCTTCATCTTGTTATGGTAGAATTTAATTGCCTTTTATTAGTGCTCATTTGGAATAACTTATTTTTGGGTAATAAGTGCTTATAAATCGTGATTTACGGTATACGAGGTAAGTATGTGAGAGGATTTTTATCTCAGATTGCGTAATAAGGACTTATTATCCACAAATAAGCTCAACCAAACACACAAGTAGTGGAAGGAGTTGCAAAAAGAATTTACAATGTCTAGATTGGCTGAGTTATGTGTTATGGCTGAAGATATTTTTCCACTTAGCATGATTTTTGCCCATTAATTTTCTAATTATAGCCTCTCAACATTTAAACGTGAATAACTATAATAATAAGAATATAAGATTTTTGTCTTCTAGAGAATTATACCCCCACCCATTTTTGCTACTATTCCATGTCTTAATAATTCATCTTTTAAATACAAAGGCCATGATAAATAGTAGAAAAGACTAGCTGTGCAGGACTTTAGACGTCCCAAATCTCAATTTGGGATGTCTAAAGTCCTCCACTTTAGACGTCCCAAATCTAAAATTGGGATGTCTAAAATCCCCCTGTGTAGGACTTTAGACCTCCCAAATCTCAATTTGGGACGTCTAAAGTCATTTGAATTTCAAATTTTCTGTAGATGTTGAGGTCATTAATTACGAAAGCAAACACAAGTTCCAGACGAGAATCCTCTGTAATAGTTTTGTTGAACATAAATGCTAGCTTTCTCCATTCTCTTTTTGGCTTCAGAATTTCCTTTTTTAGCATCACCACACTTCCACCACTTTGCTAGCTTTGTTCAAACTTCTTTTAGTCAAACTTTAAAATTCAAAAAATCCATTTTTTACCCAGATGCACTGTACCAGATCTGATTGTGAAAAAAGAGAGGAACTTATATAATAATAATAATAAATATACAAGCATGTAAGATTTGAGAAGTGATAAAGAGAGAGTTACCGTCACAAATAGAGGCATCGAAGGGCATGATGAGAGGGGGGACAATGGCGAAAACACCGAAGGAAAAAGCTATGCACAGAAGGGCATGATGAGAGGGGGGACGATGGTGAAAACACTGAAGGAAAAAGCTATTTGAATCTATAGAATGTGGGTCTTTCTCTGCAACTCTTATTAAAGAAATTGAAAACTGCTGTGGGAGCGAGAGAGAGAGAGAGAGAGAGGAAGAAAAGCTTTCCTTTATTTAATATAAGGCACGAGCGTCCTTTATATTCAATACAGGTCGTGGGAAAATTTTTGAATTACTTTAGACGTCCTAAATTCCATTTGGGACGTCTAAAGTGCAAATTGTTTTTTACTTTAGACATCCCAAATTCAATTTGGGAAGTCTAAAGTCCCAAATTTTTTTTTTTTACTTTAGACGTCCCAAAAAAAATTAATTTTTTTTTTTACACTTTAGATGTCCCAAATGGAATTTGGGACATCTAAAGTGTAACTTTTTTTTTTAATTTTAGACATCACTTTAGGTGTCCCAAATTGAATTTGGGATGTCTAAAGTACCACTTTAGACATCCCAAATAGAATTTGGGACATCTAAAGTGTAAAAAAAAAAAAAATTTACTTTAGACATCCCAAATTAATTTGGGACGTCTAAAGTAAAAAAAAAAATTAAATTTTTTTTTTTTTACACTTTAGATGTCCCAAATGGAATTTGGGACATCTAAAGTGTAAAATTTTTTTTTGTTTTAGACATCACTTTAAAGGTCCCAAATTCCATTTGGGACGTCTAAAGTACCACTTTATGGGACGTCTAAAGTGTAAAAATATATATATATATATATATATTTTTTTTTTTTTTTTTTTTTTACTTTAGACGTCCCAAATTTTATTTTATTTTTTTTTATTTTAGACGTTCCAAATTGAATTTGAGACGTCTAAAGCTATCAAATTCCTACACATAATTACAAAAATGCCACCGCCTATGTTTTAGACGTCCCAATTTTAAAAAGGGACGTCTTTTAAGGTAGTAGTATCCATATTACAAAAATACCACCGCTAAATTGAGATTTGGGACGTCTAAAATCCTATACAGGGGGACTTTAGACGTCCCAAATCTTAATTGAGACGTCTAAAGTCCTCCCTTTAAAATTATTTCAATCTAAAAAAACATATAATCGCATTGAATGAAGGAAAGCGATCAAACTAGCATCAGGGATTGTGCCAACCGCGAGTGGTGGTCAGAATGAACTGGGAGGCTCTGAAGAACCGAGTCTCGGATCCGGGTTTAGGATCGGATGAGGACACAGGGAGCTGGGAGAAGAAGTAATGGAGGTAATCGAAGGGTGTGACAGAGCGCAATCTCCAGTTCAGTTGGGTCAAGATCCGCAGCTCCATTCTCTGAACCGACTTGGATTCAAATACGAAGCCTGGATCGAATATTTGCAGGTCTAGCAAGTTCGGGATCCGAGGCTCCTCCATTTTCGCCGCAAGAGACAAGCATGCCACTGATAATAGATGAAATGGCCACCCAGCTGGCTGCGACCAGGTTCAGAACAAGCAAAAAAATAAAATTATTACTATTTATTAAAACAATTAGAAACAAGAAATAAAGATATGTCAGAAACTTATCCCAGAAAATCATATAGTTCCACTTCGGTATAATCTGGCCGTACTATACCGGAAGAGAAGAAGAGCACGATAAGAAACGGTCGAAGTAGTTGACGGAGAGTAACGCCGTTACAGGACGAAACTGGTAACGGGAGTGCACCTGCATTGCGCAGAGATGAAGAAAGTCACAAACCCTATTCGAACCCAAAAAACGGAAAATGTTGATTCCATGAAAGTACGAAAGTACCCCTCTACCTTGAAGATCCAATTAATGGACTTATCGCGATTGGTGAAATCTATCGGACAGTCACGGAGGCGGTGGAGGTAAACTTGGCTCGGCATGAGGTGTGACTCTACGTCGATGAGTTTGTGAAGTTTTCTTTCAGAAGGACCACAAAAAGACGTGTGAGAACAAAACATTTATTACTTTTTGGAAGAAGACAAAAATAATACACCACACAGCCTGATATATACACATACCATTGTTTATATAAGTTTCTATCAGATAAAAGTATCATCCACTCTAACTAATTACAAAATCAGAAAACAAATAGAAAACAAATAATATTTTCCACATTAGAGTGTTACCCTTAATGAACCAAATAAGATTATTCCACACTCCCCTCAAGTTGGAGGCTTGAATATATTAACAGTTCCCAACTTGGCCAATAATCTTCTCTGTACATCTTTCCCAACAGCTTTAGTTAACAGATCAACCTCTTGATCTTCAGATCTCACATGTCTTAAAGTAATGAGCTTCTGCTTCAACTTCTCACGAACGAAGTGACAATCAATCTCGATGTGCTTAGTTCGTTTATGAAAAATAGGGTTGCTTGTAATGTGAATGGCAGCCTTGTTATCACAATAAACTCTCACTGGGTTCTTGTGACTAACGCTTAGATCCTTGACCATTCCCACAGTCCAGACAATCTAAAAAACAACCATGCTTAATGCACGATATTCAGCCTCCGCTAATGACTTAGATACAGTTGCTTGCTTCTTGGTCTTCCACATCACTAGAGATCCTCCAAATTTTAACAAATAGCCAGTGACTGACCTCCTTGTTGTTCTGCATGATCCCCAATCTGCATCACAGAAGCATTCTAACTCCAAAGTGCCTTTAGAACTCAATAGAACACCAAGGCTAGGATTGCCTTTCAAATATCGCAGCATGTTCAAGGCTGATGCCATATGTTCCTTGGTTGGCCTTTGCATGAATTGACTCAACGACTGCACACAAAAGGAAATGTCAAGACGTGTCATAGTCAAGTATATTAGCTAACCAACAAGTTGCCTATAGCGCTATGGATCTGCCAGCAACTCCTCCACCTTGTTTCTGCCTTCTTCAAATGCTACTAGCTTTTGATTTTGTGCTAAAGGAACTCCAAGAGGCCTGCAAGCACTCATACCAGTTTCTGCAAGAATATCAAGCACATATTTTCTTTGGCATAATATAATTCCCTGTTTTGATCTAGCTACCTCTATGCCCAGAAAATATTTCATCAAACCAAGATCCTTGATCTTAAATTTGCTATGTAAACATGCTTTAGTTTCTAGAATACCATGCTCACTATTACCAGTAATAAGCAATTCATCTATATAGACTAGTATTAACACAACACCATCCTCTCGTTTCATAATGAAAAGAGAATAGTCATACTCACTCTGTTTGAATCCGGCATCACACAATGCCTCCGAGAGCTTTTGGTTCCATTGTCTCAAAGCTTGTTTTAGTCCATATAAGGACTTATTCAATTTGCACACCAAGTGCTCCCCCTTACTTTCAAAACCTTGAGGAATCTTCATATATACTTCCTCATCAAGGTTTCCCTGCAGAAAAGCATTGCATACATCCATTTGGTGCAATTCCCACTCACACATAGCTGCTAGTTTAAGGACTAATCTTACTGTTAGCATTTTTACTACAGGTGAAAATGTTTCATGATAGTCAACTCCCTCTCTTTGGTTATATCCTTTAGCTATGAGTCTTGCCTTAAACTTATCTATGCTGCCATTAGAATTATATTTTATCTTATAGACCCATTTACAGCCTATAGCTCTTTTTCCTTTAGGTAAAGGGACAATGTTCCAAGTCCTATTATTTTCTAGGGCCTGAATTTCGTCATTCATTGCATCAATCCAGTGTTTGTCCTTAACACATCATCATATAATTCAGGTTCATGTATCATATCAATAGTTGTTAAGAAACACATATGATCACATGATATATTGCTATATGACACATATTTATATATGCTATAAAGGTACTTATCTGGTTTTCTTGTTTGAATTAAGGAGCAGACATAGTCCTTAGACCATATAGGTGGCTGCCTCTCTCTAGGTTGTCTACCTTCCATTAGAGTTTGAGGCTCATTTCTTAATTGTGTTCTATCCTTGGTGAAATCACTTGAGCTGCTCTGTGAAGTGTCCAGATGTCCATCTCTCTCAACAGGTCCAAAACCACCATTCTGCATCTGCTGGTTATCCTCTAAATCAAACCAAAACATAGTTTTCATGTCCCTGCACACTCCACCAGATTCATTAGATCTAACATCCTTGAATGGAAATTTATTTTCAATAAAGCTTACATGCCTAGTAGTAATAATTCTCTTAGTTTCAAGATCAAGGAGTTGAAATCCTTTCTGATTTTCAGGAAAACCAATGAAAACACAGGGTATGGATCTGGCCTGAAACTTATCATTTTGCCTCAGGTCAGTGGCATAAGTTAGGCAACCAAAGATTCTCAGGTTAGTCAAGTCTGGAGGTATCCTATATACAATTTCATAGGGTGTTTTGTAACTTAGTATCCTAGAAGGAATCCTATTGACAAGATAGGTGGCCATTTTTATACATTCTCCCCAGTATTGAATTGGTATACCAGACTGCAAAATTAGTCCTCTAGCTATTTGAACTATAGTCCTATGTTTTCTCTCAACCACTCCATTTTGCTCAGGAGTATAGGGACATGTGGTTTGATGTACAATCCCCTTTCCTTTAAGGAATTGATTTAGTTCTATGTTAACAAACTCCATGCCATTATCACTTCTAATAGTTTTAACTTTGACAGAAAATTGTGTGGCAATGTATTGTATAAAATTCTTAATGCGAAGTGTTACCTCAGATTTTGATCGTAGCAGAAAAGTCCATGTGGCTCTAGAAAAGTCATCCACAACTGTCAAAAAATAAACATATCCTTGGTGTGTTGGGATTTTATATAGTCCCCACACATCAAGATGAAGCAATTCAAAGCATCTACTAGTTTTAATAGAACTAGAAGTAAAAGGGAATTTCGTTTGTTTTGATTGAACACATATATCACATTTCTAGCTCATCACAACATTGTTTTCACATACAAAGCCTAGATGTTTCATAATAGAATAGGGAGCATGCCCCAACCTATTGTGCCATGTGCACATATTATTCACACTAAGCATTCTAGAGCTATTACAAACTGAATTAACCACATCAAGCATTACTGTAATTTCTAGAACATAAAGTCCTTCTACCAATCTACCAATCACCTTGGTCCTGCCATCCTGCAGGTCCTGCATAAACCATGGATCAGGAGAAAAAACAACTTTCCATTTATGTTCCTTTGTTAGTCTAGAAACCGATAATAGATTAAATTCTAATGAAGGAGCATACAAGATTCCATTAACAGTCCGATCATTAGTAATTTTTGCATTCATAATATGCATTACCGGTACCCTTTTTCCATCAGGAAGTCTAATTGATTTTATTGGCCCATCATAAACTCTATAGCCAGTAAGGAGATTCAAATTACTGACTATATGAGTAGTGGCCCCAGAATCTATAACCCAGTAAGTATGTGATTTCATAGGATATGAAAAAGGGACTGCCAAACCTATACCAGCTAAGGCATGGACTGTCAGTTTAGAGTCCTTCCGAATTAGGTCCAGGAGTTTTTCATATTGCTCGTGGGTGCAGTGGTGTTGACAGTGTGTGAGAGAGCTTCTTCCACAACGGTTGCTTCAGTTGTGACTTGATTAGCATTAGAATCTTTATCTTGTTTACCTCTTCCATTTCTGAAATTCAGTGGATAACCAATCAATTAAAAGAAGTTGTCCTTAAGATGTCCTTTCTTGAGGTAATGAGAGCATTCAAGATTGGAATTGGTTCAACCTCGTCCCCTACCTCGCCCTCTCCCTCTTACTGCCATAGCTATTCCTTCAAGGGAAGAGCCATTCTTAAGAGACGTGATTGTCCGATGTGTCTCATCTTCTAAGATCATCCCATAAGCTTGATTGACGGATGGGAGTGGCACTATAAGCAGTATTTGGCTTCGAGCTTGGTCATAGGATTCATTCAGTCCTAACAAGTACTGCAACAATTTCTGTTATTGCAATAATTCAAGGTATGCAGTAGATGTTTCACACTTACAAGAGGGAAGATGTATGAGAACCGATTGCTCTTCCCAGAGCTCTTTCAACTTCAAAAAATAGACGGAAACAGACTGTGACCCTTGCCGCAAAGATGTAATTTCATGATGAAGGGTAAAGATACGAGAACCGGTTTTCTTGTCAAACAACTCCTTAAGATCGGTCCAAACCCTATGTGCCTCCTCATAGAAGACGATACTGTTCGCAAGATCTTTTGAAATCGAGTTAAGAAGCCAAGATAACACGACAATGTTGTAGCCCTCCCACTGGCCGTGTAGCTCCAATTCTTGGTCTTCTTTCCGGCAATATCCGTCCACAAAACCTAGTTTGTGCTTGCCTTTCAGTGCGATTCTCATCGCTCGACTCCAGACGGTGTAATTATCAGATCCCGTCAAGATATGCGAGATAATTGTCGATCCTTGGGTCTCAGAAGGATGAAGGTACAGCGGGTGCGTGAAAGGGAGACTCGCTAGATCGTGATGGCGAGTGGCATCATTGCTGCTAGAGTTCTTCGCAGATCCACTTTCTTTGTCTGCCATGAGAACGCTTCAAACGCAGAAGAAAATGGTGTGTGGCTTTGTCTTCAAAGAGGTGTCACACGATAAGTGGTGAAACGTGGATTGTTTTATCTCACAGGTTGCTCTAATGCCATGTGAAGTTTTCTCCAGAAGGACTACAAAAAGACGTGCGAGAACAAAACCTTTATTACTTTTTGGAAGAAGACAAAAATAATACACCACATAGCCTGACATATGCACAGACCATTGTTTATATAAGTCCCTATCGGATAAAAGTATCATCCACTCTAACTAATTACAAAATCAGAAAACAAATAGAAAACAAATAATATTTTCCACATTATAGTGCTACCCTTAATGAACCAAATAGGATTATTCCACAGAGTTCGCCGATGATGATCTCATTGGACGACGGAGAATAGTGCGGGAGGTAAGATGATGGTGATGGAGGGTGGCGGAAGATCGAGGCATCTTCACTGAAGTACAAGACGTCGGTGGCGTCCTCGCAGTAGAACAAGTAACCGGCGGCTGAGAACTCTGATGAAAGAGACATTGCGATGAAGGAGGATTAGCTGGGAGAGAACCAGTGTGGGCTGTCAGTTTGGTCATGGCTCAGATCTTAGGGGTTTGGGTTTGACATCCCAGTGTCTCAACTGAAAATGTTTCTCTTTCTCTCTCTCTCTCTCTCTCTCTAAAAGGTTTTGTACCTTTGTGGGTTTTGATGAGCTCTCTCTTGTGTCCTTTCTTCTCTGTGAATTACATATATAGAAGAGAGGGGAAAGCGTGTGTCATCATAACCGTGGGATTTGTTCAGAAACGAAGACGATGCGTGCGAAGTGTGATTCTGCCTTGGCTATTTCTTCATTCTTTTTTTTTATGGATGGCTATTTCTTCATTCTCTCTGTTAATTGAGGCCAACAAAAGAAATATTTTGTTGGAAATTCATTTATTTATAGATTTATTGATATCTCATATTTCATAGTAAAAAGAAAGAAAGAAATCTCATATTTGTATTTTGTTTATTTCCTTTTTGGTGTCTATCACTGATTTGATGGTGATTTCATGCGTCATGCATGTTTCATAAAATTAGTTAATTTTTAAAGGTTTTTCAATGAATTTTCAATTTTTCATTGTTTCACTTTTGATGTTTAAATGAATACATCACTTCATTAGCTATGTTAAAAATTTTTAATTAATAAAAAGCATGCCTATAAGACAGGGTTAGAGGTATAAATAGATTAAGTTAAGCTAGGTTTAGCCAAATAACACTGGGGCTAAAATCAGAACATGTATTTTTTATTTTTCTTGCCAAATTTTTGACAAACTCTTTCTATTGATATTATAATATTTCATCTTGGCATCATTAAAATAAACTCACACTAAGAATTATGTTTCAACAAATAACACAAATTATGAGAGGAGTAATCCGTCTTGCACGGCCAAAGAAGGGGAGGGGGAGGGATGAGAGGCGGAAAAGTGAGAAGATTGAACTAGTGTGTGAATGATGGAATGTAAAACTTATGATTATTGTTAAGTTTTCAATTTCATAAATAATTTATAAAATTGGTTTAGATTACATTATATATAATTATATGCAATTGTGCAAAAAAAAAAAAAGGTCTAACATTTAGACGTGTAGGCCATGCCTTACGAAAATAGGCATGATTTATTTACCTAAATAGGCTTGAATCTAAGCCTAATTGATTCACTAAATAGATTATAGTATGCTCAAAGTAGGTCACATGATAGGTCCTTGATAAGAGCTTAACCTACTTCGGGCTCATTTGAAATGATGATTAGAGCCTTCAAAATAGGTTTTCAATCGTAACTTAAGGTGTATAAATGAAATAAGTATGTAAGAGAAGTTTTACCTTAACTTGTATGAATGTGCTCATAACAAGTAGCTTCAAATAGCACTTCATCCTCTAGTCAAGGCCTTTTTTTTAATGACATGGCCTTGTTTCCCAGTGATGTACATTGTCTCTATTAAGTTTTTTTAAGCATAAGGTTAAGTAAAGTCCTTTCTAACAATGAAAATTAGCCATACACTTAGCTTTTGCAAGTCGTTTAGTCTACCACTATGATAGAAAAGCGAAAACTCAAACAAATAGGTCTATAATAGAAAAGTTTTCAAATTTACATTTAATCACTAATCAATAAGGTAGAAAAGAATTCAACTAATCATTCAAAAACGATATCATATTTAATTATAGAGTTCTTCATCAAAATAGCAATTAACCATTGTACAAAATAAACTAACTAAATCATTGAAACGTCTATCATAATTAAAAAGGATTAAAATTACTACCAAGATTAATCCATGATATTAAAGGCTATATGGATAATGAAACTCTACTAATTAAATTGCACATCAAACCATGTTAGAAATGGGGGAAACGCATAGATTCATGTGATATTATGAATTTTTCGGACACACATTTTTTTCTCATAATGATTTTTTTTCCACCATGAATGATTTTTCTTTGTTTAAACTTTGTCGGTTAAATTAATATACATTGGTTGGTCATTAATAACCCAAATTTCATACGAAAAAATTAATAACTTTTCGGAATTTTCTAAACACAGAAAAGACATCAAAATTCAACCATATGAGTGCAGTGGAACATAATAGAAAAAAAAATAGTGAATCAACCTTAAACTTCACATTTTAGATATATAATGCAATTTAATGTCTGTGTAAGCAACACGAAATATCAATTCCATAGTTCTATAATTTCATGTTTGTTTTAATTTATTTTCATTTTGGCTCTAACCTGAAGATCAAATTCAATTATCCGAGTTTTTTCCCCATAAAAAGGATTGGTTATCCATTAAAAAAGGAGAAGTACAAGTGAGTGACTTGACTTTTCGTTAATTGATTCATTTAATTGGGTAAGATTCTCTCCCATTTCTAATATCCTATGAGCTAAATAAAGGCTTTATTTTTCAGGTAAGAAAACAAGAGGTTTATTTTGTGGAAAATCTTATAAAAAGACAGCTGAATTAATTAAATTATAACTTAGGTCACTGAACTTAACAAATTATAAATTAGGTTATGTGACACTCTTAGGGATTTAGAAATTGGGTCAAATTACATTCATTTCCCTCAATTGATATATCTAGGTGACTCAAAAAATCAAGGTTCTGAAACCCGGATCGGTCATTGGACCGGTCGGGGTATTGGGCAAGGGTCAGTAGGTCAGATCGGAGTCAAACCGAAGCTAAACCGAGACTAAACCGGTGAGAAATTGAAAATTTTAGGCTTATTAATATGAAATTATAAGGAAAAATATCAAAAAATCAATTTAAAAATAAATAAAAAATAAAAAATGGTGAATCGGTTTGGTCACCGAACCGGACCGGTTTATGGTCTGGTTCACCGGTTCTCGGGTTAGGCTGGCCGGTCAGGTCCGAGTTCCAAAACTTTGCAAAAAATTGATCAAGAAGCTTAAAAAAGTGCTTTTTGGCTCTAAGAAAAATCATTATCCCTTTAAACTTGTATTTTGGGTTCTATTTCTTGATATTTTATTGGTATAATAACAAGCTCTTTTAAATGTGCCAATGTGACCGCATCTGTAATGCCCAAAATTTTGATTAAGGGTTAATGATAATTATTGTGAATGATTTTGTAAATCAAAATGGATTTGAGATCCGAATTATTATTTGAAATGCCCAACACCCTGTATTTTAGCATAATTATGTGATAAAGTAATTATTTGGACTAAATATAGGGGTAAATGACGCATGGAAGAAGGAAAAGAATTTGATTATGTATTATGTGGCAATTTTAATTAATATGCTATAATCAGTGAGAAATTGAAAGAATGACCATAAGTTAGTAATTAATGGAGAGATTAATTGTTAACTAAGGAGAAATGAGATATGTAACTAAATGGCTAATGGGAGTGATTAGAGTAACTAATTAGTTGCTTACTTTATGAGAACAAATGAAAGAATGACATGTGGCTAATGGTAGATGAAGCAAGCATGAGAGTTGGTAGAAAGAAAAGTCAATACATCATTTTTTATTCATTTCCTCTCTTCTCTCTCTCTCTCTCTTTCTTTTCGAATAGGCATGGGGAGGGGGCAAAATTTTCTGTGCTCTTCATCATCATCATCTCTCTCTTGCTCTCTCCATTTTTGCCATTTTTGAAAGAAGAAAGAGAAAAGGAAAGCTCAAGATTTAGGTAAGATCTTGACTTTGAATGCTAAAATTTCCTTCTTTAAAGTTGTTCCTCTTATTAAGAGCTTTCATCCTATGATTTTAGATTTTCCATTGGTGGTGTTTTGACCACACAAGGAAATTTAGAGTTGGGAGAACCAAGGAACTCCTTTGGAAAAGTTGTAGATGTGAGTAAGACAAACCTTTCTATGTAGGTTTTGTATCCATTGATTGAGTTTGGAATTTCTGGGATTTTGGCTTGATTTTTGAAAATGAGAGTCATTGTGTGTATGACATGTGGTTGTCATGGATATGGTGTCATGAAAAGTGTTTTGGATAGATAGAATTTATTTGGTGAGGGAATTGTGGATTTTGAGTTTTTGGAAAAGTGCATTGTGTTGTTATTGATGTTATATCTTATGAAAGCAATGTGAAATTGGTCATTTTGATGTCTCCATTGGCTTCCTTGTGAAATTTTGTATGGGAATGAGTTTTGGATTGGATTTTGGAACCATTGGAGACATAGTTGCAAAATTGGAAAATTCTGGAAATTTGTTAAGTGGACATTGCTGTGCAAGTGGCCAATTTTGCATTATAATTCGAAATAGCAAATGGTTTTACAATGAGATGAAACTTTTCAGTTTTGTAGCTCACATTTCAAACTTTCTATTGATATAAAGTTTGCCAATTCAGAGTTCTGTGCTGAGAGTTATGATTTTCCAAAATTTGGGATTAAAACTGGAATTTATTTTGGAGCAGTGTTGGATATCGTGTAATTTTGGATTTCTGTGGTTATGGGCAGCCTTGATTCATATTTTTCCTGTATAGAGGACTTAAATACCTTTTAATAGGATTTGAAATCACCTCATTTCAATTTTTCTAGAATTACTTATGATTTTTGGAAGTTCAGCCCAAAAACTGAATTTTTATTGGCCGTTGTTCGCCGTTTAGCTTCCGCAAGCGTACGGGGCGTAAGTCATAATTTAGTGAGTAAACGAGTGTCGATCCATAAGGACTATGACAAAAGTGAGTTAATTATTGTAACCATGTTCTTAACTAGGTTGAATGAAATCATTTGAAATTGAGTATGTCAATTAAGGAAATTTACTAAAAACAATAAGGTAAAACAAAGGTGATTGTAAGATTGATTCTACTTCAAGGTTTAAAGGCTTAGGATTAATTCTTCCTTATTATATTTCATGAAACTATGCAATTGATTCACTTATGCTAATCGTGTGAGTCCATATGCTAGTCAAAGATTCTAAGATCATCAATCAAGCTCTCTCAAGTCAAGATTGATGTTTAATCTTTATTAACAATATTCAATCTCTTGTCTATCATTAATGAAAATCATCTTTTTCAAAGCAATTCTTCATTAGACTATGCTAGGTTGTTAGATATATCTCTATTCTAACAACAAACCATCCATTTAATCCTTAAACTTCAAGTCTAGCATGATTTTTCTCAAGTTCTACAACCAAAATAGCTCTCTCAAGCATCATTCAATTGAACTAAACTAATCATGTGGTGATCAAACACAAGATAGTAATTAAGCATAGAGAAAAATCATCATATATTCTCAACAACTAGCAAAAGCAAGAAAATATAGTAGTTTTAATCCATACAATGAATAGAAGTAATCCTAAATGAGAGTTTTAGCTACTTATAATCAATACAAACCAAAAACTAAACTCAAAAGTTATATCCATATCAGCAAATGGGAAGAAAGAGGAGAAAAACCAGAAAAAGAGGAGAAAATCTTGAATTTCTCCAAGAAGCACCAAAATCCTCCTCAAGCTCTCCAAGAAGCCTCCTTGTGGTTCTCAGCCTCTTCCTTGTGCAGAATGTATCCATTTCGGCGCCCCCATTAGGCTAAAAAGCCAGCTGAAGCTTCAGTTTTGCAAAACGCATAGTTGCAGTATCGCAACTTTGCCTTCGCTTACAGCGAACGCGGTCAGAAGAGCCTATTTTTTAGGTGATTTCACTTTTGCTTCGCTGTGGCATAGCAAAAGCGAACAAGAGCACCTTTAAGTTACTTCTTTGATCTTCCTTTTTGGCTTTTGTTCTTCTTTTTTCCACCACCAATGATCCATGTAAGCTTCCACTTCTTGTCCTCATCCTCCTACAAAGAGAAGGATTTTATGAGCTTTCCAATTTTCTTCAATTTAATCTAAGACTATACATTTAGTTCAAAATTTGCACTTTTTAAAGTATTTTCATCACATCACATTTTCCTTAATATGTATAAAGTTTATGCACAATTTTAGTTTAAAACCAACAAATATATGAGAAAAATGTGATGAAATACAAGAATTTCTAGAGAATAACAGCCACAGCCGAAAGTCTTTGGCCACAACCCAAAAACTTCTGACCTGCTTTTGGCCGCAGCCGGGAGACTCTTAGCCGCAACGAAAAACTCTGACCTGATTTTGGCCACAACCCAAAAGTTTCTTACCTATTTATGCCGCAGCCAAAGATCATTGGCCACGGCCAACATCCAAAAATTAGAACTTTTTGCTATTGCAAGGTGGTCTTTGAGATAGTACTTTTCAACCCTTTATGGCTATTATTAGGGCATTTCATAGGTACTGTACTTTTCAACCCTTTAGGGCTATTGTTAGGGCCTTTCATAGGTATTTAAGAGACTTTAATGATAACCAAATCTAAGGGTTTTGAAGTCATTTGAGTATTGAGATAAGTTATAACTTGTCATCCTTAATATTGATATAGGATTTGACAATTGCCCGGAGCGTAGAAGGCATACGCTTGAATAAGAATGGAAAGAGTAAGGTAGTGACACTTTATTCTATATCATGTTTAATGCATTGCTTGTACATATTTATCATTGAATGATGCTGATGGGGTATGTGGCAAGTAGCTCGACCTTGAATGTTGCTGCTTGGGTTTGTGGCGGTTAGCCCAACCTTGAATGTTACTGCTTGGGTTTGTGGTGGTTAGCCCAACCTTGAATATTGCTGATTGGGTCCATGGCGTGTAGCCCGGCCTTGAATGAATGATTGAGTCACGGCGGGTAGCCCGGCTTTGAATGCTGTGTAGCTGAATTGTGATATATACTTACATGCTTTGTTTAATTATACATCATATACGTAAACTGTTACTACTGGGATTCTTTTGAATCTCACTCTTTCCAATTAACAATTTTTAGATAGGGCTAGTGGTTCTAAAGAGAAGCAGGTGATGAAAGGCGGATAGAGCTCCAGGCTTGGAGTTTAATTATTTTGGTTTTTGGTTATCATTATGGATAAATGTATATATTGAAGATATTGGATAGTTTTATGTAATCCCCTAGAATGGGAAGTTGATTATGAGCATTTGTGCCATGTAAACCTTCATTTGATTAATAGAACCCGAGTGTATTAGGAATTTACTTCGTATTCTGATATTGATAAATGGAATTAATTTGTATAGGCCATTTGTATACTGAAATGTGAATATGAGACCGTTATTCAACAGACTTTTGAAAAGTTTTTGTAAACCCTGTTTTTGGGATATTTACTTTTAAATAAGTCCCAAATCATCTTATGGTTTCTAATTCAACATGATTATGTTTAGTAAACACTAATCTCAACCTTGATCGTGAAGGGGGTTACAGCATCATTCTCAAGTATTGAGATTTGGTAGTTGGGAAAGTGAAAATAATGTCCTTGTACTACTTATTTTGAGAAGGCACTAAAGGATCGAACTGGCTTAAAGATGAATCCAAATGTTCCTGAAGGAAATCTAGATTTAGTTTATGATAATCCATCTTCCAATCTCCCATCTACTGAATCCATGGTTAATTCAGAGGACTAATGTAATACCCTGAAATTTGGGATTGGAGGCTTGGGAATAAGCCTAAATTAAGTGGACTACTAAGCCCCAATTTAGTAGAAGCCCAAATTTATCCCCTAATGATTCTTATATCTTTGGGGTATTAAGAAAGTAAAATGGTGAACTTTGGAGAATATAATTATGTTTTCGGTGAAATCGCCTATGAGGTAGTAAGCTTGTCATATGATTTTGAATAATCAAATGATGATAAACAATTATGATATTTTACAGGATGAAAGTATACATCCTAAGCTTTAATTTGATAGGTCATATGAATCAATTAGAGCGATATAAAAAAAGATATGAATTTTTTAATTCAGCACAGAAAAGCTGTGAAGTTTCTGGAACAGTATGCAAAGATTGAAATTCTGGGAATTTTGTGATTCTATCTAACAAAATTCTATATTTTTCCTTGAAACTAGACTCAATAATGGTTCTATAGGATTTGGAATCACTCCAATTTGATTTTTCTAGAATTAGTTATGATTTTTCAAAGTTTAAGCAAAAATCTGCTAGAATTTCTGAAAAATCCGAAAATGGAAAAATAATTATTTGATAATTATAATATCTTATAAAATCATATTTTATCATCTTCCTCCTTCCATTTTCGTCAGTTTTGCTGCAACAAGAGAGAGGAAGAGAAAAATTGTAGAGAGAGAAAAGGAGGAGGAAAAACTTACAAAGGTAAGTGATTTCTTCAGTAAATCGGTTCCTAATGCATATAACTCCTCTCCTAAACTATTCTTCTATGTGATTCAAGGGTTGGAAGCTCAAAATCTCTTGTTGGAGTATCTAGGGTTTCAGCCAAGTCAATAAAAGCCAGAAGGAGCTTGAGGTAACTTCCAAACCTTCGTATATTGACTATTCTAGCTGCTGTGGGCAATTTAATCGGTGAAATTTCGCCGGATTGCCATTGGTTGTAAAAATGGAAAATGGGTTTCCCTAGGGGTTATGCTACCCAAATTGATACTAAATGGTAGTTGTAACCTAATGGAATAGTCAATAAAGTGGTTAGGAGTAGAAAGGAACATGTTTACGGAGTCGAAACCGAAAAACCCTGATTTTCCCCTTAAAACCTATATATTTCGGCCAGCATTGTAAATGGGTCTTAGAGTTGGATTTTCAATGATTTGATGATTCCATTGGATTCAGTGGGCGAAAATAGGTGGGGTTACAGTTGGGCACTTTTTCGGAAAAGGCCGAGAAAGCATAATTACGGAAACGCCCTTAAAACCCTAAAAGTAGGGTTGCCAAGGGCAATTTCGTAATTTGACATTGAATTTCATAATTCCGAGTCCAGAAATGGGTTCCTTGGGTGAAAATATGTAAGAGTAGCCCATGTCAAAATATCGGGAAAGGTACGGTCAAACCGAGTACAGCGGGGCCGGACCAGATCCCCGGGGGTATTTTAGTAATTTTTCAAGATAGACTCATATAACCCCCAGAAATACTATGTAAGTGTCTAAATAGTACATTTGACATTGTAGGATTGAATATGGAGCCCGAGCTGTTGGCACGCATTACGAGGCACACGTTTCGAAGTAGAAAATGGTTAAGGTAGGGGACTTACCTTACATGTATTTGATATCTTTGCTTGTGTAATGATGTATGTGATTGCTTTACTTGATTGTGTAGAGCATATTTGAATAAATGAAGCTCTGTTTCTGTTTTTGCTATGGCCATAGTCTTGTTATATGAAACATTGAGCATGCAGAAATGTTATTGTGGGGCATACATCTAGATAAAGCTAACATGTCCTACACATAGCATTAATCATGCATGCATTATGGTATCTGGTTCCTACTGAAATTTTCTCGAATCTCACCCTCCCCTACCAACAATTTAGACAGGAGACGATAGAATATATGCAAACAACAATGCAGAGTACCGTATGAGGGGATTACAGTAGTGGAATGAAGACGGAAAGAAGTCTCCGTTTCACTAGGATGAGTTTAGACACCCTCGTAGCCTTGTGCGGCTACTTTAATCGTAAGTATCATGTACAAACCCCTATGGTGAATTTATGTAATCATGCACATATTATCAATATAGTTATGTTATTCCTGTGTTGCCTACCGAACCGCATATCATTTTCCATAAATACTCTGAAAAAGGTTAAAATTGAGATAAGGGCATGACAACCAAACTGGAAAAGGTTAAACGAGATCAACACTTTAAATTAGATCACATGAGGAAGGCAATGCAAGTCCTTCTTCGTCAACGACCATTTATTTGTGATGAACGAAGACCAAAATAGCATTAGCAGCAATATCACGAACTTTAATATGAACCCAAGGTTGGTTTACTTGAATCTGGGTGCAAAGCTGTCTTCTGCACAAATGGGTTCAAGATTGGAGGCAATGAGTTCTTGATATATCATTTTTTTTTTTTTTTGCTTTTACGATTTCAAAAAGTGTAAGAAAGCTTTTCTACAATTTTTTTTGGCTTTTAGGTAAATTTTTTGAGTAGCCTGGATATATCAACTAAGGGGCATAGTTGTTATTTGGCCCAATTGCTAAATCTCTAATTGTGTCACATAACTTAATTTATAATTTGTTAAGTAACCTAAATTAGAATTTGATCAATTTAACCGTCTTTTTGTAGGATTTTTTCTTGATTTTGGTCTTATATATTAGCTTTTAATTCATTTTGTCTCACAAATTTATAATTTTTACCCTAAAATACCTCTATTTATTACATATGATAAGGAGGTTTACATTAAAGTCTAGTTCCAAAACACACACATTAAGGAAGATATTTTTGAAAAACTAAAACACATTTATTACAAATAACTAATTTTTTTAATATTTATAAATTAGTTATATTCCTCTTATATTAACCACTGCACATATATTTCAAACAACTACCTTTTTACTCAAAAGTTGGTTAAAAACACCCCTATTTCTTATCCATTTATGAATGCAAGCTTTTCTTATGATGAATTTATTTATTTCAATTTTCTAGTCATCAAATGCAAGTTTTTCTTATGCCGAATTTTCTTTGTTTCAATTTTTTTAGTCAAATTAATCCATTGCTTCCTTAATTTATTTAAATCGTTAAATTAATTCTTCAACTTGGAAATGCACCAAAATATATTTTATCAATTATTCTATTCAATATCTTATACCATTGAGATTGTTGACCCCGTTTAGTAGTAATTTTTGAAAAATCTTAAACAATATATAAACTGAAAGTAAAAAGCTAATGAGAATAAATTATCAACTAAAGTTGATACAAGTGTTATGAGTTGTTCCAAGTTCTTTAGAGCCTTTTTATATAGAATAAATCTAATAAGAAGGAGTATATCATTTTCTTTTAATATCCACTAAGTGCCAATTTGGTTTAAGGAAAATGAGATGAGGGAGAGAGAAAATTGAATTTTTCCGCCAACGGCGGCCGTTTGGTTCGCCATTTCTATCAGAAAATATTTTCTCACCTCAACCCATTTCTATATATACAGATGAAAATGGGTTCCCACCAATAACCTAACGAAAATGAGATCTTTCATGGGAAAATCTTATAAAAGTACTGATTTGCCCCAATTGGGTTCCAATTTCCCTCTCTTTGATCTTTCAGGGTTTATGTCCCTCCCCTGCGATCGCGTAAGCAGATGTATAACATCGTTGCTTCTTTTTTTTAAAAAAAAATCTGTCACTCTGGTTTTACATCATCACCGTTCTTGTTGGCCATGTTCTGATTATGATGATGAATGCTATATGCCTGCTTAGCTTTGATGGGTTGTAATTAGGTCAGGGTTTTGATTACATGGAAAATTAACAAGAGTCATGAATCAAGGGGAAAATAGGGAAAGGGGTGTTTTGGATTTGAGAATGGGAAAATATATTTCGGTTCTTTCCTTTTTTCTCCTCTTAGATATTAATTTTTTAATCAAGAGCAAAATTGTCATTCATCTCATTTTTCTACCTCATTTTCACCATATCAAACAAAAATTTTCCTATTAACACATTTTCTTTTCCAGTGCACACCAAACACCTCTGTGACAAAATATTTTTCATTTTTTCCCCTTCCCTTCCATTCCTTTCCAACCCCTTCTTTGAAACAAACAGGCTCTTATTGTTCCTACTTTCAAAGAGACGGTTCAGAATTTCAAAAAAAAAAAAAAGGACAAACAAACAAATAGACTATTGAGAATAAGCTATATAAAGAGAACATTTAAATAAGATAAAATATATCTCTTGTTCTCTAACTTTTATACAAAGTTTCTTATTAGTCTCTCAGTTTTGTCAATATATTTTTTTTGGGCATGGTAAAAAAGATATTTATACTTTATTTATTATAAATATCTTTTTTAGTCACGTAACTTTAATCCGGTTAGTTTCAATAAATTTTTATGCTGGTTATTGTTATTTTAAAACTTAAACTTAATATGCTAGTATATGAAAATGTTTCATCAACATTTAAAATTTTAATATTGGTATTTTTGTAAATAAATCTAACATTGTTAAAAAATAAAATATTGAAAATGACGCTTTATAAAACTAGGAGACCAAAATAAAAAACGCGAGCTTTTACCTATAAATAATAAGCATGCCATTTAAATATAACTAGATTAGATTTGTTTCTTTATGGGAAATTTAATATGACTTTCGATATTTATATGACAATAAAAATTGTTTCTACATGTTTTAGCTGTTTTGGCAACAAACATTTCATATCTTATTGGCTGTTCTGATGAAATTTAAAAGTTAAAATTTATCTTCATGATAAATATAATTATTGATACATTTTCACAGCAACCAGTCATATGCATCCTAAAATTAAAATTTATATGTAAGAGTAATATTTTTATACTCTTCGAATCCACAAAGAAATTAATTAAATCCGGATCTTTTTTCTGTTTTTTGTTTCGTATAAAATTGAATGCATTAATTACATTCTTTTCAATACTTCATCTCGTCCTAATATAAAATAAAGTTGATTTTTTGAAAAAATTAAGAAAATTAATTAAATTATTTTAAAGTATTTATATTTATCATTTTTTCTTCAAACTATTTTACTTAACTTATAAATTGATATATAATCTAAGGATACACAATATATGATATGATTAAATAACTTATTTAATTTTCTTAATCCCTTTAAAATAAATCATATATGTCATATATCTAGGAGCGAAGGTGGTATCAAAGTTTTGGAAAGTTTTGCATTCAGACTGAAAATCATCATCATCTAAGCCAGCTTGAGTTATTTGAGAGTAAATAACAACTTGGAATTTAAATATTTAACTTTTGATCTCGTTGTTTCTTATTCCACATATTGCTTTTTTTCTTTTACCATCTTATTGGATATTGTTAGACGTAGAAGTCAACAATGATACCTTGCCGACAGGAAGCAAATGTAGAAAAGTCGTAGAGTTAGGAACGGTAGGAACGGCATGTCGAGTGCATACTGAATAGCTCAAGTGCAACTCTGTGTATATATAGATCATATGTAACATTGAATTAATAAGAACTGAGTTTTACCTTCGTACATGGTATCAGAGCCTCGTTTGCTTCCGTTCTTCTCTGTGTTTTCTGTCTTCTTTTTTCTTCCGGCCAAAACTCCATTGTTTCCGGTGAAGACTTTTGTTTAAACAATTCCGTTCAGATCAGATCCGCCATCTTCGGTGCACCATTAACAGACATGCGCCCCACCATCACAATTCCCAGTGTCAAGTCGGCCAGAACCCAGAATCCGGCCTCCATCCGACCGCGCGTGCTCCTCTACGCGCCACCGTCATTACCGCCGTCCCAAGCCACGCGCCGCGCGTGTGCACTATTCCGGCCACCGTTTGAGATGGTGATTGTTGCAGACTGATCGACTCAGCCTTCTCTTCCTCCTCCTGAAGTTTTGTAACCATCCGAGATAGTTCATTTTTTGAGCTTTATTCCTCGCACCCGATTCCAACATCCGTGAGTTGCCATAACTTCATAATTCTGAATAAATATTCTTGTCTGCGGGTCCCTTAGATTAATTGAGGTACATATCTTGACTCTTTCTCTCTGCGGGGTCAGTGGAATTAATTAGAAGCTTTGTTTGTTTGTGGAAGAGCGCGACCTTTCCTGCTCATTTATTGATCTTGTTATTTTGTGAGAATTGGTTGTGTACCACTATTCAATTTACATTATGGCTGATTCTAAAAATTCTGATCTGTTGCCTATATCTGTGAAGATTACTGCTTCACAGTTAAATTGGACAAATTATAGTGATTGGAACAAAACTGTTAAAGTTTATATGTTGGGAATTGAGATGGAAACTCATTTAACTGAAGATCCTCCTTCTGGTGATGAAACCAAACTTTTGACTTGGTAGAGAACAAATGCTCGACTTCTATTTCAAATTCAAATTTCTATTGAACCACGGATTCTATCTTCTGTTAGTCATTGTAACACTGTCAAAGAAATTATGAGTTATCTTGAATTTATATTTTCTAGCAAAGGAAATATTACTCGGATTCATGAAGTCTATAAAGGTTTTTATCGTTCCCAACAGCAAGACCGTTCATTGAAAGATTTCTTCTTGGATTTCAAGAGGATGTATGAAGAAATGAAGGTTGTCATGTCTCCACAAGTATATCTCTCAACTCGTATTAAGAATTTGGAACTTCAGGCTATCATAAGTTTCCTTGAAACTCTCAATCCGTCTTATGAGACTATTCGTTCTCAGATTCTGTCGAGTCAAGAACTTCCTTCTCTTGAAGATGTTTTCTCCCGGGTTCTTCGTGCTGATAGCCTGATTCACTCTTCTGTTGATCCAACTGCAAGTGCTCTAGTTGGACGTGGTCCCTTTGAGAACAGGAATTATGGGTACAAACAAAACCACAATCCTCCTATAATGACTTCTGGTGGTATTATCTATAATTATTGCAAAGAACCTGGACATATTAAGAAAAATTGTCAAAAATTGCAAAATAAACAGCAGCTGATCAACAGCATGGTCTTGCTCATATTGTCCAGACACTTGGTACCTCTAATTCTGGATCTGGATATTCTTCTGCAGGAGCCCTAGCCACAGGTACTCTGTCCACTGGTCTTATTACTGCTTCAACTAAGTGGGTCATTGATTCTGGTGCCACCGATCACATGACAGGTAATCATCACTTATTCTCTTCATATGTTCCCTATGCCAACCCATCATCCATATGTGTCGCCGACGGTTCTTCTGTTCATGTTACTGGCTCCGGCACTGTTCAACCTACAGCATCCCTCTCATTATCTTCTGTTCTTAATGTTCCTGATCTCACCTTCAACCTTTTATCTCCAAGTAAACTCACTCGTCATTTGAACTGCTTTATCTCACTCTTCCCTGACTATTGTTTAATTCAGGATCTGTCAACGAAGCAGATTATTGGTAGAGGCTATGAATCTGGTGGACATTACATCCTTGATGATCAGGTGCCATGTTCTGTTGCTTGTTCTGGTGGGTCGTCTCTCTTTGAAGTTCATTGTCGTTTAGATCATATGTCGTTGTCCTCTGTCCGAAAATTGTATCCTCAGTTTTCTTCTGTGTCTATTTTAAAGGGTTAAAGGCCAATTTTGCCCCGGAAGTATTCACTGGGGGCCAATTCGGGACCGGAAGTATTTTTGGGGCCATTTTTTCGCCGCAAGTTTCCAATTGGGACAATTTTGCCCCGGAAGTTTCAAATTTGGAGCAATTTTGCCCTAACGTTAGTTGACCATTAGTTGACCGTTAGCCTGGGCAAATTTGCTCCAAATTTGATACTTCCGGGGCAAAATTGTCCCAAAACCCAATGACCGTTAGTTGGGCACATCGAACACCAAGCGACATGCTGTGCTCTTTCAGCCGCTGGACCCTACCTTCGGCTGAGCTAGGATGGGCAAACTGTTAAACAAAAAAGAGAACTCGAAGCCCATGCCGACGTTAAGGTGCTATTTTGCCCCGGAAGTATCAAATTTGGAGCAAATTTGCCCAAGCTAACGGTCAACTAACGGTCAACTAACGTTAGGGCAAAATTGCTCCAAATTTGATACTTCCGGGGCAAAATTGTCGCAAGTGGAAACTATCGGAGCAAAAATGGCCCCAAAAATACTTCCGGTCCCGAATTGGCCCCCAGTGAATACTTCCGGGGCAAAATTGGCCTTTAACCCTATTTTAAATTGTGAGTCATGTCAGTTTACCAAACACCATCGTGTTCATTTGGCATCTTGCATCATAAACAAGCTGCATCCCCCTTTGAGTTAGTACATTCTTATGTTTGGGGTCCTTGTTCAGTTCTGTCTCAAACTGGTTATCGTTATTTTGTCACTTTTGTTGATGATTTTTCTTAAACCACCTGGCTTTACTTAATGAAACAGCGTTCTGAATTGTTTACCCATTTTCGTCATTTTTGTGCTGAAATTCAAACCCAGTTTAACACTCCTGTGAAAATCTTACAAAGTGATAATGCAAAAGAATATTTTTCCGCACCATTCACCGATTACATGAAAAGTCATGGTATCCTTCACCAATCCTCGTGTGTTGATACCCCTGCTCAAAATGGTGTTGCTGAAAGAAAAAATCGACATCTCTTAGAAACTGCACGAGCTATCATGTTTCATTCCTCTACCCCTAAATGTTTTTGGGCTGATGCTGTTTCTACTGCATGTTTTCGCATCAATCGCATGCCTTCTGCTGTTCTTGGTGGGGTTATTCCATATTCAGCTCTCTTCCCCACGACTAAGTTGTTCCCTGTTGATCCTAAGATCTTTGGTTGTGTTTGTTTTGTTCGGGATGTCCGTCCTGGTGTTAGCAAACTTGATCCCAAGTCTCTTAGATGTGTCTTTCTTGGCTATTCTCGAGTTCAAAAAGGTTATAGGTGTTACTCTCTTGAACTTAGTCGTTACCTTGTGTTCACTGATGTGACATTTCATGAGTCTTCTCCTTTCTTTACATCTTCGACTTCCTCTGCTTCTGTTAGTGTTGAGTCTGATGATGTCCTGGTTTATCATGATCCTTTCTCACCAGTCCAAGCTACTATTCCAGAACCTGATATCATCACTGATGATGATGCTACCAATATTTTGCCAACACCAGTCACTGCTTTACCGACAGATTCTAGTTATGACTCCTATGTTTCTGACTGCCCGGAACCTCCCATTGCTGCCCCTGACCCAGTTGACTCTGATCTTGCTGCTAATCCGTCTTCTGACCTACCAATTGCACTTCGGAAAGGTGCACGCCATCGTTGTCCTCCTAGGAGATATGCAGACTGTACCTATCCTATTTCTTCTTTTGTTTCTTACTAGAATTTGTCCCCTACTTCCTCTTCGCTTGTTGCCACCCTTGGTTCCATTTCCACTCCTCTTACACTTCATCAAGCCTTGACTCATCCTGGTTGGCGTATTGCGATGGAAGAAGAACTTGCTGCCCTTGAAAATGCTGGGACCTGGGCTCTTGTTGATCTACCTCCTGGGAAGAAGGCCATTAGATGTAAATGGGTGTTTGTTATTAAAACTAAGGCCGATGGTTCTTCAGAACGGTTAAAAGCTCGACTAGTTGCCAAAGGGTATGCACAAACTTATGGTATTGATTACTCTGAGACTTTCTCTCCCGTTACTAAGCTTACCTCTGTTCGTCTTCTTATCTCCTTAGCTGCCACATGTCATTGGGATTTACATCAGTTAGATGTTAAGAATGCATTTCTGAATGGAGATCTCCTTGAAGAAGTTTATATGGAGCAACCACCTGGTTTCGTTGCTCAGGGGAAGAATAGGAAAGTGTGTTATCTCCATAAATCATTGTATGGATTAAGCAAAGCCCTCGTGCCTGGTTTAATAGATTCTGTGATGTCGTCAAGAAGTTTGGATTAAGTCAAAGCATGTGTGATCACTCTGTATTCTACCAGCAATCTGATGCAGTCATGATTCTTTTAGTAGTATACGTTGATGATATTGTGATTACAGGGAGTAACATTTCCGGAATCTCAGAACTTAAAGTCTTCTTGAATTCCCATTTCCAGACAAAAGATTTGGGATCATTAAAGTACTTTCTTGGTATTGAAGTTTTGAGAAGCAAGAAAGGTATTATTTTAACTCAAAGGAAGTATGTTCTTGATCTCTTAAAAGAGACTGGAAAGCTTGGAGCTGAACCAAGTAGCATCCCTATGATTCCGAATCCTTTCCTGGATTTTGATGCTAGTATGTTTGATGAACTTCCTGATGACTTAAAAAAGAAGATTGATCCAGAGAAACTGAAGCCGTTTGAATTTCCTGAAAGATATAGAAGACTCATTGGGAAGTTGAATTATCTGACAGTAACTCGTCCTGATATAACATTCTTAGTCAGCAGGCTCAGCCAATTCATGGCATCACCAATAGTGACACAATGGGAAGCTTTAGAACATATCTTGCATTATTTGAAAGGTTCTCCAGGTCTTGGTATTCTTTATACAGATTATGGGCACACTAAAGTCGAGTGTTTCTGTGATGCGGATCATGCAGGATCTAAAGCCACAAGACGATCCACTACTGGTTATTGTGTGTTTGTTGGTGGAAATTTGATATCTTGGAGAAGTAAGAAGCAATTAGTTGTGTCAAAATCAAGTGCAGAAGCAGAATACAGAGCCATGTCACAGTCAGTACAAGAAATTGTGTGGGTATTTCAACTCTTGAAGGAAATTGGCATTACCACGATATTGCCTGCAAAACTATGGTGTGACAATAAAGCAGCACTTCATCTAGCTTCAAATTCTGTGTTCCATTAACGAACAAAACATATTGAAATTGATTGTCATTTTATTCGTGATAAGATCAAAGAAAATATTGTATCTACAGGACACATACGATCCGACGACCAACTGGCAGATCTTCTGACAAAAGCCTTACATGGGACATGGGTTAAATATCTTTGTAACAAGTTGGGCATGATCAATATATATGCTCCAACTTGAGGGGGAGTGTTAGACGTAGAAGTCAACAATGATACCTTGCCGACAGGAAGCAAATGTAGAAAAGTCGTAGAGTTAGGAACGGTAGGAACGGCATGTCGAGTTCATACTGAATAGCTCAAGTGCAACTCTGTGTATATATAGATCATATGTAACATTGAATTAATAAGAACTAAGTTTTACCTTCGTACAGATATATTACATGCCAACATTTTTAACCACATACTATTATAGTTTTATTTTCTACTATTTTATAAATTTTCAACACAAGAAGATAAAATATTAAAATGAAGACAAAGTGTAATTCCGTTGCGAGTTGTAATTAAAAAGGTTTGTCAATATCATTTTTTTTGTGCCAAAAAAAAAAAAAAGGTTTGTCAATATCAAAGAATAGAGAATGAGTGAACAGATTATCACAAGGAGGCATGGGCAGATTTACCAATTTTAAGATTTTATTTTACAAACTTGTTTTATTTTTCCGATTACACAAATTGATTTTTTTTTAACTGTGTGTTGTTTTAAAGAAAATGGGTCTGTGTCATTTTTTTTTTTATATTTCCTATTTTATTTAGACCACGTATTGAACCCTGTACTGATATTTCGAATACTATTTATTTTGATATAAATAAATAGTCACGAATAAACTTGTGATATTTGTAACAAGCAAGGTTATCAAATTCAGACTAACCATCGAACCTGTCTGGGCGGTGGGTCAAGGGTTAGTGAGTTAGATCAGAGTTAAACTTGAGATAATCCAGGATTAAACCGGTAAAAAAGTGAACTTGAATGACAATATTTTTTAGAATTTGATAATTTTTTAGGATTAAATTATAATATTTTTGAGTGATTCTTTTTACATTAGAAAGTAGACAACTCAAGCTTTCCATAAAGTCTTAATTTGTAATTTTTGAAAATATATAGAATTATATAAGAATTTTTTAAATCAAGAAAATCCGAATAAATATTAAACCAGTTGAATAAGTCAAATCGGACCTTTTAGATTGGCCGGTTCAATGGTTTTTGTGGTCGAACGCCCGATCCAGTTGAATCTAATTTTAATAACATGAGTGACAAGAGACATACACGCGTAGAAACGCCAAAAAATCTCACGGAACTGTCCGCAAATTCAATAGATCCTTGAATAACAAGGTATTAAAATTCAGACCAGGTATTGAATCGGTCGGGGTACTGGGTTAAGGGTCAGTGGGTTAGACCGGGGCCAAACTGGAGCTTAACCCGGGCCAAACCGGTGAGAAATTGAAAATTTTAGACTTATTAGTATACAATTCTAAAGGAAAAATTAAAAAAAAAAAATTGATTTTAAAAATAAAAAATAAAAAACCCAGACCGGATCGAGTCACCGGACAGAACCGGTCTGATGCTCGATTTGGCGGTTCCCGGGCCGGACCGGCCGGTCCGGTCCGGGTCTGGAAACACTGCTGAATAGTCAACTTTAGTGGTGTCAATTTCCTATCCTTTTTCTTTTTGAAAAGCGCCATCTTTGAGTTTTTTCACCCTTTTCTCCTTTGTTATTTTCACAAAACTTTGTGAGATTTTGCCTCTTTGAAATCCTTCATCCATAGGACATCCCACCTTATTAATTTTTTTTTAATAATACAAGTAACGTAGTAGTACACACAAACATGTTAACGCTAAGTATAAATCCGGAACTTAAACATCACGGGTTGCACTGCTATTAAAGTTACTAGCCATTGACAACATCCTACCTTGTCTAAATGAATACAATGTACACAAAATAAATTAACGACAAACATTTACATGCAATCTCATCAAATCCACTTTGGCTCATCAACAATGAGGAAACAGATATAATTTTTTTTGTTACAAATCCTCTGACGTAATTAAGAACTAATTATAAAATCCAAGATGCCTTATTCTAACAATTACAAACTTATTTCCTTCATTTTTTCCCTTTAAAAATCATAGATTTAACCTGGGGTAAAAAACAATGTGATAGGTTTAGATCTAATGCATTGGAAGAAATAAGGGAGTGCAAGAGAACGTGGATTCCGGCCGACAAGGGCCGAACAAAGGGCCCCCTTGATATTGTAGGGTATGCTCTAACTCACCCTGTCTCATCACTCCCCTCTTATTTTTTAGGTACTACGATCCTATTATTGAGCCCTTTGTCCAAACTGTTCTATGTTCTTTTCATATATATAGCCATGTTTAAAAAGAGTGGTAAGAGAGTAGAAATTAAACATGACGTTGGGCTTTACCACTCTATATGTAAATGTAAGTTATTTGTAGAGTAATTAATAACATTTTCTCAATTTTACTCCTAATTAATTTCCATTGAAAGGGAAAAAGAGGAGAGATGTCTGAAAATCATTTGTAAAGTAAAGAGGGACAAATAATTTAATAAGAACAAATATTCTACCGACCTTGCTTTAATTATGTTAAAATCAGCAATCATATCTTATCTTTTTTAATACGTTTTTTTATTTATTGGCCTAAACATCCTGAAATAATTTAAACTTCCATTTTAAGTGACGCTTCATGAAATTTTACACTCCAATATCATCTGGAGCTATGAAAAATGGGCTAACTGGGCGTATAGACTGACTCAAACAAAGGAAAGGGCTTTATGGTCCATTATTTCAGCTTATGTGGGCCGGGCCTAACTAACTAACACCGGTAATTGAATAAATGAATATTTAATAAATATATTGAAACAAGAATGGTCAATGAAAAATAATAATATGATTAAACAGAAATGAACAATTTCCTATCATTAAAAATGTGAAACCTAGTCAAAGGTTAGTTGCCACTGCTACTCGTCATGCTTGAATGAGATTTCAGGTTTGAGCTCAACGTTGATATGTTTGTATGCATGCATGCGCATTTAAATTATATAAAAATCCATAAGTTATTGGTTGAGGTAGTTAGCAACCTCACCCTCATAAGGAAGAGAGCACATATTCAAACTTGGGAAGAACACTTGTTGGAAGAGATGAAAATTTTTTACGCTCTAAATCTCGAAAAGGATTAGTCTCAATCTCAATGTGGTTTGAGAATACCCTTAATTAAATCCAAAAATATGTGAAACCTAAATCAATGAGGGTTGACCGGTTGGTTATAGCAGAGCAGGCTAGTGGCCAACAATGTCTCATACATAATTGCTTCAAAGAAGAAGATATATGTGTGCTAGCTAAAAATTGTGAAATCTATTTATTTTAGAGTATCCTTTTGATTCATTTAATTTTATTACATTATTATGTAGGTATTTCTAATTTCAACATTCACAATTGAGTCTTGTATATTTGTAAAATCTTCAACTTATTCCGTGTTATGAAACTTTTTTCTCATGTTGAATTTATTGAAGTGATTACTATCTCAAATATATGTGTGTGTGTGTATTGTTTGTCTCATAAATAATAAAAAATAAATTAAAAAGAAAAAGTTATGTAACATACATGATTTGTGAGTGAGTGCGAGAGATATGTAAGGACCTTAGCCTTTAGTTTTAATTTTTTTATTTAAAAAATTCTATGACTGCAGCAAAAGCACGGCAGAAAAATGCAACAAAGAAATCCAATTCTTTTTTTTAAACGTCAATATAAAAAAATCAAGTGTATCCTTTAGAAGCCTGCATTGCGAAAATAGTTCCTCCATGTTGTCTTTGAGAAACAGAATATTATAGATATCTTAAGATTGATGATATTTTCAGTCTTCCAGTATTATTATTATTATTGTTGTTCCCACAAATGTTATTTTCCCATTAGCGACAGTGACAAAAGAAGTCGCAATAATCAATTATTACCATTTTTCTTTTTGGCACACGGCCACTTGTGACGTACACCCACACATTCATGTTTCATATAGGCTTTATTAATCCTCCGTCATAGGATTGAGACTGACATACATTTTAAAGAGAGATAAGGTTAGAGCCAATACCAAAAAGTCATCGGAAGCAATTTCGTTTCGTTTTAAACACTTCATAAATAATGGTCCGAAAATTTAATCTTTATCAATTAATGTAAACTAGAAGGACTTGATTGGAAAATATTAAACTTCAAGGACTCATTTGATAAATAAGGCATACTTGATAGTCAAAAGTTTTATTATGGGAATATCCCAGAAAAATCGCCTAAAATAAGGAATAGACGAATTAGGGAGTTCAATATCATAACTCTCAAGTCAGACTTATGGAAGAAATCTGGGATTTCAAAAATATTTTCAAGTAACCAATCTACCCTTGACAATATTTGGGGAGCTCAAGTTTTCAATATGTACACTGAAGTTGTTAATTGCGATTTTTAAGTTATTCTCTATATATTAATTGATTATACATTGCAATTAACAACTTGAGCTCTTCAAATACCAACAACATTGTAGATAATATTTTGAAGTCACACATGTCAGGCGTCATTGACTACTTATGTATAGAGAACAATAGCTTAAGAATCACAATTAAAATTTTAATATACATATTGATAACTTGAGTTTCCTAAATGTTGTTAGGGACAGGTTGGCCATTTGAAAATATTTGCAAATCCCAAATTCCTCTCATAGGTCTAACTTGGGATTTATGATATTGGACTCCCTAATTTATCTTTTTCCTATTTTAAACATGTTTTTTTTTTTTTTGAGATTTGCCCTTTTATTATCCCTAAATGATAATATAACTACGAGTCTATATATAAACTAAACTATACGTATTAAAGTTATATTTGCATATAATCAAGTACATCACATATCTTATACTTATTATTTTTATGATTTTCATATTTTGAAATTATTAAGCAATTTTGAGTGAAAACATATATCCATTAGCTAAAAAGACTTATAACATATAACGACTTGCATAATTCTAGCTTCCTTCATCATCCTATATCCAAAAGTCTAAAAAAAGATGGAGGTTGATTAAAGATGCAAAAATTACCTATGGGACAATAAGAAAACTTGGCTAATTGATCTACCATTTGATTATCCTGTCTATATTTGTACTTAACTATCACTTGTCAATCTCTATAGATAAGAAGTCTAGCTTCATCTACAACATTCCTGAAGGGTGAGAATATATCACAACACCTTGTCAAGAGATTAATAGCTTCAATACAAATTGATAGAAGAAAAACTTTCTTGATTCCTTTAACCCAAGACAAGTAGAAGCCATGTATGATTCCTATTAACTTTGCAATCACGAGAGGGACTATGTATAGTTTTATGCTATATACGCATATTCGCCTTTTTTTTTTTTTTTTCACCTATCCAATGCTTCCCTGGTTTAATGGAAGATGAAACATAAGGTATAAGTTATGAACACTTGCATTATGAAATATATAGGTTAAGAGTGTGATTGATTCAAACTACAAAAGCCTAGAAGATCTTAATATATCCCATATAGTATGACTACTCGATGTGGGAAGTATTACTCTATTAGATAGAGTTAAGACCAAGTAGTTCAAAAACTTTCACATTGAAAAGTCTAGGACTGATCACAATATTGAATTTCAGAGCTTTTAACTTGGTGCCACTTACTTAATATAAAAACAGGAGAGAGGCATTTGATCAGAGCAATAATGGGTTTTCCCAAAAAAACATAAATTCACAAAATCAATTTAGTGTGTGTTTGGAACAAAGATAGGAAAAATGAAGTTTATCAATTTAGCTTTTGGTAATTTTATTTTTGGTAAAAGCCCGATTGTGTAATGTGATTTATGTTTGGAACAACGATTGTATAAATGACTTTTGTAAAAGTAAAACTTGTTTGAATTGACTTAAGTACAAGTGACTTTTGTGATAATAGTAAGAGAGAGTAGGTGGAAAAATATTTTAAAGGGTTAGAAACATCAAAAAATAGTTTAAAATGAATTTTGGAACTGAAAAAATATATTAAGGATAAAATTGCAATCAGTCTGATAACACATTGGGTACAATTGAAAAAATATTTTAAGAGTTAAAAGCACCAAAATATAGTTGAAATTAATTTTTGTAGCCGAAATAAAATTATAATAAGTCTGATAGCATAATGGAAACAACTGAAAAAATATTTTAATCATTCTCACCCTCCCCAAAAGTTAAATTAGTAAAAGCTCCAATGTTAAACTTATAATATAAGCTATTTTGATCATCATAAGCTCAATTGGCAATTGTGGATACCAAACACTCTTTTTTTTCCCAATTGTCAATTGGGATTTGGGCACCAATTGAGCTTTTGGGGGGCCCAAACGCCCCCCAAACATGTTTTATTGTGTTATGACTTTACAAATGCTGCAAGTATTTGCTTGTTCATGTATGACTCTTGGTACAACTGAACTAGTTTATTCATCACATCCCTATTGAGTTTTTGGAAGTAACTTATAGAGATATGCATACTTCTAAAAAAGGAGATGTATTTGCTTAAGGATCCATATCTCTAGAAGTGACCTCAAAAAGTATCAATAGAGTAGGAACCTTCAGTCAAAGCAATGGGTTGACAACTCTTGTAACAAGAGACTAATTTTCGATCAGAGCAATAAATTTGTATTAAAAAAAGAATCACTTCACAAAAGTAATTTAATGTTACCTTGAATACTTTATTGCGTCTTGGTACAACTGAACTAGTTTATTTATCATATCTCTAGTGATCTTTTCAAAGTAATTTCTGAAGATATGGATACTTCCAAAAAAGGAAAGTTATTTGCTTAGGGATCCATATTTCCTGAAATCACTTCCAAAAGATCAATAGAGTAGAAATCAGGAATCAAAGCAATGTGTTGATAACTTTCTGCAATAAGAAAGGAACCTTTGTTTAGATCAACACTAGATTTTCTAAAAAGTATAACTTCACAAAGGCAATTTAATGTCACCTTGGAGGTTTTTTGCTTTATGACTTTACAAAGGCAGCCCAATCAGCCGGGTTAAACACCGCAAGAAATAAGAGAGGAATAGTTAGAAGTGAATGTAGGAAGAATAATGCGAAATGGATGACAGAAATCATAACTATACCTAGCTAGGGTTCACGAACAAAAACAACTCGTATGGTAGTCGTTGAGAAAAGGATCAAGTGTATTCACTAGCTCAACTTTCTCAGAGGTGTCGGATGAAGGTTTTTTATTGTGGGATTTGACTGAGAACGACTCCTAAAGGCCGAAAAAGACAACATGAGTCATAGGGTTACGATGTTGGTGGGTTTCGTTTGAACAGATTAAGTGTCAAGTGTATTTTGTTTCAAATGTTTAAAAAGAAGAGGAATGGTACATTTTTTTGGATTATCGTGCCTAAGACTTTATATTACGGTTCGTTTGTAAGAATTTTTATTTTTTTAATATTTATCATGGTTCTTTATTAATAACAGTTATGTATTTCACTTTTTTTCACATCATATTCTAATAAGTGATTGGTTTTACTTAATAACTGTTATGTAATTCACTTTTTTAAAAAAAAGAAATTTGGTGGTTGATCATGCAACCACTATTTTACAAACAAAATTAAAAAACAAAAAGACAAAGTATATAAAAAAACTAAAAATAATAAGTTATGGAGATGTTTTAAGAATATGATGTATCATCATATTCTTCCTTTTCTAGTAACGGTCCACTTTCTCGTTTAAAGAATGAACGAGAGAAGTAAATTCCTTCAAACACTAGTCCATGCGTCCTTGCTCTCACAGGTAAATATGGACCATATGATGGAGCTTGTAGGCCACATGGATGAGCCCTTCAATGCTTGTTGGTGGGGGGAGTTTATCTTTCGATTTGTCTAGAGATGATGAGGAAGAAGTTCTCTTACTTTTGTTCATAAGTTTGGTGAAGAAGAACAAAAGCACTTGCAGTTGGCTATGAGAAGTTGAAATGGAAGTGGAGAAGTGGAGTTTAGTTTTTGGACATTTATATAAAAAAGGTTTCGTGGATTATCGAGCTGTCGTGTCCTTTAGATTTACAGATCATTGTATTTTATACATAGTGACAGTTGTTTTAATTGAACCATTATTTATTTTATTTTGTGATTGTTTTTCAGTAAGAACCGTTAGGTATATTATTTTTTAACAAAATATTTAAGAAGGAAAAACTATAAAATGAAAAAAAAATGAATAGTGGCGAGTAGCCTGATGAACTAATTAGATCACCAGGATACCCGTCACCAAAGGAGTGGTTAGGATCATTGTTAGGATCATGGCCAATCCCATACTCATCAAGTATGAGATTGACCTTCTTGTTTATACCGGAGAGGTATCTATAAAGCCTCCTCACTGCATAGTCAGTCTGTTGTGCATGACGCAACATTTGAGGAAGCATAAGATTTGGAGGCGGCGGCGGCGGCGGCGGAGGCGGATGCTAGGGAGGAGAAGCTAGAGGTGGAGGTTGAAGAGGAGGAGAAGGAGGTGGTGGAGGATAACGCCGAGAGTTTCCTGGCATGTTTTATGCATTGCGTTTCATCTTGTCGATTGGGTTAGAGAGCAAAGAGGAGGTCGATGAAGAAAATATAGGAAAAACAAATGAAAATGTGGAGTTTAAATAGTACAGTAGACATCTGGAAGGGACTTGAAAGAATCATCATTGCACGCGTTAAAAGTTGAGTAGGGTATAATGAAAGGGAACCTGTGTTCTCTTGCCGATCATCGAATAACGAGGAGGCAACCATAGTCAGCATGGGGAAGAGGAAATGTTCTGAAAGCTTTAATTAATGTTTGTTAAGTTAGAACTGCTAAGTATGTTTGCGTGAATACTTTACAGTTTTAAATTAATAGCCATAAATTAATAAGTTTTTTTTTTTTGTTGACCTTATTATTAACTTAACATTTATTAAGTTAAAACCATTAAGAATGTTTGCAAGAATACTTTGTGGTTCTTAATTAATAACCGTGAATTATGAAGTTTTTTTTTTAAATTTTTTTGTTGACTTCATCCCCCTCCTTTGATGATGAGAATGAGGACGAGGATGAAGAAGAGGACGAGGAAGAGGAGGATGAGAACGACAAACAGGAATAAGTTACGGTTCTTAATTAATAATTGTGAATTATTATATTGTTTTTTTTCTTAACTTCATTTTTAATATTTTAAAAAAATAATGATGATGTTCAGTCATCATCACCACTGTCATCCTCATTCTCTTCCTCATCCTCCTCTTCCTTGTTCTCTTTCTCATCTTTATCCTTATCATTAAAGGAGGGAGATGAAAGGTCTGACTGCAAGTCATATTTAACATCATTGTGATGAAGTATGTGGTTCAACTTCCTATTCAGCTTGTTGGCGTATGCTGCAAGATGCCTTATGTGGTAGTCAAGACTTGTCAACATTTATATCAAAGTCTCCATTTCAGGAGGAAGGGGTGGCGGAGGAGGAGGAACTCCTTGGGAACTTAACATGATGAAGGAGAGAAGGAGGAGGATGATAAAGAAAAGTAGTAAGAATCACAATGAATAAGTGAGTTTAATAGAGGTTTAATGGATTACGAAACGTTATGACTTATATGACTTATGACGGTCCGACGATGTTACGAAAGGTTATGAAAGTGTTAGATGACGGTTGGTTCCAAAAACCGTTATGTTTTATCTATGCTAGTATAAAAGATTGGCAGACGAATCATTTGTAAGTATTGCATGACAGTTATTTAGTAAAAATCGTCATATTTCTCTCTAAATAAATGACGATTATTAACTATAACTGTTATTTTTGTGTTTTCGCAGATTCTGCTTCTCAATACATGACAATGCATATATTTAACCGTTAGGTTTTAACGTTATATATCCCTATGCGACCTCCGCCTCGATATATATGGTATTTGTTCACTGTGACTATTATTTATTAAGCGTTTTGAATGCTCGAATCTGTAATAGTGAGAGGCTTTTTTTTTAAATTATTCTAATTTGTAAATCTATATATCACAAAATAAGAAAAAACAAGACAGTCAACGTATAAATCATCACATTGTGACTAGTAAGAACAAGAGTAATATTTTGAATAAAATTTTTATATTTTTAAATCACACTAAATATAACTGCTATCATAAAAACCAAATATTTCATTACAACCTCGGGAAGAAATATTTTTTATTTATAAAAATTTGGAAGAGGCCAAATCTATGCGAGTTCCTTAGAAGCTAAGAAATATATAAACAAACTCAGGTTCACACCTCGAACTCGTCAAAAAAATTGCATGTTCACACCTCGAACTCATAAAAAAGTTGCATGTTCACACCCCAGAACCATACATGCATCATAATTTGTTTAAAATGCATCATATAATTAACATTTAACAATGAACAATTAATAATTAATAATTGTACGTTCTGCCCAAACTACAACTCGTGAGAACTGAATATTAAATATTTTGATTCTCTTCCTTTTTTAAACATTTTTTCGTTCATTTTTTTTTTCGTAATCATGTGCTCGTTTCAATTTTAACTACATTGACTAATTAAAGTGAATTAAATTGAAAAATTTTTTACAAAAAAAATCAATCAATATCTTATAATAAATTAGAATCCTCAATAAATTTACTGTTACTCTGCATTTGCAGGGCTTTTTAATCATTATAGGTTTTTAGCCAATTTTTTTTGCCATCGTTTTTGATCAAATTTTAAACATTCAGTTTAATCATTGAACTATGTGCAACTTTTACACTTTATAAGATTGTCATCTTTTGCTCATCACCTTCTTTTCAAATTTTAAATTTTCATATATATAAGGATAAAATAACAGTTATTATTTTGTTAAACTATACATTTAATATTTTTATTTCAAAAAAATGTACTTCAATTTTTTTTACCATTTGAAATTGGTGACTTGAATGTAAAATATCGTCATAGAACCATCGTACGCAATGGACTTGGTAAATAATATTTAATATTCTCTCCAATCCTAAACATTGGAGTAATTAGTTGAAGGGTTTGCTTTGATGCTAAATGTAATATTAATTTATTTTGCCTCCCAAATTTATAAATTTTTTCTTAAACAATCTTATTGCTTACATATATTAAAGGGAGATTTTTTTTTTCATTGGAGTAAAATATATGGTTATTAAGAAAACATAAAACATATTTGGAGAGTTAATCTTGGTCCTAGATATAAGACATAGTTTTCATATTTGTCAATATTTTCCTAATTTACTCCTATTGATACTCTCAACAATAATTAAGAAGGAGAGGGAGGGGATGAGGGAATTAAGGAAGAATACTATAGCATTTTATAAAATACATGTCATACTAACTAACTTCTTTAATCTAATTAAGTTAGATAAATATGTCTTATATTAATAATCGGAGGGAGTAATAATAACATTGACAATTGGATTATGGGGCGTTTTTAAAGTTCACAACTCACAGTGTCTAGCATCTTCAACGTCTATGGTTGAGTGTTTAAAAACATCGGCTATATATATGACTAGTGTAATGATTCTTCATCATGTTATGGTGGAATTTAATTGGCTTTTATTAGTGGACGTAGTTGTAGAAAATAATGTTCAACGTGTAGATTGGATGAGTTTTGTGTTATGGCTGAAGATATTTTTCAGCTTAGCATGATTTTTTCTACCCTCACCCATTTTTGCTACTATTCCATGTCTTAATGATTAATCTTTTAAATACAATGGCCATGATTAATAGTAGAAAAGACTAGCTGTCCATCAGGAAAAAACTTGCAACCAAGCAGCTCATTACTACAACGCAAGTTCCAACACTATACAGGAGGGATGAGCAAAATAATGGCATGATAATTGAGAAGGGTGTCCCTGGTGAGTAAGACAATTAGTACATTTATTTATTTTTTTAGATGTGTGTATATATATATATATATATATATTTGAAAGTGACGATACAATATACTTCTTCCGGTCCTAAATGTATGAGCTAGTTAAATGATTTGTTTTTATTTTAAATGTAAAGACATCAATTCACTTTACCTACTAATTAAGTTTATGATTTTGTTTTAAAGTATTTATATTGATTACTCATGTGTATATATATATATATATAATGAGAGTTTCCATCAATAATTGTAATTTGCAATGTAGCAAATGATTAGATAAAGTAGTTTAGGAAAACCAACTTAATACATTTTTTTTTTCAAATAATTAATTTAACCAATCTTTTTATATACCTTTAAGTTAGTAATCTGGTTTCTACATTTACGACTAGCCCAGGAGGGAATAGTTTAAGTGATGCTTGTAAATGGGTTGGAAAATTGCGCATAATTATTTACTTTTATAATATACTCTTCCAGTTCTTATTATCGAAGTCAGTTAGGAGATTGATCTTGATCATAAATATAAGAACTCAATCTATTTTATGTATAATATTTATCATTTTTTCTCAAACTAGTTTACCTAACATCATCCATATAATAAAAATTATTTAGGAATATTTTAATTAGGGAGATCATATCATATTTATTAATTTATCTAACTTTTTTAATATACTCAAATTAGTTAGGTAACTTTTATTTTATTCTAAGGATTGGCAGATTATCTTCTTCTTTTTTTTGGTCAAAAGAAAAGAGAAAAAAATAACTTAAGCTTTGTTTGGATTAATGGAGGACTTTTTCCTAATTGTTCACAAGAATATTATAAAGGGTTTTTTTATAACTACTAACGGCTACACCGTGGACAAGGTTCCTAGTTCAGTAGTTCCCAATACATTGATGAACAAAAAGGATGGGTTTGGTACAAGCGCCAGTAAATACGTGCGTACGTAGTCTTATCAATTACATTTACAACTATACTCGGACCTTTTGGTTTGCTTTGAACTTTGAAATAATTTACTACAAGTATATGTTATCCACATTTTTGTTTTATTGATCATATGTATTCGATCAATGCTTCGATCGTAACGTTGTCCTCGATCCAATTCCGAAATATAATATAAACTAGTAAATAATAAAAAAAAAGGTTAACGGACAAGAATCTACAAGGTAAGCATCAAACACAAAATTTTCCAGGTGGGAGCTTTCGACATATATATCAGGGGAACCAGGTTTTTATATTATTACTATATTATTATAATGTATGTATGAGGTAGTTTGCTTAGCTTTGTTTTGGTCTGTAAAGGAACAAGAAAAGGCAATTAATTAGTGACACTGACAAAAGAATTTTAAGAATCATATCCCAACCATTTTCTGCACATGGTCAGTTGTGGCCTCCAAGTTTCAACCACTTTTCCATGTTTTATATGCCTTTTATTTAATTTATACCCCTTAATTCAATGTTTTTTTTTTCCATGGAGTATTTTCATGTGTGCATGTCGTACAGTTTTATTGGGGACAAAAGTATATATGAGGTTCTCAAAATGGTACAAAAATGTTGTTTCTATTAAGTTAATACAAAAATGTAATGCCCTTTTAAGTTAATTAATGTTGATCATTTAACAAACATGTCAATAAAAAATAATGTAAAAAGGTTTCAAAATGATACCAAAATGTTATGTCTGGTAAGTTAACTAACATTAACCTTTTAACAAACATGTTAATAAAAAATAATGTAAAAGTAAGTATAAATATTTTAAAATAGTGCAAAAAATGTTATTCTTTTAACTTAGAGGTTTACTAAATGATCAACTTTAATTGATTTAAAAGGTTTAAAGTGTAAAAGGTTTTTACCTCTATTAATAAGTGTACTTTCCGTGAAGGGAACTTGTGTTCTCCTCCTTAAGAGGTGACGCCGTTTATTATCTTAACCGACAGCTTGTTGGTCATTAGGCTACTCAATTAAATAAGTATAGCCCTTATATTAAAGGCTAGTCAGAGGCAAGTAGTTTGCAATTTTCTTCATTCATACAAGACTTAGGTTCCGGTGGTTGGTTCGTAGAAAAGATGAAGACCTTATTGATTGGGAAGTGTGTGGAGTTGGATATTACTGTCACCCCTCACTCCCAAATTTTAATTAATCCTAATTAATATTCACATGATGGTTATCATGTTTTCCTTGTCCTATATATAACCCAATCAAACACAGTTTGTTCAAGATTTCAGTCCTGATTCCTAGGGGTGTTCACCAATTTCCCGTCCCGACCTTCCCGTCCCGATCCCGAGCAAATCGGGACGGGATTTTCCCGTCCCGAAAATTTCGGGATCGGGAATGTGATTTCGGGATCGGGAAAAATTCGGGATCGGGATCGGGATCGGGATCGGGAATGGGACTTCCCGATCCCGACTTTTTCCCGATCCCGAAAATATATCTATACACATATTTTTTTAAAAAATATTTAAGAAAATAAGACTAAATGTAAAATAAAATGTGAAAATCCCTAACACCCTTAAGATAATATCTATTCTTTTAGTTTATTTAGTTAATTTAATTTATTATTTATTAAATAGTTCTAATTTTTTGTTCTTGTTTTTATTCTTTTTACAGTTGAATCGACAACTTTAAGCATGTATTGGACTAATTATATATTTATATTAGATTTATTTGATACAATATAATATTAAACAAATTATATATTTATACTAGACTAAAGGAAACACAACAAAAAATTTAATATAGAGATTTTTTTTTTAAAAAAAAAAGCAAATCCAGGATCGGGAATTTCCCGATCCCGAAATTTCCCGATTTTCGGGATCGGGAATGAAAATCATTCCCGAACCCTTCTCGGGATTGGGATCGGGAATGACATTTCCCGATCCCGATCCCGATCCCGAACACCCCTGCTGATTCCCATGAATTCTTGCCACTAAATGTACCCTTTTGCCCCGTTTAGTAGTATGAAATTTTGACTAGCTAGAGAAGTGACAGTGTGGGAGTAGAATTTTAAAACTAAGGCTGTTTGGTACATCAGATCTCGTTTCTTTGAGAAATCCAGTTCCATAAAACCATGGTGGAAGCTTGTTCCAACCTCACACCTATGAAACTCATTTCTTCCCAAAAAATGACTCTCATGACTATTGACTACTATAAAATATAGATTTAGTGGTGTTAATCTTATGGTATTTCTTCAAATAAACGTCAGAGGAGACTTCTAATTTTTTTTTAAAAAAATACATGTGACAACTATGACACTTCACCAAAAAAATGTCATATCTGTCCAATACCTTGTGTGACACTTGCTTGGGGGAGCGCCATACAAGGCGTTATTTAAAAAAAAAAAAATTACCGCCTTGTACAACGCTTTCCTAGGCAAATGCCATACAAGGGTATTTTTCTTTTTTTAAAAAACTATATCCATTGTATGGTGCTTCCTTAAAAAAGTGTCATAGAAGGGGCTTTTTTTTCTTTAAAAAAAGGATGCATTAGATCTTGATAAGTCAGTTAAAAAAAAGAAGGATTTTTTTTTCTTAAAAAAGAGTGCCTATAACAACACTTGCATTAAAAGCGTCGTTATGGGCCTTCTAATATAGCCTATAACGGCATTGGCATTGGCATTTGCATTGCAAGCGCCATTATAGGATATATCTTATAACGCGGTATAGGCTATAGCCTATAACGGTGCTTGCATTGGCTGGTCTATAACGGCGCTTTCAATGCAAGCGCCGTTATAGACATCTTTTTTTTAAAAAGATAAAAAAAGGTCTTTCTTTTTTTTTTAACCAACTCATGAAGATCTAATACGTCTTTTTCTAAAACCTTTTTTTTTTAACCGACTCATCAAGATCTAATGTGTCTTTTTATTTTTTAAATAACCCCTTCTATGATGCTTTTTTGGGAAAGTGCCATACAATTATTGAAAGCTATGCACTTGATAGATAAGCGTCATAGCTTCCCTTATAAGTTTTATTTTTTTTTTCCAATTATTGAAAGCTATGGCGCTTGATAGGCAAACGCCATAGCTTCCCTTCTCCCACTCTATTATAAAAAAATTGTTTACTCTGTCATATATTTTTTCCTTGGTGTTGTGACTTGCATGTATATATCTAGATGCGGAGGTCATCATTCTCTTGCCAAAGTCTCTCATGTTCGAAGAAATATGCAGTCCAATCTAATTGAAAAGCTTACACCAAAGCTTGTGATACTAGAGCAAATAAGTGCGACTGTGGTACCCTCTTCTCTAAGTGCGTACTGAATTCCTAAATTTCACAAGCTTTTTTCTCCTTATTGTCTCCTTCTATAGAAACTCCCTTGTAAGTCTTTTCTCTTTTTTTTCTTTTAAATACAAAAGCTTTCATCGATTGGTACTGTAGTTTCCTTGTTTTTATTGTAAGTGTAAAATTTGTCATGAATTTTAGCTTGTATTTTATGTATACTTATAATTTTTTTCCAGATATTTGCTTGAAGTTACAACTCTCTCTTATTAAATTTCATTGTAAGTTTTTTTAATTTTTGAGCTTACAAATATAATTTTATTAATTATTACTAGTTTAATTTGCTCAATGTAGTTATATTTTTTTGGAGTTATTTCATTCTAATTTAGTTTGATTCAAATTTAGTTTTATTCAATTTGTTGTGAATTTATATTGTAAAATATAGAGTTCATTAGAAAAATAAAAAATTATGTAAAATAATTTTTTTTTTTTCAAAAAAATTCTTCCTACGGTGCTTCAAGGTGAAACGCCATAAGAGAGGTAGGCTTCCTATGGTGCTTCATGCGTGAAGCATTGTAAGAGGTTGACATAAAGTGCCGTAGGAGGCTTATGACCTCCTACGGCGCTTCAGGCATGAAACGTCGTATGAGGGATTTTAATAATAATATTACAAAAAGCCGCGGTGCTTTCAGAAATTTAAGAAGCGTCGTAGCTTACTTTATGGCACTGAAAACTATGACGCTTCCTAAAGCTTCATATTATTCATAAAAATAAGTGTCATTTATTATATTTTTTGTAGTAGTGATTTTATTCATCAACATCCATACTCCTCAATATACCGTATCTCCCCATCTCCGGCATCGACTCTCGTCGCTACCTCCACTTCCTTCAGAAATACTTCCATGTATAAGTATTTTCACTAGTACAGAAAAGGGTTTTTAGACCAGAACATTTAGACCGGTTATATTGGATAAGGTCTTAAAAATATGACCAGTGGCATTTTTGTAATTATGATGAAATATTAAGACTGGTTATAGTAAAAATCGGTCTTGAAAATAATTTTAAAACCAGTTATAACTATAACCGGTCTTAAAATATATACAATTAAAAAAAATAAATATATGTAATATATTTTCTAGACCGGTTATAAAAATAATCGGTCTAGAAAATATTATCTAAATTACAGACAATTATACAAATAAAATGTTTATTATTTTTAAGACCGGTTGTAAATTAAAACCGGTCTAAAATATTAAAAATTTAAGACCTGTTGTCAATTACAACAGGTCTTAAAAATTACTTAAGACCGGTTGTAATTAATAACCGATCTTAAAAATGATCTGAATTTCAAAAGGCGCCTAAATTTGACTCTAAAATCTAAATTCAAGCACATCAGCAAAACCCTTGCATCGTCTTGCGGCAGCTCCTCCTTTTCCCTTCTCTCCTCCGTCCTTAACTTTGTCGCCGTCAACGGAGATTTACTGTTGAATACATTGTCGGAAGGCTATCGTCGTTTGTTCCCTCCGATTGGTTTCATTCTCAATCTCGTCTTTATTGTCATCAGGTTTGTGTTTCCATTTCATTTTTGGGTTTTTCAAAATGTGAGATGACTTGGCCCTAATTTTCTTTGTTCAATTCCTGCAGCAAGTGGCCAAGGTCTGTTCAATTCCAGAGGAAGAAGAGGATCCTCAAGCAAAGGCTTAAAGGTACCATTTAATTATTCTGAAATTGTGGAGCTGGGTTTATTTTGGTGGTTTTCTATTTACATTACAGACTATAGTTTAAGCTTGTTGCTTCTAGTGGACCTGAGTTAATTATTCCATTTGAAAGTGATGATTTTGAGAGTTGTGGTGTAGCTTCTATTATATTGTTTTGTTTGGTTTAAGCTTGTTTGGTTTTGTTTTGTTTGATTTTGATCGTAGTTGAAGACTATAGTGGTGTAGCTCTTAGTTTATTTTGCTAAACTAGGTTCTGTTTTGTTTGGTTTAAGCTTGTTGCCTCTGTTATATTGATTTTGTTGCTTCTGTTATATTTATTTTGTTGCTTCTGTTATATTGATTTTGAACGATGCCATTGTAGATAGTGCTATGTTATAACAATAAGCACCCTGTAGCAAAATTTCCTTAAATAGTGTCCTTAAAGTTTTTTTAGACAATGAGTTGTCCTAGTGAGGATACTCCCGATCCAACTAATCCAAATCAAAGCGAGCCTAGCAATGCTCCGAGTTAGGAACACAATGAGCCACGTAACCGGCCTAGTCGAAGGGGTAGGAGAGCCACCCGATTGACAGACATTCCTCTCAATCGAAATACCGGGGAAAGGATTCCGATCGAGTTTGATAGATATTGGAAACCAATCGGGTCTAACGCCCAACGGTATAGGAGTTTTGTCGGCCTCCTAGCACGCAACAAGCCTAGCATCTTGATAGAGCAGTGGAGAAATGTCGATAAAGGTGTGAAGCGACATATTTGGGAAACTATCTAGCTCACTTACGACATTCCTGAGAGTGAAGTCTTGTATGACAAGACAATGACGTATTGTGGTGAACGCTGGAGGAAGTTTAAAACAAATCTAGCCAACAATTATGTGCATATCGAGGTGGAAGAAGGTTAGCCTCTTCCTAATCCGTGCGATCAGTATTCTTTTATTGAAGAACAAACTTGGCAAGAATTTAGACGACTTCGGACTACTCTAGAAGCATTGGTGAGTTGACTTATTTTGCAATTGATTTGCTTATGAATTATGATTTGTCTTTATTGATTTACAATGACTTGCTTTTGATTTCTTATTCACAGGAAAAAAGGAAAAAGGCCCAAGAGAGTGGTAGAAAGAATGATTGCCCCATACAATGTCTCGTGGGGCATATGCGAAGACCAAAAAAGACTTGTTGGTGGCCAAACGGAAGAGATTGGAAGAAGCAGCTCAATCCGATCCTTTTATTCTTCTTTCTCCACCATCTCCGATACGTCGCGAACAGAAGTGGTTGTTCGCTCACCAAAAGAGGAGCAGGTCTTATACGAGTGAACAATCTCGTATAGTTGGTGAGAAAATTGTAAGTATTGTTGTTGACTTATTGTTATTAATTATTTAGTAAACAAATTCTATTACTAACATTTTTCATCTGTGTCTTATAGGAGGAGCTTAAAAAAACAAGCCGATGGATCATTTAGGTCGGATGGGAGGAATGACATCCTGACCGCAGCTACAGGAAAACCTGAGCATCCCGGCCGTGTCAGGGGGATTGGAGGAGGGGTAGGCATAAGGGATTACTTTGGAGCATTCTCACGCTGTTCCTCAAGTGGTATGGTGACTAGGGAGGGGATGGAGTGTATATTGGCCACTGTGAGAGCGGAAGCTAGGGCCAAGGCAGAAGCATCATTTGATGCACGATTTGAAGAAAGGTTCAGCAAGATGAAGGAGGAATGGATGATCATGACGAGTACAAGACAAGCAGATACCAGTACTCCCCAGGCTCATTCCCTAAACCCTAAACAGAGCACTAAAGGGAGTTGCATTGGTCAGTCATCAGAGGGTCCTGGAAAAGAAATCGGTGAGCCTTGTGTAATATCCCGAATTTTGGGATTGGAGGCTTTGGAATAAGCCTAAATTGAGTGGACTACTAAGCCCCGATTTAGTAGATGTCCCAAATATATTCCCTAATGATTCTAATATCTTTGGGGTATTAAGAAAGTAAAATGGTGAATTTTGGAGAATATAATTATGTTTTCGATAAAATCGCCTATGAGGCAGTGAGCTTATCATAAGGTTTTGGAAGACTAAATGATAAGTAAAAATTATGAAATTTTACAGGATGAAATTAGACATCCAAAGCTTTAATTTTATAGGTCATATGACTCAATTAGAGCTATACACAAAAAGATATGAATTTTTGAAGTCAGCACAGATAAACTGTGAAATTTCTGGAACAACATGCAAAGAATGAAATTCTGGGAATTTTTTGATTCCATAAAGTAAAAGTCTATATTTTTTCTTGAAACTAGACTCAATAAGGGTTCTATAGGCTTTGGAATCACCTCATTTCGATTTTTCTAGAATTAGTTATGATTTTTCAAAGTTTGGGAAGAAATCTGCCAGAATTTTGTAAAATCCGAAATTTTTGGAAAATTAAAGTAAAATATGATATAATAATATATCATCATCCTCTCCCTCTTGAGACCATTCCAGACGTGAGCTGCAGCCAAGGAGAGAGAGAAAGTTTGAGAGTTTAGAGAGAGAAGGAGAGGAGAAAACTCACGAGATAGGTCGATTTCTTCGGTGAATTCGTACCTAACGTGTATAATCCTTCTCCTAAGCTTATCTTCTATGTTGTTTGAGGTATTTGAAGCAAGATTCATGGTGTTTTGAAGTTAGGGTTTCAGCCAAGTCAAGAAAATCCAGAAGGAGCTTGAGGTAACTTCCAAACCTTTGTATATTGACTATTCTAGCTGCTGTGGGCAATTTAATCGGTGAAATTTCGCCGGATTGCCATTGGTTGTAAAAATGGAAAATGGGTTTCCCTAGGGGTTATGATGCCCAAATTGATACTAAATGGTAGTTGTAACCTAATGGAATAGTCAATAAAGTGGTTAGGAGTAGAAAGGAACGTGTTTACGGAGCCGAAACCGAAAAACCCCGATTTTCCCTGGAAAACCCATATATTTCGGTCAGGGGTCTAAATGGGTCTTAGATTTGGATTTTCAATGATTTGATGGTTCCATTGGATTCAGGAGGGAAAATTAGGTGGGGTTACAGTTGGGAACTTTTTCAGAAAAGGCCGAGAAAGCATAATTACGAAAATGCCCCTAAAACCCTAAAAGTAGGGCTGCTAAGGGCAATTTCGTAATTTTACATTGAATTTGATAATTCCGAGTCCGGAAATGGATTCCTTGGGTGAAAATATGTCAGGATAGCCAAGGTTAGAATTTCGAGAAAAGTACAGCCGGACCGGATACGATGGGGCCGGGTCCCCGGGGGTATTTTAGTAATTTTTCAAGATAGACTCATATAACCCCCAGAAACATTATGGAAGTGTCTAAATAGTACATTTGACATTGTAGGATCGAATATGGAGCCCCGAGCTGTTTGCACGTAGATCGAGGCACGCGTTTCGAGGCGGAAACGGGTTAAGGTAGTGGACTTACCTTACTTGCATGTATTTGATATCTTTGCTTGTGTAATGATGTATGTGATTGCTTTACTTGATTGTGTAGAGCATATTTGAATAAATGAAGCTCTGTTTCTGTTTTCACTGTGGCCATAGTCTTGTTGTATGAAACATTGAGCATGCAGAAATGTCATTATGGAGCATACATCTAGATAAAGCTAACATGTCATACACATAGCATCAATCATGCATGCATTATGGTATCTGTTTCCTACTGAGATTCTCTCGAATCTCACCCTCCCTTACCAACAATTTAGACAGGAGAAGACAAAAGATATGTTGAGAGCAAAGAAGAGAACTACACGAGGGGATTGCAGTGGCGGAACAAAGTCAGGAATATGTCTCTGTTTTACTGGGATGGGTTTAGATACCCTAGTAGCCTTGTACGGCTACATTATTTGAATTTATCAGGTATGAACCCCTCGGGGGATATTATGTAATTATGTACATATTATCAGTATAGTTATGCTATTCCTGTGTTGCCTACCGAACCGCATATCGTTTTCCGCGAATACTCTGATAAATGTGAAATTAAAATAAGGGCGTGACACCTTGTGACTTGTTTGTGGAGGATCCTCTGGGACGATTGGTTCACGGGGGAGCATGCACAGCTTGAGATCAACTGTCCACCACCAAGAAATAAAGGATGATTAAGTCAGAGTGGCAGTTGAAGAGGTGATCGTTGCAGATGCACCTCTCCCTATCCCTGTTGATGACTTCAAGGTTGTGGGCGATGTCATCAACTCTTTCATCTTGTGGCCAAAGAACCTTGTTTCTGATCGAGCTGAGGAATCCCCGCCACCTCCACCTCCACCTCCGCCTCCCTCTACTCAAGATGTTTCACGGCCTCCATTGAATGTCATGCAGCAAGTGATTCTGATGGCATATAATACATCCTTTATAATAAGAAATTGGGCTACTGAGTCAGCTGTTGGCAAGTCAGGGGCGTACTGCTATCTTGAGAGGGATGATTTAATGTCCCTGGTAGCTCCTCTACAACAACTTACGATTTCGATTGTCCAGCTCTTTTTGATGTAAATATCTTCTCAAATTGGAAGTTAATATTTTATAAATTACGCCATTAAACTTTGATTTAATGTCACTTCTTGAATTATTGTAGGTGCATGCATCGTAGGTTGGTTGACTATGGCAAAACCGATAAATTTGGACTCCTATGCCCAGTTCAACTCTACGACAAAGGGACCACTTCTGCTATCAGACACACATATTTATCGCACAGGCTTAGTGAAACCTCAATTGAGTGTTTCTTGACCCCATATTTGTACGGGTAAGACACAAATTTATATTTCATACTATACATAGTATTTTATATTTGCTTAAAAGTTTTCCCTTTTTTCAGTAATCATTGGCAATTGGCTATTTTGTGCAAGAAGAGCTATTCTGTCATCCTCTTATGCTCTCTCCACCTTAGCAAGCTAACTAATGAATTGAAGAAGAGCTTGAACTCGTAAGTTTTCTTGCATTATTAATTACCTTTCGTGTGCAAAATTTATGGAATTTGTGTAAAATAGATAACCTTTGTGATTTTGATGATATAGGGCCATGCGGACATTCCACCACACTGCTCTTGGGAGGTCTATGCGTGAGGTAAAATACCCTACATGGATCTTGCCAAAGGTTAGTTATATATTAGTTTGTTTTAAGAATGTATTCAATAATAAGCCATGCTTTAATTTTATACTTGTTTTAACGATATCATGTTATTTCTCAGACCCGTAGGCAACCACCGAGGTCCAACTTGTGTGGGTTGTATATTCTGAGACACATGTATAATATTATTACCCTAGTCATGACAGGATTTACTGAAGAGGTAAATGTATATATATTTCAAAAATTTTGTATTACTTTTTATTTTTTTTTAAGTGAATTTAATGTTTTACTTGTCTTTGGTATTTCAGATGTTTGAACTTGCTGACCTCTTTCCAGAAGAAGATATTGAGCACATTTATAATTGTTGTGCTGAATTCATTTATGAAATTTTACAACAGTAAGTTCTTGTATGTAAAGCTGAGGAATTTTTTTGTATATATTCATTTATGAATTGACATGTTGGTTGGTTGAATTCATTTATATTGTTAGTTGCATGATTTGACATGTTTGTTGATTTTAAAATGGTTTTTGTATATTTTGATGAATTGACTTGTTAGTTGCATGATATGTCATGGTCGAATCCATTTATGCATATATATATATATATGATGGTTTTAAACAAAACATTATACATGAGGATATATATGACATGTTACAAGTTCCCAATTCAATGAGAATGTTAAAGGAAATGGTAAGTGGAAGCAAACTGAACACCATATGGTACTTAATAAGTATGGCATTGGAGGTAGCAATTCAAGGATACGTTCTGGTAACTAACCTAATCACAAAAAAATAAAAAAAAATTATGACACTTTTAAGACCGGTTATAATGATAACCGGTCTCAAAAGTTATTTTAAGACCGGTTATATTTACAACCGGTCTTAAAGTTAAAACTTTAAGACCGGTTTTATTTAAAACCGGTCTTAAAATTAACATTTTTAAGACCGGTTGTAAATATAACCGATCTTAAATAACTTTTAACACCGGTTATATTTACAACCGGTCTTAAAAATGTTACATAAATCGCTTTCTAAAAGAGTTCTTTTAAGACAGGAGCTCATGAAAACTGGTCTTAAAATTGTTGATTTTAGACCGGTTATAAATAGAACCGGTCTTAAAATATAGAATTTTAAGACCGGTTACAAAACCGGTCTTAAAAATGATATACTTTTTAGACCAGTTGTATCAAGATTGGATCAAGAACCGGTATAAAAAGTCAATTTTAACCGGTCTAAAAAGACCTTTTTCCACTTGTGTTTATATATTATTATGTATGCATTTTATTTAAAAAATTATTCTAAATATGTTGGACCATAACTGATTCACCCTTAATGCATTAGGGCGTAACCTGTAAAATCTGGGGTCCAATTGCAAATTATTGTGTTCATCTGCCGTGCAACATATATAACCGCAACCGTGAAGTGATTCCGTCAGGCGGGGCGCGCGAAGATGACGTCAACACGTAGGGTAAATATGCCCATAAACTCACAAAACCCAAGATTTCTCCCAATTAAAATGAATTAATACGCGGCGGGAGCAAATACATACAGTAAGGTCAAAGGTTGGATTTCAAAGGAGTCGTCAAATACTCAGAAGTGGGCCCAGAACAGATCAACGTTCCATTTGGTTCTTCAAGGAAGCGCACGATTCCTCCATTATTGAAGGGCCTCCTTGTGGCGGCTTCCTCGTCGTCTTCTGTTTATTTATTTATTTATTTTTACCTTCGTCGTCTTAAAGTCGTGTAAAATTAAATATTTAATATATGATTTTAATTATAAGATAAAATTGATTTTTTTAAAAAAAAATTAAGAAAATTAAATAAATTATTTAATTATATAATTTATTATGTATTATTAGATTATATATCAATTTATTAGCTAAATTAATTAGTTTTGAGAAAAAAATAAAAATAAAAATACTCTAAAGTAATTTAATTAACTTCTTTAATTTTTCTAAAAAAATCAATTTTGCCTTATAATTAGGACTCGAGGGAGTATGTTTTTTCCCTCATGTTTTCATTCTTTTGAACTTTATTAATAATATTTTAGATTATTCTTGTTTGAACTAACTTGATTTGAAAATACAATATATAATAAGACGCTTATTATGATTATTATCAATTACTAGTATTATTTATTAAGTAATTTATCAAATGTATCATTTTCGGCTTGGAGCAAGATCGACAATCTTTTTTAAAAAAATCATTATAAAATGACTTTTATCTTATAATAAAAAAGCAATATATTCTATTGATGTAAAATATTTTTTTAATCAATTTGATTGTATAATTAATAAATCTTGTACACTGTTGGAGGAAGTGTTCTTGGTCGGGTTTGACCCTAGCCATTTCCGGAACAATAAAAAGTTAATTTTTTTTTAAAAAACTTCTTTTTAGGTTATAAAAGGTAATTATCTCGTACGAAAAAAAAAATTAATCGTATCCAAATTTATATTCTCCTAACAAATAAAGTAGGGATCGAAAGGAATATATTCTTTCAAATTATGACAGATGTTTAGATTATACTTTAAAATTGAAATGATAAAACTTATATATTAACGTAAGAAAATCAATTAGATTCACATCTGGAAAAATATCTCTATGAAAACAATTAATATAATAAAAGAGTACATTGAATAAAATTATATATAATAATATTGGCATGAAAAGGACAACACAACTTATTTTTCAGCTGGACTCATCTTGTATGTTTTTATCTGTCTGTTAATATTTTTTGCACCTGAAATATTTGTGTTAATATTGAAACCAGTAACTGGCAAAAAAATACTGAAACTAGTAATAAATTATCAGAAGTTTCAAATTTAATGAATTTAAATTCAAAATTTTCAGGCCTAAAAAAATTCAAACTTGTTATGGCAAAAAGATAACTTTGGGATTCACATTTTTTATTTTTATTAAAAATTTTCAGTGTATGAGGCCGAAATTCTGCGGGATTAATCATGTAAGATTAAGTGGAAACATCTAATTGCTGCCTTGCTTATAGAGCAATAGTAGGTGTAAAATACTAAAATGTTACAATTGTGTCCAATAATAATCGGTAACATGCTGATTTTATCTAAATCTTATGCATCAAATCCAATAAAAAATAATCTAATCAATAATCTCGTTCAATAAGAATTATAGTGGCCCCCCCCCCCCCCCCCCCCCCCACTTTTTATCGCAAAATATAAATATCTTAACGCGTATTCAACACGCTCTCCCCATGCTCTTGAGCCTTTATTGCCCGGTAAATAACCAAAAAACAAAAAAACTGTTTAACCTGGGCCTCATGTGGGGCCCAACATTATTATCATTATATGACAAACTTTAAAATTTGAAAATAGATATGAAAGCTAATTATTATTACTCTTATTTTAAATAAACAAGAATTACTCATCGGAACCGTCCATTATGGAGTCGTCGTTAAGGTAACTAATAACTTGATGACGTGTCGTAATCGGAACGGCTTCTTCATGCAATCAGCGGAAAATACTTGTATTTATTTTATCTAATTGGTTCATTCGTTCATAACGATAAAACGTAATCGTAACAAAATAAATATAAAATATTTCCTCGGTTACAACCTCCACGTCCTCTATATAATCACCCACGACCTTTTTTTTTGGAATAAATACAACCGATTCTTCCCTTTGGCTTCACAATTTTGCACCCAAAGAAAGTAGGCACCTCCCACAATTGTAAAGGATTCAACAGAGCGTGAACTTTCGGCCAAGATGAGCTACTACAACCAGCAGCAGCCGCCGGTGGGAGTTCCGCCGCCACAAGGTCCGTTGACTTAACTCTCATCCTCTAAAATGATTTTTGTTTAGATTTTGTGGTTTTTTTTAATTTGCATGTCGGTATGGTTTTTTGGATCTGATAGGGTTGAGATTGGGGGTTTTTAGATTCGGATCTGTGCGATTTTGGTTTTGATTGTGATGTTTGGATGTGTTAAAACAGGTTATCCTCCTGAGGGCTATGCCAAGGACGCTTATCCGCCGCCGGGATATCCACCACAGGGATATCCTCCGCCGGCTTATCCACAACAAGGATATCCGCCTCCGTATGCACCTCAGTATCAGCAGCCTCCTCCTCAGCAACAGTCATCGGGGCCTGGTTGTTTGGAAGGATGGTAAGCCCTCTATCTCTCTCTCGCTTTGAAATTCGAGTTATAAAGAGTCAAATCGGGTGCGATCTGGTGGTTGGCGGCGAGTTGACTCGTTAGCCGGTACCGGGCGCCGTATGCTATACGGTGCGGACCCATTATCCATGGCTGAGTGCGGGTCAAGCAAGGCATTCATGGTGGATGATGATGTGGATAGGTTTCCAACTCAGTGTGGTTGGGATCTAGTTAGGCTAGGCACATGGTTTTTCAACTTTTGCGATTGTTCTGGTAGAGGGTGTTCTCGTCATTTGGTCTGGTTTACGGATTCTTTTCGTATGCTTCATTGGTTAAAATCATGAAAAAGAAATCAGACTGTTTTGGTGGCAAATTCGCAACAATATTTAGATTCGTATCTTTTTGGTGATTCCTCATAGCTTGATTGCTTAAATCGCGAAATCTGTTCTTGGGAATTTTCTGGTTAGAATCTTTTCTCAATATGAGTTTGATTTGCCGTATTAAATTCCTTGGACACAAGAATTTCTCCTCTCAAAATTCTAGTCTCTCCGGCGTGCGATCCTTAGGAAAAGGATTGAGATGTAGAGTTCTTCCTTGTTTCTAATTATTTCGTGATGATGAATATATAAGAATGTGGTGAGAAAAAAACAAGGTTCAACATGCAAATTGTTCTTTTCATAAATGATTTGAGTGCAATAGTTAATTTGATTAGATAGGTCTGTCAAGTTTAATTTGTGTGGGTTCTGATTTTTTTGTTTGAATTTCAAAATTTGTGCAGTTTGGCTGCTCTTTGCTGTTGCTGCCTATTGGATGCGTGCTTCTGAAAGGACATTGAAGTGCACAGGATGGATTCAAGCGTGTTTAACTTGGCACATAGTGAACTATTGTTACTCGTTTTAAATCTTCTTTTTTGCTTTGCGACTCCTTTATTATTTTAAATAACTTGAACTATATCTATTTCTTGCCTAATGTCTCTGCGTCCATGGTCCAAAGTATATATTATGCCTTAGAATCCAAATTCTGCTCTCTTTTTGCTTCTTCTCGCTTACTTTCTAGGCCTTTTCCCTTTGGGAAAAAATTGGCCAATATTATTTTGATTGCATATTTTACTTTATTCTTTTTTATTTTGATTTGATAAAGTTCTCGGGTTTTTATATTAAGTTTTTAGTTGATTTAAAAACCGATTAACTTTGCTTTGATTCAAAGCCTTGTTTGGTATTCTTATTTGATTGAAAAACCGATTAACAAGTTTTTAATTGAATCAAAGCCTTTTTTTAATGATGCTACTACTTTTTTAAATTAGCCCCCAAACAAGTAAACATTATTCATAATTTTCACAAATTCAAGTAAAAATATCAGCACATATATATTTTGTAAAAAAGAAAGAAATGATGAAAAACCACAATCTCGGCAGACAACTTACTTTCATGCTGCTGATGAAATGGCAGCACCAACTATAATCAACAATAAGAATGATGGTAAAACTCAGGTTCTTGTACTGAGAGTTGCGCACGAGTGTATTGTTTTGGCACTGGATGTGGTCAAATTTGTTGTTAATGGCGCGTGGGAGAATAGAGAACCACTACACAGTGGCGCAAAAATAAAATAAAATAAAATCGTGGGAGTACCATTACATACGATGTGGATAAACAAAAGAGGTGATCACCTTCTAATTTAGTGGCATGATTTTTTTTTTTGGATAAAAAGAGATCGTTAGTTTATATGGTTTATTTTGCTTGTTTAGGATCATGTTTAAGATTTTTAAAGCGCTTATTTACATAAATCGAGATAAAACTCATCTCACATACTTGTTAAAACCATTTTTAAATATTTCAATCGTTATTCTAAACATCCAAATTGTTATCTCATACTTGAAAAGCCCCTCTAGCTCAAAACAAAAGGAAAAAGAAAGAGGCCCCACAGTAGAGGTGGGAAAACGGGCCGGTCTATGACGGGATAGACCTAAACGGGCAAGCCTGAGTCCAAAAAAATACCTAAATTTAGAGGCCCAGCATGGCCCGTTTATGTAAAGCCCGTGAGCCGGCTCGCGGGCTTTAGTCCCGTTTAACTTTTTTCTTTTTCTTTTTGCCATGACCTTTTTTTTTTCTTATTCTCCTAAAGATTAAAATACCTAATTTAAAACATAAATATCATTAAAACTAATTTAAAATATAAATAGTATCTAAGTTTAATAAAACACAAACACTAAGACTTAAATCCAAACTATAATTAATGTCCAAAACTAATCAAATAAGTCCACAGCCACAACCAAGCAAGTCTACAAGTTTTAAATGTCAATAATAATTGAATACTTGATTTGGATTTTGGCATACACATATAAAAAAAGAAAAAAGAAAATCAAAGAAGAGAAGCTTTAAAAGAGGTATAAGTAAGTGTCAGAGCGTTTCTGATCTGAGAGTTATGTTAGGTTAACTCTACCATTTGATCATTATTTGCCGCCCTGTGCCTAGTTAAAAAAAAAAAAAGGTTAAATGTGCCTAAAAGGCAGGGCCAGCTTTTTTAGACCCACCTCTTTTCTTTTACCCTAATTTATAAATTCGGCACTTGATGAGTTCGGGCCTAAACGGGCCAGCCCGACAAACTCAATTCGATTTCCCGACTCTACCCCACCACACAAAGTCCGAAACAAAAATAAACGCCCCATTCTCACATAGCCAAAATAGGCTCCTAAATATCATCTATATGTGGGTCTGCCATTTCATTTTGAAACCCACATTCTACATCTACGTACGTACCTCTTTGTCAGAGTGTGACATTTTGTTCGGTAAAAATAAAAAAATAAAAAACTTGACATTATGTGATGCACTTGTACTATATGAGATGAATTTCTACCTCTTCAGTTTTCACGCCATGGGCGGATGCCTCAAAGGCGCAAACCCAGCTTTTCTAATAGTAAAAATCATTTCTTTTAGTTTTATCAATTTGTGAAGAGTCCTGATGGAATATAATATGTGGATTTAAATTTGAATTCTCCACATTTGCTTGGTAGCTAAGAAATAGAAGCCAACTCATGAACATCGATTCCATTTTCCTTATATTCCTCTGGAAGAAACAGCACAGTGCCATTTGTAATATTGACCCTTCAACTAAGTGATTGCCGTCTTAATTTCTTTTTATAAATATTTTCTCGGTCTTTAATATAAGACGTATTTATTTAATTTAATTAAATTAAGAAAGTTAGTTAAGTTAGTTAATATGATGTATATTTTCTAAAATACTATCGTCATTTTCCTTAATTCCTCCATTCCCTTTTCTCCTTGATTATTGTTAAGAAAGTATCAATAGAAGTAAATTAGAAAAAGATTAAAAAATATAAAAAAATATGTCTTATATTTAAGACTGAGATCAACTTCCCAAATATCTCTTATATTAAGAACTGGAAGGAGTAATATATTTCTGAATAATTGATAGCCAGATTTAACACCAAAAAAATAAAAGAGGGTAGAAAATCTATTTTAATCAGAAATTTTTTAAATTATTTCTCCGTGTCATTATTGTTGCTAATTCGCATGTGCAATAATGCAACAAAGACTTTAATTAAAAAGTCTTACTTCTTGTAAACTTCTTTGTAAGTTGATTATATATTAGGCGTATACTTTATACAAAATTATGGTTGACCATAAAGAGAAGGAGAAATTGAGAGCCACAAGCTATTTAGGCTAGGTGGTTTCTTCCCTATAATGCGATTAATTAAAATATAGGGGTATTATTATGAATTAGCAATAAATCAAAACAGCAGGTGGGGCAGTTCATCGCCATAATAATAATAATAATAATAATAATAATAATAATAATAATAATTGTTATTGTTGTTTGAATTCAATACGTCAACTTTCACCACAAACCAAAGTTAACGGTCAACTTTCCATTTGGCAATTTCCGAGCAAGAAACAACAATTTTGGCTTCTTAATCTATAAACAATTTTGTCAATGCAAATGACGAGAGAGGTTGAACCCTAATATATCAAAATTTCTTCTGGAATCTTTTTTTTTTTTTTGCCAACTATTTCTTCTGGAATCTGAATGTTGCATTTTGACTGAAGCTAAACTTGACTTTTTGATGCAAAATATATAATGAAATATAGTATTCCTTATGTGTTGATAATTATTATTTTTATTAAAAGGAACAAGTTCCTTTTTGTTCACAAAAAAAAAAAAAAAAATCTTAGCCACTCATAAAAATAAAAAATATATTTCATTTGAAAAAGGTTTTATTTGAAAAGAGGCATTGTTAGTGCTTGTATAGAGCTAGTAAAAAGGGCTAACTTGTGTTTAGGCCCAGCCTTGAAGGGCCGGCTCGTTTAGACCTAGTTAAAGAAAAACACCCATTTCTCGATGCCTAAGGGTTTCTCGAGGCCTAAGGCAAGCCCTTTTAACAACATTTTATTATTTTTTTCAGCTTTTTTTTTTTAAAGAAATAAAATTAGTAAATTACACCAATAAAAGTTCTAATTTAATATATAAATATTGTTAAAATCATGATATAAACGGTACACATCAAACTTAACCAAATGAAATATTCTTGCAAATCAAGGAATATTTTTTAAACAATGAGAAGACTTAATAAAATAAAAAACACTTCTCATAAATATCTTGAAAAGTGTAAGGAGTTAACAAAATAAACAACACTTTATTCATATATGCTTGAGAAATACAAGTTATAAGATATGAACAAAACAGTCATTGGAAAATAAGTCAAAAAAATACAAAATTAATAAAAATACTTATGAAAAAAAAAAAAAATTTTGGCAAATGTATTGTTTAATTACACGGTTATGGATATGGACTGTATTTGAAAATAATGTTTCCCTCAAACAATGAAAAATCAATTTAAGACCTGTCCAAGTCAAGTTCTCTTAAATTTTTTGAGATGAGATAATTAATTTTTTTGAGATGAAATAATTTCATGCTGGCTAGGAATGAGGTCATGAAATGTTTTTTTTTTATACATGAGGGGCATGGTGCCCAAAAAAGTAAATTGCTAGGCTAAAAGGGGATTGAATCTCATACAATCAATGTTGTCTGGGAACAAATCGAACAGTAATGTCCCATTTGAACTGAACATATTCTGTATTTCCATAAAAATCAGACAGCAATTGACAATATCATCCAAAAGAGGTTATGAAATGTTGATAAAGTTAGAGATCATGGACTGTAAAATGAGAAGAGCTTGAAATGTTAAATGGTTTGGCCAAACAACAAATTCAAATAGTTGATGACACTAATATCATTGCTAAAAAGAGGAAAGATCAGAACAGGTTTAGGGGCTGTTTGTTTCTGTTTTGTCAAAAGAAACAAAAAAAAACCTCTTCCGATTCTAATTATAAGACAAAATTGACTTTTTTGGAGAAATTAAGAAAACTAATTAAATTAGTTTAGAGTATTTATATTTTTTTTCTTCAAATTAATTAGTTTAACTAATAAATTAATATATAATCTAAGAATACAAAACATATGATATGATTAAATAACTTATTTAGCTTTCTTAATTTCTCCAGAAAAAGTCAACTCTGTCTTATAATTAGGACTGGAGGTAGTAAAACTTAATTTTCACTTAAATCTTAATGGGCTTACTAGTTTAGCCCATTAAGCGATGACTTTTCCATTAAGCCCAACCAATACCCATATCTAGAATCTAGTACTCTCTTGACCTGGTTGTCTTTAAGAAAAGGGCATTTTGTAGAGTTTTTCAACTTTTATTTGTCAATGATCTCCAGCTCTCAATCTCACCATCTCCTTGTCATCTACAGTGCCTAAATATCTGTAATCAAAAAGTTTTTTTTTTTTTTTAAATAACTGTTTGGTGAAATGTTTGTCATCTGGTATTCTTGCTTTGAATACGAGAGGCTCGTCTCAGAATGCCCCCTTTTGTTATAAGGTTGGACTTGTTATTTTTTACTTGCAATAAAACTCAGACTCTAGAAGGGAAAGGTCATTTCAAAATTTCACACGCGTTCTAGATCTGGAAGACTAATAAATAAGA